>JASVER010000001.1:25202956-25237928 GCA_030449065.1 Oceanodroma leucorhoa | reverse complement strand
TCCTCCTCCTCCTCCTCCTCCTCGCCCCCTCCCCCGGCTCCCAGCGCCGGCTATGCGCTGCCGGGACCGCCCGGGCGAGCGGCTCTGAGGGGGCGGGCGGACAAAGGCTGCGGGCTGCTGCCGGCGCTGGGGCGCGATGGAGCGGCGCGGCGGCTGAGGCGGCTCGGTGGGGCCGAGCCGGGCCGGGTAGCAGCGGCACATGGTGCGCGGTTGCGACGCGGCGCTGCGCACCCGCGGGCGGGCCCAGGGGCCACCATGGACAACTTCTTGGCGGAGGTGAGCGCGGGCCGGCGGGATCTTCCTCCCCCCCTTCCTCCTCCTCCTCCAGCGCGGGGTCGCTTTGTGGGGCAGGAGCCGGCAGCAGAGCGGCCGGGGGCTCTCGAAAAGCGTCGTCTGCGTGTCCCCGAGCACGGCGGCTTGCCCGGGGTGTGCAGGAGCAGCCCCCTCGGGGGTCGGGGCTTCGTTAGCGGGCGGGGGGGGGAGAGCGGCGTTCTCCCCCCCGCCCCCCCAAATTACCAGCGCTTTTGGCTGTGAGCGGGGGCGGAACTCGAGGCCGCCGAGCTGAGGCGGAGGGCTGCCGCCGGCTTGCCGCCGGGGAGGCGCTCGGCGCTACTTGGGGCTCGTTAGAGCGGGCGAGGGCTGGAGGCGCCGGTGCCGCGGCTGTGCCCGCTGCCGCCGCCCCGCGCCCACCGGCGGCACCTCCCGGGGGGGTCCCGGCGGCTGGGTTCCCCGCAGGAAGCAGGCTGCCGGGGGCTCCGGCGGGGCTGGTGCGGGTCCCTGCCCTACCTCCTGCCCCCGCTCCCGCTGCCGGCGGCGTGGGCAGCCTCCGAAACCGTGTCTCGGGGGGGAGTGGGGAACTCCCCCCTCAGGGGTTCCCGGCATGGAACCCCGGAGTATACTTTTTCCCCCTTGCATGGGCATGTGAGGCTTCAAATGATGGCGGTTTCAGAAGCAGGGCTGTTGTTAGGCAGTCCTTTTTTAAGGTCTGTTTATTAAGTGCATGCTATTAAGTGTAGATGAAATCTTCCGATACAAAATGCAAAGTAATGAGGCTTAAGTCTTGAAAGTGGTTTGAGCTTTACCATTATCTTGGGGATCTTGACAACTTCATCATGTCGGATGAGGAAACCAAGTCAAAGACGCTTTGCTACTTACTCAGGGAATATGCTAAAAATCAAAACCTGGATCCTCCTCTGGTCTAAGTTAGCTGAATTTTATACAACAATATTTTACCAAATCTGTTCAGCCCGCCTAGTGTCGACACAGCCTTATGAACATAAGGTGTCCGGTGTTAATGCAGCGACTTCTGTGCGTGTGTTGTGCTTGCAGATTGCTGGCAAAGCCTGCATCTGGGTTGTGACTTCTGGTGACTGACTGCACGATTGCTTTAATTGCACCCCTTGCTGAAGCAGTTACACTGTCAGGGTCGTAAATACAGGCCAGGCATCTGTTTTACAGGACTGTGATTAAGCTGCAAAACCGTCCTTTGCCCTCATGAAATAACTTCCCTCGTGTTCTCGGTGCTGCTGTTGATGCTCCCACAAGAAAAATAGGTGATCTCTTTACCGGAATAGTAATTAGTCAAATAAAAGAAGGTCATACACCTTGCTGCTTGTTAGCTTTTCATTTGTCAGTCAACAAAAGTACTGTCAAGTGCAATAAGAAGGAAGAAACGCAGGATTAACTTTCAAAAAGTCCGAGTTAAATAGTAATACTGTTGGTTTGTTTTTTTTTTTCCCCTGTAGAGGATGTAGCCCTCACCTTTCAAAAGCTTGCAAGCCATGAGCAATATGGTAGTATTAGCCTAGCCTTGCAAAATTAATCTGAAGAGTCATTCGCTCTGACACAAAGCACAGTAGCGTGCCCTACATAAAGGTGAAGAAGAGAGTTAATGGTTTTGACTCCCCTCTTAGCCAAAATTACTTGCCTCGGGGAAAAAGCAAGTAAATTTTGCCAGTCTGTGTTAGTATTTCAGCATGTATTTATGTTAATTTGTGGTTGCTGCATGCAGACTTTGATCTTTCTTAAGAACTCTTACTCCCTTTCAACATGTTGATATTACTTTAAAAGATCAGTAAATACAGTACCTTGACTTTAATCTGCATCCAAAGTCCCACCCATAAGTATAAACATTTTCCTTTCCTCACACCTGAGTGTATGGAAATTGCATGTAGGGAGCGTAAGGCACAATAGCAGAAACGCACTGGGCCTGACCCAGCTACCACAGAAAAACGTCTGTTGAAGGCACTGGATTGAGCCTCTAGCTGGGTAATTTAATTTGTGCGAGGCAGACATCCTGCAGCTGCTCTTTACGAAAATGTTTGCCGACTTATCTGAGAGAATTATTGTTCTCGTTAAAATAAGTTGTAGTGTGTGGAAGAAAGAGGAAGCTGGATGAAAGGCACAGGTAAAAAGCCTGGTCTGCTCTACTCTCGTTTGTCAGCGATGTAAGTCCGCTGATATAATTATGTTTTGGGAGAAAAGCTGGTAGGTGAGAAGGGTATATACTGGCACTTCATAGGGGTAGATCCTCAGCGTTACCAGGAAGCCCCTGTTCACTGCATTGGAGGCAGGAGTGTCTTCAGTCTGGCTGTTGCAGAAAAACATTGTACAACTAAAAGGTGTTAGAGAAAAAAAAAACCTGCATTACTATTTCTCCCATATTTTTCCATAGCTAGATGCTGATTATAGCCTGCTCTCAGTATAGGACGATGCTCACTGGAACAAAATGAGGCAGCTGGGTAAGATACTGCCAGAGTGCAGGAACGTTTGTGTTGCAGAAGAGGCGCTCCTGTTGGGACTTGCCATGTTAAATGTGATGGCGGATAACGCCAGGCTCCCGCCGATCAGCTGATGCTGCTGTCGTCTGAGACTTAATAGCTTTTTGGCTTCTGAATCTTGCTGCCCAGTGTCCTTCTTTTGTTATTTTTTAGTATCCTTGGCTTTTATTCTTATAGGATGACAAGTGGTTGTACCTGTCTCCAGAGAAGCCTCGATTTCCATCCCTGTCCCAGTTTTTTAACTCAGCCAGTTAAAAAAAAAGTGCTCTGAGTAAAGAATTAGGCTAGAAGAGTCGGGCCCAGAACTCACTCCCCAAAATGCTTTTACTGATGGAATACAAAGTTGCATTCTAAATACAGAGAAGTGTTTTCCGAGACTTCTTAGAACTATTTCAGGCTGTTGATTGATCTGTGCTACCTTTTGGTGTTTGGAGGACGGTCGGTGGTGGTGGAATCATAACTTTTCCAGTATATTTACATAGTCATATTTTCATATATAAAGTGTTAAAACCTGTAAAAATCCAGGAGATCCRTATTTGGAATTAAAAGTATGGATTGTGTACAATAGAGCCATTTGGCTGTGTTGCTCAAAACAGCCTGAAAAAATCATTCCCGTATGTTTTACCAACAGCTAGGGTGCTCGCGAGGGAGCAATATCCTTGTGGTAGCTGAGGTAGCTGAGGTCAGACTTCTTTTTTCCAGTGAGAATGCATCCCTGCTAAAAGGGGATGTATGCCGTGAGGGAAGGAGAAGAGTCATCTCAAGATGAGAAGGAACACAAGGGAATTTTGCACAAAAAAGGCAGGAGAGGGAAGCTCAGGCTGCCTCTTTAGCATCTGAAGTTCCCGAGCAGCGCTTACCAGGGCAGCAGGGGCAGTAGATGCAGAAGTCAAGTTCATTTTCCTCCTCTTATGCGAGGAGTCACTTTGCCCAATATATATGGTGTGTTGCATGGAACCATGGTCACTGTCCTTGTCACAGCAGAAGTGTGGCAGTTGCTGGCCCCGCTGAGGTCAGAGAGTGGTTGAGGTTGGGGGGACACTTCTGGAGGTCATCTTGTCCAAACCTGCCCTCCGAGCTGGGGCTCAGCTCCTGGGGACCTTGCAGCACAGTGTGCGTAGCGGTGGCTGCAAGGATTGCCTGCATTTAGTTGCTGCTAAGCTTAAAAGATAAAGGATTTTTTTTTTCCACCCTTAATTTCCACAGCTGGAAGAGGAGGAAGAATAACTCCGTCTCCTGCCTTCTGTCTAGTATGTCTGGGTAGATGATGTTGAAGGAGAGGGTATTAAAAGCATGATCATCATCATGGAGGTCCTACCGATGTTTGTCTCGCGTTGCACAGAGGTTTATTGGGAACTGCAGGCTAGCCTCCTGTGAGGCACAGCAGATACTCTGTGTCCAGCATGCTTTTATTTATAGCAGTACCTCTTCTGGTACCTCGAGTTCAGAATAGTTTCCTTCATTTCTGCTTTCCACAGTTGAACGTATTTGCTTGTGTACCCTATTTTAAGGCAGGGCTCCCAGCATGTGTCCTGAAGGAGCAAGTGTTGAACCTCCCTCTGTGGGAAGGCTATGGGGCAAAAATTAATTCTGAGGCTTTGAACGTAGCTTCAGGGGGCTGTCAGAGGTGGTATCTGCCGAGCCTGGAAGCTTTTATTTCGGATAAGCAGCTTGCGGCAAACTTTTCCTTGGTGTTCCCATGCTGCGGCATTTGGAAGATCGCTGCCTCCCAATGCAGAGTCATTCATGGAGACCTCTGAGAGGTTCGGCATCCCCTGTAACCAGATGACCTTGGCACTGCCAAGTTTCGCTATTAAAGTGAAAATCTTGTGTTGCTAATAAATTTCGGCATCAATACACATGGGTTCTGGCTGTGCTGCACAGCATAGCTCATGCGTTTAGGACAATCTCGGAGGTCTCCTGGTTTATGTTAAAAGCATTTTATTGGTAGCACAAGTATGGGTTTTTATGTGCCAGCTTGTGATATTGATGTAGCTTACACCAGCAAAGCTGCATTTCAGACCGATGGGGCAAAACCATCATCCCATAAGCGATGGCATAAAGGTTGCATTTCTGGAGGACTTCTGAGAGCCCAAGTCATGCCAAGAAGGAACGGTGCCTCTTTTGGCTGTTGACATTGGCTGCATTTTCCGAAGTTTCTGAGCTGTGACTACTTCTCGTATTTAGTTTTTTTAAAAGCTGATGGTTGTTTTGTCAACAGTTATTTTTAGGTTAATTAGAGAACATTGTTTTGAGTGGAAAATGTTTCAAGGGGAACTCAGGACTACCTTAGCGAGTCRGAAAGAAAAGAAAGTTTTTGTAGGTTTGTTTCTGTAAGTCAGGAAATCGCATTCAGCTCATTGGTAGCACATCATCATAACTGCCTACCATACGTACTTCACATGTGCCTTTCATAACATAGATTTGTGCAACTGAAGCATAGTCATCGTCGTTGGGCTGGAGCCTAGCAGCCCTGCTGGCACCACAAATATTGTAAACTGACACAAGAATTCTCTTAAAGCTGCAAAACACGTAACTATTAAAATCAGCAGTAGAGGCTCTACATTGTGCAGGGTCTGCTCGTGTTTTTTTGGGTATGTTCAGTCAGACTCCAGCTACAGGAGAGCTGTGAAGCCCCCACTGTTACAAAAGTCTTCACTGCTTCTGAGTCTTGGCTTTTTTTTTACCTTCTGGTGACACCTCACTGAAATGGTTACTTTTTTTTTGTCTTTTCCCTAATTGTATCTTTGTGTCAGCACTTTGTGTGTCAGCTGTTTCGCTCTAACTGGACTTTCGTCTTTATATGTATTTTCATTTGGTGAGCCCTGTGTATGGGTGATACCGAAGGTTTGTGACCCTCTCTGGCTCTTTTTTGTTTTTGGAGAGGTTGCACAGCCTGCTGCCTGGTAAAAAGGAATTGTGTTGGGCAGTATGGCCAGCCCTAACTTATTTTTGAAGCCAAGTGGCACGGGCTTTTGTCAGAAACGCTCCACATTTTTTTCCATGGTTCTGTGGAGGGAGGAGAGGACCACTCTGCAGGAGAGAGGGAAGCAGAAAGGAAGGGGAGCTTGAGCTTTCTGTGTCGACTGGGGAGTTTAGTGCACTGGTCCCGTGAGTAACCTGAGAAACCCTGCAACCTTTCAGCGCTCTGGTCACCTCAGCGTGCCGCAAAAGAGGGAAGGAAAAGTTTGGGGCCCCTTACCAATACTTATGTTGCCGGTTGGCTTGGTTGTACCACGTYGCGCTTCCTCTGTAGTGATTTTAGCTGAATCTTGGGCTTCAGCTTAGTAAGACCAATACAGTCTCATGAATCTGGTTTTTGGCTTTAGAAGATAGCTCAAGGGAAACTGGTAGGTCCTTGGCTCTGAGTGTGGGTGCACATGTGTATTTATATAGTGTCACTGTGTTTGCACAGAACAAATCCAGACCTAACCCCTAGCAAGTGCCTGCTGCTTTTTTTTTTTTCTTTTGATATGGGGAGTGAATATTGATGTAACTTCAGAAAAACAAATTCTAGCAAGAGAAACGTCTTTCTGCATCTCTCGGGTGGATGCAGCCGCAGTGGAAGGTGCTGCAGGCTCCTGCGAGGGACGGGAGCAGCAGCTCCATCCCCTGGGCGCCCACCCGGCGCGGTGGGCGCCCGCCCGTCGCAGGCCAGCAGCACCGCGCACGCCGTTCCCTGCACTTCGGAGGGAAGCATGTCCTCTGGGTAGTTTGATCTCACCCACCATTTTGGCTGCAGGGCCGGTATTTTTCCGTAGTGAATCACAGTCCCCAGCTGTGGTCTGAGCCAGCAACGTAGTTTTGGGTGGAGCCCCGGTAGAAGGGCAGGAGGTAAAAAGTCACTGTGAATTAAGACTTTTGCTGAGGGGGAAATAAAAGAATTGCCAGCCTTAAGTCACTAATTGTGGCTACTTTACAAGTTTTGGGATGTGACCTCAAAACTTGCTAGATTGATTATGACTTCAGGCTTGTATGAGAGGGTCATGGCTTAGGCGTTCCCATTTCTCTTGATCTTCCTGTTATTTATCATTATGTGACATTTTAAACCACTAGTGAGACATGAAGGAGGATGGCTYGCTGTTGGGGCAACAGTTACAGGCGAATTACTGTTGTTCTGGTATTACTGGTACAAATTTTGCATGGTGTGTTTTGTTTTGGTCTTTTTTAAACTTATTTAGGATTTTCTAAGATGTCCTATGTATGTCTGAAATTTGAGCATTATCCATTGGTCATATTTACTGTAATGCAACTTGGTTTTGGCCAACCCCCTGATTAAGAAAGGTTAAGTGAATTATCCTTTTGGTTAGAAGTCCATTAAGTAGCTCAAACACTCCCATTTTTTTAAAGACAAGACTTTGCAAAGTTTGGATACAGAATGGGAACTGATTTTAATTATCCTCCAGATCTGCCTTGTGAAGTAAACTATGTCCATGCTGGAGATGAAACTACTGCTTTGTTACATGGAAAATACGAGCATTATATTGGAAAAGTATACTGGGAGAGAGGTTCGTTAGGACAGAAGGAATGAGTAAAGATTACTAGTATTTCTAAACATACCTGTAAGAAGTAGGAGGATGTTGGGGGAGAATGTACTGCCCAYTCCTAGACTCATTTCTGCAACGTCAGTGATCAAGACGGCCATCTCGGGTGACTGTCACCTTGATGTCCTCAGCTGGGCAGCCGGTGTGGAGCCGGGTCAGGGGCGTCTGGCGGCTGCTCTGCCGGGTGTCGTTCCGTGGACATTGTGCCTGGCCGGACACTTTCCCACGGCAAACCRGTGACTGACTGGGGAAGGCTGCTGAGTTGTTTCAGCTGTAAACACGTCACTCTCCTGTGCTTGTTTGCCTGATAAATGTAAATACTTGCTCTCTATTTAGGTGCTATTTTCCTTTGTGGCCGAGTGACTGCTTCTCAGTCTAGCCTGTAAAAGCCTTTTTGTTTGGCAGAAAATTTAGAGGGTTGGGGKTTTTTTTTCATTGAAATCTCAAACGTGAGTGATGTTGGAGGAACTTGATAATGTATGTTTTTCCTTGTTGAATACCTTACTAAGAACAGACGTGACTTTGGTTCAGATTTGAAACACAGCAGGAACTGGTGTGCCTTTGGTTTTACTGACCAAAGTTAACATTTCCATTTTGCGTAAACTCTTCTGTAGAGGGGTTTAACACACAGTTTCTATAAGAGACCTTGTTATGTTTCCTAGTGAGCAATTGTGCTTAGTTATTTTTCACTAAGAGGCATCAGTAACTGGAGGGGAAAAAAAAAMCCCAACCAAAACCAAAGAGCACTCAGCCCTTTTAAGGCTTTGAGGAAAACTTTGCGGTTTTGTATGGAAGTAAGCCTTCAAAAGTGAAAGGTACTGGTCACTTGCATGGTTTTCTGAACTTGCAGTGAAAATTCAGATCCAATACATTTTAAGCTGGATTTCTTAATGTCTCTCGGTGGCCCTACCCCCAGTGGGTAAATATAAGCATGTTGGAGCAGAGCCTAATGTGGGAGTCAGTATAATACCTTTTATTCCTTCTAGGATTAATGGCATGCTGAAGGAAAACATCCTGGAGGATAGACTTTATCATCTCCTGTACCCTCCAGCAGCCTGCCAGACTTCAGAGTTGAATAGGGTTCCTGTATTTGTATGTTAATACATTTTAGCCAATACTTAAATTGCTTCAGTGGGGCATTTYGCCTGCTTTATGGTATCAGACTTTCTTTTCTTTGAAAGTATGTAATCTTAATCTTGTGGCGAGCCTCACTAGAGATTTTTGAGTGAATATTAAGCAAAGGTGAATATTGAAGAAATCAATATTCTCTTTAACCCATCTCTTAGATGGGTTAAATCTTTCGTGAAATTATTTGGGTTTGGGTTTTGTTTTTGTCACAAATGAGGGAAAGAGGAAGGAAGCGAGGGGAGCTCAGGAGCAGACTTCAGGAGCCAAGCTGTGCCTTCACACGTGATCCTGGCTGATGGCACGCAGAGGGTGAACGGCTGCCTTGGAGGACTCAGGAAATAAAAGGTRAAGTGCACTTTGATGTGTTAGTGTTGCCTCTTCCTATATGTTCTTGGGAAGCTATTCATAATCCTTTATTATAGGCCAGTCATACGGGAGTGTGTTAATAGGAGACTGTCTTTGTTTTGTTTTGGAGAGTGCCCTTGCGGGAGATGCCGTAAGGACACCTTAGCAGAGGAAAACGTTTGGTTGTTGCTTTTTCCCCTGGGGGCATAGCTACATTCCCACCCTGAGCAAGTTTACCCGAGGGCACTTTCTCATGGCGTGTCTGCCTCTGTACTGGAGTAGTTGTTAAAAGTACTGAGGGGTTTTTGGGTTGTTTTTTACGTTCTTAGCTACTTGACGTGGTTATGCCGGCAGAATGGCACCCTGCTGCCCAAGCCTGCCGTCATGGTCTCAAAGTCAGGATTGATTTTGGTGCCTGTAGCATAACCTCAGGTAGAGACCTGAGGCTAAAAGGGTTGATGAGCGCTAGCTGCCATTAAGTCCAGCCAGAATTACAAAGCTGAGTATTTCTGAAAGTTGTCATCAAAGTTAACACCCCGACCCCCCTCTTTCTCCCTCTTTCTCTTACAAACCTTCAAAACACTTCAGAAAACTCGTTTCGATGAACTTTCCAGCATCTGGAGAAAACATTCTGTAGCTCTTGAAACAATGCTGGGTTGTGAATGTGGTGCGACTGGCAAAGTCTTACATGGCTTTGATGTTGTGCACTGCATGTGTATATTGTCCTTCCCAACCTTGCTAACAGAAACGCAGGATTTATCTGGAAAGATTCTCACTCCTCCCCTTTGCGTTCAGCCAAACTAGCCCTCATTTTGGGGACAGGAGATAAGAGAAGTTTATTCCTTGTTTTGAAAAAGTATTGATGTTTACAGCATTAACGGAAATGGATTATTTGGTCCTATTTTAGTTGCTGTTGTTTAGCATGCCATTAAAATGTTTACTCAGATGAAGTTAAATGTATTTGTTAAGAGAATGGGATTGTTTTTCTTATGAAGTTGTTTATCCTGAGGAAAAGTCAAATCCCTTTGTTTAATGTACCCGTCTGGTTTACAGAAGCAGTGGGGATCGTTTGTATTTGACCATTTTAGTGGGTCAAAAACCAACTCTGTATCTTGGTTAGGGTATATTTTTATGTGCTTCAGAAAGAAGCCAAGTTGGCAGGATGCCGGAGTTCACATCGGGACAAGGAGTAGATGTCAATTCTGTAGGTCAGACTTCTTGCTTTGTTGGTTGTCTTCTTGGATCTCTTCCCCTTATTAAATATAGACTGTGGTTTTGTGATTAGGGTTTATCTCCTCATTACAGCTTGCTGGTGATGGGTACGACGGATAGGTTTGGTTGGTGTGTGCAACCAGTTAGTATATTCCCTAGAAGAAAATGAGAGCGGCATTTACAGCAGGGCTTTGAAGGGTGGCATTTCCTGCTGCCTGTCAGACCGTGAACCAGGAGGAGTGTCCGATGAAGCGAGCACTTTGTTGTTGAAACTTCCAGAGTCGGATTCTGCCGTGTGATACTTGATAAACTATTTCAAGGGATAAACAAATGCAGCAAATCTGAGCTGGAAAATATAATTTGCACAGCAGCCCCTTCCCCCCCCCCCCCCCCCCCCTCAGCAATTACATTTCTAATACTTTGTGGGCCAAATCAGAGACATTGTAACAGATGGCAGATGGGATTTTGGCATACAGTTGCACAGTGCTTGCAGCAAAAGGGCGATTCTCTGTTTTGTTTTAGATTTGAGAGTCTCTACTCCCAATTTCTGCGTTTTTTTTGCACCGTTTCTGCCATCATTTTGCTTTGGTGATTCAGTACCTTAAATGACTACAGCCCTGGTAYAGTAGTAAACTCCCTGGGTTTTTTGTACAGAAGCTCATGAATAAACATAATTGCAATGTAATGAAATACTTGTGTTAAACTTTTACTGTATAGTTACACCTTTGTCAGTAGGATGCCTTCGTACCGTGCAGTTAAGGTGGAGATGCCATCAGTAGCTGGTGGAGGACTGAAGGTGGTACCCAAATCTGTGCATTTTCTTATGAGTGTCCAGTGGTCCTTTGTTGGTGGCTTGTTCTTAGCAGTCCTTACTGAGCACAAAGGGAGAACATTGAGTCGTGGGATCCTTTTCCTTCGGATAGTGATTCGGCATTTATTGTGTTCCAGGTGCTTCTGGAGTTGCGCAAATACAGGCTGTAATCCTGAATTTTGATTTCTTGAACTTGTGTGCTGGTTACAGAAACACTCCTTTATATTGCTTGCACATATTTGATTTGAGAAGTGCACAGTCGCTTTATGCAGTCAGAGGGGCCACAAAAGCTTTGCTGTTTTCCTGGAATTTTTGTTTTTTCTTCTGGAAGGCATCAGTTTTTGGTAGGCAGCATGAGCTGCAGCTGTCCTGGAGCACAGGGATGTGCTTACTGCTCCACATGTAGATGGGAGTTGTCTCTCGTTAGGAAAGAAGAGTGGGTGCGTGTTAATCAGTGGCTAAATTGAAGGGGCGAGAAGGGCTGAAGGCAGCAAAGGTCCAGACACCTGCAGCAGCAGATGATGGGTCATGCTGCTGCGGGGATCACCCGAGGCGCTCCTGGGGAATCAGAGGAGAGGAGCTGGCATCAGGCTCTGCGCAGGAGCAGATGCTTTAGCAGGATGGCGTCTCAAAGGGGTCTCCCTGTTGGGGATGACAATACCTGATAGATACCGCTTTAAAATGCGTGAATTAAGCTTTTTTTGGCTTTGCAATTCCTATCAAAGTTGGAGAATAATCTGCTGCTGTCCTGAGGCCAGCTGGAGCTTTCCTAGCTGTAGGTTTTGAGTGTATTTTTTTCTTGTTGGGTCTCTGGTATTATAAATGCCGACGTTTTGGAAAGTCTTGCTTTATAGGGTTGTCTTTTTAAATTTTTTTTTTTTTTTTTTTTGTGTGGTATTGAGCAATGATGTCCTTCTGGATAGTTTCACGTAAGCCTATTGGAGAAATCTGGGGTTATTCTTGAGAAATGTAATGTATGTCCTAAAGAATAGGACTTTGACATTTGTTACTACTGCTCCGTCGGTGGCAATATTATTGTAGTAAAAATTGCCCTTCTTAGTTTTACTGACACTGAAATTCCTACTTTTTGTTAACATGTGATCATCTTTTCCCCTAATTTTGTTCCAGATGTTGTACCAGAGTAACTAGTAATCAGCGAGTGGCTCTTTCTCTCCAGAAGAGCAGTCATGGTGCTACCACTTGGTCTTCGGGAGACAGCTGGATTTTTATCAGATCTTTGTAATTGTTAGGGAGAAATTTCAAGAGATCTCTGTCACATGGTGAGAGCTTTACCCAAGACTGCCAGAGGCTGCCTGTGCTTGGGACCATAGGGAAGTCTGCTCTTTACATCTTCACCCGTGGGAAGGTCTGAGACCACCTGGAAGCTAGGATGCTCCTTGTATGTGCTTTAAAAAAGAAAAGGCTATGTCAATAAGGTCAAAGCTATGGCTGTATAAGCTGCTGCTTCTTTTGTGGGTGTGTATATTTATTTAGCTTGCTGATATTTTATTGTACTCCAGCTGCAATTCTGTGTGCTGTTGCGAAGAGGGGAGGGGTGGGGAAAGTAAACCTTGTACTCTTTGCCGGTGCAGATCTGAATATGATATTTATGCCTTCTTTTTATATTAACCTGTTGTTCCTTGCTAAAGCTGATGTTACCTAACGTTGTGGATTCTTGTATATTGCTCGTGCTTTTTTTCCATTTCTTAAATTTAAGTAAATGATTTGGCACAGCTGGGGGAATGTCTGCATAGGAGGGAACATATGAGTTGCTTCAGGATTATTTAAAAGAAAAAAAACCTGCAGTTGGTTTGTATATCTGCTCCCTCTTTCTGACTTTTGTAGTTGGAATTAACTGAAACAGTAAAAAAAATATTTGCTGTTTGTTTGTTTATTTTTCAATGACCTGGGAAGTTCGTTGGCAGCTCAAAAGCCATACTGAGCAAAACTAACAGAAACGTCTGAATAGCTGAAAGCTTAAATTCCCTGCTGGAAAGGTGGTTTGTTGAGGAGAAAAAATAAGGTCAGAAGGGGTAACCATTAGTGTCTATAAATAGAGAGTTACTCATTTAGGCTCTCAGACAGATAAAAGAGAGAGGTTGTTCCTGTTTTTCATCTTTACCGTGTGGTAAAAAGTAAGGTATGTCATGCCCTGCCATTTTTTAGATAGTTTTAAAAATAGCTGCACTTGTGCTGTTTTCTGCTCAAAGAAAGGTCTTCAAGTATACTTGCATAAATGGCAAAAGCTGTCTGGCCCCAGTCTGAAATAAATACATGAATTTATGAACCATTTCACTTTTAGTAAGCTGTGTTCCCTGCAGGGCAGCATCTCTATTCTGTCAGTACATTTACAGTTTTGATAAAACACTGAATTTTGTTCTAAACCAACATCTGTAATCATGTGAGCCATATGGAAACAGTGTAGGGGAGTAGCTAATGTGTACCTAGTGCATCAGTAGGTATGGTCTTTTAGAAAATAAAACCTGGTTTGCAACCTCGTGAAGGAGCAGGCTGACTTTCTTCCTTGGGACAGCTGCTGTGGCGGTGAGGAGGATGCCACAGAGCAGCCTGGAGCAGCGATGCGCTGAGGCTCCCCCGGGGACCCTGGAAGACCCCTGTGGGCCCTCTGTGGAGTTTGGGAGCAGCTTCGGAGAGTAGGCAGGTTTTCCTAGGCTCCAGGTGTTGGGATTAACCTTTTCCAGAGGGGGGTTTCTTGTACTGTATACAGTGCTGATCCCACAAATTACATTTTTAGTTTAAAGTCTTTGTTTAAAGCAGCAGTTACCTTTTACACTTAGCTGTGTGTTTCGGCCTAATTAAGTGAGGAACTTGAGGGCTCACATGAATAACTAAATAATAATTAATCTCTCTTTGACTTCACTGGTGCGGAACTGGGACGTTCATCTTCAGACCTAGATTTCTTCTGCCTTGGCATTGACTGACCTAGCTTGACACTTGTCGTGCCCTCTTTCCCCTTTAACGCCAAGTGCGTTTGTGGATACGTTACACTTCTCAGGCACCTTTGGAAGCTAATAATAAAGATGCAACGCTCTTGGGCTTATCCTGAGTCATAAGAAGTTTGGTTTTGAGTGTCCTACTGGTTGTGGCTCTGTACGGTGCATTTTGCACAGCAGCTCTCCGGCAGCAGAGAGGGCTGTTACAAAGGTCTCTTCAGAGCCGCGGGTGGTAGAGGTGAGCAGACCGTTCCCGATTGTGAGCTTTGCTTCTCTTATCAGCAGGTGTTGGCAGTTTCCAAACAAGCCGCTGCGATAGTGGCTTCTGGCTGGGCAGGAGGGGGAAGTTTTTGGGGAAGGAAAGGCGTGCAGGTGGGTAGGTTTAAAGGCGCAGGAGAGTTTTAGGGTTTCGGTGACCTATAGCTAAGCAAAGTGATCATGGCTAAAGATAATGAACCCAAAACAAGCAGTGAGAGAAAGTGTTGAGTCTTGGGTTTCTAAAATTTGGTGCCTTGACTTGCATAGTATCGGGGTGTGTGATTTTTTTTTTTTTTTTCCCCCCATGCATTTTTTCCTGATGTTGCTCTACTTAAAATAAGTAAAAAGATCTTGATTCAGCGAGGTTGGTAATCCCGGGATGAATATGGGACACACAGTTCCACCTGAATTAGAGAAGAGTTGTAATGTATTTAAAATTAAGCATGTTCTGAAATATCTTGTGGTTTTGGCTTCTAGCTGGGTACGAGTCGCTTGGCTTCTTACACATCACAGTCCAAGCTTGCCATGGGACACTTAATGAACATCTAGGGAAAGATGTCCCTGACCATGGCGGGGGGGTTGAACTAGATGATCTTTAATGGTCCCTTCCAACCCAAACCAGTCTGATTCTGTGAACACTATCCCTGTTGGGACTTAGGAAACCCCCGAAACTCCGCTTAACAGCAACCAGTCAAAATGACTAAAATCCAGTAGGTAACTACTGCTGGTCTTGGTACAAATTAAGTAGTAGTGACCACGGTTCAAGCATAGCTTCTGCAAAGCTACTCTCACACTGACTGAAGCCCACGCTGAAGTGCCCTTCTGCGTGGCCGCTGCAGCTGCCCGGCGGGCGGCCGAGTGGCACAGCCCTGCCTAACGCCGCTGCCGCGTCCCCCTTGGCCCAGCCCTGCCGCCGCCGCGGCCCCTGCAGCCACCTCCCTGCCGCCGCCGCCGGGGACCAGGGCAGGAATCTCTGCCACAATCAGGTCTCTGTGCTCTCTGCACAGATGCGGCTTTGTTAACAAATGACTTGTCTAACTTACTACCGTTTTTTAATCCGTCTCGGGATCATTGTTACGTTGATTTGACCATTGACTGTAGAGTTGCTTTTATTGCAGACATGTTCCTGGAAAGCTAGGAATGAGGTTTTTATTCCTGATTCTGTTTAGGGGTTTTTTTTGTTTGTTTGTTTGTTTTTTCTTTTTTTTTTTTTTTTTTAATGAAGCCATCAAGCCATCTCCTTACTGATGCAGTGCATGACGTGTTGAGGGAAGAACATCTACTACTGGTGACTTTTGTAGTGGAGATGTTCAGAATTGACTCTGAGGTTGCATAGGAAATTTTCTGGCTATTTAGGAAGCTGTCATTAAGAGACAGTTGGCTTTGGGAGGGTGCAAGTGTTGCTAATGTATGAGCCCACAGAAGGCTGAGTCTCGATGCTTCCTTTAATTTAGCAGAATGGAAGCGGAGCCGTGTATGAAGTCAGGAGTAAAAGAGAGGGTGCTTGTAGTTTCTAACTGCTGAAGAAATTGAGTTGCATTAGGACTGGATAGAGGTAATTACATGCCAGCCTGTGTCCTTAAGGCACCAGATGGTATCACGAGAGCTGCTGTTAGGAGGAAAAAAAAGTCTCAAGTTGGAGGCATTGTGTAGAAAATAGACTTAAAGGAGAATTGGACATTGCGCTCTCCTTGAAACGAGCAGGAAGAAGATGCATGTGACATTATACATTATTGTGCAAAAACGGAGTTTTACAGGGCAAGTAATGTTCCACGCCCATGGCGCAGTGCTGTCCAAGTTATTCATACAGCAGCTACCTGGGGAACGGCGGGTGTGGATGTGCGTGTGCGCTCGGTGTGATTCATGACCAGTCCGTGCTCGCTCTTGAATATTCGAGAGTAGACTTGCTAGGAAGAATTTCTGCTGGAAGCTTTGTTTCGCAACAGAAGGACCATTGAATGTAGTCACATCTTGCATTTCTGTAAATGTGTCCATAAATTATTTTTAGACAAAAAATAAATGGATACAATTTTATCCGAGGGAGAGACTTGTACAGCATATTGGGATAAAAAAAACAAAACCCAAACAAACTTCTTGCAAGTTGTCTGAAGTTGTGTCTTACCTCTGGAAGTTGGGTATGTTTGAGATGGGTCTTAACGTGATCTGGAGGAATTAAAATGAAGCATGTGTCTCTGCATACTTCTAGCTATCGGCCTAGGTCTTGTAGTTGTCTGGTACAAATGGGATCTTGCTTATGTGAATATGAGGTGGGGATTTAACTCCTAGGAGAAGAAAACATCGTGAAAGCATGTGCATATCTGAAAATATACACAGAAGTTCTGACGGTCACATTTGTGCATAAACAAACATGCTTGTGGCTATCTGAAGATGAAAGGGAACTGAAAACGTGACCAAAACAATGTTGTATAGGCGCTGTCTTCAAAAGATCTCCGTTCGGTGATAAACACGCTGCCAGAGTTTAGCTGTGCTCATCGTAAGCGTGAGCAGCTAGAGTTAGATGAAATTATAGTCACTTCTTCAAAACAAAGACAAGTTGATACTTGAAGCAACTGGGAGATTGTAGGAAGGCTGGCCTGTGAGCAAGAGGGAAGGTGATGTCATGTGAACGCTGTCGTGGGATTTGGATGATTTAAACTGCATCGCTGCATCTGCCAAAGACTTGCAGCCCTCAACAGGTAATTCAGTCTGCTTTTGCCTTGGTTCTCTGCTTGCAAAATACTAGAGGATTTTCCATTTCCAACACCTTTTTCCCTTTTCCTGGGTAGGGAGGAGTGGCGCATAAAGTTCTTGCCCTCCCTGGGTCCTTGCGCCGATGCAAACGAAACCAGATCTACTGCCTGTGCTAAGCAAGAGGCCACGTTCTGGGTGACTTCCTTGGTGAAGGAGCAGGCACATAGTCCTTGTGGTTTGCAGTATTTCCCGCTGCACACATGAAAGTGGTGTGGAGCTCCAAGAACTTAAAATTAATTTCCTTACAGGTGAGGAAATCCCTGTTCCTCCCTGCAGAATGAAGTTATTTTCTATGCCGCATAGAGGGTTAAAGGTAGTACGTGTAGTAAGCAGAAGGTTATTGTTCCATTTTGAGATTATTTATGACTTCTTTGAAAAGAAAATTGGTTCTATTTAAGGCCAAGTCTTTTTGACCAGCCGAGTTAAAGCTTGGAGGAAGGTAATAGGGGGCTGGCAGTGGAGGAACGTGTTGCTACTGCAACATTTACTTGCAGTAAACTCTAAGTGGCTTTTCATGATTCCTACTGTCCTAGAGTTAAGGAGCGCTGCAGGGTCACCAGCTTCAGCAGAACTGTCGTGTGGGGTTGGGTTTTCTGGTAATGATGAGCAAGATGCTTCTCAGATGCTCTGCTGTTCTGAGATTAATGATAACAGGCTTTTTTTTTTTTATTTTTGAAGAGTAAAAATGCCATTTTGGCTAAAGCAGTCTGAATAATTAGTAACATGCTTAAAAACATTCACTTTTTTTGAAATGGTACTTCTGAGAGTAATTCAGTAGGGATAGGTACCCCTCCAGATGACCAGGTTTGAGCATTTTTCCCAAAGGAGGTCTGGGCTGAAGAAGCACTCATTCATTCTTGGGTGTGCTGAAATCAAGCATGTGCTCTTTCTGACTAAGGAGGCTTTCCTGAATCCTCTTCTGTTCTACAGTAATTTGCCAACAGTGCTTCTCTTTGCACAATTCCATGCTTCAGCATTTGTGGAAAAGTTGTTTTTTCAACAGTGTTTAGGTAATTTCATTTTACTTAAGAGTTATTAAAAAAGAAAACACCACCCAAAACCAATAAAAAGCTGTTTTATTGACTCACAGTGTAGTAATAGGAGGAGTGACTTTATTACTAGTATGAAAAGTAGTATTAGATACTGGCTGTGTTTAGGCAGAGGAAGACATTTATATTTGTTTTAGACTTACGTTCTTTAGTGCCATAAAAATCTGATTGTGAGTAAGTAAGATTAAATATGTTTTAATAGCACTATGTCACGCAGTCATGGAAAATTCCCAGTCTGAGCCTGTGCAGGCATTTAAATACTATGAAGTCCATATACTTCGGGTTGGGGTGGGGTTTTTTGTGTTTTTCTGTTTGAAGAAAAAGCACCTCTCTGGGCAGGGAAGAATCAGTAATACTGCATTTTGAGTGCTACACTTGCATTTTAATTTAAGCACCCTGCTAATTTGACTTGAACTTACTGTGCAGTCACCTTCTATATAAATAATTTAAAGCAACATGCTTGTGATGGAAAGCCTATAAAGTCCTCCCAGGTTTCACAGACTGGGGATCTGCACCGTGCTGTGGGAAGTAGATGTTTATGGAATTGTCTGGGCTGACGTTTACAAAAGAATTGGTTGAGTTAGTTCATTGCCAAGTAAAATAAATTGCCGTGTAAAGGTTTGTGCTCCTGAGTAGACATACTTTCGGAGGTAGCTAAGAGAAGAGTCATGGTTCCCTGGGCTTTAGGGTCAACAAAGGTTGCTTGTGAAAGCTTGCTGTCCAGTGTGTTGACTTGTAGCTTCCAGCATACCTTTTGGGTGGCGGGGTGAGGGAGGGAGCTGGGAAATGCAGAGCAGGGATGTGTAAACCTATTGGAGCAGCTTCCTTACAGGAGAGAAGCATGCTTTTGTCAGACTTAAACTTGCTGCATGGTCTGTGTATGTTGTCTATCTGTTGCCTGATAGAGATATATGTTAGTCTCTGGGTAGTCTAAGGGGTTGGATAGTGTGTTTTGAAATATGACTTCTTCTTGAAGACAAGATGGCCAGAATGGAAAGAGGTGCCGGCTCCTGGGCACGCTCTTGCTAGCAGCACGATCCCCAGCCTGTTGCCACATCCCGAGCTCTCCAGAGAGGTACTTGTGCTTCACACGCAAATACATTTCACGCCCCCGAGGTCTCCGCTGGGCATTTTACCAGCCTTAAATTCTGCTGGGTTTCATTTTTTAATATCTCTGTCTCAAAGCAGCTATGTTGTTGCTGGGTCTTTCTCTGGTCTCGCATCAGCTTTTCTAATCTGGGGAAGCACAGCTCTCTACAGCCGGCGCTTGCGGGCGGGGGGAGATGTGGCTGCTAGTCACAGCTGGCAGGTCTTTGTGTGAAGGAAACGGGATCTCCTCCCTGGATTTAGACCAAAAAAGTTGAGTTTAGCGTCTTGCACTGAGCAGGTCATGGTGGTAGTAAAGAGTGCGGTCTGATTTCAGACCTGATCCTGGAGAAGTGGGGGAAAAAAAACTCTCCTCCTCTGCTGTAGCGACGCTCCGCTTCTTGCTTGAGCTAATCCCCTTGGCTAATGGGAAGGGCTTGAGTGCACAGGGTTCCCACCTTGATATATGAATGGTGCATCTCTGGGAGATTACAATGTATAGTCAAAATCACTTGGCTGAGAAGGTCCTTTGCCTGCTGAGAGGCATGCAGCTGTTCAACCCTGGTTTTATTATGCTTTTGCACACTGGACGTAGGAAACTAGACGAGAGTCTCAGCCCAGATGCATTTCCTTGTACTCCTCATTTATCTCTGGGATGAATGCCCATTTTGTCAGGTGTTAATGCTTTAAATCACTTCTGTTTGGTTAAGCTCTTTTAATTGCTTTGTGGTTTAGTTTCGGATTAAATCTTCTATCAACCTGCAGTATAGTAAAACACGCATGCATGCAAAAAAAAAAAATTACAGAAGCAACTGCTCTGTGCTTCTGCTTTTTCTGTTCTTGCCACAAGTACTAGGCTGAGGTAGTCATTTTTCCTTTTAACAATTACCAGCTCATGTAAATATGCATTGACAGGGAAAAAAAAAATCAGCACCAGATGATGCGGGAAATGTTCATCCCTGTCATGAAAACAAGGGAATATGTCAAATCTCTAGGTGTGCCTGCAAGTGAGGAAACGTGCCACACCTTTTTGTTGAAAGGTGGAGTGCAGATTTTAAGCTTCTTTGGAGAGATGCTATAAGCCATGAGGAAAGGTGCGTTGTTACACATCCAAGGAACCTGTGAGCTGCTTTGTATGACCTGCCTTGGGGATTTGTTTATAGGTGTGAGATGGGAAGTAGTATGAAATTACAAGGTTCAGTCCAGCATATGGCATGACAGTATCTATGTCAGGAGAAGAGAAGGTTTGCTGGTATAAATAGCTGCTCCGTTTCTGGGTTTTCTACTAAAGGTGTTCCCTTCTGGCAGTTTAGTGGTGAATGGCCTTAAAAGGAGTCAATTTTTATTATATGTAATATGTATGTAAAAATCCCAGTAAAAGAAGAAATGGCTTGCCATAATGACTCAGGTGACTCGCCCTGTAGGTGCTTCACTTTATAGTTGCACAAGTGCAGAAAAATCAAAACAGATATGCTAGTAAGAATAGCATTACTGGAAGGAAATGTGACTGGTCAGGGAGAAGAAGAGGACTAAGCAAAAGCAGGAGATAGCTTTTCAGAGGGTTGTGACCTTGAGGGGCTGAATATAATGAATGCAGTGTTTCAGGCCGCCTTTTTACCTTGCAACTGCTGCATACCATTGGTATTCATCAGCAGTGATGGGGCTCTGCAGTGGGAAGCCTTTCAAAGCATCACCTTGTCTCTGAGAGAAGATTAAAGCCGATAAAGTGCAAAACTGTTCAAAGCGCATGCACGAAACGCTGCCTTTTATCTGAACTTCATGGCTTTCTATCTTTACCTAAAATACAAGCTTCGTTGCTAAACTTGCCTTTGGTATAGATCCCAAACTCTCTTTTCTACAAAGTTGCACCTTCTGTATGTGTTACAGTGGTGTAAAAGGCCACCAGTGCAGCCTGCTTTGGTGTCACATAGCCTCTGGGAAAGCGGCGATTAGCCCTGATTGACAGCCTTCTGCTCACACCATCCAACAGCTGAGGGAGACTGGGCTGGGATTAAATTTCTCTTCTGCTACTGCCACCTAATTTTCCTCGTCCCCTGTGTTGGGGAAGCGAATTAGGTGTTTTCAAATGCCTGTTGCAATTGATTTTTGTTCAAAAACATTTGGTCACAGGTTTGAGAAGTAACTCATGAGCAGCTATTTCACATTTACTGATACTTTGGTGTTTCTTTCAGGATTGGTAGATTAGATCCTATTTAGGAGCTATTTACAAACTGAGTGAGTTTTGAATTGAATAATAAATTATTTAAGTTTATAGGTTTTTATCCTTCACAGTTTGATACATTCTCTTCGTATTTCAAGGGGGTGGGGAGGTCCTTTTACATTGAAATACAACAGTGATCAAATATTCTGTGTTTTACATCTCAGTTCATGGCTGAGTGTTAAAATTTGCTGGGAGTCTTTCTTGAGTTTCTGACCTGGGAAGGAGAAGGTGGTAATCATTGGAGAAGCAGGAGATGGGAAGAGCTGACAGCCAGTCCTCCTGCCTGCTCCAGACCCAAGAGAAGTGTCCACCAAAGTCTCAGGGGAGTGGTTCCTCCCAGGCATCCCGGACTATCGATGCGGGTAGGTAGGACAAACAAAAAGAAGACTTAGGAAAGTGGAAGAAAGGACAGCTCTTCAGGGTTGTAGACAGGTGCAGTAATTTCACAGGGTCCTGTTAATATCATTTTATCAACTGCTGTGAGTGCAAATTAATTCTAAAATAAATGGAAAGTAGAATAAACTCTTTTTTTTTTTCCTACCTGTGTAGACCTGTGGGCCTCTTTACAGGTCTGCTAGGGAGTCTAACTGAGGGTCACCCTTTGACTTCCCCCTACCGCCCTCCTTTCTGAAAATAGAGAATATCTATTTAAACAGTGTATACCCTGACTACTCCTTTCTTTAGGTGCTTACTTCTGTCCCATTGCTAGAAGCTCACATAACTCTCCAGCAAACATGCTTGCCCCTTTCTGTGTAGAACTATAATACCTGTTACTTAGTGTGTTGTGAGTGCTTTAATATGCTGTTAGGATTTAAGTAAAATACTGCTGCCTGCTCACTTTGTTTTTTAAGACATGCATTTCATTGCTGTATGGAAGGCAGTGGCTGCAGGAAGTCGGAGGGCAAAAGGCGTCGGATATCACGCGCCGTAAAAAGTGGAAACGTCCTTCTGAGTTACAAACTCTTTCCCTTCTTTGGGGGTATTGTCTGGACTGCATGTCCTCCCTGCTCTGAGCTCTASCGAGGTGCCTGCAGTGAGGCTGGCCGGCACGCACTGTGTGAGGAGCGAGGCTGAGCTCAGCCGATGCTCGCCGGGCGCAGCAGCGTACCTCTGCATCCCCTGCGCTCCCTGGATGCACAGGCTGTGCCTGCCAGCCTTTCTGCCGCAGGTGCATGGGGATAAGCCAGTGCGCTGCCCTTTAATGATAAAGCATGCCATTACATTTTGCTTAATTGGTTGTGTTTTCATCAGGTGATCTCCAGACGGGCAATTTGGAGTTGCTCAGTGATTATTGTGGTTTGCAGTGTACAAATTAGTGTGGGAAGTTGCTAACGCTAGCCTTGCAACTCAGGACTTCAGTGGCAGGACTGACTTTTTCTGCGCTCGCCCAAAGCGCGAAAGGTAAGGAGGGAGAGGACAGACGGGTGCCGTGCTGCCCGCCATTCGTTGGGATGTCCATGTGCCGCTCTGGCAAAGGATCATCCCATCTTCCAAACCTGCTTGTAAAAGCCAGGCACCACAGGTGGGCTTCGGACCTTCGTAGAGGGGGGCACTCCCCAAGGCAAGTTGCTTACATACTGGATTTTCAAGATTAATTAATTTTTATTTAATTAATTTTTTAAGGATGGTTAGGTCCTGAGTATGTAGTACTGGTTCCCCACCACCTCAAGTTGTTTCATAATCCAYGTTGGACTCATTCTGTGTGATGCTGCAGGTCTGATAACATCTGCCCGAGCTTCCCAAATCAGCCTCAGCGCTGCTGCTACCCAGTTGCTGCAGTCCCTTGTTGCAGGCCAGAAAACTGCATTTTCCTGGCTAGGTGTAGACGTGGCACGTGTTTATTCTTCGTCGAGCTTCTCTGGGCTCCTGTTCCTGCCTTTGAGCTGTGGTGTGCTGCCTTGCGCCCGCCCTGAGGGACCACGTGTGCGAGGTGCGGGCTGCTGGGCTGTGGGGCCGTCTCAGCTGTTAGGGCCGGTGTGGCGAAGAGGTGCTTCTYCGGGATTCAGGACGTTGCCCCTGAGTTATAACGGGGCGTATGAACAGGGGCGAGCGAGTGCTGTTGGTCAAAGCGGCTGGGTGAATCGCTGTGGCTCGTAGGAATGGAGGACCTGAGCTCCCTCTGCTGAGCTTGGTGCAGCCCAAACCTGTCAAGTGCTTGTGGGCAAAGTGTAGCTGGGATTTGTTGCTCAGCGTGGGGTCAGACCGGCCGGATGGGCCTTCAGAAACCAATGGCTTGTCGGAAGTGCTACTGAACAGGTCCAATAGCACATCCTAATTTACCAGCTGTCCAGTGTTCTTCATCTGTTCCTCCTGGTTTCTGTATTCCATTAGGTATTAACCATATATGTCCTTATTCTACACATGTTTAGCCATATGCAGGGTCCTGTTGACATCTGTAGGACATGGTAGTTGGGCAAAGTTAGGAAAGGTTTCTGGTGATTGTAGGGCAAACCCCATGTAGCTTGCCAAATGAGATTGATTTAAAAAAAAAACCCAACAAACAACAAAAAAACCCCAAGAAAACCTTGAAGCATGAACTAGCAATGTAAAGAAATAATTTAGTGCAATTACATACTTTAAATACTTCTGTTCCTGTGGTGAGATAGAGATATGGAGTGATCATATTGTGAAAGCAAAGCTGCRAAGAGAAATGAAGCCTGCTGAACAACCTATTGTAAATTCAATGTAAGGGGATCAGTACAATTTAGGAAAAGAAGTTACGACCTGATATTTAAAATTCTCCTATTTTCAATAATCAATGTTTCTGCTAGTGAAATAAATGAATGAAAGAACTGTGGACTGACTGGTCCATTATTCTCTTTTCTCCCTCCTTTTCACACGTACTTTCTTAGCCTTGGAATACAGTCTTGCTAATTCTTATGGCACCAAAGTATGAACTGTGTCTCTCCAAAATCCTGCGTTTTAATGTCGGGAAAATAGGGAGCTTGGAAGAAAAGGGGAAAAAGAAAAAAAMCCCACTTACAAAGAATGTGAGCTGTGTAGGTCGGTTTGTTTTTGTCTTAAGGCTCTGATCCTATAGCTATTTTCTGCAACGATTAAGGCTGGAAATATTTTCCCTTCTTGCCCATCCCTACTCTAACCCAGGAGAATGATTCATGTGTAAACTGATATTTTTGAGTTGCAGAGAGACATAAACAAAACAAAAAAATCCCTCTTGATATTGTCAGACCCGTAAAAGGATCATGAAAATTGACAATATGGAAGTAAGAGCTAAAGTGGAACCTTTTGTACTTTGATGTCAGTAACTTGCAAAGTGAAAGCTGTGGTATTATTCTTGGGAGTAATTTTTAAGTATGCTTTTTACCTTACACAGTCTGCTGCTTAATATGGATTATCTGTTTCACACAAGAATCCCACTTGACCAAAGATAAGTTTTCCTGTAATTGCCTGCTTGTTTGGCATGAGAGGGGAAAGGAGAAAAAAAGAAAAAGAAAAAGACAACACTGAGCTTCCTAGAAACCAGGAATAGTCCTTGCCTTGCTAAATTCAATTCCTCCTGTGTGCTTTTAGGTGCAACACTGGCATTTTATCGATGATGCTTCTTGACGCAAGAAGGCTTTGATGAATACGACCAGAATAAAATCAGATGGCTGGCAAAGAGCRGCCAATGGTAGAAAAAGTACCATCATCAGAAATTTCATCTGCTTTGCAAATTCAAATCAGGCTGAAACAGTGTAATGTCCCTCTGGACAAGGCATATCCATGCTTGTGTAGCACAACTAGTATCTGTGGAAAAACTACTACTATATAGTTGTTCCGTACTTACATTTTCTTCTAAAAAGTCAATGTCCAGGTACATGTAGAACAATGTTAAGAACTGAACAGTTCCTTGGCTGATGAGCCTAATAGATCCATGTCTCATGAAAATAAGTGGTAAATGCTTCTCTTAGAACCCCTGTGTCAAAGGAATGTTTTTGGGTTCTCTTCACTTAGTCAGCTTTAAAGTACTCAAATTAAAGATGTTCCTCCTAAACAAAACGTTTTGAAATGAGACTGAACATAGATCTTTGCAAGCAGGAGTTATCTTTTTGCTAACAAGACTCTCCATGGGCTTTGCAGGCGGTGAATGAGAAACATCTTTCAGGTTCAGTCTCAAACTAAACCTTGTTTCAGAGTGGTCGGTCTCTCCCATACCATGTGGCTGGTGCTCGTGAGTCAGCCCCCCTGGCCTTTGCTTTGCGTTCTGCTCAGACAGGGGGAGACGAGGAAGGTGGAAGAAAACGCTGGAGTGTTCTACAACACTTATGAAAAATGGTTTTGAGACCCCTAGCAACCTGTAGTAGATGCCGAATTCAGTACCTGGGAGGTTTTTAAGGGCAAAGTTTCTTAAGAAGAGCAAAGTTGTGTGGCTGAGCCCCAATAGAGAGAGTAGTGAAGAAGAAGATACTTCTACCATTGCTTTGCCTCATTGGTCTTTGAGACAGCAGTCCCAAGAGGGTAGCTGAAGGAGAGAATGAGAAGAGAGTGCTAGCATGACTTCACACACGTGGATTTAGGAATCCTTCTCCACCTTGATGTGAGTTTATAAGCTTGTCACGTAGCATAAGCAAAAAGTTGCCAAGCTGGTAGCTTTTGCATTGAGGACTGCCAAGCACAACCGAGCATGGTGGATGAGCTACAGGCATTTTGGCAGGCTGTCCTCTTGTCTCCGAGTCAGTGATAGAGCTGCAGCAGTGTAACAACTTACTAGATGATATGGAAAAGATTATGTTAGCAGAAGCTAGTGGTGATTTAAATTGGCTTGTTTGGGCAGTCGTGCTGGGTAACTACTCTTGCTATATTGCTGTAGGCTTTCGTGAACGGTTTTTAGGGGAGAGTCTYTCTTCCCCTGCTGCTTTTATGTGCACTGTCCTTCCTCGGTTCTGTCTTTCTTAAAAAATACCTGTTGAGGTTAAAAAAATCTCAACTCCCACGGATGAAGAATTGGGGTGTGTGCATATATACAGATTGGTTAAATTCCATTGGTTTGTTGGTTTTAAGGAAATTAAATTTTGGTGTTTTTTTGTGGTTTTGTTTGTGTGGGTTTTTTTTTTTTTTTAACATTTGTAGTCATGACTAATTAATAAAAAAAATGTTTTTGGAAAAATATGAGTGCTTGGCAAAACTGTGCTGTCATCAAAGGCAGAACTGCAACTCCTGTTGAAATCCGTGAAGGCAGAGCTAGGGCTTGTTTGATTCTTAGGGTAAGCTTTAAGGGTTTTGTGAGGATATTGTATATTCCTCTTTAGGAATTCAAATAAGGGGAGAGAATTACATGCTACTTTTAAGATGACCATGAATGTACCAGGAGGTCTGTCATTTGCCTGGCCACTGCTACCCCCCGCCCCCATATCAACAGTGATGGAAAGGTGTACAGTGGCCCCAAGCTCTTTTCCCCTGTGTTCCTTACATCTCTCTGCTGTCATCAGTAACTGCCCCCTCTTCCTTCTCCTCACCCACGTGTTGTCTCTTTGAATTACTTACCTTCCTTCCTGAGTTATAACAGAATACAATTCCCCCCCGCCCCAAGCTAAGGTGTGGGGGGAGAGTGATAGAGGCGGTGTTGTGTGCTGGGAGAGTCTGTGGTACCCACCGATGATGAYGTAGAGTGGGACCCAAAACTGCGGATACGGTAAATAGAGGAAAGTCGCTGGGCACTTTTCCCGCTTCCCTGATTTCTCATTTTTGCGATTTTAATCACGGTCAGTTGCCAAGTAGTATTTCAAGTGCTGATTTTTAATTTTGGAATAAATGAGAAATGCCRTTGACTTGACTGCCCAGAAACTGTTATTTCTTTACCTAAACTTGCAGGCACGAGAAGGAGCTCTTGTCCCGTAGTAGCCTGTCAAACTTGACTGCAACTGATAATAGGCTTTCCAAATTCCTGTGTTGTCATGTTTTTCCAGCCATGATGCCATCGTGTAGGTTGGGCAGTCTCGAAAGCGAAAAAGCTGTTTGACAAAACTTGTCAAAACGTAAAGGTAACRCTTGAATCGTTCTCATGAAAGTTGTAATTCAGACTCTAGCAATACCGGTAACTTTCCTGAAAAGACTTGATGGCATCTCATTGCTAAATTGGCTTTTGAGGGTATGATAAAGCTGTTGTTTTCTAGCAGTCTGGAAACCTTGTCATCCTCAGGAGCTGGCAACCACATCTTCAGAGCTCTAGCAGAGAAGTGCAATTGCTTTTTGGCTTTTGAGCAAGGTCTGTTAGCAATGTGTGTCTTCACACTCAGCAGCAGAAGGTGGGGAGGAGTGTGCTCATCCACCTGTGTATATAGAGGGTAATCTCTATATGCTGTTTGTGTTGGGAATAACTGGAAGATAAAATCTTCTGGTTTGGTTTGATTTTTTTTTTTTAATTAAAAAAATTTTTTAATTAAAAAAAAAAGGCCATGTTATATGAAGGGGCAGTTTTATAAGAATACTGGTGCTTTCAAAGGGCTGGGGAAGGTACAAATTTATTCTGGTTCCCTCTCAAGTCAGTAATATTAATAATATATGTTTTAATCCAGTTTCGTGTTTTTAAAGTGGTATGGCATCATCAGTGCTGTGCTATCTCCAGTTACTGAAACAGAAGGAGATGGAGCCTGTTCAAGGTTAATCAGCAGCTGTTGTGCAGAGCTCAGGAGCAGGAGAGCTGGTGCTTTGATCTGGTGTGGGGGATGGACAGACAACAGAAACATCTCGTTTTCAAGGAGATTTTGTTCTGCAGGAAACTAACCCCCCTGAACTGACCTTATATCCCATGGAAACATCTTCATGGCTCTGTTCTGCTTTAAAACAGTAAAGCAAAGCGTTATTGTTCAGGAAGCAGAACTAAATTTGCTGAGAGAAAGGTGTTAGCAGTTTACTCCTGTGCTGAGGAAATCGTGATTAGTGCTGTAAGTGTTTTGAAAATTAATTTTACCCCATTCAGCTGGATCAAGTATGTGCCTAGATTTAAGTGCGTAGYCAGTTTATGAAGTTGAGTTTAAGGTACTGAAATTTAGATTACATGCTCAAATACCTTCCAGAGCCATGTTTTCTCTCACTATCTGCAGACACTTAGGGTTCAACTAGTCCTTCTCCATAACTGTGTCCATCCTTTCCCATCCCACCGTCCCTGGACGAAAACTGACTGTTGGCAGAGGGGAGGCAGGCTGGCTGGAGAGAAACGGGGCCCATTAGTGGCCCTGTCTTGGAGTGATTTCCCTTTTGTGTGTTGTGTGGCCGTAGTGTACACAGACATTTGTAGCAGTTTTCATATTCAGCCACCGCTGACACCTGGCTGTTGTGGAAGCCTTTTGTCGATGAGCGCAGGAAAGCTGCACGGGGGAAGCCGGGCACCGCAAAGGAGGGGAGCTACATCAGTGCTCTGAATTACAGAGTGATACGTCAGACAGATGGCCGTTACTACTTGTTTGTTTCCCTGGACTTAGGTATGGACAAATAGGTCTGGTCTTCTGCCTAAGAGGCTGAATGCTTCATTTTTGGGTTGAAGTTGGTGAGGGATATCCAGCTTCCAGTGAACTTCATGAGTTTGCCAGCTGAGTAGTCTGGCCAGGCATGCACTTGGCCTGTTAAGGTTTTTGGGTACCTAAACTGAAGTGTTTTCAGTAGTCCTAAGCTAACAATGAAGTTTTCAGAAGCAAAACTGTTCATTAATATGAAATTAGCAAAGTTGTATTTTTACTGGATAGCTTCTTTCTTGCTGTGGCCCTCCTTGTTTGTCGTCAGTGTGTGAATTAGTAAAGAGGAGGAACAAAGATAAATGTGGTTTTGGTGATCTTTCGCATTAAAAAGCTATGTCCAGCTTGACCTAGTTAATAACATCTCTTCCTGTCTCAAACTTTGTATTTGGAGCCAAGCTACTGAGGTGCATAAACAAAAGGTTCTCTAAATACATACTGAACATTGTTCCTTTTGCTTTACCAGTCCCTAATAGCGAAATGCTTTTTGAATGCAGATGCGGCATAACCTGTGTTCATTGCCCTTAAGTTAAAGCAGTTGTAACTGCTTTGAATCAACTGCATTGATGAGTCGACTGGATTTTACATTATAACATGTGAATGAGTAGCATTTTCACTTGGATGAGAACACAGTTACTATACAATATTTGCTTTTTCATATCTAGAGATATATGCTATATATATAAAAATGTAATCAACGTGCAGTTACTTTATTCAGCATACAACCTGTATGCATACAAAATCTAGCTTGTTAATTACAGTTTTGCAATGAATGCTCCACCATTTTACTTGAGATAAAGTTCTTAGTTAATTTTGTGATTTCCAGCGTATATGTCCAATAGAAAGTAGAAAAGAATGGATTTTTATCATCTCCAAGACCAGAATACAGAGGAAGGTAAGAGGTAGTGTTTGCATTTTCATCAGCAAAATCTGCGAGGTAGAAGGACTAGGGACTTCTCCAGGGGGTCTGATAGCTGTGAGGTTTTCAAACCTATTTCCTTTCCCTTTTGCAGTTGGGAGAAATTTATTTGCTATGGAAATGATGGCATACGGCCCTTCTGCAAATCCTATGCCAAGTATTTTTACAACCTCGTTTCATGGAAATAAAAACCACTGGGTTTTAGTAAGTGCTCCGTGGCTTTGTTTGCCCCCTTATCACAGAAGGGCGGCATGTCAGGGAGCTCTGGAGTAACCCAAGTTACCAGGCTTCTCCCCCCAAAACAGGTTAAGATCAATATAACGTGCTGCTGTGTGCGTTGAGTGGAGTCCTTCCTCAGGCGGGTCCTGTATGACAAGTCTTGTCCATAAATCAACTACTAATGAAGATTTTGTTGTCAAAACTGTAACTTGTGCATAGCTAATGCATGGCAGGGGGACTGCAGCCCCGTCGCAGAGCTAGTTGGGCACAGGAGGTGGCTGTAACTTGCATAGCTTGTGAGGTATCTTTTGCCAAGGCTTTTTTGTTTTTTCCCTCCCCTGGAGGGGAAGGCCTTGCAGTGCACCCAGCCCATGGACAGATACCATATTGTTGAGCTACCTTGCCAGGGAACACGTTGTATTTGCATTTCAGATGCCTCAGGCTTTGTGAACTGCATTGTTCCAGCCTCCCCTGAATAGCAGCTATTGACCCCTAACAATGTACATTTGTTTAAATCAAACCCTTTTGTACTAGCTTTAAAAAGCTTATTTTAGGACTAGCCCAACCAAGTGAACACATCTGTGCAAGCCCCTTTTTTTCCCCTTCATAGCCAGAGAAAAATTTCAGGATTAATTATTTAATTTCAAGATGGAAAACATTTTCCTCCTTGTGAGAGGCTATTTTGAATGCTGAGGTTTTGGCAAATTTTGTTGCGGCTTAATGCTTATAAGCTTTTCATTGCCTTTGACAGCATAAACTTCATGTCACTCCAGCTCAGAGTTTTTGGCAAATAATAAACCAGTGGAACAACAGGGGCTTGGTTGTCCTGAAGCACTTGAAGAACTTGACTGCATTTTGACAAATAGTTTTTTTGCTGTTTATATGTGCATTTAGATGGACCGAATTAATCTAGGAGGAGGAGGTGGAGACTGACCGGTACAGACACTTAATGCCCAGCAGCAGGCTGGCGAAAGCATTTCCCTGGGTAGTGGGAAGTCTGGGGCCAAATTCCCTTTGCTGCTTGGTGACTGTGGTACATACCTTCACCTCTCGAGCCTTCAGGTCTCCAGAGCTCGGTGGTGTCAGTAGCCACCTTCATTAAACCAGTTACAATTTGTGAACAAAACTACGGCTGTTTACTGGGTGGGGGGAAGCTTTGCTATGCCTTGCTCCTGTGGGGTTATTAGGTCAAGGCAGAAAAGCCCAGTGAGGTAAAAATTTGCTATGAGCTGAACAAGCTTGTAGTCCCTTCTGGTTTATGCCAGAATGATTCCACTAATAACAAAAAAATGTTCAAACATGAAACAGCACTTGTCAGACTGAATGAGGTGGTTCCATGGGCTGACGATTCTTTCTTCTGGTGTCCTACATTAACTCAGGAGTGTTGCATCTCATGAGGTTTCTGTTGGTATTTCTGTTGAATGCATTAGGAGGAGCATTGCCAGCAGGTCGAGGGAGGTGATCCTTCTCCTCTACTCAGCACTGGTGAAGCCACACCTGGAGTGCTGTGTCCAGTTCTGGGCTCCCCAGTACAGGAGGGACATGGACATACTGGATAGGGTATGGATAGGACCACGAAGATGGTGAAGGGACTGGAGCATGTCTCCTGTGAGGAAAAGCTGAGAGAGCTTGGACTGTTCAGCCTGGGGAAGGCTCAGGGGGGATCCCATCAATGTATATAAATACCTGGAGGGAGGACGCAAAGAGGAGGAAGACAGACTCTTCTCAGTGGTGCCCAGTGACAGCTGGAGACAATGGGCACAAACTGAAACACAGGAGGTTCCCACTGAACATCAGGAAGCATTTTCTTTACTGTATTGACGACTGGCACAGGCTGCCCAGAGAGGTTGTGGAGTCTCTCATCCTCGGGGATATTCAACAGCCACCTGGACATGATCCTGGGCAACCAGCTCTAGATGACCCTGTTGGACTAGATGCCCTCCAGAGGTCCCTGCCAGCCTCAGCCTTCCATGATGCACAGGTGAAGTGAGGTGGCTGAGGACACACAGGAATCCAAGGCAAAAGGCTCAGCTCACCTTGCTCTGAGTGTATTGCATGATACAGCATGGGTACGTGATCTCCCTTATGCAGTGCCGCGCACTTGTGCCTTACGGGCTTTAGACCCACGCCGCGCCGGACTAAGTGGCGCGGGCGGCAGCTGCGGCCATGCACTGCATGGCACCACGCTGCCGGGGCGGATGGGCGGATGCAAGCCTCAAGCTTGCACTCTCGGGCACCCTTGGGGACGGTGGGCTGATGGTAGCAACTGCATTAACGTGAAAGAGCCCTTTTGTCTCCCACCCCGGCGGTTGTGGTAGATATTCCTTAATACTGAGGATGTCGCCTTCGAAGCTGTCATCGCTCCGGGGCCTGTACTTAAGGGACATAGGATATTTCTGTTTGCTGGCTCTGGTGGGGAGGTATGGGAGGAAGTCCAAGAGCAATGTCTTCGCGTCAGCCTTCCTCCCTCTGGAAAGCGCAGGGTGTTCGTGCCCTCGGACCTGTTGGCGTGAGGGTGTTTGTGCTGCTCGAGATTAGAAACAAAGCGGTGCTCTGGGTTTTCTGACGGCCAAAGTCCGATGCAGACCCAAGGGAGCGGATGGAAGTCTTCCCACTGCTATCACTGGGTTTTGAATTAAATGTTCGAGTCCTCTCTATTGCTTTTACCACTTCTGGGGAGAGCTCTCCCTGCTGTTTTCCCCAGGAAAACTGGGGACTGCTTCCCCCTACCCACCTCGGGTGCCAGCACCCTCCTTTCCGCTCCTCTCTGCCCTCACCCCACGCTTTTGAGTCGACGTACCCTGTGTTTGAACTGCCTCGGACTTGCTGTAAACCTGGAAACCATCTGGCTTGAGGTTTCGGAGGTAAAAGGGCAAACAGCTCCGCAGGCATTCGCAGCATTTAAAATGGAAAGCAGTTTGTCAAAAGACGGAGGGGAAAAAAGTAATGAGGGATGCTCTTACATGGTCCTGTGTGTGCAACTGAGCTCTTACCATTCAGAGAAACCAAGCAGCAAGAGTTTTTACATTCTCCGTGAGCATTATTTTGTGTCTCAGTGCTGCTGTTCTCCCATCATAGAAACAAGAATAATGTTTATTCAACATTATCTAAAGCGTATGGCACTCGTAACGTGGCTGAAGTTGGTGGTAGACTCGCGGGCCACTCGCCTTAAATATGTAACAGAAATAAAAATCTGTATTTGTTGTGATTGTTAATCAGGACCCTACATCCCACCAACTTTAACAAGGCTGTATGTCTAGTTTCTGTGTGTAGAAATTCAGGCAAGGACAACCTTTGGATGCTAGCATGCCGAATTAGTTATTTTCATTGTTTTTTTCAGTGATTGTGCACCCAAAGTCACAACCTTATGATTATCAGGGTATATCCCAGCTCTTTTTTACCACCCCTTTACTTTTTCTTTAGGGAAAGAATTTGACTGTTGTGGTGAAAAAAAGAGTCTGTTCTCTAAATACCACTAAAATATTGTCTTTCTGATATGGAGCCTGCTGTCTGTTTTGTAGAGAATGGGAGTATAGTTTGGGTTGGAGATCAGACCATGGGGTGCTGCTGCTGCTCAATATTTTCATGCCAGCTGAAGCCTTCTCCTATGCTGGAGCAACTTGAGTGGGTATCGTTATTGGGATGGCTTTTGCTGCAGCTGCAGCATCAGCTGTGGTTCCTCCTCCCACATCCTCCTCCCTTGTTCTCAGTGCTGGATATTTCTGTTTTCTTGATGCTGGATCTACCAGCCAGGTAAAAATTAAAGTAGTCTGTGCCTACCCTGTCTTACTAGACTGACTTAGGTGTCCCACTGATAGTGTCTTCATTGCCTCCTCACCTCTAAAAAGCAAATGTCATTTCTTAGTAACCTTGCTTGCTAGTAGGGTGGTTTTGTTTTATTTATTTTTTTTTTTAAATCATGTGTGTTGTGCAGCCAAAAGAGGAGGACCGTATAAAGGGCAAAGTGGTTCAGAAAAAAGGTGAAAGATGATAGGGGGGAAGTGCTGTGAGTGCCTAACAGAGGTTGAAAATAAACAGGTAGGGAGCCAGCCAGCTTTGAGGAGGATCTTTTAAACTGTGTGTAAATTCAAACACCGCTTTGTAATTTTACGTGTGCTAACATGAGGCACATGACTCGGAAAATTGGCTCCAGCTGCTCTTGCCAGCATTTAGGAACTTAAAAAAAAAAGGAAAAAAAAAAAAAAAGGCACTTCAGTGTAGTTCTCCTGTGTTTACTGTTCCAGCAGAAACCAAAAAATACTTGCTGAGAGATTATTTTATTTTATTTCTTTCACTTGCCTATTTGGATTTTGCTCTCACTTTCTCTCCTTTTACTTGATAAGTATTTCCAGAGAAAAATATTGAGTGAAATTCTTTTTTCAGTTTTCAGTTACGCCATCTATAACTCTGTTTTGTTTATTGTAGGGGTCTCGGGTCTGGCTGCGAGAAAATAATCAGCATTATCCCAGTACTGTTCATTCCTGTGCGGAAGGAGTCGTCGTATTCAGGACAGACTATGGTCAGGTATGGGCATCGCTCCTCTGTTTTTTTTCCTTTTTGCCACTCTGGAAAAGAAGCTGTTCTCCTTCTGGGGAGGGCATAGGGGAAACTAAAAGCCTAAGGTTTGTGAATAAAATAGCCATTTCGTATGACGTGAATGCGCAATTTTGGTTTTAATAGCTCTTTCCATTGCCTGTCTGGTCAGTTGCTATGATTGTGCCTGACCAAGCTGAAGCAATGCTGCCAGGTGTGAGAGCCTTGTTCCACATAGGTCGGTGGTTATGTAGTTTACTGGAGGTAGGTGGCCTCTCCATGGCTGTATTCCCTTACAATAACAGAAAGGGGGGCTGGCACGTGACACGGTGGCATCAGGGTGGTGGAGTGTCACTGATTCAGTGGGAGGCAGCAAGGCACGTCTCCCAGAGCAAAACCAGGGCAGCTCCACCAGCTCCTGTCGCAAGGGGATTGTGAAGGAAGGGGACTATTACTCCTTTCTCGTTTCTTTTTTGGTTTGGGTTTTGTTTTGCATTTTCTTGGTGTGGTGGTTTTTTGGTTTGGTTTTGTTTTGTTTGAGTTTTAACTTCTTCCTGACTGTCAAACGCTCCTGGCTCCTGCCTGCCTGCAGGGATGGAGATGGGTCCCAAGGTCTCCTCAGGTTACCTTGGCCGTCTCAGGCAGTGCGTGCCTGCATGTCTGGCTGCCAGCTGGTGAAGAAAGCTGGTGTGGAGCTTGTTCCCCCCTTCT
>JASVER010000001.1:25051388-25202896 GCA_030449065.1 Oceanodroma leucorhoa | reverse complement strand
CCCCCCCCCAAATTTTACTTTTTAACCCCCAGAAGGTGGCAGAACTAGCCCTGCCAGTTGCTGACAGCTTGGAAGTGCTCTGCTTTCTCACGCACTTACTTCTTATTTATCTATTTATTCTACTGTCCATTAGGCCATGGTTTGTCCAGACCTAGCTTCCTGCAGCTTCACTGAAGAAATTTCAGGTTTAGGTTCAGTTGGATATAAACAGTTACACTGAGACAGTCATCAACCTCCGGAGGACACTTCTTTGACTTTTGGAGGATGTTTCTTCCCTCAGTTTTTCTTCCTTTTCTTAGTTACTTGCACCAGATGAAGGTAGCTTCAGGTAGTGAACGAGGCTTAGAAAAGCGTGGTAGACTGTTCTTGCAGCCTTCACTTAACATCTTTCTGGGTAAGCATGGTGGAAAAGCATGTCTTTCAGAGCCAGGGAACCCCCTACTTTCCTTGCATGCCTTTCTCCAGGCAGGAAAGGAACCAGGCAGAGTTGCAGAGTGGTTTTTGATGGGCAAGGTATAACATACTCGAGGTTAAATTGCTGCTGCCCTGGTAGTGAGGGATGAAAATGGGGGTGAAACAACCAGGGTCTGAGGCAGAGAAAACAGTGTCTTCCTTCTCTTCAGAGTCCCTGGGCTTGTGGCAAAGAAACGGGGTGACAGAGAGGAGGTCATATCCGAGCACCTCTGTCTGGTCATGTCTCTGGTGGCAAAACTGAGTTGTACTCTACATCCCTGGGGACGCAGAGAGATGGGTGAAAGTCACTGGTGTCCTCAGCATCTGAAGGGGCAGTCAGGGAGCCCAACTCCCTCATAGCTGTTGCGTTCCCACTCCCATCCACTGCCCTCCTAACATCAGCGGTTGGTTCTTGGGACAACACCTGCATCCTCCTAGAAGTTAGGCTAAGGGACATGGAGGACAGAGAGGTGATTCGAGACAGCCAACATGGCTTCACCAAGGACAAGTCCTGTCTGACCAACTAGTGGCCTTCTGTGATGAAATGACTACATCAGTGGACAAGGGAAGAGCCTAGATGTCATCTATCTGGACTTCCGTAAGGCCTTTGGCACAGTCCCCCACAACATCCTTCTCTCTAAATTGGAGAGATATGGATTTGATGGATGGACTGTCCAGTGGGTGAGGCATTGGTTGGATGGTCACATCCAGAGGGTAGTGGTCAATGTCTCAATGTCCAGATGGAGATCGATGATGAGTGGTGTCCCTCAGGGGTCCGTATTGGGACCGGTACTGTTTAATATCTTCATCAATGACATAGAGAGTGGGATCGAGTGCACCTTCAGCAAGTTTGCAGATGACACCAAGCTGAGTGGTGCAGTCAACGTGCCTGAAGGATGGGATGCCATCCAGAGGGACCTGGACAAGCTCAAGAAGTGGGCCTGTGAGAACCTCATGAGGTTCAACAAGGCCAAGTGCAAGGTCCTGCAGCTGGGTCAGGGCAACCCTGGTATCAATACAGGCTTAGGGGATGCAGGGATTGAGAGCAGCCTTGCCGAAAAAGACTTAGGGGTGCTGGTGGATGAAAAGCCGGACATGATCCGACAATGTGCGCTTGCAGCCCAGAAAGCCAGCTGTATCCGTGTGCTCCAATCAATGTCCAGCCAATGAAATCCATTCATTTGAGCATAGGTACTCTCCAGCTCCTAGTAGGAGTGACCCACATGCTTATAGGAGGGGCTACCTGTAATTTTCACAGGATTTTGTAATTGGACACGTAGCTGTGCAAAACTTGACTTTTAGAAGTGTTTCGAACTGCAAACCTCTTACGGGAACTGCAGATACTGTTGTAAAATGGACAGCTTGCTTTGGTGCCCTAGGAAAGGATGGCAGAGCTAATGTTGGCATCCGCAAGTGGAAAAGCTGCTTGCTAATGGTCTTGCGTGAGTGTGTTACGTGTGGTGGTGCTGCCTTTCCATGGGGTACATAATGCAAGCTGAAACTTCAGGTAATATGGAAAAAGCCTCAAGTCATTACCGTGATATCATCTGATTGATTACATTTCCTTAGAAAACCTTGGTGCTATAAACATCACTTGGAAAAAAAAAACCCACCTTCTTTGGTTTGGCCTGCTTGTGTTAAAAGGGGAAGGACGTAGGGAGCAGCCTTCAGAGCCGTCACGTGGCATTTGTCTCCTCGGTGGGTCTCAGCTGGCTGCTGCCTAGCTGAAGGCATACTAGTGATGCACTGCATTTGATGGTAACTTTAATCCTTTTCAAGGCTTATGTTTTCAGKAGTGTACTTTGCGTATAAAAAGACCGTACTAGCTGACATTGGCCAATTAATATTTTTCTTCCCATTGCTTTTCCTGATGCACTTTTAGACTATCCTGCCCTTGCTGTTTGGTTACCTACGGGCTGCAGCACGTTGCAAGTGGGTGAAATGAAACCGAGGTAATGCCTGACAATCACCTCTGACGGCTTGGCAGTCCCTGCAATGCTGTATATCACTTTGAAGAACAAGGCAGGGGAAGCAAGGGGTGAGGTTGCAGAAATATGGGGTCATGGTGGTTTTTGAAGCATGGCTGGCGTATTGATTCCCAGACCCTTTTGACAGCTGCAGCTCATGTTCAAGTCTAATGACAAACTGATGAAAGTGTTGGGACCTTATCAAAGCACAGCACTGTTATTCATCTTCTCTGATTCAGTAGCTTCTGCTAGACTTTGCACTTCTTGCCTTTCCACTGAGCATTTTGCATGACTTCTCAAGATGTGATTGACGGGGCAGTGGGACTAGGAAGGTGTGTTTGCTGGAGTTGTGCTCAGGTTTTACTTTTACAAGTTTGGACTTCGAGTCTTTGCCAATGTCAGTCTGCAGAATAATGGAAAAATCATAGCACAGTACATTACTTCTTAATTTCTTCTTTCTGTTCTGTGAAGTGGTGGAAATAAATTTGTCACAAAACCCCATGGTGGCATACGGTTGTATGCTGAAGGGGTGTTGGTTGTAGGGAATCCTACTCAATGCCAATACTTTTGCAGGAATATGCCATAACCTTTCAATGTTTTAACAAGTTGCATATGACGTATTGAGTCGTTTCTTCATAGTCACATGGTGATGTAATTGCTCCTCCAGTATTCTTGTGTTGCCTGAACGTTTCAGTTAAGCAGTCCATTTGTTAATTATTGTTATCGATGATTGTGGTACTGCTTTCTGCTGTTGTCACCCTCTGTGTGAGATGATTGTAAAAGTAGCTGATTTGATAGGCTGAGTGGAATATCTGATACATATGATATGGTACACTAAAAAAGGGAATTTCAGGTTGTAGGTTTGGGTTTCTCTGAACAAACAGCTACAAAACAGTCTTAACTCTTTGAGGAAAAAAAGAAAAATGTGGCACTGTACAGGGGTAGATGAAAGCCTCATTAAATACAGGGAGGGGAAGAGTACATCAGGGCCATGTTTCACCACCCTGGCCCACGATAAAGGAGTGGGAGATGAAAGCTGTAACATCCCTCTCAGTACACATTCATGGCGTTGGGCTGCCGCTGGCTCTGGAGTGCCTCTCAAAAGCCTTCTGCAGGCTGGTCTTCAAAACGAGGGGTCTGCAATGAGTCAAGAAGCTGCGATGAGCAGGCAATTCATATTGTAAATGTTCTTCTCTTTCTAAGCACCTCCCAGATGCTTTCCAGAAGAGAAGATGCTGTACTCATTTGCTGTTTGGTGGGTTGGTTTGTTTTTTGTTCCATTAGTGTGCAGAGGTGGTGAAGGACTCTGTGCCTAATGTTTTGGAAACACCATGTCTGTGACTATATATAGTATGTCAGTGCAGTCTATGAATACTTGGACTTAGAAAAATAAGTCCTAATCTTTCTTTGTGTGTGTATATATATATATATATACATTTAAGATGGCGTTACAGTTACTACATCTTTTTTCATGTTTGAGGAATTTTTGCTACCTCTGTTTTTAGGGTTGAAATGCTTTCTTCCTCAATGGTTTTATTTACAGTAAAGCAGACGTTTCCTCATCGCCATATTCTATACATTTTTAATGAAGTTGTGTGAGCTTATAAAATACTCAAGTGAATGTTTAAATAAAATGTTAAAAGCCCTGCTGTCACTGTATGCTTTGTTTGAAATTACTTACTTGCGTATGTTTGGTAGAGCATCAGTGGTTCTGTTGAGAAAAAAACCTCTTTCCAGTTTCTCTCCTTTTCTGCCTAATATGAACTTTATTTCAGATAAAATACTAACTTTTCCCCTTGCATGAAAGAGGACTGCATTGTGCTCCTACCTTGTACAGACACACTTGAAACTGTCCCCAGTGAAAGCATAGATAGCAAATAGAAAAAGCTTGTTGGGGAGTGAAATCTTTCAGAAGAGCTGTCTTGAGTTGTGTGGCATTAATTTCAAGAATATCTTTCTTATCTCCTAACCAGGACTGTCTACTTTTTCTTCCATTTGTACATTCAAATATATATAAAAATAATGCCAAGAAATGTATAGTCAGCATTCCCCCTCCCCTTTTTTTTTTTTTTTTTTTTTTCCCCATGTAGTCATGCTGTTTTGTTTAAGTAGTGCTGTGTTTAAGCCTATGAGTGTTGGGGACTTTCAGAAAGCACCTAAGAGCACACCGTTTTAATAATGTCCATTCCCTTGCAAGGGAACTTTTCTATAAATGTAAGACATAAGGGGTGTGTGTGTGTTGGGGAAATCTGCTCTGAAGAAACTCATCCAGGGAAAAGTAGAAGTTGAATCGATTGCTGCAAACTGTCCTGAGCCTGACACTGAAATTTCAGGATATTTAATTATATACCTGCTTAGTTGACTGAGAGGAACTTTTAAATCAAATATTTTATAAATAGAAGCAGCTGAGCAATAATATCCCAAAAATGTAGGCTCTTTAAAACCAGATGTCACATTTCACCTGTAAAAACTTTGTCAGTTAAACCAGCTTTCTGTGAACTTTCTTTACAAAGACATCCTTCGCAGCATGGTGTTATGTCAGCAGAGTGCTGCTCAGTGTCCTTAGCTTCAAATCAGAGGCACCTGTAAATGGTTTGGTCAGCAACAAAAGTATTTTTTCCTGTGTGTTTAACTTAATGTGGCTCTTCTGGGGCATTTCTGCATCTCAAGAATGGGAAGGCTACAGATGTTCCTTGTTAAACACAGCTCAAGTATGTTTTCCATGGAGGTTTTCACCTTTCTTTTTTTTTTCCTTCTGGTTTGAAGGCTGGGAGATTTTCTCATTGTGACCTCATTCAGAAGAGTTAGACCTGGGCTTTGTTTGAGGTTTGGGGTTTGTTTTTTCTTTTTTGCTTGGTTTGGGGGGTTCCTTTTGTTTGATTTTTGAGTTAGCAGTAGGATTCTGTTGGAGTTACCGTGTAGTTACTCCAGGAGAGTTCATGTTTCCCTCATTTTTGGTTTAAAAAAAAAAAATTAAAAAAAAAAAAAGAAAAATCCCAAACCTGCAGGCAAATGATTAAGCACTTTTCATAAGGACTCTTTTCTTTGCCTTGTGTCCTTTCTCGCCCTCGTTTGGGACTCTCTTGTGCTAGCCTTCACTACTGTGAGGAGCCCTTTTAAACAAGAGTCTTCCGTTCATATTCACAGGGCATGAATAACACCACTGAAGTTACTTGGCTTAAGTTATTGAAGTCAGTAGGACTGTTTATCAGTAAATGCTGTGTTTGGCTGTGTCGGTTCATAGGATCAGGCATCGGAGAAGTAAATCCTTCTGGACAAGGATTTTCTTAGTTACTGTTGAAAAGCATCGTGCTCGCTTCTAGCTCTTCCGTGTGCAGACTTGACAATATTTTCAAAAGGTAGTTTTTTTGGACATTTCCCTGAATTCAATATCTATTACCCTTGAAATACACCCTTATAAGGGAGGCTTTTAAAGAAGCCCTTTGTGCGCTCCCTTGTATATACAGCCTCTTAAGAAAACACACAAATATATGCAGGGGGCTTTGCTCTTGGCTGCTCTTAATGTTAAACGAATCCATGTCTTTCTGCAAACTTTATTTGTGAAGACTTTCATCCTTTTTAATTTAATGGTGCTTACGAAGAATAGTGACCACCGACTCCGGACGCTGGGTAGCTCGTGCGTGTTTTGGGCAGCAGATCCCGTGCCTTTGGGGCTGAGGGCGAGTGCCAAATTCAGTGGCTTTACACCAGGAAACCAGGTTCCATCTGTCTAAACACTGTAAAGTTCGTTTTATTCTGCAGTTAGTTATATTTGGCTTATGTGTAATAATTCTCCTGATTATTTCTAGTGCTTTTAAAAAGCTTGGTGCTGTGGCTATTTGAATGTTGGCTTCTTGGGGGTTTTTGTGTGTGTTTTTTTTTTTTTTTAAATAGCTGTTGTTTTTAAGGGATGTGTATGTGAATTTTGGGTTTGGGGGTTGGGGTGGGGCTGGGGAGGGCCAGAAGTCAGCCGAAGTGCCTTTTAGTACTCGGGATTTATCTTCTGTGGAGAAGTGTTTACATCTTTATGCGGGATGTCAAAGTTCAGCGTCTCTCGCTGCAAGCATCTGTTGACGTGCCTGTAAACAGAGCTCACGACAGATGCGAGCCGGGAGCATCCGCCGGGAGCATCCGGGGGCAGACAGGCCTCCCCGCTGTCCCGGGCGCGGGCCGGTTTGGGGAGGCAGCGTTTGGTACCCCAGCCTGTGGGGCATCGCCGGGGGGGGACTGCAGGGAGGGAGGGCTGTGCCCTGCTCACCCATGCTTTCTCCATCCCGTGCTCTTTAGAAAGAGATTTTTGTCAACCAGGCGAGGCTGCAGAGGCCGTACGTGTCCCGCAAGCCCACTGAGCTGCGTTGTCCCATCCCTCCTGTGAAGCATTTAATGGAGGTAACTGCAATGCACAAAAGCCTCCCTGTGCATAGCAAGGATTTAATGCAACCATAGGGCCTCGCAGCAAACATTTCCCTTAATGGAAATGCTGCTTCAAAACCCTAGATGTTACTTACAAGTACGATGTTTGATCACTGGTTCAAGTGGAAGTGCTCATAAATTGGACAATTTTTTTTCTGATGCGCCATCTTTTACTTTTTAAGTATTTGCTAGTGTGAAAAATCATTAGTTTGGGTCTCTTAAATTCTCCAAAATGTTAATTGGTATAGCATAGAAATATTGAGACATTTCATAATGCTAAAGAAAGCAGTATCCGTAGCAGAAAACCTTTTTTTTCCTAACTCAGGAGCTAATTCAGCTTGCCTTTTTATCTGCTTTGTATCAAGAGTCGTATTTTTACATGACTGCTATTCTCTAAATATTGTTAAAGGGTAATAGGAAAAAGCCTCTTTTTGTGTGTGTGTTTGCCTGAACTACTGTGCATTTATTACATATAAAATACAGAGCAGGTTATGAAGTACTTCTTGGATACGTTGCACATGTGCTGTCCTTACTTTTTTCCTGTTGCTTGCCCTTCTGCCAAAACCACTATCAGCTTGATTAATTCCAGGAAGGGGAAAGTTTTAATCCTGGAGTGAGATATTTTTAAAGAAAGGTTGAATTGTTAGGGGGAAAAAAACCCCCAAAACCCACAACCCTGACTGCCAGACCAAGTTGACTGTATTATTCCTGCAAAATGAACTTTCTGGCTACCAGTCCATAGCCACTTTTTGTCAAAGTCGGGGAGTTTGCAAGTGAGCAGCCTGGGGATTTCTAATGCACAAACAGTGGGGGCAGGAGGGCTGAGCAATGACCATAAATAACTCCTTTAATGTTGGGTTTTCAAGGGTTTTGTTCTATGTTTCCTAAACATAATGGTAGTGTTTGCTTTAGCTTTACTGAAATTAATTTGTTTGGCATTAGTGTGGCTGTTGTTAAGTGTTTTACTAACAATATAAATTAAATCTGTATGAACGAAAGCATTTATCTCTGAGCAGAGAGTTGCTTTATGCTTTTTATAAGACCTGACTGAAAGCAGTCCATATCTGAGATGCTGACAAAGAGGTAGTTGCTGTGTCCCCCCTTAGTTTGCTGTGGCCACGTAATGGGTTGTGGCTACGTAAACAGTTGAGATGTCAGTCTTCTCTCCTGCTTTCTGCAAAGAAAATCCAAACCATCTGTGCTTTTTTGGTGCTTTTATTATGCTTGTACTAAAGATAGCAAACCTGCTTTTGTTTTAAGATTAAAGCAGATGTACACAGGCTGCCATATTAATTTCTTTTGTAAGGGAACACAGTTCAGCTGTTCACAAAACATGGGAAGGAATTCAGACTGCATCGTGCCAAAAAACGACGACGATGAATCTGTAGAATCATGGCGAGCAAGCTTGTCACTTCAGTTGTTCCCTTGTTCCTAAATTCCTTTGGATGTGGGGCTGGTCTCATTGTTCAGAGTTGTTGGTGTTTTTAGGAACACGTGGTTTAGGTTAAGCGCAATTATGCGCCGGGATACTTTGCCCTGCAACAGGGCACTGCTCAGTTTTGGTGAGGTTTTTTGTACCTTACAGTGCAGCTAAATGGTGGATGGACACTGAGATTTTTACTTGGAGAAGACTCCCATCAACATGTGCATGAACTTATGCCCATTAAGAGTTGAGCAAAACCCAAGTAGTATAGAGAGCCCTAACTTTTTTATTATTATAGATTATTTATTTTCTTATTYTGTGTTATTTATTTTTTAAATTAAAAAGTCAAAGAAATGACTGGGTAATGCTGGGCAGAATTTTACACAATGAGGGCTTGTGAGAACACTAGCACGTGTGCGAGCAACCATCTTAAAGAGTATTGAGAGTCGTGAGAAGAGGCTACCCTCTCTCTCAGTGAGGTCCTGCCGCCCGGGAGCCGCTGTTTGGCAGAGCCACGTCCCGCTCCTGCCCGCTGCTCCCTCGGGGACAGAGGGCTGGGCTCAGGGGCGCAAGCTGTGAAAAATCCTTCTAGGTTACTATTTCAAACCCAGTGAGTAGTTTAAAAAAACGTAGCCATCTGGCAGGTGTGTAGGGTACTGCCCTGGGTGTGCTGGTGGTCCCAGTCCACATCCCGTTAGCAGGTATCGCGAGGTGGGGGTAATTCATGTGTAGGGAGGTGGGCAGTGTCCGCTGGCAGGTCCTCTGGGGAAGGCTGAGGTGGCTTTCACTGCATGGTGCCGATTCTGTAGATGAAAAGCGCATTTGATTTTTTCCTGTGGTCACTTGAGTAGTTGTTGAGGTCTATGTTACCCCTGTGTACCCGAGAAATAGAGAAATGGAGGGGGATCCTCTGCGTCTCCAGATACCCTTCACTGCATAAGTTAACTCTGTTTGCAAACTAAATCTGTGCAGTCAGATTGGAGTTTTGATGCCAGATTACTTTCAAGGCTTGATGTCCAAAATACTCTCTGTTTAAAAGATGCAATACTTCTTGAAGAACTTCAGGTTCTTTTAGCAAGGAACACAGGAGCTTTCTGGTGGGATAAAACGTGTCCTTGCACCTTCGGGAGCTGCATGACATTTGCGTTCTTCAACATTTCAAAGCAACTTGTTGTTTGAAAGCGTCAGGCTTTCTCAGGAGAAGGTTATCGGAGCGAGATTTCCCCTAAAGCATTTCTGCAATGTGATAATAAACTCTTTCAATATTAGTTGCAAAAAGAACTTGAAGTGCTCTTTCATAGCAGTGCTTTTATGTTCACTAAACCAGGGGAAGAAAATGTTAGCGTAGGTCATGTGCCTCTTCCTCATCCAGCACACTTTATTTTGTAAAACAAGCCAGGTCCTGTTTAGCATACACATGATGGAGCTGAGAGATGATTTAAGGAGATTTATCTATCCAAGCTGACTTAACTAAGGGTAATCATAAAATGTACGTGGAAAAACCCCACTGTGTTGCGAAGTCAAACCCTGGAGAGTTAGGAAATGCTGCAGGGCCTCTTTTTGCGCTGTGGGAAAAGCAGCGTACTGCCGCTCTGCAGTTAGGTGGTTGTGGCACACACGGGAGAGGAGAGGGACCTGTACCAGGGGAAGCAGCATCAGCTGGCTCTGAGCAACTTCTGGATGTTGTAGGGTTATGGTGAGGAGTATACATGAGGGTGGAAGTAAAGTCCACGCTAATAGTCCTTCCTTTTGGTTTTGTTTTTTTTTCCTTCTCTTTTTTGATGCCCTTGTCCTGTCTTCCATGCACGGGCTCCTGCACTTTTATTTGTTTGGTCTCTCCAAGCTTCTGCTTCAACTTTGCTTTCCATAATGTGTCCCTGCTCATTCGGCCTTGCAGCCTGGCTCCCGTTTGCATCTGCGTTTCTCTCTGAGACGCAAGTGCACGTGCACACACGCAGGCACGCACACTGCCAGGGCGCAGGGGGGCTTGTGGCTCCCGGGGTGGGAGCATGGGGGTCCCCGGGCGGGTGATGGCAGGGTCTGGCAGCCAGCGCCCATCGCACCCCCCAGCCAGGAGCAGGGCAGCCGGGGGGCAGCCCCAGCCCCGGCATCGGGCACCTCCCTGCAAACTCAGCAAACTCAGCAGAGCACAAAACCTCGTCAAGCCTCCTTCAGCTCATGAGGAGCACAAGGTTCAGATGGCCTTCCCGTCCTCCTTTCGCATGCTTCGGTCTGGGTGAGCACGGAGAGCGGCATCTCGGAGCTGCCGGGGGAGGCACGGGGAGGTCTCGCTCAGCAGCTAGAGCACGCCAAGGGCGGACGGGCTTTCCCAAGGTGTTTAGCTGCTAAATGTCTGAGGCTCTACTGAACACTCACTGTGGGATTTTTCTCCAGTGATTTATAACTTTGTCGAACTGATGACTTTTACAGGGAAGATAAAATCTTGCCTCTTGGAAACAATTCATTCCTCTTTTAAATTAAACTTACCTTCTCCAAAGAACGGTCTGGCAGAGTGTTCACGTATCGAATCACTAGAATTACTGTAGGTCTGAATGAGACAAAAATACTGTTTTGCCTATGGTGATAATATAAGCTAATTTGAAAATATATGCATTGTTAGTAAGATGTTTACCTGCCATTGAATGCTTCATCTGAAGCTTTCCACGTGTAGCAGAATTGTAAGCTATTGAAAACAGTTTTGGGAAGGGAGCAATCTTAATAGCTAGAAGTGCCACAAGCCTGTAATGAAAATAATTATATGTCTTTTACTGCTGATTATTTCTCTTTTGAAAGTGCATTTTTTCACTAGCATCAGCAAGGAGTTCTAATTAGAAGTAAATAATAAAATCTGTTCCATTATTAATGCTGCTTTCAGGCAGGCGTTTAATATACATTAAAATCTGATGGCCAGACTTTGTTGGCATTATCTGTGCATCATCATTGGCTTAAATGCAATTACACAGGGTTTCTGTCACCACAAGACTTGCCCGGGAAATGTAAAGTTCTGTCAAGGATATTTCAAGGTCTGCTAGGCACTTGAGGTATGTTAATGGTTTTCGCATGTCCTCGGTGGGGGGGAAGAGGGAGCGGTATTTCTGCATGATCAGGAGAGCAACAGAAGCGTGACAAAGGCTTAGTAAGTCCAGCTTACGAGCGTGTACTTCTAAGGAGAATGTGCCTGCTGCACCGAGTTTGTGTGTGAACAAAACCCTTGATGTGGGCAGGGGCTGGATCCAGCAAAGCCTGTGCAGAAGGCGAAGGGGAGGCTGAGAAGCAGAAGGTTGCGAGGGGTCCACATTTTCTTAAGCATCACCCTTGGTTTTCTACTGGGTTGTTTCTCTGGGCATTTTTTAAAATGCTTGCCTTGTATTACAGATGTATGACGGTGTTAACAGATCAGACCAGCCACTGCTGTGCATATTCAATTACTCCAAATCAGTTGCTGATACCTGTTAATCCCAAGCATGCCCGCAGTGTACGTATCAAATGCATTTGTTCGAATGCTTTCAGAAACAAGCAGACTGTTGCAATGCAATGCAGTATATTAATGCCTCTAATAGGTTGATACGGCTCTTTTGGAAAGTATTAAGTCGTGTACATATGCTGTGTAGATGATAAGGTGAGGAAATGCGTGTGTAGATGCTCACACAGATGTGTACATGTACTGGTTCCCAAAATCACTGGACTTAAAACACATCTACTCTGCATCACATGCATGTCCACTTCTATAGAAGAAATCCTGGACAGCACTAGGCTACAGAAATTTTTAAGTGAAGGCTTGATTTTTCAGTTATAATGTCACACTGATGCTAGATTAAAGCAAAACCCCAGGCCTTGGCTAAAGAAAACACCGTTAGGTAGGGCAGTGTTCACTTTGTGGTATTGATAAGCTCCGCGGTTGCACTTTGAAAAGTCCTTGAACATCGCTACCTGAGTCAGTGCTGTTTGAATATGAAATCCTTAAATCTGACTTTCCACAAGCTGAACAAACTGTTTAAAGTACCTGATGTCCTTAGAGCAGATTAGGCAGCTTAAAGTAGACAAAGATTCAGACACCACAAAGATTCAGAGCTGCTGAAGCTGCTCTCTAGTCATGCATTTTTTGCATTACATTTAACCTGTGTGCAAGGTGATGTGCTTATCAGTTTCGGTGTGGATGTTATGTAAATACTAAGCAACTTATCAGATGCCATTCGGGGTTGCAGTTACAAGCAGTGCTTCCTCTATTTCTGTATGAAAATGGAAAGAAATGGCTGATTAGAAATGGGAAACTGATTAGCAAACTAGGGGAAAACATTAGCACACTGATGCTTGTAAAACAAGCTCACCTTTGAAGTGATAGCAACAGAAAACTGTAGTCACTTTGCTTTTCTTCAGAAGTTTCTGAATGGACAGATTTATTTTTATAATGGACAATGAAATTAACTTATAAGGAAGCTTTTGGAACCTGGTTCCAGATTTTTTCATCACTCTTAAGCTGCAATCTTGAGCTGTTAGTACCCATGAGTTAATGGAGCCAGACTTTGCCATGTGAAAGGGAATCCAGTCAACCTCATTCCCTTACATAGCACAGATTTTAAATCCATTTCTAGTTTGCATTTGGACTTACGTGTCACCAATCTAAATACTGTAGTAGAAGTGTCAGTCTGAAAACAGTGTCCTGTAACCTCCATAGGAGCTCAGATATGGAGGGATGTAAAGTAGCAGGTCCTGCATTTGTACCATGACACAACTGAAGCAGCTGAGTTACTGGCTGAGGTGGCCCTTCTCATCCCGATCTTTGCATGAACTTTTCTTCTTGGGAGGTGTAAGGGGCAATCAAGCATAAGTTGCGTAAGGAGAAAGAGCTATCATCTGTGCTTCCAGGCTTACTTACCAGTTCAAAATACACTTGGCTTTTGGAAGAGTTTGTGAGATGATGGAAAAGCGGAAGAAAATCTGGATGCTAACCTCGTAGTTTCATCTAGTGCTGTAATTAAGCCCTGAGCACTTGTAGCTTTGTTGAATCTCTGTTTTGTTTGAACCTAATTTAGTTTCCAGTCTGGCAGGAAAACTAGATGAAACACTAAGGAAGCCTTAATGTCAGGTTTTCTTTACCCTTCTTAGCACAATGCATGCTTTCTGGAGACGTGCACATTATTTCTGTCTACCAAAGGCACCCCCAGTATGCTGATCTAATTCTTGAATTACACAGCTACCAGCATATGCGTCCCTAGAGCGAGTAACAGCTCTTTGCAGTACATGTGTAAATATTTACATTTATTTCCCTCCCACTTGGTAAAGTACTCCATTTTTGTACAGTACAAAATGCTTTGTATATAGAAAAAAACCCACATTGTTTGGTTCTTTGGTTTTGTTTTGAGGGGGCGTTATATTTATTTAACAAAAGGCCAAAGTAGACGCAGCATGCATTTTGCGGGGAAGTCCTGCTTTCATCCATTTTTGCAGCTGGGCCGACAGATTTATGACAAGGTGATGGACTTCTTCAAGGTCAGGCGGTGAATCAGTGGTTGAGTAGAACCTCGGGTCCTGCTGACTCCAGTGCTTTGTTTAATAGTTTGAGTGTATGGCTTTGTCTTTGCAAATTACTGCAACAAATAAACTAAACTTATCCCCAGCCTCACAGTTAATTTCAAGAAACAAATTTTGTGGGGGCTGTTATGCTTATTTAAAATTAGGTTGATTGGTACTGATAGGCTCACACTTGTCCTTGCATTAGGGAGGAATTCTGAAAATTATTGTGGTGATTCTTTTTCGCTCTTCGAAAAGATTTGGGTGCTTAAAAATACATATTAATACAAGTAAATGTGTGCATAAGCTACTGCTGCTTTATGTTTACTGCAGAGCAGTAACATGTGCAGATCCTCATCCATTTGTTACACCATTGTACCGAGTAGTGCATAAAGACAAATGGCAGAAGTGAGGAACTCGTAGTGCCAGATCAATTGGAAAACTCATGGCAGGTTTGAGCCAGCGTCTCCCTGGGTTGCAGTTGGGTAGGGTGAGCCGTAGCAGCGAGGATGGCTGGGGCTCCTGCAGCCAGCCCTGGCATCAGCTGTGCTTGTAAGGAGCAAGTTCCTCCTTGGCATTTTCCTTTAAGGGAACATGCTGCACGCTGTAGGGCATATGTGTTGTCAGAGGGGCTGGCTTTTGCTCCCATGGACTTGCAGGAGAGAGATTCTTTAGCTTTAGAGAGAATACCAGGCTTTTTGTGCTCAAGACTAACTTTTTCCAGCGTTTAGGTGGATGGCAGGTTCTGGCTGTTGCCTTCAGCTAAGGGCCCTGCAGGATACGTGGTGACTGAGGCAGAAATGAGTTCATGAATACTATCCGCTAATTTCCAGTTGTGAAACTTAAGAAGTGATCTGCATTTCTGTTAGAGAAAAAAATTAGCGGTCTACTAATTGAAAATCATTTAGTGTCTATGTTAGCACAGGCTTGCCAACAGTAAAGCATCTAGTAATGTTGTCCTGGCACATCTGCTGAGTTTGGAGTCACCTGGAGTCGTGTGACTTCCATGATCTGTCAGCACCGCTTCCAGCTTCCTTCCATGTTTTCTTTTATGCTGCTTCACCTGAATGCACACTTGGCTACCCCTGTCTGAAGGTGCAGGGTCTCAGGAATATAATCTGGGAGGCTTAGTAATAAAGTTATTTTTTTACTTCTTTTTTTTATTTTATTTTATTTTCTCAGCAAGCCGTATTTTGAACAGCTGTGTCCTTTAATTTACTTTTCTCATCAAAACGTGCTATTGCTAACTTCAGGTATTAAAAATTTCTTTTGTTACGCATCAAGTGTAGTATTCTTGGGGTGCTTCTTTCCGGTGGTGTTTTTTTTTTTGTTCCTTTACATATGAATACAAATGGATATATTCATTTCACTTCTTTTATGATAACTGGATTTTGGCCTTGATTTGAATTCCTCTTATCAGTCGCGTCTGTGTGCAGAAGTTACGGCATGTCAAGGAAGTAAGGTGTGCTTTCACTGTCTGTCAGATGCAAGGCAAAAATAAAATCTCTAGCTTTGTGCATTTAATAGTAAATTAATAGAGATCTTATCAGTTGTTAGAGATGTATATTGCTAAGCTCAGCTGAAAACTTGATGTGTGGTAGGAAATCAAGCTAATACTTGCTCCATCCGTTAAAAGGAGCAAGCACAGCAAGAGGCCAGGATAATGAGATGAGTATAAAGGGAGCAATGAATTTTACTATTAGACATAGTTTTGAAAGCTCATTATTGAACAACAGGTTTGTGAAGAGGCTTGGAAGAAAAACCAGCTCTTACTGTTGGAGTACAAATGGAGTTTGAACTTTCTTTTAGAAGATCTTGAATCCATTACAAGTGTTTTGAACTACATGGTAGTGGTAAGTGTCTGAGTTTTGGTCTCTGAGCTCATGGAAAACTTAGTTTCTGGGACTAGAAATTTAGTATTAAAAGGCCTGTCATTCACTTCTGCCTTTGTGTTTGAAAATAGGTCTGCGGGTCAAAAAGAAAAAAAATACCCAAACCATCCCAAACTGTGCTCTTTGCTTTTACTTTCTGCTTAAGTATTGCAGCTCTTCTTATTGCAAATAGTCAGAAACAAGACTATAATCACAGTAGTAAAAGCATTTTTCTTAACAGAAAATACTGACGAATACACCCCATTACAAGTTGAGAGGAACTTTTCAGCTCTTAAGTTTAGCAGCTGTATGTGCAGCAACACCCTGGGCAGTACCTGTGCTGTATTTCCACGTGTATGTGTTGGATTTAGCCAGAGACTTCCATTGCCTTCCCTGTGGGTTGGATCTAGCCGGGGTTGGTGAGGTTGAGCATCCAGCCGGGGTGAACGATGTGAGCACAGCTTGTTGAGTGTGGCTGCTGGAGTAGCCAGAATCTGTACTCCTGACGGCCTCTTCCCACTGGAGATAAACACTTGCTGGTTGCTGATCTGAACGCGCTTCTTCGCCCTATGAACCAGCAATAGTTGTGGGGAGCGCTTGTTTGAACTTGTCTCAGCAATGTTCTCTTTCGTGATCTTGAACCAGAGATGGCAATGGCTTGCTGACATTTAAAACTCCCTTGTGTTTCGGGAGCCTGTCCCGTTCCTTTCTTTGGTGGCAGGTTGCTGTGTGCATGCCTCGATAGCTTGAACTATGAAATCTCCGTTCCCTGTGGTCAGTGTCCTGTTCAAGCATCTGCATGTCACGCTGTGCTCCAGGGGGATGTCTCACCGGCAGTTCAAAATATCTTTGAGATCACCGAGTTGATGAGGCTTTGCATCCCAACTCACATTTTGGCACCATTGTTTGGAAATGAGCTTGTCTTTCTCACCAAATCAGACAGGTGAACACACATCCATGTTCTTGGTCCTTTGTGGAAGATCTTCACATCTGAGGGAAATATACCTCTTTCTTCGATTCTTTGCTGAAATGGCAGCTGCTGCCAAATAGAAATACCTCCTTTGGGGGGGATGTTTTACAGAATAACTGCTGAACACCGGAGGTGTGTCTGAAGAAAGCTGTAAGCCAAATAGTGACTATGAATGTTTTAGCTACAGTGATACAAATCCTGACATTAATGTTTTATTTTGATTTAAAACTCCCCCCTCCCTGCCCCTTTTCTTCCCACCACTTTTCTCTTTGACTTTCTGGGAAGTGGTTTGTGCAAAGTCAAAATAAAAATATCTGTGTGGGCACTGATAACCACTCTAACTTCAGCTGATGTAGCAGAGTGGTTTAACTGCAGTGGTTGTGGTTGTATCAGTAGAAGGACATACTTGCAGTTAAGCGCTGAATTTTGTGGAGGCAAAGCCGTTCTCAGTTCCTGTGCAACTGGGTAGAAAAATCCCGTCAGGTCCAAGGACCCCAGCCTGCCAGCATGGTTTGAGTCTCAGGTGCACATGGAAAAGGGTCATGTGATGTCAGTAACAGCCAAAACAACTTTGTTGGGAAGGGTTTGACTTCAGACCTTTGGACTGCTGGAGCCCACAGCACTAAGGGAATAGTTTTTGAGTTTTATTACTTTCGTGTATGTTTTAATTGGATTGAACTGTGCCCAAGGGGCCTGGAAAAAGATTTAGGCAGATGTGCTAGCACTTCCCAGATGAGGGGACAGCCTGCTAACCCTGAAACAAGTAATCCCAGTAGGCCTGTGAGCAAAAGAAAATTCACTAAAAAAAACGCCGTCGGTGTAATTGTGCTGAGGTCAAGGGCCTCTGCTAGGAAAACCTTGTATTCATGATTCACAGGGCTGCATCAGCAGGATCTAGTGCAGACCTGTCTTAACGGGAAAAGCCTCTGATGTCAAGAAGTGGATTTCTTTGGAGACCAGCGCTTGCTTATCTTCTGTCAGCAACCCAGTATGTCCGAGTGCTTGAGTTACCTTGCTCTGAGCTGCAGCAGACGGAGGGGATCAAAACGAGTGCTTTTTCAACTTTGTTACCTGACTTAATCTAACTGAAAGGTTGTATGCCAGGTATGTGCTTTCATTGACTTGTCCTCTCAAGAAGTGTATCCTGGTAGCATAGTGGTAAATCTTCCCCTCATCAACAGTCTACAGGCTTCCTCTGCTGGTACCTGGGCTGTGTGTGATGTGTTTCCCTGCCTGGGAATGTGAAGCAGTGTTTGATGGACATGGTCTTATAGTGGAGTGGGAATTCTCAATTTTTATGCAACCTCTGATGAGGGTACCTATTTTGGTCTTGGGCAGATCAGTTAAACCAAAACCTATAAATAATGGTAAGTGAAATCAGGTGCTCTAATTTAGATAACGGTAGGAACCTGTGTAGCTTGCCTTTAGGGATGCTAAAGGTTTCTTCCTAGCTGTTTACAATTGCTCGGTACTTCATATTAAGTTTTTGTGCTTGACTTCCAGCACCTGAGTTTGATCCTTCCTCCTCTTTTTTGATCCATTTCCTTCTCTGAAAATTTCATCTACGAAGGAATCTAGCTAATGCAAAATCATGGGGACTGTTTTTTAATTTGGCATATTGGAAACTAAAATTTATGCCTGTGTGGTTATTGCAAGTGGGTATTCTAAAGGTATGATCCTGTGAGATGTTTTTTCCTCCCCATGGTGTAGTAGTATTTGTGCATAAAAGCATGAGAAAGTGTATTTCTATTGCATCTGCTAGGCATGCAAGGTTTTTTGATGGTGGTGTCAGCAAATTTGTTGGGTTAACTGAGCTTTTTAGATGAGTGAATTCCAGAATTAAACAGTTCCAATATAACAGTAGCTTTTATAGTCTTTACAATACAAGGGTCTCCTGAGAATAACGTAATATAGATTAATTTTCAAACCGTACCAGAAACAAATATGATTTTCTTGTACATGTCTTGAAGTAAATGAGGTGTTGGGTAGTCATGCACTAGTGGAGTTTGCAGTCCTGAAGGATATGGCTCAGGTGAAGAGTAAAGTCAGGACCCTGAATTTTAGGAAAGCAAAATTCCAGCTGTTCAAGGAGTTAGTCAATAGGACCCCTTGCAAAACTGCCCTCAGGGACAAGGGAGCAGAACAGAGCTGGCAGATCTTTAAGGATACTTACCATAGAGTGCAAGAGCTCTTGATCCCCAGGAATAAGAAATCAGGAAAGGAGGGCAAGAGTTGAGATGGATGAGTCGAGACCTGCTGATCAAACTAAAGGGCAAGAAGGAAATGCACAGGCAGTGGAAGCAGGGACAGGTGTCCTGGGAAGGGTATAGGGACGCTGCCTGGTTGTGTAGGGATGGGGTCAGGAAGGCCAAGGCGCAGATGGGGCTGAACTTGGCAAGGGACACAAAGAATAATAAGAAGGGCTTGTACAGGTATGTCACCCAGAAAAGGAAGGTCAAAGAAACCGTACCCCCCGTGATAAGCAAGACTGGCAAACTGGTAACAACAGATGAGGGGAAGGCTGAGGTACTCAGCAACTTTTTTGCCCCCATCTTCACTGGCAATCTCTCTTCCCACACCTCTTGAGTGGATGACCACAGTACGGGGACTGAGGGGGCAAAGTCCCTCCCACTGTAAGAAAAGATCAGGTTCGTGACCACCTGAGAAACCTGCACATACATAAGTCTGTGGGACCTGAGGAGATGCATCCCAGCTTCCTGAAGGAATTGGCTGATGTAGTTGCCAAGCCACTCTCCATGATATTTGCAAAGTCATGGCAGTCAAGTGGAGTCCCTGGTGACTAGAAAAAGGGAAACATTGCACCCATTTTTAAAAAAGGTAGGAAGGAGGACCCTGGGAACTACCGACCAGTCAGTCTCACCTCTGTGCCTGGGAAGATCATGGAACAGATCCTCCTGGAAGCTATGCTAAGGCACATGGAGGACAGGGAAGTGATTTGAGACAGCCAGCATGGCTTCACCAAGGGCAGGTCCTGTCTGACCAACCTAGTGGCCTTCTGTGATGGAGTGACTACATCAGTGGACATGGGAAGGGCTACAGATGTCAACTACCTGGACCTCTGTAAGGCCTTTGGCACGGTCCCCCACAACATCCTTCTCTGTAAACTGGAGAGGTATGGATTTGATGGATGGACTGTCCAGTGGGTGAGGCATTGGTTGGATGGTCACATCCAGAGGGTAGTGGTCAATGTCTCAATGTCCAGATGGAGATCAGTGATGAGTGGTGTCCCTCAGGGGTTCGTATTGGGACCGGTACTGTTTAATATCTTCATCAGTGACATAGAGAGTGGGATCGAGTGCATCCTCAGCAAGTTTGCAGATGACACCAAGCTGAGTGGTGTGGTTTACATGCCTGAAGGATGGGATGCCATCCAGAGGGACCTGGACAAGCTCAAGAAGTGGGCCTGTGAGAACCTCATGAGGTTCAACAAGGCCAAGTGCAGGGTCCTCCAGCTGGGTCGGGGCAACCCCCGGTATCAATACAGGCTGGGGGATGGACGGATTGAGAGCAGCCCTGCCGAGACAGACTTGGGGGTATGGTACTGGTGGACGAAAAGCTGGACATGATCCGACAATGTGCACTCGCAGCCCAAAAGGCCAACCGTATCCTGGACTGCATCAAGAGAAGCGTAGCCAGCAGGTCGAGGGAAGTGACTCTGCCCCTCTAGTCTGCTCTGGTGAGACCCCACGTGGAGTACTGCGTCCAGCTCTGGAGCCCTCGGCACAAGACAGACATGGGCCTATTGGAGCGGGTCCAGAGGAGGGCCATGAAAATGATCAGGGGAGTGGAACACCTCTCCTATGAAGAAAGGCTGAGTGATTGAGTGCTCCCTCAGTAAGTTTGCAGATGACACCAAATTGGGCAGGAGTGTTGATCTACTTCGAGGGAAGGAAGGCACTACAGAGGGATCTGGACAGGCTGGATCGATGGGCCGAGGTCAATTGTATGAGGTTTAAGAAGGTCAAGTGCCTTTTTAGCAGGACCTGTTGCAACAGGACAAGGGGGAATGGTTTTAAACTAAAAGAGGGTAGATTCAGACTAGATCTAAGAAAGAATTTTTTTTACAATGAGGGTGGTGAAACACTGGAACACGTTGCCCACCAGAGAGGTGGTAGATGCCCCATCCCTGGAAACATTCAAGATCAGGTTAGACAGGGCCCTGAGCAACCTGATCTAGTTGAAGATGTCCCTGCCCATGTCAGGGGGGTTCGACTAGATGACCTTTAAAGGTCCCTTCCAACCCAAACTATTCTATAATTCCTCACTGGTACTGAACTTCCATGGATATAACTGACTGTTGGAGGTCTTTGTGTGCTTTGCCTGGTCACCTGTATCTTGTTTGTCAGTGTGGGTGTTAAAGAAAAATGTGTGAAGGTATCAGTATAAAGATATGCGTTTGAAGCTATTGTAATGCAGAATGACAGATAAATAATGAATCTTTTTTTTGAATAGTTGGTAATTGTTCTACTGTGCTTAAAGGAAGGAATATATATCTCAATGGATTCTTTTAGGAAATAATCTCTTCTTTTGCACGTTAAATACTCTATACACATTTGTGTTACGGTGTAAGAAACCTGCTTTTGGTGCTGATGTGTGTTTTGATGATGAAAGAGCTTGTGATACAAATGTTAAGGCTTTTTGTGTAGGATCACAGCATTTTTCATATTTTGCAGTTGACTTAAAGTCAGTCATTAGTTATGAGTCACCTGGTGGTGAGTCAGCTCAATACTGCATGACTAATTTGTCATGTCATCTTACTATTTTTTTTTATAGTCTGTTGAGATGATAGTTGTGTTTGCAACTCTGAAGTCACGGAGCGCAATTGCTTTCTTGTTAATGGGAAGTATGACCCTCTGTTGAATTGGCTTGTTACGGCTCAGTTCCATACCTTCAGGCAGTGCTTAGGGCAATAAAATGACTCCAAATAAAATACTTACTGGAGATGCTTGTGTATAGAAATCCTATTAATGTGATGCACATTTTTTGGCCGTCTTGGACTTACTTTCACCGTTTTGTCCTAGCTGTGGTGAGTGTAACCACTTACTTGAAGGCACAAGTCTGGCCTTTAATCCAGAGCATTTGAGTTTTGAGAAGAGATTGTCTTTTTTAGAGTCCATCTGTGTTGCACGTGTTGGTGTAGTGAGAGCCAGTCTTGCACTGCTGTGACCACAGATGCACTTTTGCTCATTTGCAGCTTTGTCAGGCATCTTTCTTTATGGGTGAGGATGGTTTTCCATCATTGCCTTGATATTAAGCAGAACTGCAGGCCTGTGGCCACGCTTGAACTTGGGTATTAGGTGGTACTTCTGTACCACCAGCTGTATATGACTTCGGTTATGCCCATCCTGTGCTCTTTACTTTCCACACCACTGATAATGGCTTTCCTTGCATGTTGTATACTGTGGCACGTTATCGGTGCCATGGGCTTGAATGGCTCTGGGATGAGGACAAGTGAGGCTGGGTACCACACAACATCGATAAACCCAGGCTTTTAAAAGTCAGTGGGACAAGAGCTGGGAGCCATAAATCTTGTACAAGAAATGTCTGTGCCTGCAGAAAAGTTTCTACTGCTGGTTTAAATTAACATTGTGCATAACAAAAGGTGATATCCAAACAGATGGTAGTAAATGCAAGATATTTTAGGGGGAAGGAAAGAGATTTGCAATAATTCAGGGCTGAGACTTCGCTAAATAGAAATTGAATCTAGGTATGTCTATTTTCTGTTATATAGCTGCTCAGATTAAAAGATCATAGCGGTCTCTCTAATTTCATAATCTTTGGCTGTAGGACTGAAACATGCCCTTGTTTCTAAAACTTCTGATTTAATCTGCCTGGCTAAAGATACATGTAACAAAAATCATCGCATTGTCAGAGCAGGAGAGAGTTTATGTGTAGAACTAAGTTGCTGGATTTGGCCAGTGAGTCTAAGCCTACGTCTCAGTTCTGAAGCATACASAGGTGAGACAGAAGAAGGGGGAGAAATCACTTGGTTCATGTTAGGCAAATATTTTCAGGGCAAGGTAAATACTCTTAGGGCAAGGTGACATTTGTTAGGGCCCTGGGTAGCTAAATGAAATGGTTATTTAATGTGTCCTTTTTCTTCTAATCTGATGCTGTTTTTTCCAAAGGAGGATTTTTCAAAATTACAGCTTGTTTGCTGTACTGCAATAGGTTAGGGAAAATATACCCATCAGCTTGTAAATTATGTGGATAGTATTTTTTTTTTCTTCTACATCCCTTGCAGCAGAAGTTGCTTTCCTTCCTCTCACCTTAAAATGAGGAAAAATTAAATAGAAGTCCTTGCTCACCTTGCATTCCACCAGAAATCATAATGAGCAACATTATGAACTTTGCAGACTATTTGAAATTTGCAATGAATTCTAGCGTTTAGGGGGATAGGGGCTGGGATGTAAAAAGACAGGCAATCTGCACACTCTCCAGTGTCCTGCAGTGCACGGTATCAGAACTTGTACTTGCCTGGGCTTATTTACCATCAGTTCAGTTCAGTTCTGTCCCAGGTGGACATGCTGCTTTATTCCCTACTCTCTGAGCCTGTTTCATATTAAGACCTGTGGGCTATGAGTGCCTGTAATAATTAGAATAGCTAGTTGGTATGCTAACAGGACTGCACCCTTGAAAAGACTGTACATGTAATAAGCTGAGCGTGTTTTGGGCAGTGGGAGGGGTTATGTCTTTAGGGAAAGAGAACATTGATTTTGATATGGGAAAAGACAGCCTTTTGTCACTTGCAGGAGGGTTTTCCCCACTGATCTCTAAAGATGAGTTTTAAGAAGTGATATTTATCAGGAAACACAGTAAAATAAATCTGGTTGGATAGTTGAGTAGCCTGGGAAGGTTAAGTGGAGGGCAATGCTATTTGCACACTGCCGTGTCCATGTATCTCTCTCACAACCTTTCCTTCCATGCAAGCAATCAGAAAAGGTGGTCCCATTTTAATCCACTTCTAATCTGTTTTTAGTAACATGTCAGRGTAATCTCACCGTATTTCCTGTTGAACTTATATTTAACCCTCATTTTAAAGAATATAGACTGGGGCTTTTACAGCTTCCATGTGCTTGAGGTTTGTCAAGGCAAATTCAAACATAAACAACAGAATCCTTACAAAGACTGAAAAATGCTGGTGTATTTTTCTTTGCAGCAAAAGGTTGGGTTTTTCTTTCCAGGACTATAAACATTATGATTATGTGTAAAGCTACCAAGTAATTTTCTGAATATAAGACATCTTTCTTGTCTGCCTCCTTCATAATTCTGACACAACTTACTGAAGAAGTACTGTCCTTATGTGGGGGGAAAAAAAGATGCTATGAATTGCTCTTTGCTTGTATCATGAGAACCAATTGTAATTGGGCTTCTCCAACATACCTGTACATGCTATCTGGTATGTAATACAAATGCGGTTTTCAACTGTAAGCACAGGCTAGCTGTGGAAAATTAAATTGCACACACAGGTTTTAATAAGCGGGCCACCTTCTTATGTGTTAAATTTGCTCTTTTGCTTCTTGCAAGGCAGGAGGTTCATAGTTCAAATGCAAACCAGACAGTTTATATGCTCATTTTATGGGAGTGACCTATAGGACAGTCTGTCAAACTTTTGCAGCCAAGAGCAACTTCTGTTTGTTATCTGTATATAATGCATGTTCTCACACATGTCAAAGCAATATCCATGCCATACAGTAAAACTTATGACATAGCTTTGAAAGGTATTGCATCTCTTGACCACTCCATCTGCCCATACCTGTTGATTCATGCCCTGCAATGACCCGCCTAGTGGATGAGGGGAAGGCTGTGAATGTGGTCTGCCTGGACTTTAGTAAAGCCTTTGACACTGTCTCCCACAGGATCCTCCTAGAGAAGCTGGCGGCTCATGGCTTAGACGGGTGTACTCTTCGCTGGGTAAAAAGCTGGCTGGATGGCCGAGCCCAGAGAGTTGTGGTGAATGGAGTCAAATCAGGTTGGCGGCCGGTGGCAAGTGGTGTTCCCCAGGGTTCAGCTTTGGGGCTGGTCTTGTTTAATATCTTTATCAGTGATCTGGATGAGGGGATCGAGTGCACCCTCAGGAAGTTTGCAGATGACACCAAGTTGGGCGGCAGTGTTGATCTGCCTGAGGGTAGGAAGGCTCTGCAGAGGAATCTGGACAGGCTGGATCGATGGGCCAAGGCCAACTGCATGAGGTTCAACAAGGCCAAGTGCCGGGTCCTGCACTTGGGTCACAACAACCCCAGGCAACGCTACAGGCTTGGGGAAGAGTGGCTGGAAAGCTGCCTGGCGGAAAAGGACCTGGGGGTGCTGGTCGACAGCCGGCTGAACATGAGCCGGCATGTGCCCAGGCGGCCAAGAAGGCCAACGGCATCCTGGCCTATGTCAGAAATAGTGTGGCCAGCAGGCAGAGGGAGGTGATCGTGCCCCTGTACTCGGCACTGGTGAGGCCGCACCTCGAATACTGTGTTCAGTTTTGAGCCCCTCACTACAAGAAGGACATTGAGGTGCTGGAGCGTGTCCAGAGAAGGGCAACGAGGCTGGTGAAGGGTCTGGAGCACAGATCTTATGAGGAGCGGCTGAGGGAGCTGGGGTTGTTTAGCCTGGAGAAAAGGAGGCTGAGGGGAGACCTTATCGCTCTCTACAGCTACCTGAAAGGAGGCTGTAGAGAGGTGGGTGTTGGTCTCTTCTCCCAAGTAACAAGTGATAGGATGAGAGGAAATGGCCTCAAGTTGTGCCAGGGGAGGTTTAGATTGGATATTAGGAAAAATTTCTTCACCGGAAGGGTTGTCAAGCATTGGAACAGGCTGCCCAGGGAAGTGGTGGAGTCACCGTCACTGGAGGCGTTCAAAAAATGTGTAGACGTGGCGCTTCGGGACACGGTTTAGTGGGCATGTTGGTGTTGGGTTGACGGTTGGACTTGATGATCTTAGAGGTCCTTTCCAACCTTAATGATTCTATGATTCTGTGATTCTATGACTGATGGAGCTCCAGTCTTCTGGGCAAGTTTTAGCAGCACCACTTACTTATCTTTTTCTTAAAAAGTCTGCTACAGGAGTATGGTCCAGACTGGGCATATTCAAACCTTCTACCTGTTCCTTTTTTTCTTTTTTTTTTCAAAAAAAAAAAGCTTTAAGGTTTCATATTTAACATCCACAGGCTCTTCACAAGTGCAATGAAAAGAGTCTTACCTGCACAGAAACAGAAAATGAACAGTAGTACATGCAGTATTATCACTAAGGATGTAAAAAGGGGAACTTGCAGTGGGTCTCAGACCGACAGAAGAAAAGCTTTTTTAAGCCACTCTGTGAATCTCTTATGGTTCCTGGGCCTGCTATATTCTTACTCCTTGTAATAAAACCAAGCAAAAGAATATAATACTGTTTTCTCCCAAACCAGACATATTAAAATGCAGTAGTGTTTTCATATTTGTACTTCAGTATCTCCAAGAGGTCTTTCTGTCTTTGTGCCAGACACTGTAAAATTTTATAGCAAAGAGGTAGCTTTTTTCCTAAAAAGCTTTGAGTCAAAGAAAAGAGCTCACTTTGGCATACCTAACAATGTATACTTTATTTGAGTAATAGTCAAATTTACTAGCATGCATTTGAGAGAACCTAAGTAATTAGTGCCTGGCTGTATAATCAGTCTGACTAATGTTCCTGTTCAGTGCAAATTAGAAGGTGACTGTGGTGTGCTGCTTGTAACTAAGCAGTTTCTCTTTTTTCCAGTCTAAACATAAAGATTTTGGACTTTGGGATAAGTATGCATTCATGCCCACTGCAGTATTTTCTTACAAATGGAAGTTACGTGTGGGCTTGCAGTCCAGACGAATACCCAAAAATCTTAAATTTCTGTGAGTTTACACATTTCAAGTCTACCCTCCCTCTCATTTTTTTTCAAAACAAGTTGAAATAGAGGGGGTTTTATTTATTTATTAGATGTGCCCGTCTTCTTTCTTTTTTTCTTTTCTTCTTACTCCCCTACTTGCCTTCCTCTTCACCATGGTTTCATGATGTTTGAACCATTGTGGCATATTCAGCTGGTTTTGTTGATCTTAAATCAGAGCAATTCTTGGGCAGAGGAGGTGTTGAAAACTTCAATTGTGTGGTGTCCCCTCCTCATAAAAGTAAACAAACAGCTGAAAAAAAAGTCGCTACAACAGGAAAATCTGAAGATACTATAAATGAACTGTCAGTAGCACTTTGGCTCCTCTGACTCGGCGAAGGTTGGCATGGGGCCACAGGAACCCTCCGACATCAGCTGTGTGCAGGGCCGGGGGATCTCAGTTGATGGGAGCCAGTTGGGCTCTCTGGGTGTGGATCGGGGTTTCAGGGTTGTAATGAAAAATGCTTAACCAACTCAGCTGCTGTCTTAAGATAAGTGCAGCTTTGTTTCATGCTTGTCCAAACCTGTTTCGTTCTTTCTTGCAGCAAGCTCTCCTCCTGCTGCAGCTAACAGTGCTGGGGGGTGGTGATGATGGAGAGCCAGTTCTAATTATGCCGATTTATTAAGTTTCAGATTTCCTCGCTGACAACAGTTGTGGCTCTCCATGATAGTTCAACATAACAAGACATGTTGGTGGGTGCCTTGTTGCGAGAATATCATGCAAATGTGAGAGCCCTGAGTGTCTTGAAGCTTTAACCTTTGCTTTGTGCCACAGCTAGCAAAGTGCCTCGGTGGCTTTTTTGGAGGACCTCGGGGTTGAAGAGAGCAAAACAAGGCCTTGCTGCAACAGGCTGACTTGTGTAGCGATACTAACCGACCAGCAGCGCTTCTCCAGGAGCTGCCGATGGTCATCTGCTGGAGCCTGCTGGTGTTGTCTAACGATATTAGTTCTGGAGAAAAGCAAGAATCTAAGGGCAAAATACACTCTATAAGACCTTAAAATAAGGTGGCTTTGTGCTTTTTGAAAATAATGAGGTTTATGCTGATTTTTGATGATGAAGCCTCCTCAGAATATATTATTAAAAAACCCACCACTTTTTGCTTACTGGATAGAAATTCAGAATTATTCCAGCTTCTTGCTCCCTTCTCCCACCTTTCACCTGTCATCTATTATTTCTGCCAAGTTGTCTGAGAGACGGTAACAGCAGAGGGACCCCCCATCCCTCCTGGGACCAGTGGATGCTGCCCACACAGTCGGTGCAGTGGCCTGTGGTTGTCTGCTGGCAGGGAGGCAGGGTCCCTTACTCCTTCCCTCTTCAGACACAGAGTCCTTTGTCATGGTCCTGCTAGCAGGGCATGCGAGAGCAGTGCCCCTTGGGAGGGATTATTGCAGAATGATTATTTCAGAGGATTTGCAGACTTGGGCAGCCATCCCTGCAGTAAATGATACACTGGCATACACTCTCCAGCATATGGAAGCTGAGATGTCTAATATTTTAGTTCTAGACTGAAGCTGAAAATCTGGTTTACAGCCAGCTCCTCATCTTCTGTGAGAAACAGGAATGTGAGACACCCCAGGTTCACGCAGGGCGTGCTGGGAAGAGCAGCGTAGCTCTCCCTAACCACAGGGATAGCACTGCGGTCTGGGGTGTTGCGGTTCACAGTGTCCCAGTCTCCAGGAAGACTGGCTCACTGCGGAGCAGAGCTGAAGCTGTGCTGCTTCTCTTCATCTCTGCTGCACTGTGGCAAAGCCAGTAAATCTTTCCAGTGTGCTGCATAAAGCCTTCTTCTGACGCGGCCTCCTTGTCCCCTTTTGGTGCTGCCACGGGCTGTAGTGAGCTTTACTGCTGGGTCCGGGGAGATTGGTAGCGAAGCTGAGTGAACGATCGATCCCCTCTTAGACCCAGGCTGGTTCCACACATGGACTCTCCTGTGTCTCTGAACCGTATGTACCAGGGTCCTGGTTCACACACTTTGTTCTGAGAAAACTCTACTCGCGCTGTATGGAGCCAGCTGAGATTTAGCTCCAGCCTAGACTATGAAATACAGCTAAAGCATCTTCTGTCCCTAGACTGTGCTGTTCTTGCCAATGCATATACAGGTTTCATGTGCCATATGAATGGCACTGGCTAATTCTGAGCGTGGATAAACTACCTGCACCTGTTTTTTGATTTCACAGTACTTCCATGCTAGCAAAAAATTTTTTTTTGGTATTTGGGGTGCATTCTTGGGCAGGGGAAACTGTGCTGTTGTGGGACCCAGCACTAACTTGGATAGGTTGAAAGGCAGCTTTGGAGACCTGCTGAGGACTGGTCTGTCACTGTCTGCACTATAATTACCTCTGCATGTCAGAACCGGGCATGTAGGTAAGGAGGGGTCACCCCTCCCCACTGTCATCTAAGGGCATCTTCCAGTTATCTTCAGACGGAGCTGGAAAAAATCCTGATTGCTGTTTAACTGAATATATAGCAGCTATAGTGGCAGAGGGAGTGGCATTGCAATGTTCTCCTCTCTCCTCGGTTAGCCCTTTCCTGAAAGGCTGATGAATTGTTTTGAGATCAGCATGCATGATAAAAGTTACCTTTGAAATAGCATAACCTTGTAAACAAGGCTACCATAGAAACTGTACTGTATGCTTAGGTTTGGGGAAAATGCCATGTTTTAGGTTCACCTACCCGTAATTCTTCTTTGAACATTCTCCGTTGTGTGTTATGTGTCATCATGTACATATTTGTTTTCATAGACAGACATACTTAGGAGCTAGCAGCATTCAGGGCTTGAGTTCCTCCCCTTTCTACCTCCCACACCCCCATGTAAGTTACCATTATACACTTACAATTTTGGGGGAAGGGGAGTTGAATAGACAGCTACCTTGTTAAAGGACTGCTTCAGTGAAGAAGCTTTGAGCTGTGAATAAAGTATGTCCTTGGCTGTCTTGGTAGCAGTAGGGCTGTGTCAAAACCTCATACCGCAGGCAACCTGCAAGAAACAAACAGGTAGTGAACACTGGCTTAATGAAAAACCCCTCTGATTATTTAAAACACAAAAAGAGCGTGAGCAAGGGACTGATGTTCAGGTTAGGGTGTTTGCATGGTGTTGGGATCACTTATTACCCGGTTCCCATATTCTGGGTTAAAGCAACAGTAAGTAGTGGCAAGGGTATGGATAGGAGCGCGGAGTGCAGGTTGCTGGTCAAGTGGGGTTTTTGGCTTGTCTTTACAAGGCAATTGGTGATACTGTAGAAATGTTATTTTGTGATATTATAGAAAAAAACATTAAAAGTTACTTAAAAAAAAAAAAAAAGGAGAAAGGACTCTGGCTTTTGTTGTCCATTAAAATGAGTAGCTTATGCTTCAGTTCAGATTTACACTTTCAGGATCTCTGCAAACTCATGCAGAGCTTTGTACCGATCTCACATATTCAGATTTTTTTTTTTATTCTTGTAACATAAAAGCAAAAAAACCTAAAACTGTTTTCTTTGKTTTTTTTTTTTAAGCAAGTGAAGATGATACTAGACTCCTATCTAAATTTCACCAGAATTGCATCAAATGATCTTGGAAATTAGTCCCTCAAAGGTGATTTCAGAGCTCTGCCAATTTACTGTCATGTTAACCTTTTACCTATTCTGCTTCTCCAGAAACCTGTCAATATGGAAAGATCTAAAAGATGTTTTTAAATTAAGGCGGGAAAGTCCTACTGAAGCAGACACATTGCCGTTATGAACAAAAAGTCGCTTGATTAAAAAGTGATTTGAGTACAATTGAATATTGTTGCTGTGAGGTGTGCAGTATTTACAGTAAGAGAAACCAAGCCTAAGGCTTAGAGAAATTAAAATAAAATGGAAACATACTTAATTTACGAGAGTTTTATAGTTAAGTATTGTCAGGAGATCTGAAAGCTGAGATTGCATGTATATGAACTTCCTCTGTGCAGGTGCAAGTTGTCCTGTCTTTAATTCACAGACAGCTTTAGGAATGTTCAATGCAGTGGGTGTTTTTGCCTTCAGCACTGGATTTGTGAACAATGGCTACCAGTATCCTTTTCTTGCTTTATATTATTTTATTGCCCTGATATTTTAGGGCACCTCCAGCTCTGGAGCCCTCAGCACAAGACAGACATAGACCTATTGGAGCGGGTCCAGAGAAGGGCCACGAAAATGATCAGGGGGGTGGGACGCCTCTCCTATGAAGAAAGGCTGAGAGAGTTGGGGTTGTTCAGCCTGGAGAAGAGAAGGCTTCAGGGAGACCTTATTGCAGCCTTTCAGCACTTAAAGGGGGCTCATAAGAAAGATGGCGGGTGTCGGTCTCTTCTCCCAAGTAACAAGTGATAGGACGAGAGGAAATGGCCTCAAGTTACACCAGGGGAGGTTTAGATTGGATATTAGGAAAATTTCTTCACCGAAAGGGTAGTCAGGCATTGGAACAGGCTGCCCAGGGAAGTGGTGGAGTCACCATCACTGGAGGCGTTCAAAAAACGTGTGGATGTGGCGCTTCGGGACTTGGTTTAGTGGGCATGGGTACTGGGTTGACGGTTGGACTCAATGATCTTAAAGGTCTTTTCCAACCTTAATGATTCTATGATTCTATGGCAGCAAACTTTTTAGCAGGGCCTGTTGTGACAGGACAAAGGGGAATGGTTTTAAACTGAAAGAGGGTAAATGTTAGACTAGATCTAAGGAAGAAATTTTTTACAGTTGAGGGTGGTGAAACACAGGAACAGGTTGCCCAGAGAGGTGGTAGGTGCCCCATCCTTGGAAACATTCAAGGTCAGGTTGGACGAGGCCCTGAGCAACCTGATCTAGTTGAAGATGTCCCTGCCTATGGTAGAGGGGTTGGACTAGATGACCTTTAAAGGTCCCTTCCAACCCAAACTATTCTATGATTCTATAACATTTACTTCCCTATTTTTAGTAAGAGCTCTACTTCATTGTCTGCCAGCACTGGTGCATTACCTGTAACGTTAGGTCCTCCCTTGGATGCGGGCAGGACAGACGGGGAGCCAGTTAACTTACGTGCACCTCTGCCTGCGTTTCAGGGACTGGGCGGTTTAAATTCAAAATTAAATGCGGGCGTGTATTGAAAAGCAAGTTCTTGCCTCGCCAGACTGGCTGGCGCAGGAGGGTTGGCTGGGACAGGGTGGCTCCAAAGGGACAAGTCTCCCTGTGGGGAGGTGGTGGCAGGAGAGGGCACCAGAGAGCGTGGGGGGGAGAAGTGAGTGCAAATAGGGGAGGTTTGCAGGAGGAGCGCAGAGATGATTGTTGGTGGAAAGCCCTGGAGGAGAAGCATGGTTTGCTCCGTTGCCAGTGGTGTAAGACCCACAGGAAGAGAAGGTGGGAGGGAACTGGGGCCATGCGGGTCACTGTTCGAGCTTCTGTGGGTGGTGGCTTTCAGGATGGAGGTAGTCCTGGGTCACGAGACCTTGCAGGCCTCCCTGACCAGTGCATTGCCCTAGGAGTGTGCCAGATCCTGCTGCCGTGCACTGCCCATGCTGACCCTTCTCCAGCCCTGCTCCTGGCCATGTCTGTTGCCTCATGGCTTGTGGTGGGGCAGCCCCAGCACTGGAGCCTGCTGGGGTGCTCCTGTGGGTCCGTCAGCTGGCGACCCCCAGCCAGCACTGGACAAGGGAGCCGTGAAGCTGGAGCTAAAATTGCGGTGTCCAGCTGCGACTGACCGGAACTGAGGGGCTGGCTGCCACCTGGCAGGAGGAGTGAGGGAAACCCAAGCCCTAAGTTGTCTCAGCGCATTGAAACTTGCCAGCAAGACCACTTGTTTCCATGTAAAAACCTTTCTTCCGGCTCTGTTTTCTTTTTCTTTACTCCCAGCGCTCTGCAGCCGCCTTGCTGAGGGAGCGCCCCAGCCCAGCAGCTGTGGTCACCTTTCGCGGGGGGACCAGCTGGAGCCGGGACGCCACAAGGACCTTCCAGTCTTCATAGCTGGTGCTGTGGCAGTCGTCTTGGTTTTGGTAATAATACGATGGTGATAAATGCCGCAGACTTTCCTGACAACAGCTTCCCGCCAAGCAGCTGTGCCTGGCGGCAGTTCCCCAGGCAGCCCCTTGATCCCCCTGCGCGTGCCTCTGGGCTGGCGGCAGGCAGGACGGTCCCTGCAGGGTTTGGGCACCATCTGCACCCGCAGGCTGCCATGGCTGCGCCGGCAGCCTGGGCAGGGTCAGTTCATATAAAGTGTTGGGCTAAGAGGAAGGTAGAGGGATGAGGCCAAAAGGCTCACGTTGGCATTGCTCATGGGCTTTTTTCGGTATCCTGGAGGGCCTCGTCGGAGTATTGCCTTCTCCAGTGAGCCTTCGTTCAGGACAAGGCTTGCTTTGCAGGGATGACCCCTCAGAGCTGCAGCTCCCACGTAAGCATTGCCTCCGATTTCATTGCTGCGGCGCTGCACACAGGCTGCTCCTATTCTAGAGTCGGAGGCAGTCCAGTCAGCTGCCTGCGGGGCTTTTTTCTTTTATTTTTTTTCCTTTAGAAAAAGACCTATTGAGATTAATTGTTTTGTGCCTCAAAAATGCTGGTATAATTTGTAGGCTGCTTATKGAACAGAGTTGTTCCAGTTCCTGATAGTGGGGCATTTTACTCAAATTTAGTCTTGTCCATTCAGTTGCAAATAGTCATTGTTTCTCTCATATGAATCATTGAATAAATACAAGTTTGAAATTGAGAGTTTCACTTGAGCTATAACTGATGTTGACAGTCAAGCTAATACTTTCAGTGCCTGGCATCGTCCATAGATGTGCTTTCCATTGTGTGGAAAATGATGCATAAAGGGTGAGGGTTTTTTTGTGTTTTTTCCAGTGTTTTGGTCTTCCTTCTGAGAAGAGGAAACCATCAATTTTCCCCCCCTTGTCCTTGGAGCTAGTTAAGGCGATACGCATTGAAAGCAAAAGGACTATTGCCATTACATCTGTTTACTGGGTGCTACTTACAGTAACACTGACTTGGGGGGGTGCCTTTGGTGGGGTGTCCCAAGCCGGACAGAGGATTGAACCCATGGGGATTGTAGGCCCAGACCTTCCTCCGTTCCTCTGCTACGTGCCAGGATTTGCTCTCTGCCTCATCTCGCAGTGCCGTGCAGGTCAGAGGCCTCTTCCCTGGCTTGCTGCATGCCCAAAGCTGGCTTCCAGTTGAGACCCTGCGGTTGACCAGCTGCCTGGCAGGGAGCCAAAGGCCCATCTTGTGGTATGTCTCCTGTGTCCTGCCCTTGGACTACTTCACTTGGCCCGGCGTTCTGGGAAAGCCTGGGCAGCTGCAATCTCTCCGCTTCTCGGTTCACGGAGAGAAAGGGGCACTTTTCTATGCTGAAGCAAGCACTGGTGACATGCCAGGAATGTTTCGTGTTTTTTGCAGTGCCATGGTCACGGTATCTGTAGGTGGGTGGACTTCTTAAAAATCGAGTTTTGCAATGTCTTCAGGTGCTGTATAACTATAGGTTATACAAGGTCGCTTGCAAAGAAAGTTAAATTAAAAATGCACTTTTTTTTTTTCTTGTAAGAGTTAGCATGGACTGCCTAGAGGCTTACTATAGTATAATCTAGGTAAAATCGATGTGTTTAATTTGAATTAAATTTCTTTATTGTCTGTGTAGGCAAGCCCAATTGAAGGGTCATAAGCACTGAACCTGTAATTGGAAGCTTGTTCATACTTGATGATAGAGCTTGTCTGCGAACGGAAACAGGTCGGTGTGTGGAATAAACTGCCTTGAAATACCTCTTGTGGCATAGGTGTTAGGTGGGAAGTCTTGATCAGACAAGCTTATTGGCAGTGATCAACACATTGGGAAACAACAAAGAGGTGCGATTTAGTGGGTTTGCTGGGCTCTGCTGCAGCGATGACCAGGATTGCCATCCTGGCAGCGTGCTTCCCTGCGCTATATTCTGCATGGGCGTGACAACCTGAACGTTGTAGTAGGAAGGCTGTTCAGGGGAGGTGCTGCAAGCCACCACTGGTGCTGTCACCGCTGGAGGCTGTGGAGAGGGTGGGGGAAGGCACCGGGACAGGCTCCCAGCACTTGAACCTGGGAGCAGCTCCCGACCCAGGTGTCCCAGGCCCCAGCAAGTCTGAGAGGTGTTGTGAAAGGGGGACTGAGGGTAAGGGTTTGGAAGAGGCTTGATTGATAGGAGGAGGAACAAGGACTGAAAATGGCTGGAACCGAAGTGACCAGGGGACAAAACAGAGGATTGTACACAATTTCTGGGTTGTGTGTTACTCAACTGATTTGGTAGGTACAGCAACATGCAAAGCTTAGACATTTTGCATTAGAGGTCAAGATTAACATCTAACCGGAAAGGGAGGCTGGGGAGTGGGTGATTCCCAGGGTAGATGGGGAGGAATTTTACAAAACGGGTGGGAAATAAGCTGATGCTCAGTTGATGTGTGTATGGGATATTTGCTTGAAGAAAAGGCCAGTGTTAGTCACAGTAGTAACGATATCAGTTTAGTTGGTAATATTTTTTCTTGACATCAATAAATGCCTTACATAAAATTATTTCATTTTACTCCATAGTATAACAGATAAGAAACTTCATTGTGGGTTTTTTTTTGTTGCTTTGAAAAAGATAAAATTACATTGCATCAAAGCAAGCCTTGGGCCCTGGTACATCTTGTTGCCTGAAAGATTGTTTTGGGACAATGGAACGGATGTCTAAGGTCAGCTGTTACAGCGAAATAGTAAATTATTGGATAAAAACATTACTTGAGTCACACTCTTGTCATGATTAACTGTAGAATTTAAAATGTCAGTAGCTAATCTGCTTTACATTTGGTCTTAAATTGCTTTTGATTTATAAGAGAGCCTCCTTGTCCTGTATTTTAAGTATCTACTTAGACAGTAGATCTCTCCAGGAAAAAAGAATAAACTACTAGATTTTTATTTTTGTTTTTAATCTCTGGGTCCTTGGGCTTGTCGTGATTTACTTTTCTCCCTGGAACACTGCATTCCACAGCTTGTAATGTGAGCCCAAGGCCTCTTTTTTCTGCTTGGACTCATGTATAAAGACATTTTGTAAGATTTATTGCATTCTTTTAACTTCCAAACACGAGGGAAACACAAATGATGATCCTCAGTTCAGACCAACAGCAGAGAATGAAAAAAAAATTGATATTTTTAAGTGGATGTTTCTCTGTACAGTCCTGTGTATTTTGCTGGGCTATGCTCATCTCTCTGCTGCGGGGTCAGTGATCGTAAGCAAAAAGATGCCTTGGAAAACTTGAGGGCGCTGATGTCTTGAATGTATGAGCCAAGTCCTCTGGAGTTGCTGTTGAGTTGTGTGGATTTTCATGGGCATCACCGCAGCAGTTGGGATTAACCCTGTGGAAAAACTCAATGTAGACCAGTCCCTGGGGCAACAACGGGAAGGCTGATTGCTTCACTTTTTTGGGTCATGATTAGCTTTGCTTTCGGGTGCCTGTGGGCTGGCCAGATGCTGTAGTAGTTGGTTTGGTAATATCATAGGCTTTATTGAAAAAAGTTTGGTTGTTTGGTTGTATCTTCTACTGTTTGTAAACCTACCTCCCAGATGACATCTGTACAATACCTCTTTGCTTTCTCCTTCCCTATCTTACTGAATTTTATGTTTAAACTACCATATTTTACATTATCCCTCTGGTTATATGGATTGGAGTAACTTAATTTAAATCAAGTGCATGAGAAGACTGATATTTCTGTTTTCCATGTGCGAATATCAGTATTATCTTCTGTAATACCTTGCAGTTCGTAGAGTACACCTAGGGCTCATAAAAAGTTTTCTTACGTAGAAAAGGGCAGCGGAGGGAGGTTGGTTGCTCCTTTTCTGTTACCCCCTACCAAAAAAACCCCCTCGTGATTTATTGCAACAACACTGGCGATGGGAATGTGCTAAGCTGTGTAACTGTTCCCGAGCACCGCAGCACGCAGTGCTTGGCATCGGTCGGACGCCACCATGTCTGGCGTGTGCTATCGACGGTGAAGCTGATGGCACGTGACCGGCTGAAACGGTTGCTGCCCGCGTGGTGGGCGATGGCTGTGAGGGGTGGTCTGGCTCGAGGCTGCGGGCAGGTGTCTCATCCCCATCTAGAGGCAGCAGCGGTGGGGAACCAGTGCCCATCACCACCCTTTGCTCTAATCCAAATCTCAGTCTTTAAATTAAAGAAAGAGACCTGAGCCTGCATGGATTGGGAGTTGTGCTTGGGAGGGGCGAGGGTTCAGGTCACTCTACAGAAGGGGCTGTTTTAAAATGCTTGCAATATGTAAACTTTTCAGTAGATGATTTTGCACATTTTCAGAGAGCAGATTCAGTAACTTTCTAGCTTGGTCAGGGTTTCCAAGATGCAGACAAACCTATTTCTGCCCTTAAATAAAAATTGCACGGAAATCTTGCTAAAACGATGACTATTCAGTCCATCAGTCAAATACCGAATTGTTGACTAGGAAACTTTTAGACGACCTTCTGCTTTACTCCCATTCAATATTGATCATCAGCATCAGACCAAAACTCCAGCTGCTTGTGAAAARCACCCTGAGAGATTTGGTTGTGTGTTGGCTTGGTGCAGACTGGAAAGCCTAATTGTGACTTGTAGCTTTTGCAAGAAACGGGGATAGTGCAGGGCTTTTTGATGTGCTTTACCTAAGCACTTAATTCAGCATTCTCTTAAACTCACTTGACTCAGCTGTTGTGAAATCCTTTGATACCATTTAATGACTTTATTCAAGCAGGGATTTTTGTCATTTGGCATCATGTCACAAAATGATACACTGAGAGAGTAAGCATGTGTGCTCCTGTCATTGAGGGCCCACTCTGATGTTCTTTCCTGGTGTTAACAAATTGTATTACAAATTAAATCTTTTGTTAAAATATAATTTCCATTAGATCTTGAGCTTAGGGGTAATTTGTCAGTGCAGAAAATTAATTAGACATTGTTTTGTGATATTCCCCTTAAATGGAATACTTGAAAGACTTCTTATTTTTTCTCATGCCAGATTAATTGAGCACGATAACAATGTCATTTTCAACATAAAGAAGTGGGGAATATTAAGGTCTTCATGCTGGCGGTTTTCATGCTCTTTTAAAAGCATCAGTGAAATTAATTTAATTGCAGTCATATGCCTCAAACTCCTGATTTGTTGGTGGGTTGTTTTCTTTACTTGCTCACTAATAGATTTAAAAGAGTATATTCATGTAAAATACTAGTTATTCCAAATTGCATGGAGTACAAGAAATGCTTTTCTGAACCAAATATAAAGATACAAACTCATCTAACAAATGCTTGTACATTGTGGAGTGCAATATTGCACTGCTTATGCAGCAGTATTTATGAATAGGTATGGTATTTATGAATAGGGCAAATGATGTATTTATTTGCTAAAGCCATCATTTTCACTACATGTCTTTGCCTTAGAATGTGGTTCAGGAGTTATTGGCTTTCCAGATAGAGTCCCTTATGAATTTATTTATTTATTTATGTTGCTCCACCATTTCTTAACAAACCCCTTCACGAAACATCAACCGCCAAAACCCCATTTACCTAGTGCTCATCTGCAGTCTCAACTTTAATCTCGGTGTGTGTTGTCGTAAGTTCTCCACCTTCCTACAGTGTGTTAGAGAGTGTCCTGCTGGCATCTTCTGCAAAGAGAAGGGGCTTCCTGCAGCAGCATTTGGGGATCTGGATGGTGTTTCAGAGAGTGATGTGGGAGTCTATCCCATCTGTGCAATGCCGTCGTGCCCATGTCCTGAAGATGTTGGTATGCTGCTGAGGACTTCCCTCTAACTTCTTTTTCCTTGGTCCCATGTCCAAGGCTAACATTCTCGTTGTGAAGTGATGAATTCATTTTCTCTACCTTTCCTTCTTTCTCATCTGGGTAGTATTTTTGGGAAGTATGAGTGTAGCTCTCGCTCTCAGCATCTAAGGCTTGATGTTGTATCCTAAAACAGATCTGGCAAGTGCTGCAGGTATCACGATGGTTGAGCAGGCAGACCTTGACACTGCTCTGGGTATGTCCCTGTCACAGCAAAGCTGATGAATTTTACTCAATTCTGGAGAGAATAGAATTGGGCTAATAATCCTGTTGATTTCTGAACAGACATGAATCAGGACATGGGATCATGTCATCAAAGCTTTGAAACAGGCTGTCACAACCAGACCAATATGATTTGTTTTCACACTTTTCTGCATGTCACCCTATTTTTAATGTTCATTCAAATATTCCTGTCCTCACTYCCCTGTCTCTTCAATCTTTCCTTTTTTACTAGGGAAAGAACTCTGTCTTAGCAGCATGTGATTACTTTTTTTTTCAGTCATATTTGCTTTCTTCTTCAAGACACACTAAACAGCACTCTTCCAGCCCTCAAGTGTGGGTTGTCCTTTCAGCAAGCTGTTAATATTTGGGCGTCCGATAGTTCCCTCCTACGTTATTTTCGAACTTCAGTGTGCCTCTTACAGCTTTTTTTCATGTTACCCGGGGAACTTGGTAGCACTGGCCCCGTCTTTTCAGGTTGCTTCCTCATTTGAGTCCATTTTTGGTGTGTTCAGTCGTGGCACTAGTAGGTTGTGCTAGGGACAGTCAAGCGGTTTTGAAGTGCTCTTCTCCTTTCCCAGTGAAATGCTCTTTACTGTTGTTTAGTTAGGTTTGCTGTTTTGTCTTGTATTTCTTGAGCTTATTCTTTTTATTGTTGTTCTTTGCATTGCTCCTTCCTATCTCAACCTCTAATTTTCACTTCCATAATAACTTTGAGAGTTCTTATTTTGCGTGCTGTCTCTTTAGGGTTTAATTTATAGTTTTCCATGTATTCAGCATGTTTGTTATTTTGGACCATTTATATCTTGAGAGGAAAGATGTTTTTGCTGAATACTCATTTAGGCTTGTCTTAAATCTTATTCCAAGTTTCCTGCATGTTTTACTTGACCTTCCAGAAATGCTGGCAAGATCCTTGAGGGTGGACGCTCCTGCACTCTGCCAATGGGCTCCTCTTAAAGTTCAGGAGCCAACTTGTTCATCTACTTGTTCTGCATGCTGACCCCGCAGAATGGCTCTTGGTTCCTATTTCCTGAGGATTTCATCTGCTGTAATATTTCATAACATGACCTTCTAATTAGTAACGGTAAAGTTCAAGGTAGCTTTTTCACGTCCTTATCCTAATAAAGGCGTTAGTCAAGATGAAATAAAAACAAAGCAGGCCTTTCAGGGCTTGAGAAGCAGGACTGCTAAAAGCCCGCTTTAAGGAATTGAGGTCTGCGCATGTGATCTTGCTGCCCTGTCTGATGACTTTGATCTTGTTAGATGATTTTGACCAAGTTGTACAGTGGGTTTATGAAATCCGAAGGATGTGTGGCTCTGGTAAAAACTATAAGTAAAGGAAAAGTAACTCCCCAGTGTTGGGGAAGAGAGACTCCATTATGACTGGTTGGTGTGTTTTCTAGCTGGTCGACACATGGGCATATCTCTGAGTCAGCTCACAGAGCTGTTTCCTCACCCAAACAAGGAGGTAATGTGGGGAAGAGCTGGAAGTGTGAGAACAACCAGCCTGAAGAAGACAAAATAGTGGGTTTGAGTGGGAAGGATGAATCTACAAAGACCATCTTCAGTAGTCCTGCCACTCACAAGTCAATTGTCATGTTGTTTTTCTTGGTGCATTTTTATTAATTCCTTATGTTAATAAATGTGTTTAGTGATGTATGGAGTGCTCTGTCTACCCTACTAACCTGTGCATCGTGTATCAAGGAACAGAAATTACAAATACAAAAATTCTCCTCCTAGAAATGATGTTTTGTTTCCTTTCCATGTTCACATGAGCCGCACCCACAGGATATGTGCCATCCCCTTTTCATTTCCTAATTCTCTTTTGAGTCTATTTTTCTGTTTTCATTCCATGCTGATACGTGGCCTCTGTTAAGTTACTTACTTTTCTAGGATTTGCTCTCCTTAAATCCCTTTTATTTCTAAGTCTTCCAACTTACAGTATTGTTTGTTCTGCAGTATGACCTTTGGGTGTTTTTGTCATGGTTCTTCTGACTGGAAGGTGAGGAACTGCAGTTTGTTACTCTTTAGATGTAATTACCTCTGATTCCGGCTTGCTTGTGTGGTTAGTCTTGGGACTGCTAATACTGTTTTCAGCCCCAAAGTTTTGCTGTCAGTTGATGCTGTTCACATTCGTTCTATTGTTAGATATCTGAACCACTTGCCCCAGGACCAAGTGGCTGCTTTCTCCATCCTGACCAGCATCTCTCTGCCCTCTACAAATGCTTGTCCTGTCATCGTGATGGTTGTTTACCACAAAATACGGCTGAGATCTCTCTCGGTGTCTGTCTTTTTCCCGCAGTTAGGGATTGCGCTTTGGGTGCTCTCAATCTGTAGGAACTTTCTGATGGTTTGCTTGTGTGTCCCATTGATGTCTGTGCTGCCTTCCAGCACCTGTTAGGAATTTGTTTCCTGGATCTCCGTTCTTCCCCAGCCTTCCCCCACTACGCTTTGTGCTGGTGCGAGTGACAGCTGTAACTGTGCGATGGCCTGTGCCAGCATTTGGTACACCCGGGATATGTTTTTAATGAACAAATTTCATCAGGCAATTCTCCTCTGTCAGCTGGTGGGATATCAGAGTACAGAGCTTCCACGTTAAGTGCGGTCTGCGTTCAGCCTTGTGCTTCTTCAGCTTCTTTCTCTCACTTGTCTCAGCAACACAGTCGCAATCACTATTTTCCTTAATGGCCTCCTATGATGTCATAACCATCCTCTGTTCAGTCTTTCATTACCAGGCGCATACATATGTTTTTATGCTGAAATCCTTTGAGGGTTTTTTCTCTTTCCGTGCAGACGTGGCCCCTTGCTCTGCCCTGTCCGTCGGGCAGTGCTGCGTGATCCCCAGCCTGCAGCGGCAATCCTGCGGTGCTTGCCAGCACTCAGGCTGCGGGTTATTCTGCTTCTTCCATCGGTTCTATAAATATTATTTCAAAGGATTTGAAGTTGTTTTGTTTTGTGGTGGTGGTTTTTTTTTTCCCCAAATATTCCACACCATTACAGCATTTGCATTAACCCTGCGCTTGACTTTCTTACACTGAAACGGTGCCGTTAGCAGGGACTAGTATTGCCTGAGTAGCACTGGCTGAGATGCAGGCATATGTCTATAAGGATGAGCTGCCAAGATGTAAATTAAAAGGAAATGGGAAGCTGAATTCTGAAGCTATTGTTTTATAGTCTTTAGTGATGTCATTAGTATTCATATAAGTTTAACTAGATTGAGGCTGTGTACATCTTCTGAGCATATTTGTGATAGTTTTACAGAAGATACGTAGAAGTGTTTTCTGACTGAATATTTAAATTGTGACTTTTTTAGAGCTTTTACTGCCTGTTTGGAACAGGCTTCAGAAATTCGTCTCAAAAGTCCATTAATTAGAAATCTGGAGGTGGGTAAGGGGTGGTTTTTTGTTTGGTTAGTTTGGGATTTTTTGGGGAACAATTATTGCTTGGTTTATTTTTCTCCTGATAAAGTCTAACAGTAGTCCAGTGTGAAATGAGATTACATTTGCCCTTAAAAAGGAAGAGATCTTACAGTCATCAGTGCATTATCAATATGTGCTAGTTTGACCCCTGTGTACATATTTGGGGCTTCAATTACTGTCAGAGAAGCTTTCGAAGCAGGTATGACTGGCAGACTATTATATTTTACAAGTTTGCACACTGATAAACTGGTTAGGGAATATGAATGGGTATGAAAACTCCATTCTCAGGTAGTTGTTTTTGAACGTGTGCTCTGATCATTGTATTTTCTTTGTTTCCCCTCTTTCAGGTATTCACTTACAAACAGAGCACAATCACACACCAAAAAGTAACGCCTATGCATCAAACAAGTGCAGAGAGCGTGGAAGACATGGCAGCACTCGTAGATCTCCATGAAGGCTCCATTATGCACAACTTATTCCAGCGATATCAACAAGATAAAATCTATGTAAGTTTTTTCTAAAATTAAGAAAAATATCCAGAGGGAATGTTTTTGAATGTGTAAGTGCTGTGTGTGTTTTGCTGTTCTGTGGTATCTCCCCTCCTAATGTTCTCCAGTTCTTTGTGTATCCAAATAGAGTTGAAGCGTGCCTCATCTAGTGACTTCTTGCCAACAACAATGGAAGGAGAAGGTAGCTCAGGGCTCTCCAGGCAATCCTTTGGAAACCTTCGAAAAACTGGCATGCTGCATACTCTTTTACACTTCCAGTGACAGGGTTGTGTAAAGGGCGCTCATTTTTCTCTTCTCCTTTAGACTCTCTGCCCCAACAATATGTGCTGTGTACGTCACCAGAGAGGATGCGGTGGGATTTAGTCTGTGACTGCCGTTTGAGATCCCATCAGGCCAAGATCCAATTCTGATCAGCTTCCCCTTTTCTTTTGTAGTAGAGAGGGGATGGTATTATGATCGTCAAGCTAAGGACCTGTGCTGTTAAATACAGATAGTCGGAGTTTGGGGTGTATGAGAACAGGCTGCTGTTTATCAGCTACAAAAACTAGGAATTAGTCCACACAGAATTCTTTTTCTCAGATCTGTAATGAAGGTTTTTGTGGTTAGATTTACCTGCTCTTARAATATTTTCATTAATCTTGAACTGACTAGATATGAATCTTTCCTGAATCTAGAACTACACTAAATGTGAGAAAGATACAAGGAATATTAGTGGCTGTTACAGATTGTGAAATCTCATTTTTCAGTGGTTCAGTGGTTGGTGAGGGGTTTTTTTGGTTGTTTTTGTTGGTTTTGTTTGTTTGTTTTTACTTAATAATTGCAGAGCATGAATAATTTGTTTGCATCACCTGTCTAGGCCCTTGATTTGGCCATATACATGCTTTATTCCAAGCTTCATCTATTAAGTTTGCCTTTTTTATTTTTAAACATGAACATATCTTAATGTAAAAATAAACGTTCCCTGTATTTAGAAATTTTTTTATGATAAAAAGCAAAAAAGAGCCCAAGGGAATTATGTTCCTTTGCACATTAACTTTAAAGTGGCTAGTACGGGGAATCCTAAATGTTGAAGTAGTTCTCTTTACAAAAGTCTTTATGTATGTTTTTTCTTCTCAAAACAAATGAACCATTTTGCCATTCAGAAAAATCAGTAAACAAAAAATGAATAGCACATATGAATAATCCTGCATGTGCGGGGAAAAATGTCTGCTTGGTAAGAGTTTAGTTTTCCGCCAGTGTTATTAGATTAGAATATAATACTCGGTGTGAGTCAAAATAAAAAAAATTGTTTTCTGAGTGTACTCCATCTGAGTACACTTCCCCCTTTTAAAAAGCGTATGCGTAAAAAAGGGTGATTTTTTTAAGAGGCAAAGGATAGCCTTGTTCTGAAAAGACACGTCCTAGCTTGTTTCTTAGCTTGTCAAGGCAAGTTTAGGGTATTCTGATACTTGGTGCTCAGTGCGGTGTACGTTTCTAGACAAACAGGTTTATGTGCTGTTAATGATGACACATCTTCAGTTGCTACTGAATACTCATTGTCGCTTCAGTTTTGCTAATTTTACTGTTTACTCTTTTGAGTCCACCTCACCTGAAAAATGAATGAAAAGATGGTTGAAAAAAAGGTGTGTTTTGAAATGCATATGAAAGCCTCTCTGTTGTCCTATATATGTATTGAGGACCTGATGTAAGAAGGATCTTCTTTTCTCCCTTCTCATTGGTACCCCACTCCTGCTGTGCTAATGGTAGTGTTTTAGCAGGATAGGGCTCCAGGAACAGAAACCCCAAGAAAAGCCGATTAAATAGCTTGAATAATTTTATGAAACTTCATAGATACATGAGCATGTGTTGTAGGAGGAGGTATTGTCATTGCAAAATGAACTGTGTCTTTTCAAGCCACAATCTCTTAACTGTATTGAACAGTTCAAAGACATTTTAATGTTTGATGTTAAAAAAAAAAAAATGGACTGAAAAGTGCATTAAGTTTACTTTTGTTGAAGGCATACTTGCATCTGAAGAAATCAGGCTGCTGGTCGTTCTGCTTTGGGACCAGGCTAGTTCTTGTACAGGACAGTAGAAGCCATTGGAGTTCATGCCAGGAGCAATCAAAACTTTTCAGATTGTACATTTGTCTTCTCTCTTCCCTCCAATAAGTCCTGTCCCTTGGCCAGGAATTGCTTCATCAGTATAGTGCACATACTGTCTCTTGTGTCCACCTCAGCACCTTGGGTGTATCTGCCCCTTGTGCAATAGGGATAAATCGGGAGGGCATGTGTCCCTCTCCACTCTGAGCATAGGGGCTGGTCATCCCATTGAAAGACTTATTGCCATCCCCGAATATAAACCGCCATACAATTGCTGTGTCCTGGCTTTTAGATTACAGGTGGTTTGTCCCTCTTCACTTCAGCTCTGTGTATCTCCTTGTCCATGTCATGAGTGCAGGGGGAAAGATACGCAAAGTTGCATGCTGGCATTTTTTGAGTAATACTACAAGCATATTAATGTGGTTCTTGAGTCTGGCAGCTTTTTGTTAGTTTTCTCAGTGGCAATGAGACCGGGAAGTGCCTTTATACCCTTAGTGAGGAATGCGTTTAATTAGGACGGAAGTTTTGGGGCTTGCTTCTCCACACACGCACAAAAACTATATGAAGTGCAATATACTAAATTGTAGTGTAAAGTATATATAATTTCGAAAATACAGAAGAAACAATTAAAAAGAAATGTAAACATTTGCTTTCTCAGGAAGACAATTATTTATGCAAATCTTCCACTGTTAACTTGTGTATTTGTCTGTTTTTGAGGAGCTGTTTCTCCAGCAATGAGCATTTAAGTAAATATCTTCAGATGTTTGAGTTCAGTTTAATCTTCCTTTGCTTAGTAACATTTTTGTCTCACATAATCATACCCGTGTTCCTAAACTCTTCATTACTTCCTAATTAATACTATAAAGATATTTGCTATGGATGCCAAGTTTTGTCAAACATGTCAGTGACTTTCTTTGCTGCTGCCAACAACTGCAGCTATAAAGGGTCAGCAGAAGATTTTCTATATTTCTTGCTGTTTTTTGGGGAGGGAGGAATATTGATTTAGCATACAGACTATGTTCATAGCATGAATGATGCATGGCTCTGTACTTAATGAGTTGAGGCTCTTAGCTGAATCTGTGCTGTTAGCGAGAAGGTGAATGACAGAAGTTGTTCATGTGCAGCCATGTTTTTGCATCAGTGTCAAGTCTGTTGACATCTGCTTGTGATACTTTTTGTCTGAATTTCCGTAAAAGAAAGGAGTGCATGTTTTCCCTTCTTGGCCTGCGAGAAGCATGGGATGTACATGCCCTTTCTTGATTACTTAAAGCAGGCTCCTGTCTGGTATTTTTTCAGGTTTCTTGATTAATACTGCTTTTGCCTAAAAGTTTGCTTCTGGGCTATCACCGCTTTTGTTGTCCAGGAAAGGAGCAGAATTAGGATGGCAGTGATCATATGTTGCAGGGGTTTTCATTGCTACTTCCTCCCCCATTTTACTCCATCAGGAACAACTTGATACGGGAGGTCTGGCTTCTGAACATTGGCATACGAGGTTTAATGTCTGTGTGTGAATGCTCAGATTAGCTTGCGTGCTAGGCTGGTATGTGGCAAAATACGGAAAGATAAACACCAGGGCTAAAAGCAGAAGGTGCCCACATTTGAAAACGGAGCCTTTTGTGAAGGCGAGTGAGGGATTTCGTCGCCTTTGAAGCAAGGCCAGCATGGGGCACACGAGGTGGAGAGGGGAAGTGCTGCGGCGGCCCTTCTTGTCGCTGTTCAAAGGCGAGTTGTTCCCCAAGCTGTTGATTCTGGTTTACTTTTAGTTAAGTACACATTGCGGAGGAGACGGGCTTAGCCTTGGAGAGGACGCCATAAACTACACCGCGTGGATTGTGCTGCAAGATGCACAAATTACGGTGTTCAAGCTGGCTCTGGGATGAGCTGCAGTTGTCTCTGTGGCCAGCAGTTAGTTACTGATGCAGGCAAGCAAATTTCAGAAGAGCAGATCACAGGATTAGAGACCAGCTTTTCCTGAGGTGAGAGGCGGGTTGGAAATAACTGCAGTGTACATTGTGCAGGTCAGTGTGGAGGTTTTCGACGTCAGATCCGCCCTCGTTTGCCTGAGTTCAAGCAGTAAACAAGTCTCAAAGCACATCTGGTTAGTTTTTTCCTTTTGAATTAAGCTCTGAAGTGCCAGGTAGGCACGTTCCCCTTTGAAATGGTGATGATGTGACGCGTGCCCATCCAGTTCAGGTGGAGAACGTGTACCTGTGCCCAGAGAGGTGTGCTGCGTGGGGTGAGGTGTGGCGGCCTCTCGGCCTCCCTCCCCTGATGGGAGGGCGGCCTCCAGGTTGTCCAGCAGTTGGGTGTGGTGGCCAGGAAGGGTGAGAGAGAACATAACCTATTTTTGCTCGCTTTCAAATTAGGACTGCAGCTTGCCCACTGGTAATTATAACTACCTGTTACGTTTGTGTGCGTATGTATAAAAACTTCTGTACCAGCCACGTAGACATGTAGTGCTGTACCAGCCACATCCACATCAGAGAAGGATGATGGTAATTAGGAGCTCAGTCTTCATGTCTGGCTTCCTTTCTCTCTTCAGCTGAAGCAACAAACATGGAATAACTTGGATGAGAAAGTAACATTTCTCTGATTTTTAAAAAAGGTGTTAAACTGGAAAAGTTGTCTCTTCCCTGACGAGGTTGCCTGCAGAGCTCCTAGCCACTTCATTGCACTGAATGCTCAGTTATCTGTTCTTAAAAGGTATATTCAGTTATTTATGCATCAATTTTTAAATCTATTTGTGTTTATTTACTTTAGCAGCATGTTCAGTTGTAGTTTGTTAAACTTGCAGTAATTAGATAATTTATCTCACTCGAAGTCATGAGGGTTCCCTGAGGCAAACTGATGTTTGTGCAGTATTAATCAATAATCACCGTTGGGGTTTTTTCAAATTCTGTTTGCAGACACAGACACTTTAGTATCTAGGTCACTTGCTTTCTGTGACTTGTTTGTCTAGGTTTCTGCATATTCATTTTTTTCTGGGTACAGTAAAACTCATTTCAGATCCGGTGCAGTTGCCCTGTGCCATGTTGCGATGGTCAGCAGGAAGTGGATGTTGCTGCATGTTATAGTGAGAAAATAGCAGGGCACACTAAAGTCATGGGTAATTAAATACAGACGTATAATTCATACACTTTGAAAGCACTCCTGTTCAGATGTCCTCTACCACGGACACATGTTGTAGGTGGAGGCAGAGAGACAAACGAAGATCAGTGGAAGACAATAGCCTCAAAGTGTTTACTTATAAAGACAAAAACTGTCATGACTAATTTCTTAAACGGAAAAACTTGGATGCACTCCCTGCAGAAAMGGAACCTAAAAAGAATGTGTATCAAGGACCCATACAGCATCCTGGACAGCTCAACAGCCTTGGTCTTTGGCATGTCATGCTCTGTGGTATAAATAAGTGTGGGCCATTGACTTTAAAAAAAAAAACAACAAACAATGGTACACACAAATCGTGTCTTTAATTAGTACCATAAAACATATATAAATATTATACGTGTACATTTAGACCAAGTCCTTAGTTATTACACTAGCTCCCAGAACTACATTTATCCTGGTCTTGTCTTCAACCCAGCTGTGGTTGCACAGTTCCTCTCCACAGGCATCCAATGCTGTAGAGCAGTCCCAAGTAACCAGTTTGCAGGATCTGCTCTATGGTCACTGAGGAAACGGCTGTTTATTTAATTGCTCTGCTTTTACAGTAAAGAAATTTTAAAAGCGTGCTGATGAATCACAGTTTTTTTTCATGCCTTCCTATGCTACTGGGGAGATGGGGAAAATTCTCTCCACCAGCTCCTTCAGTGGAGGTGCAAAGAGCAGAGAACACCGTTGCTAAGAATGCATGACAAATGTCTATACATAGCTACTTACCTTCATAATTAGCATGTTATGCTTACACACATCAGATAATGTTTTCAAAATGTAGTTCAAAGTGAGTTCCTGTCTCGAAGCATTAATTACAGCTTCCATTTCACATCTGTTACTGAGAGCTGCAGACAAAGATCTATGTAAACACAGCAGGCTTTTAATTGGAAATCAAGTGGAATTTATTTCTGGTGATTGCTATTTCTAAAGGATGGTCAGTTATATAGATCAACAATTGTCTGCCAAAGGCCAATTATCATTATTTTTTATTTGTTTTTCTTTTTTTAATACATGTTAGGGGAAGAACATAGCTGTGATGATATGAGAAGTAAACAAATGCCATGGGTTGGTTAACCAACTTTGCTTCTGAATTCCTCCATACTACAGAACTTGTGGGACTGCTAATAATAATAATAACAACAACAACAACAATAAAGAATGTTTGCCTGAACTTTGTCCTCACAACTGAAAATATTGGGGATTTTAAAGGTGCATGTTTTCATATCTTAGCAAATATTTTGGCCTGCGGTGTTGYGATCAACATGATATCATTAAAAAGGGAGCTGCTCAGAAAGGTCTGTGTAATTAAGTACACTATCATGTATGCAACAGCTACACAAACACTTTGCAATGTATGCAATGGCTACATGTATGCAATGGCTACACAAACACATAAATTTATATTATGGTTTGCAGCACATTAGGTACCTGTTGGTAACCTGCTGTGTGTATATGCTGCAGTAGGGATCTTACCCTCTATCATCAGTGGGCTGTTTCAGTGAGACAGACAGGGAGGCGGAGGAGGTCAAAGTTTTATTAAAACATCAAAAAACTTACTCTTTCTGTCTGCTCTGTGCCAGTATTTTTCTTCTTATTTGGTTGGTTGGTAGGAGAATAAATAATACATGCAGGGTCAATTCCTGTTGACTTCCATGAGTTTTGAATCATACCTAAGCCCTACTTAATGGTAACTTCATATAAAAAACTGCAAAGTAGAAATCTATCATCTTGTGCAGGTTTTGTCTTTGGTGGTGGTATATATTGCTAATGTCTTCTCAGATTTGAAGGCTTGATTTTGTGTTGTTTTCTCCACACACTTATTGAATGTTGCTGCTAACTGTATGAGCTGAGAACAGAAAGTAGAGCAACTTGCAGAATCAAAAGGAAAATTTTTCAGTCGTTTGCGTAAGTGCCGACAGCAGCTTAGTGCCATTCAGTCAGAGCTTTTGCAGAACGCTTCTGCGTATGCCTTTGCCTCGCTTGCAGGTAAGCTTTGGCTCCTTTCTGTAAGGTCTGTTGCTCCCAGTCCCGCAAAGGCATTGAAAGGAGGGCAAGAATTTGGACTCTGAAACTTAAGCCACTTGTCTGTCACCAGCACAAGTTTTCTTTACGTGAGTTATGCTTTGACTGTAAAGCGAGCTGCACAAAATTTACTGCTTGTGCTACACTGTCCAGCTGCCTTATTCACATATTCCAGCAGTTTAATACTAGAAAGGCCACAGACAACCCATTTAAGTTGAGAATGAATTGAATTACTTCTATAGCTGTTGTCTACCTGCATAAATGGACTATTGATTCATAGCCAGGTTACTTTTATTTGAAAAGATGTAGTCCTTTTCTCGCAAGCAGTTTCAGCTATTTCCTTTTGATGTCTGTCAGTCTTTTCCTTTTAAAAGCAAATGGAATCCAAAAGCTCCATTTAGCAGATTTTTGACTGCTAATACTGTTTGCCATCTCAGTGCTGATTTCTAGACCCACGGCTATTTGGCAGCAGTTTGGTGCCATCCAACAAACTACCTGGCATAGATTTAGATTTCAGTTATTCTGGATTTTGATTTCTGTTTTCAYGCTCTATTAAAGCGTAATTCCTGCTCTTCCTGCTCTCCTAAAAAAAACCTTTCTATGAAGGATGTCTTAAAACATTAAAGGACCATATAAGTTACGGAAATCTGAATATCAGTATGTAAAATACTCGCAGGCAGAATGAAACAGATCTCCAAAGCTTTATATTAAAAATGTTTCTCTAGTGTTCTAGAGACACTGCTTTTTGGTACATCATCTACCAGCATTTTTGTTTTCATTTGCATGTGTTTTCTCTGGAAAACCCCTTCATCTTCCCAAGATGAGTCTATAGGAAGGAAGGAGACCATTTTTGTCTTTTCCTTGCTGGAGGGTGAATTAGACCTTCAGACAGCTTTGAAAGACTCATTTGAGCATTGTGCAATAACAAAGCAGGGAGAACTACTGTGTGACCACAGGCCATTTGAAATGAAGTGATGAGCCATGGGGTCTCCGCTCTTYGTGGGGCCTTTTCTGATTTGAGCTAGAGATCGCCTGGTTAGAGTTAAGCTGTGCACTTGTGCACACAGATTGTTACAGTCTGATGTGCAAACCTACATTCACATGCTGTATTGCAGCCCATGGAAATGACAAAAATCAATGTCTYATTCTGATCGATTGTGGGTTTTTTTGTTCAGGAGGTCACCTCCTCTCTCCACTTGGCAAAGGTGAAGAGGGATACTCTTCCATAASTGTTTATGTGAACAGCCTATGCACAAAAGGTCATTATCCTGACATCCAGTAGATAGGACTGCTACATGGTAGAGAGTGGATTGTATTAGTCAGCAAAAAAAATGCAATAAAAACAAGGAGACTCAGTCCTTTTTATACTGGAGAAAGCTGTGAAGTTGTTAAATAAGGAAAGAGGTCTGACATCAATATTATTGTCTGTTGTTTTGGTTTTTACCTTTGGCTGTAACAATGCGCTTTTATCAGCTTTTCTTTATATTGGTTTCGTATTTCCCAGCTGGATTTTTTTGTGCAGATTCTGGATAACACTTGTAGAGTTTCCTTGAGTATCACCATCCACATGGAACAGCCTGTTCTGAAGGACAAAATTAATGGGAAAATAAGATGAGATTAAGAAATGAGTATATCTCTCAACCTGTGGAGAACTCTTAGTTTTGGGCAGGTTCTTCACCATCTCTGAGCCTTCTGTGGAGTTCAGCTGAAAGATCTGACTGCCTCTGTGCACTGTTTTGGGTATTTACGTTGGCAGCTAAGGTGACCAATACCCAGTTTTTAACCCTTAAGAAATAGATTTCTGAGCTTTCTTAACTGAAGCTAGACAGCTTCAGTTAGCTGCCTAGAACAAGGAGACTATGAATGTGCAAGGTTGAAGCTGTAGGGAGTAGAAGGATTCGCTTAGTTTAGAAGTTAAGGTAGCTGGGTTGCAAAGTACCACTTTCCATGAAGAGGTAGCATAGCCTTTGCCCTTGGAGGGGCTTGGGAACAGGATGGTGTTGCTTAATACTCTTGTACCAAGGGAGGCTTAAGGTCACATTAGTTGGGTTGAAGGGTCAACATAGCAGAGAAGGATGCATCTAATAAGGTATGCTGTTGCCCAACAGTTGCCTCTGATCATCTGAAGTCATGTATTTAAAAAATACCTAAAATTATTCCAAAAATCTTCTTGTGAACTGTGCCAGTAAAAACAAGTATAAAGCTTGGCTTTGAAAATGCCTTGGTCCGTTATGCCTTGGATCTGCTCTGTGCTCAGCACAGGAAGAGAAAAGGCCACCAGCAAGGTATTTGGTAGAAGAGACTGCTGCAGCTTATCTCATCAACTAAAGCAAATGGGAAAGTGCAGCTAAGCAGTGTGAACGTGCCTGAGAAGATGCTTTTCAAAAACAATGACAAGGAGAACATTTAGCAGGTGGGTCTTGGATATAGGTAGCTGCCTGTTGGCACTTGATCTTCTTAGTGACATTCTCTGTTGTGTTCTGGTTCCCTTCTAAAGGTCCTCTCCTATGGATGCTAACTCTTGCACTTGTAGAGTGGCCTGTGTGTTTTCAGACAGCTCATTCTGCAATCAATTGCACAACTGACCTTAAGAAGGAAAAAGGACAATTTAGGGGTCATAATGTTGTGCGCATTGACAAGGAACATAGAGATAAAGAAAAGTAAAGCTGATGTAAATTTGAACGGTTGGAAACCCACCATGAGTCACCAAACATGGTGAGGGCTGCAGAAGCCCAAGCATGTAAGGATGATTATAGAGTATGACATTTCCATCTTAGAAATGGCTTGATTGGTTGAAAACATCTAAACTTGTAGTTTAGTACTTCACTTTGATTATGGTTTTTAAGAAAGGAGCTTGGCTTCAGACATTTTAGTTTATAATTTAGAGAGACAACTGGATTCCGTCCCACTGAAATTAGCATGGGACTAGCTGAAAGATGGGGTATACTTACCACAGAGAGGATAAATCAAGGTCCTACCAAGAACAAGGGCATTAATTATCATCCTGTTTGTGGCATACCCTTGCCTCTTCTGCTGCCTCCCCTAAAAAGCACGCCAAAATGTGGCCGAGCCAYCTTTCTCCTTTTTATGCTGACGTGTATGTGGTGGTTGACCTAGTTATCTTTGCCTCAGAATAAACTCAGTCGTCATTAGCATCAGTCCCTTTACCTGAGAGAACTGGGAACGATGGAGGCTGTATCTGCAGTGTGGGGCAAACTCTTCTGTTTCCAGGTTTTGCATCCTGACACCTTGAAATTTGGTGTTGAAAACATAACGAAGTTTGACAGCTATTTTGTGGTCTTTCAAATGTTGTCTGCCTCTGCATGTTCTGTGAAAGCACTGGTATTGTAATTCGGTAATGTTACTGTAGCCGTGATGATTTGAAGGTATGAGATGTGCAAGTTGTGTGGAACAGTGATAAAAATCTTTTCCTATACATTGTCTAAAAGTGACATGTAAGTAGCTTTCTAGTCAGCCAGTTGCACTGCAGTATTATTTTAAGTTTCCCATATATTAAGGGTAAGCCCAGAAAGTAATACTTKTTGAATAAATTGTCAGGATGATACTAACACCCCTTTTTAAAAAAAAATACACTTACTTTTCAGACCCAGAATCGGTTGTTTAAGTGGCTCCAGGAAAGTCAGGGGTTGCTCAGAAACAATCCAGAAACATAATTTTTGAGGCATCTGTAAACATGCTTTTGTTTCTGTGAAGAGAGAGATTTTTCTTGTCCCAAAGCAGGAAGTCTTGAAAGTGCTCTTAAGAGAGTTGGACAAAGTGCTATTTCTCAATGTTAATGTGTGTATCTGTAACAAAACATCTTAATTCTGTATTTGATCCGTTCCAACATGTCTAGTACCAGGTTGCGAAGAATATATTGATTTTTGGTGTCATTGAAGAAACACGATAGAAATTGAGGAATGCAGTCTCCTGTTTTAACAGTGCAAGCAGTTTTAGTTTCTGTTGTGATTGTGGATCAAAGACTTAGTTCAGGAGGAGCACATAATGCCCTTTAACAGAGTCCTCCAGCCTGCTCCTGCCTTCTCTCCCACCCTCTCTGTAGCATGACATACGCAAAGCCTGAAAGAAGTCCTTCCCCTCCCTTTTTGTCCCCTATTTATTTATTTAAGTAAGAAGGAGGAATGGGATGTCTCAGATACTAGAAGTCTGGGAAGTACAGAGGGGTACCTTGATGTACAGGGTGAAAGGAGGTCATGAGAAAAACAGTGTGGGATAAAATTGGTGACCTTACATGGGAAGAGCAAGCTTGGTAGAACACAGAAGTCATAAAGGATCCTCAGAAATAGAAAAGTTACTGTGAAGGTGCAGAAGTCTTGACATAAAAGGGAAGRAGTAGAAGGTGAATGGTTGCTGGATATGGAGCAAACCTGAAAAGGTATACCCAAAAAAGCATCTGTGAAGGGGAAAAGATGGAGAGCAAGGTAGTCCTGATGTATTTAGTATGTTTGGTTTATAGGCTTAATTAAGTGATCTTGCATTAGGGCAGTTTCCTTTTTCGTTGCTTTTTCTGTGTAGAGAACCTGAAAAAATGTTGAAGGGGAAATTTCTTACTCTACTTTTTCCTCTTTTAGTCCAAAAGCCTTTTCTACATTGGAAAGGGAGACATTTCAAACTGTATTTAGTTCATCTATTGCAAACTTGTTTCTTGTAATTTTAAGCTAACTTGGAAAAGTGTATTTTAACCAATACAGCTTTTTACGTCACATTTGTTTGGCATCAAACTAAAGTAAACTGATTGTGTCTTCCTTTAAAAAAAAAATCAGAAAAACCTCTCATGTTAAACGGGGCTATTCTGACCATTGCAAGTTTTTGTAGAGTATTTCTCTGGGTATCAGAAATCTTTGTGAGCTCTTGAACCTTGTTAAAGAACTAATTGGTTTTAAGTGTTTGAAGAAGTCTGGGGTGATTTCAAGACACAGGTTCAAAGCTGATGGCTATCAGGAGGCAACAAGCAAAACAAAAAAAAAGCATTCTGAGAACTGATGAAAAAATCTCTTCCTTTCTCAGGTACATCTTTCATTTTGACTCTTGCGATGCCATTGCCTTACTGAATGTCTAGCTGAGAAGACAGGGCTTGAACTTCTGATTTTGAAAGTCCTCTTAGAGGATCCKCAAACAATCTTATTTCCTCTTTTTGTGCTAGAAGGGGGAGCAGGAGTGTCTGTGGTTTCTCACCGAAAGTGTTTTGGGAGATGCATTATCAATGTAAAATTTCAGTAAAAATTTTGAAGTGGAAAAGGAGCCCAACCTTTTAATATGGTAATCAAAGCGCTGCATTGGGATTCAGGCTGAGTAACTCAACTTTCATTTATTCTTGGGTTTAAATAACTATATTAGTGGTGATCTGATAACAAGTTGTTGCTGGTTTAGTCTGTAACAAAGTAATTCAAGAGTTTGTGTGTGGTTCTGTGTGGTGTTGAGTTGGTCATATAACAGAGAAAAGTAAACTGTCCTGTTCATTGCCACGGGTTTAAGAAGTCAGGCTTGTGATAGGAGCTCTACAGAGTATTTCTCTGAAATACCCATCAAATTATTCCAACTGGAAGTCTTAGCTTGTTAGTGCTCTGGCAGATGTATGAGCATTTTTCCTATTCATAACTGCTTTGGAGTGCTTTCATTAAAATAAGTAATTACTGACTGCAGGAATCAGATTAGAAACTGCAAATAACAAAGAGAAGATGTAATTCACTCTCTTTTAAGCACAGTGGAAGTGACATTCTTATGTGAAAATGTCTTTTCTGAAATTCCGTCCAAACGGCTGCCTTGTGATGTTAGCTTAATAAAGTAGTTTAGAGATCCTACGTGAGTGTTAACTGCTTTAACTTGCCATATGATGATGTCTGGTGCAGAACTAGCGTTCAGAAGGCAATACCCATACACTGAACAGCCCTGCATTTTTTGTGTGTCTTCACACCAGTTCAACTTGCTGCTGAGGTGCTTGCACTTGCAAAACCGGAAAGTCTGCCCTCCAAAACCGGGGTTGCATTGGGCGGCTGCTCAGAGTCCCCAAGGGGAGGGAAAGCAGAGCCCTGCCAACAGGGCGGTGGTGAAGTGGTGCTCTTCTGCATGTGGGTGCCRGTCATGCCGTGCCTCAGGTCCCTGACTTCGTGGCTCTTAGAGGTGCCAGGGTAGAGGCTAGCAGGAGTAGGATCTACTGTTTATAAAATATTGCTACTAGGAAGAGCGTGTGATAGTTACTGGATGGGAAAAGTAGTAAGCCTGGAATTGATGTAGGAAATAATTCTTGCAGCAGATCTTGCTGCTTTTGAGTATCCCAGGGGAAATTTACAAAGACTTTGGGAAGATTTGTCTTTTAACGGCAACTTTTTTAATAATGGGAATAGTTTTTAATAATGGTGCTGCTTCAGCTTATCGATACCTTGCTGAACTACCTTGGGTTAAGGTGGAACTTTCACTTGGACCAGCTAACTCCTAGTTAGTCTGTGCAGATAGCTAGTTGTGGCTGCCCCTGGGTTGGATTATGACACTTGCTAGATGATAAATCTGATCCACTGTGTCTGTGAAGAATATAGCTTTTTTGTGATCTTGCCTTGGGATGAGGAAGGTTTTTTTTGAGGGCCTGAGTTTGTTCTGTCTTGTATTATTATAATTTGGTGGCAATTTGTGCACACATTTAACTTGTTCTGCAAAGAGGTAATACATACTCAAACCACCAGAAGATTGGAACCACAAAATCAGAGCTATTTCAGTAGAGGTTGTGGTTCTTCATGTTTTTGCTGAAAGAAAAAGAGAGAGAAGGAGTTTTTAAAATAGTGACATGTCCTAAGCGTTACTCCGTGAGGTGACTTAGGAATTGTTTTCGCCGTTATTGTTTCTGCTGTTCACCAGGTTTCTATTATTGCTATAATATACTACCTTTTTCTCTATGATACCTTACATGAATTATGAGGCAGTGAAGCCAGCTGACTTTATTTAATAAAAAACTTTTCTTATTCACAGTAATGACTAATATCCTGGAAGTGTTCTATCATTTTTAAAAAGTTAAGCTTAAACCATGTGAAAGACTGCCTCTTGTTAAGTGAGTCTGTGCAGAACTGGGCTGCTGTCGCCTCTTATGATCTTTACCGTTTGAAATGGGAGAAGCAAGAAAAGTTGCACTGTAGGCAGTGGGTGGTGCAGTTTTCCAGTGCTTTATCAGGGAGCGTGGTGATGTTGTTCTGTCAGGTACTTGATCACACAGAAGCTACAGAGTGGATGCTTGCAGTTATAAAGTTAGATGGTATCATGTTTCGTGGGGATTTTTTTATTTGCGTCTTTGCCATGGCATCTCTTGTGATAGCGTGCCTCAAGTTACTCTTCTTACATTTTAATAAGACTTTAGTCAGATTTTAATAAGGTAAAGAGGAAGATCTGTAGCAGTCTGGTTTATTGGTCATGCTTGCACTGTATTCATGTAATTAAAAAAAAAAAAAAAACTCTTAAAATTTTGCCAGTGCAACCTGTGCTGAAATATGTATCAAACTGAGGAATTGTGTTCTCATAGACTTCCTCGTTAGAACTAAGAACCCAAGAGGGGATGATCCCAGGAAATTAAGCTGTTGTCTCAGTGCTGTAATTACCCTGCGATATGATCTTGTGTTGAAATGGTATCTTTCCTCTAGATGAAACCTTCTGAGCTATTGCACAGCATGGGGTTTTTATAAAACACACAGACTGAAAGTTCACAGCTCTGTAAAAGGTACTTGAGTTACAGTGAGGAGCGATGTTCCCCTTGCAGCTATAAAATTGTCATAATTTCAAGGACACTGCTGTAGTCCCCTTAGCAAAAGCTCAAAGCTGCTACTTGTGTTGGGCCTGGTGGAGGACAACAGGTGGATAATGGGGAATAATGTAACAGCAGGGTAACGGTGAGAAAGGAGAGCTGATACGCAGCAATAATTACATATTAATTAAGGAGAAGAAGAGGGAGGCAGGTAGATGTGGAATGTAAATGCTGGGAAGAGACTGACAGAGAGGAAAGGAAAATGTGGGGGTCCGTGGGTCTCAGTGAGTGCCCCCGCCGTGGCTTGCCAGAGAAGAAGATGGCTGCAGAAAGAGCACGTGGGGCTGCGTTTCTGTGGCGTGCAAGATGCTGCTCGCCTTATCCAGCCCTTTCTGGGTAGGGTGCTGTGGAGGTGAAGACAGCCCCAGTCCTGCTGTCAACTTCACAGCTGGTTCCTGTCAGCGACGAGAGTGTTGACTGCTGGTGAAGCATCTGTCTGTACATGGGGACCGTGTTACAGGGCTGGAGGCTTCGCAGCCAGGCTCTTTGCAAGTCTGCAGCAGGGCTGTTGGAGCCAGGTGTCAGCTTCCTGCCTGTAACTGCAGAAAGGGTGCTTAACAAAATGAAATTAGTATCTCAGCGGTAACACCGCACACACCATACGCTATATCAATTAATTTCACATGCCCCAGAAATGTACTGGAAATTCTGGAGATAACATGCTTAATGTTATCTCCCACCTCACTTAATCAGATTTTATTTGAAAAATATATTGAAGTGGATAGAGGGTGACTGAGAAAATGAACAGCATTGAGAATAGACTGTTGCAAATGATCACGTTACCACAGCCTAATGAGTTAAGACAGTGGGAAAGGGCATAAGCTGCTACCTGGGTGGTTTTAACTGATATGCTCTCTAATTGCAATGGGATAGAAATTAATGCCTTGTCAGCTGCTGTTGTGCATCAAACTGGTAATAAATTAAGTTGCAGAAACCCAATGTTTTGGGAGTGTCTGCTAGTTCACATGCTTTTCTCAGGGCCTGCTACCATATAATGTCTGATATTTCTGTTTTAAAAATGAGTAGCAGAGAAGGACTTGGATACTCTACATGGAAATATGGACTTTTGCACCAATACCTGGGACACAGTCAGTGTGTGTCCCAGGTAAGTTCAGCGAGTCCCTAAGAACGTGTGAGAAGCAGCTGTAGACCAGCGCTCGTAGGCATTACGGTGCAGCTGTAAGCAGCGTTAAGGTGGGGATTCGTACAGCCAAGAAGCTCTGTGCTGTAGGTGGGGTAAGAATGAAAACATGACAGAGGTGGAAACAACTTTTGCCCTTATGTGGCTTTTCTTGAAGAAAGTGGGGAAAAATACAAAGGATTGCTACTCTTTTTGCAAACATGTATTTGTTGTCTTATATTTGGGAAGTGTGTTAATCTGTTCCACCCCGTGTGTAATAACACCTCTGGGGGGGGCTGTGTGCTTGCAGACCTACATTGGTTCGATAGTTGCCTCTGTGAACCCTTACAAGAGCATCCCGGGACTGTACGACCGCACCGCCATGGAGCGATACAGCAAGCACCACATGGGAGAGATTGCACCTCATATCTTCGCTGTGGCGAACGAGTGCTACCGCTGCCTTTGGAAGCGTCATGACAACCAGTGTATCCTCATCAGGTAAATGGCTGCTGCTGCTTTGATTATCCCTGCCGGTGAGCCTTTTGAGGTGATTTAGGAACACAGATTTGGGCCGCGTGGAGAGGAGAACTTCAAAGGAAAGCAGGCTTTTAAACCGTCAAGAGTTTCGGGAGAGATTTCTGAACTTGCTCTGTATCATTCTGTGGACCTCTAACAAAACGTTAATTTTTCTTACRCACCTTACAATTTCATTTAGTGAAAATATCTACTGTATTTTTGTGCATTTTTTTGCCACTCACACATCTTATTCTACCCTAAGTGCTTTCCCCACCGGTTTAAACATCCCTGTGCAGCTCAGCAGTTTGTCATTACTAGAGGAAAAGAAAAAATAACCCACCAGTCTCGAGAAATGCGGTAAATAACAATAGCAAAAGAGAAAATCCTCCTCATTTCAGCCACTTATCAGTCTGATTAATCTTCCTTACTTAATCTCGTTGTGCTTTAATTTAATGGTGATTTAACAGCTTCCCGTTTGATCCACTGTGTCTCTGGTATTCGGGATGCCGCTGCTGCTGAATGTACATTGAGAGCAGTTGGCTTTTCAATAGCTTTTCACTGCTTTCAGCTCCTCCTTCCTTCTTGTTTCAGAAGAGCCGAAAACGCAGCCAGCTCTTTTCCCTGTCCCCTGCCTGCCAGCTCAGCTGCGTTGGCTTGCAGCGGGCAGGGAAAACGGAAGCCTTGCCTGCCGGATCGGGCTGAGCAGCTCGGTGGCGATGGCAGCGTGGCACCAGCCGGGGTGATGTTCGGGGGGTGGGTGGGGGGTGGGGTGAGAGAGCTTGTGTTTCCCCTCCCTCTCCTCTCTCACCTTTGCAGTGTTTTTGTGATCAAGCCTGTTTGCTCTCACCTTCCTGCAGGCTACCAGCACAAGTTAAAGGTGGAATGCTCTTCAGGCACAAGGTGACATGATTTTGGCTGTCTCCTGACCTCCACGGGAGCCCTTGTGACAGCCGTGGGACCATGGTATGGGGCAGCTGGTGGGGCAGAGAGGGGATGAGGCAGAGTGAGAGCAGCACCTTTTGCAATAGGCAGTTTCTACTGACATTTAAGATCGTAGGCCAGTTTGCCAGTCTTCCTAGATAAGAGGAGGATTTGGCACATGTAGTTCAGCACTGTTGTTAGAAATCTAGATCAGATGCAACACAGCTAGGTCTGGTTCCAACTTTCTGCAAGCTCTGAGGTCGCAGTCCCTGCCTGCCCTCGCCTCTAGGCAGGTCCTGCCTGGCAGTGGCACAAAGACAGAGGGGGCTCTGTGTGTTTTTCAGCTTTCTTCAACTGTATTTTTCCTTTTTTTTTTTAATTTAATACATAGTGCTGTACATATAAAGCTGAGTCCAGGTGTCACTCCAAGAAAAAATGAAATGCAGAGAGATCTTTGTCGTGCAAAAATAGGTAGCCTAGAGTCATGATTTCATGGTGTAATGTCAGATAATAACTTGTGAATAGCCCACATACCCAAATTTTGGGGACCAAAATAATTTTTGGTGCCTAGAAAGTGGCYGTTGTTATTTTTGTTAATGCCATTCTGTACTGGCCCAAGTATTTTACCTTTCCTTCCAGTTCCCCACAAGCTGCCAAGAGAGAAGCAGGTTGTGTCCTAAAAAGGACATAAGCAGAAGTCTCCGATGTTCCAGAGGAGTTTCCAGCAGTCCCTGCTCTGTAAACCATGTGCCTTGGTACAGATAAGCTATAATATGGAGAAGTTTTGCATTAGCAGTCCCTTTTAAAATTGTTTACTGTGGTCATGGATTAAAACAACGATTTGTATAAGTTTAGTGTTTCAGGCAAGTGCTGTAATACAGCCTTATAAGGGTATCTTGTTTCTACAGAAAATGAAGGAACGTGCAATTCAAGACAAAAAATAAAAAATGAAATCTACTTTCCTGAAACTATTACCTGTTGTATCTGTGAAGAAGTCATAGCAGGATTTTTTTTAAATTACTGAAAGTTTTCAGTGGTCCTCGTGAGGTTTAGAAAAGTCCCTGTGATCATATACTTAGTTTGGGGCATCAGAAGTGGAAGTATAACAGTGTGCTCGTCATCTTCAGCATCCTCGTCATTTCTGCATCTTTTACTGGCTTAGAATTAGATGTTGCAACAAGTCACTGTCAGGCTTTCTTGGTTACTACTGACATTTGGAAAAAAAAAAAAGGTCAAGTGAACCTCTGTAATGTCTGAATTCAGGCAAATATTCTGGTCTTGTATTTAATGTAAGAGATGATAAAAAGGAAAATTTTGTTCCATCACGAAAACTCAATGAACAGTCACATCCAGTTAAAATGAGTGAATTGATATGCACTCTTCACCTGCTTCTGACTTTGGGATCTAAAAACTCAGCGGCAAGCTGTAACAGACCCGTGAAATGAGGCAGTGGTGCTTTCTGGGGCTCCTCTGGGCTTGACGTGCCCTCTGCTGGCCTCCGGAGCCAGCGCGGCTTTCTCTCCGAGCTGCTTGCTTAAGGCGTTGGGTTCAAAACCCTCTGAAAAAGCTTCGACTGTTTTGAAATGCTTGGGATGTTTGTCTGAGCGGGGTAAGATGCGAGGGTTAAGGTAAGAACCTGAATTAAAACCTGTCATCAGTAGGGACTCAAAAGGTAACATAAATGCGAGACATTTTCCAGTATAACCACCCAGACCAGAGGTGAAAAGGAAGGAAATACAGAAGAGAGGATGTTAAATGGAGTCATCCGAAGATGCTTATTTATCAGTCTGTGTTACACAGGCTTATTTGAATTCATGATAATGCTGCATAAGAATTACTTAGCAGCCTAAAATGTCAACAAAATGGCACATTGAAGCAGCTACGCGCAACCTGTGCATTAAAATATTTACACAGTTGTGAAATGGTATTTTCGCTCTCCCAGGCTAAAAATTGCTCATCTGGATATTGAGCTAGAGTTTTCACGTAGACAAAAATGTCTACATTGACGAATGCTTAGTTTCGTGTTGATCTGAACCTTACTGCAGAGTCCAGTTTCATTTAAAACAGAAAARAAAAGAAAGCCCACCACAGTTAAATTTGATGCTACAACAGACATGTTCATTGTTTTGGGTTTTGGTTTTTTGGTTTTGTGTGTGTGGTTGTTTTTTTTTTTTTTTTTACATCTTCTGATTTTTCAGCTGGGTGCTGTGGCAGGAGCATGAAGGGAGTCCGTCTTACTCAAGGAATAGCTGAACAGCTTGACCTGCTGTAGGGAGGGGACTGAGTTCCCCCATGATTAGCTGATATTTCCAAGTTGGGACCAAGTTCAAACCTCCACCCCTTTATTGTAAGAATAGGAAAATATCTTTAGGCCTTTTTTTTGTTGCTGCTCTGTTTAAGGTAGTCTAGTCCACGCACAAGCAAACACACGCTCTTCTCTCATACAATAGCAGTTGATCCACTTTAAAGCACTCGAAAAGAAGTGTAGAGCAGTTGAAGGAGCAGCAACAGTCACCCTGAATTACATTCAAGTCAATGCTGTGAGTGGGAAATCACAGTCTGACACCAATTTGTTCTCTCTGTTATCACCCGACAGCCTGACATTTTTGGTGTTGTTGAGCTCGAAAATCAATGTGAACCAAAGTATATTTTGGATGAGACCCAGACTTGTGATGGGAAGACATTCTTACGACACTGATACAGCAAAATTGACATGTGCGTCGAAGAACTGTATTTGCTGAAGAAGCCTATTTTGTCTGTGTGTATCAGTCTTTGGAGTTTTAAAGCCAGCAGACAGAACCGAGAAGTGATTTAGAGTAGCATTGATACCGCCTCACTCGCATTATGTCCTTCAGAATGAGAAGTCTCTCTCTGTGATCCTTTTTTCCACTGCAGCAGTCTGGAGTCCAGGCTGCTGTGCCATTAGCGAGATGCCTTGCATAGAACAAGTCATGGAGAAAGTCTAAAGATCTTCTAAGTGGGGGCCTTGTGGGTTGCTGTCACACAATATATTCACAATACTGAATACAGTGATGTGGAACAAGCTGAGCACTTAAACTCATGGGGTGGAAAGGTTACTGGAAAGGTTGGCTGTGCACTAAAAAATTCACCCTTTTACTGACCTTGACAACTTGTAGGCGTAGGCTTTCTAAGGAGTCTGAAAGATTGATCCCACTTAACTTACTGTTAGTGTGTATACTGTAGGGTTGAATAAACAACTTTAAAGTTTAGCATGCTTGTTCTTGATTTTCATCTCATTAATAATAACTGTCTTTTATAAAGCATTTTGTAAAGGAAAAATGCAGAGCCAACTTGATGCACTTAAAATTATGGGTCCTGAGCTGAGCAACACCATGCAGGGGTGAAATCTTACTGTCATGCCAGAGGGCTCCAGGAACCCATCCACTGGGTGCTCAATGGTAATTGTAAAACTAAATAGAATAGAGTGGTTACTACTAAATGAATAGAGAACATTGGCTAAATCCATCCTTTGCCCATATCCGGAGTATTTTGCATGAGCCTGTTTCCCCCTTGCTTGATATCCAGGAGGACTTTGTGGAACTGGAGGTGGTTCAGAGGAGAACAAAAAGGAGCAATCAAAAGTATAGCATGGCTCCATGTGTGAGAATGGCTAATGGAGAGGGGCAGCTCGAACTGGGGAGGCTCCATGAAGTCGTGCACAGCAGAGGGAGGGAGTGCTGGGATGAGCTGTTGGTTTCTCCTTCCAATACAAGAACTAGCGGGCATCAAATGAAGCTAATAGGAGGCAGATCTGAAACAAGACATGTTCATATACTTTTTAAGGCAGTATGGCTAGAAACTCATGGAAGATAAATCTGTTGAGGGTTACAAGACACATGGAGACCAGGTTTAGATCAGGAACCCTCTGAACAGCAAATAACTGGAAGCTGGAAGAACACAGAAGGGGGAAGTATCTCATGTCTTCCCTGGKCATCTCCATTTGGCAACTGTCAGAGATAGGACACTGGGCAGGTAGATCTTCAGCCTGACCCAGTTCTGAGCCTCCCTTGTTCTAAGAAAAAGTCAAGAGCATATAATTGTGCGTAATACCAACTGTACCAGAGGTAGGCACAGGAAATATTTTTCCATCAGCTTTGCATATGTCACTTGTAGAATTGCTCTCCATTACGGTGGAGTAACTCTCAACTTCCATAGAATTACAGATACTCCAGAGCATGGGACAGAGGGTGGGGGCAGAGGAAGGATGGTCCTTGGCACCCATATCCCTGCTGTTGAGCTATACACTGCTCAGAGGGTAAGAATTTAAGCAGGAAGAGGTATGTATCACTTGATGACTTTTTGCACTAGACAAGGATAATGCAAGGGTTTGTGAAGCTCTTTCAAAACTAGTAGTAGAAATGTTTTGCTAATCCTTTAGTGACAAGGAGCCAGTATTAAATACGTGGAATATTAAATATTTGCTTTGTTGGCAARGGAGCATGAGTGGGTGAGGGCCTGCAAAGAGAAAGGGGACAAATACCAAAAAGGCCAGACATCAAGGGAAAAACTAAATTAAAAATACTACAGAATTTGTTTGAGATGGTATAAGTATGATAGATGAATCRTACTTTCTGGAACATATCAGCAGGTAGCATATCTTGTGTGAAGTTTTATGAAACATTTTAAAGACTCTTTGGTTCTTCTTGGGAAACACTTAACTCTCAGCTACAAAACTCTGTGTCTCATTATGTTTTCTGAATGCCTCTTCCCTGATTATTTTTGTAATTGTTGGCATTCATTTGGAGGAAAATGCCATGCTGCTTTCTTAGGCAGTACCTTTCTTCTTTGCTTTTACTAGAAAACAACATTATACTTTTCCGTAACCTAAAATCACTAGGGTCACCACTCAGCAACGGCACGACAAAAGACTGTCAAATGCGCTAAGCTTGCTCCACATGCCCATCAAAGTCAGTGACAAAATTCCCGCTTGCTACAACGAAGAGGATAGGATAAGACCAAAATGTACCTCCTTTCATTGGGAGTAAACTGGAATTAGGCACAGCTTAATTAGGAAAACTAGGAATTAGGCTGCAGCTTAGGATATAACGCTATGACTTCAGATGAAAAGTAAGCAAACTAGACAAACTTTAACCACAAGTTATGTTTCTTAATGGCTCACGGTGTGTTTTTAATTATAAGGCTACATAATTGAAAGGAAATGATATTGGGGAAATGAGCCAAATTTATACCTTTTTAGAGCATTGGTTTTGAAGCGAAATTGAGTATATTGCCTTCTGTTTGTATCMGCAAGATTGCTTATTAACAGTTTGTTTTTAAAATGTCAGTTTAGCATTATCGAATGGCTTTGTTCTGCTGTGGGTGAAGATGAGAGGTTTTACATCTCTGATGGTGATGAGAGGTGAAAATTGTATATTTTGAACTCATGTGAATCTGGTTTATTTGGATGGGCATATAAAAAGTTTGTTTAAAGAATATGTAACTCACTAAGAATATCAGTATTAATTATACTAGTAGCCTTTATGTGTTGTAATACGCATTGATGTCTCTAACCTCCTCTTTCTCCCAGCAGGGCTCCCTCCTTAGCTAGATTGCTGCAACATAATCCCAAATTTTCCCAGCTTAATTCATATTCTGGACTTTCTCCCCGACGATTGCCATGCCTTTGTTCTAACTTTATTTTTCCACGTTTGTGAGAATTGTTGGGTAGTTGTTTGTATTCAGAGAGTTCTTCATTGCCTCATGGGTGTTGTGTACATCTTTCTGCAATCGATGCCTTGAAATGCTGTCTGAACAGTGGTATGAAGTCTGAAGATAGCTTGCAATTTGTTTTGAATGTCATATTCAGCAAGCTTAAAGGGGTATTCTGCTGCCTTTTGAGTATCATTTCTAATCACCCCAGTCTTCCTGACCTCCAGTAATTTAGAGTTTGGAGGGCTGGACAGACAGAGGGCTTTTTGCCTGGCGGCTGGAACTGTGCAAACACTTTCCTCCTCCTCTTCTTTCAGTGGCGAAAGTGGTGCTGGTAAGACGGAAAGCACTAAGCTGATTCTCAAGTTCTTGTCTGCAATGAGCCAACATTCGCTAGAGCTGTCCTGCAGAGAGAAGACCTCCTGTGTGGAGCAAGCTATTCTTGAGAGCAGGTACTAGATCTTTCAATACACAGCTATCTTTTCCAGAAGACATAAGCCTTGTCATTGAAATAAGAGCTTGCAATGTAATTAAAGATGGGGGTGCGTTTACTGAACAATAAAATTAATATTGGAAAGGGAGAAATTTTCCATTAAACAAAATTACCTGGCTACTCTAAAGAGTTGTGAGCGCAGTGGGATATCTTAATGAAGCAAAAAGATGCAGAATTTTGAAATGGACAGTGCTTTAGTGGTGGCTTTCATTTTTGTTTGGGGCTGAATTCAGATAATCACAGTGAGGGAAATGAGTGATGGGAAGCAGAAAGCATTGSTTTGGTTTGTGTAGCCTGAGGATAAGGTAGAACAAGATACAGCATGGTGAGGATAAAGTATGCAAGTGATAAAAGCGTGTTGAGGAAAGGGAGGATAAGGAGAACTGATAAGACAGATGAGTAAATGCATCAGATAAATGGGACACACTCTATGCAAGCAAAAAGAAGATCTCTCAGTGTTCAAATGAAATAACACATGGTTCTAAACTATTTAAAAACAAAGACAATTTGAGATGCTATTACTTTTGTTTATCATGCTTCATCTCTGTTTTACCTGCTGTATCTTGATGTAATTACTTTTTTTTTAATTGCCTTAGGACAAGGACTATTTTCTGTACATCTGCCTAGCAATTTGCATGTGCTGAGATTTCTTATTTCTGTAACTTGAGTACTGCAATGAGAATTGCGTGCATCTTTTGAGCAGTTACAGATTAAGCTGCAGAGTAGTTTAGTATGATTAATCTTCCTGTTGTTTGAATACTTGTGTCTTTTGATAGAAAATTGAGATGTCCACTGTTAATAAATTAAGGATAATACTGAGGATGTAGGCTTTGGCTGAAGAGAGTGTCAGAAGTGAGCTTTTCAGAGTGCTATTCCTTTCACCAGTCCCATGTGAAACTGTTGGCATGCTGGTCACATGTTAACGCTCTTGTCGTTCTTCTGTATTTTCACAGCCCAATTATGGAAGCTTTTGGCAATGCGAAGACTGTTTACAACAACAACTCAAGTCGCTTTGGGAAGTTTATTCAGTTGAACATCTGTCAGAAAGGAAACATTCAGGGAGGAAGAATTATAGATTGTATCCTTGTTCGGTGATTTTACCCCTGTTTGCAGGCAGCCCCCAAGTACCTTCTCTGCAGAGGGCTGAGAGAGAAGTGGCTCGCATTTGTCTGTCCTTTCACCCCATCCCGAAACACACACAATTAAATTGAGCTGATGTAGGTGGGAAAGGGAAGCAGTAACACCAAATTCTGCMTGTGTTTGTGCATACACATACGTGCATTTGTGGTGGGGTGGGTTGTATATACTCTCGGAGGACCAGGATTTTGTATTGCTACTGTTAGTGTGGCTCATGTGCGTGYTCCTGTGTAGTGAGCTAAAACAGCCTGAGTTCTGGGGGATAACTTCAGTTGTCAGCTACTTCTCTCATTTATTATATCTAAAGATAAGCTTCTTAGTTTCTGGAAAAGTACTTGAAAGAGCAGAGCTGCTGAATTTCTGCAGTGTGAGCATGGGTCTGTCAAATCCTTGGATTTGTCCTGCATTTGGCAAAATTGGACTATGAGCCAGCTCCACCAGAGCACCAGAGATGTGGGGATGAGGAATATATCAAAGTGATCCTCCCTAGTGTTTTGAACATAAGCTGCCTTTGCAGTGGGATAAATTTCATCCTTAGAGCTGTTCCCAAGCTTCAGGGAAAAGTAAAGGAAAGCAGATGCCGTTTAAAATCCAGAACATGAGAAGTCCAGTTTTGATGGCATGAAGGAGAAGGAGATGTGGGAACACATTGGTATTAGAACTGCTGCGATATTCTCTTTGTTGCCACTTTATTCATCCTGTTATGGCAGTAGGCCTGTTGTAAGAAAAGACCATGGTGCTCTTCCAGTTGTCTCAAATGAAAGAATTAAGGAAGATTATAAATAGCTTGTGCATTAATTGCTTTTTACTTTATTCCTTGACTGAAGTTTTTCTTCCTGGCTATAGATTTATTGGAAAAAGTAAGTTGATGTTCGCTTTTGCTCAGTTAATTTTGTTTGATTTAATATTTTCTTTGAAATTGTGAATAAAAAAATTCTCCTTAAAAATGATTGCTTAAATGGAAACTATTTTTCACTTTGACAGAATCGTGTAGTAAGACAAAACCCCGGGGAAAGAAATTATCATATATTCTATGCTCTGCTGGCAGGGATAGAAGAGAGAGAGAAAGGTGAGTGGCAAAGCACAAGTCACACAACTGTAGTGGCTCTCTGCTAGCAGTCAGCCATGGTGACAGCAGTGGAGAATTTAACTGCAGAAACCTGCTAACCCAAGCAGAGAAATAGGTTATTTATTCAGCCAGGATTCAATGAGTGTGAATTTGAGCTCAGCTTGATAAAGCAACCTGCTTAGTTGAAGAATGTCACCAAGCTGCCAGTAATTTTTCTCCCAGCTTCTGCTGTGGGACAAACATGCTTCATTCTGTTCAAGCTGAATTTTTTTGCTGGTACTAAATAACTCCACAGCAACAAAGAGAAATAATACTGGTTCCTCTAATCCTCTCTCATAAAGAATAAATCCACTGAACAAAAGAAATTACATTTGTATATGTGCAAAATTGCCTAAAGCTGTCTCAGCATCTCCCTTTGGGCCTGCAGTCTTTGCATGCTAAAAAGTAGAGTTAACTCCATTGTGCACCTAAAAGGAAAAAAAACAGCAAAATAAAACCCCATATCTGATTTTAATATAAAACTTTGTTTTGTGCATCATCATAATTTCTGAGCAAATGAATTGTGAGCTATTGAACTCTGACAGAGTAATTTGTGGAGTGCTTTTGTTTTGTCTTTTTTTTTTTTCACTCATCCTTTTTTCTCTCCTCATCAGATGCTTTTTACTTATCTCTACCGGAGAGCTACCACTACCTGAATCAGTCTGGATGTATAGTGGATAAGACAATCAGTGACAAAGATTCTTTCAAGGAAGTCATTGTGAGTTGTTTCCCTAGTTCTTTATGCTTTGAAAATGCTGGAGGTGCGGGCACCTGGGGCCCATTGACAGAGCAGGGGACAAAGCCTTCTTGTACTTACCTGTGCTCGCTGCCATTCTGGCTCTATGTGCGGCTCTCTCAGAAGAACTAAGCTTATAGGGACTTAAATTTTCTCATTACACTTCACTGTCATTTTGAGCATGTCTTTACCTTCCTTACCAATACTTGATTTTTACTCTATCATTTCAAAGTGTGCTATAATTTAGTGAAATGATTAAGTTTTGAAATGAAAAGAAGATTCGTTAGGAAGACAGTAAGGCATTTACATGCCTTTACCATTCCCTACATTGTTTTACGTCACAGGTTTGTCTGCTTCCACTGTTTTTCCATCCTAAAGCTTTGCCCAGATCATGTAGCATCTATGGGGTCGAGTCCTCAGTGCAGCACGTGGGGAGTGATGCACCTGGGCTTCTGTGACTCTTTAAGTTGCCGCTGGGAAATCTAGTTGTATGGAGTAACTTACACAATAGAGTTGAAGAAAATGTAAACATAGATTAAAAACCACGTCCTGATGGAGTCTTTCTCTGAATGGCTTTATATCTTATACCCACACCAATTAGCTACAGCAATTAGTCTATACTGACTGTTAGGATAATAGCTAATTGCTTACTATATCACTGAGGTGATATGTGTTAGATTTTAAAAATCAGTAAAAATAATGGTTTTTATGCTCTTCAAACTATTTTTGCTTASCTATGTTAATCTCTTTGCCAAATGAACAAATCACAGAAAAACAAGAAAGACATGGAACAGTTGGAGCGGGTCCAGAGGAGGGCCACAAAAATGATCAGGGGGATGGAACCCCTCTCCTATGAAGAAAGGCTGAAAGAGTTGGGGTTATTCAGCCTGGAGAAGAGAAGGCTTCGGGGACACCCTATTGCAGCCTTTCAGTACTTAAAGGGGGCTTATAAGAAAGATGGGGACAAACTTTTTAGCAGGGCCTGTTGTGACAGGACAAGGGGGAATGGTTTTAAACTACAAGAGGGTAGATTCAGACTAGATCTAAGGAAGAAATTTTTTACAATGAGGKTGGTGAAACACAGGAACAGGTTGCCCAGAGAGGTGGTAGATACCCCATCCCTGGAAACATTCAAGGTCAGGCTGGACGGGGCTCTGAGCAACCTGATCTAGTTGCAGATGTCCCTGCTTATTGCAGGGGGGTTGGACTAGATGACCTTTAAAGGTCCCTTCCAACCCAAACTATTCTGTGATTCTAAATGAATGTCTAGTGGGTGCAGCAGTTATTCTTAGTGTAAAACATCCTCCTCTAGTATGGTGGGGGCAGAGTGGTGTTGGAAAAGTTGGTGACTTATTGACATTGTAGTCACATGGCTTAAGCTGATTAGCATGACATTTAATTTGTGCTAATCATCCCAGGGTAGGCAGAGCATGAAATCAGCTGGGCAGGTGACGCTTGCGTGCTGCCTGCAGTGTGGGCAGGCTTGGAGCAGGGGCTGAGGCTGCCAGGCTGCATTCCCAGAGCGGGAGGCGGGCAGAAACCCCGCAGTTCGCCCTTGCCTGTCTTTTCCTATTATAGTCATCCCCTTTGCCTATTTTTATTGCGTTTTAAGTCCCGGAAATGTTACTTAAGTGAAACTTTTGTGGGAGACAGGGAGGAACTGCACAGTGAGTATGGAGATGAACTCACAGTGCTGCACCCTTCTTAGAGCTCTGTTGTCAAAGGTCTTCTACACAAAATGCACCTTTAACCTTTAAATCTTCTCTGCTTCTAGTTGTGGGATGAGTCTGAGGCTTTTCCATTGGTAACTGATGATTTATGAAAGATAAAATGTGTCATGTGTCATCTGTCAGACACCTGCAATGACCACAACTTGATGAGTCTAACTGTAAGGGTATACAACTGTGATCTGGTCTCAGACAGGCTCATATTAGACCCAAATTGGGGAAATTCTGGTGATCTCTAGAGGCATACAATTACTTACCCCTTCCGTGTCAGAGAAAGGTGTATGTTCCTCTTCTTGTTTTAAAGTTTCTTTAGATAGAGATTTGCCGTTCTCCTTGTTACATAGTTGAGCCTTGATCATTGCCATAGTGGTTATTCATAAATTCAACACATTTTATATAGGTCTCTTTTTCTTGCTCAGTTTTGCTGTAAGATGTCAGACCACACTGGTAAGATGTATGTTTGGGCTTCRTGGCTGGCCCAGAATACGCTGCAGAAGGCCGCCTCTGAATTCTCCATGGCTGAGACAACAGATGAGCAAATCTTCCATGTTGCAGTGTTTCCTCCCCCATGCCTTGTTTTACCTACAAGACTAATTGGCAAAATTTGCTAAAAACACAAAAGAGGTTATCAGTTACTCATACAAATTAGTGAAATTGCGTCTGATGCACAACTCAGTAGGGCATTTCAATGTTTATACAGAAGAATTTGAAAGCAAATTACAGGATCCTTGCAGCATCAAAAGGAGATTTCTTAAAACCGGAGTGATGCTTGCATGTTCCAGGTTGTACCCGTGATGTATTATGGTGTATTCGATTTGGGATGAAACCAAAGGAATTAACTCCTGCCAGCCTTCTGTTGGTCCTGACTTACATTTTTAAGGCCTGACAACACAGTTGGTGGGTTTGTTCTTGTCCCCATTTTTGAGTCAGTGTGCATGTTATTGTCATTCCAGACTGCAATGGAAGTGATGCAGTTCAGCAAGGAGGAGGTGCGAGAAGTTTTGAGGCTGTTGGCTGGCATTTTGCATCTAGGAAAYGTTGAGTTCATCACTGCTGGTGGGGCACAGGTGTCCTTTAAAACAGGTGAGAAGTCCGTGCTTCCTTGTAGTATGTAAATGTTTCTTGAGGTTGTGAAATTTATATTCATTGCTAGTATATCTGACCATAGCAAGGACAAACAGTGAAAGGGTCTTACTGCTTTTTAGCATCTGTAAATATTGATTAAAATGTTATTTTTGGGGTTTTTTGACAGATAAGGCAAATTAGTTTGCTGCTGGATACTAGGTCTTAATTAGGGAAGACCTTAGGCACATATTTATTCCATTAATAGTAGTGAAATTCCGTTTTAATCTAATTCCTTCTTTGAAATATTCTCAAGCTGATAAAACATGTGCTCAAGTATGTTCCTTAACTGAGATCTCCACTGAAGGTATCTTTTGTTAGAGCTTTCAATACCTCAATTACAAATCTGAAAGTATGTGCTGGTATGTCTAAAGATTGGGCTGGTGAGCGTTTTAAATGTTTGTTCAAATATGCCAATAAAGAGTAGCATTACATACTGCTTTATATACCACATAATAACAAAATTGCAAAGTAAATTATGCATGTAAGAAGAAAATTTCATTGGTTTCCTTTATCCTCATAATTGTGAGGGAAGCTGAAATACGTTCATGTGGACGAAGAATGAATTACTGTTTGTATCTGGAAAAATACGTTAGTGTAAGCAGTAGATTGTTTGAATCCTTGACATGTAACATCAAGAGGAAAATAAATATTTGTGACTTACCTGTGATGAATTTCTGCTGCTAGATTCCTTCAGTTGTGCATATTTATGATACCGTGCCTTCTCATAAGCAGCAAAAACATATCCTAGAGTTTCTAGTTGTGTTTTTATCTCCAATCCCCATCATTTTAGAAGCATCTTAAATGGTGGTGGTAATAATATTAATAATAATAATAGTAATTAGTTTCATAGCCTTATRCATTTAAGGATGTATTTGTATTTGTCTCTTTCTTTTGCCAGCTCTGGGTAGATCTGCTGAACTACTGGGGTTGGACTCCACACAGCTAACTGAAGCATTGACACAGAGGTCAATGATACTCAGGGGAGAAGAAATCCTAACACCTCTTAGTATACAACAGGTAAAGGCATCTCAGTTTTGACATGTTTTTAGGGTCTGTTAAATATATGGCTCGAACTTTAAGTCCAGTGAAATCATTGGTTGCTCACRAACAGAAGTTTAGATCATGCATCAGAGTTGCTATCAAAGATACTGCATAGTTTTTTGGAAGGGTATAACTGGACTTTTAGAAATGTCTGTAAATCCTATCCTATGATTCTGGCCAGGGCTTGTAGCTTGGCTCTTACTAAGCCTGATTGCTTACCATTTTTTTCCAAATTCTAATCATGTAGGCTGATATTTTTCATTATGGACATTTGTGTCAGGTAGGTGTTTTTGAAAACTTTCAGCAAAAATAATTTTATTATTTACAAGAAGGGGATTAGAAAAAGGTATACTTAACATTATGCTTACCTCTAGAAAGGGGTAAATTACGGTGTTATTTCCTACCCTTCTCTTTTCTTCCTCCATGCCTTAAGTTTATAATGTCCTAATTTTTGAATGCTTTAGTTTCAAAATGTAATTTTAACGCTGAGTAGGTGTACAGCTGTTAAAACACTGTTAAAGCTTRAGTTGGGACTCTGTAACTGTTAATACAATTGCTGTCAAGGTACATAGGAATACAAACCTGCTTGCATTATACCTTCCTTTATGCTGTGCAAGGGACGCTGACCGCAAAGTCTGGTAAGTTTTCAGTTACAGGGGTGATTGATGGGTTGTGTGTTCCTTCTTTAATGCAGGCAATAGACAGCAGAGATTCTATGGCTATGGCACTTTATTCTCAGTGTTTTGCTTGGGTCATTAAGAAGATCAACAGCAGAATCAGAAGCAAGGAAGACTTCAAGTCCATTGGAATTTTGGACATATTTGGATTTGAAAACTTTGAGGTAGGTTTCAAAAGTTTGATCAGATGGATTGTCTAATATTTATGCTTTGTCATTCTACGTATCTTTGTCATCTTCACGGGAACTTTATTATTAAGCATGTTATGACTTAAACCAGTTCCTTGCTTGCAAAGTAAAATACTTGGAATGTATGCATTTTTGAAAATTTCTTGTCTCTTTAGGTAAACCGTTTTGAGCAGTTCAATATTAACTATGCAAATGAAAAGCTTCAGGAGTATTTCAACAAGCACATCTTTTCCTTGGAGCAACTGGAATACAGCAGGTAAGACATACAGGTGAAATTTGAAAGAATTTTTAAAATATCAGTGTTCACTTGAAATCTGGGTTGCCAGCTACCTTTGCTTCCTTTGAAAATCTCCTAGTCTGGGGCTGTGCATTTTTGAAAAGCAAGCTGATTTTGCTGTATTTTGCCAGACAAATACATCAGCCTCTCCTATTTCTATATTTAAAATCTTTTCTTTGTAGTTGTCAATAAAAAGGTCCTCCTTATTTTCCTTAGGGAAGGACTAGTTTGGGAGGATATTGACTGGACAGACAATGGAGAATGCTTGGATCTTATTGAAAAGGTAATAAAGAATTTGATACCAATACCTATTTCTAGTTTTTGTTCTGAGGTAATATGTTTTTAAAACACTTGCCAACACAAAGAACAAGTGAAGAGAATGGTGGCTCTTGCATGTTAAATAGTGATCTTTTAATCAAGTAATTTTCATGCATGGACATATCCTACATTGTATCGTAAGCTCAATATACGCATCTTTCCTTGTAATAACTTTTAACAGTGTACGATTATATACAAAAGCAATATTTGGAGATGATTAAAAAGAATAGAAAGATGGAGGCACAGAGAATGACAGTGTCTTGCTCCCGTAATGGCTTTTCCTGGGATGCGAGTAATCTTCATTTGTTGCCTGCCAATTTTTGCTTCATTTATAATTTTGTTTCTGCTCTGATTTGTACTAGGGTAAGATGCAAAAGAGCATGAAGTTTCTGCTGAGTTTTTGGTAGGAATGTTAGCAGTGACGGGCAGTTGAGGTCTAATTTCACCACCTAGAATTGATAACTCTGGCTGGATGACAAAGCCGAAGTTATGCATAGTTTCATCCGCGTTCACTTCTGCCAGCAGCACAAGTGGGCTSCGTGACTTTATCTCCGTAGCGGGGTGTGTAGCTGCATGAGTTTAGACGACCACGGAAACTCATGGCAGCAGGCAGGGGATCSGGCTGCCAGGACGTGACTGCAGTCAGGACAGTGTTGTTTGTCAGGAGCTGTTCCGGGCCGATGGGAAGTGGCTTATTAAAATGTGCACCTGGAGAACTGTGTTTTTCTGAGAGGCTGTATCAACCTGAGGCTTGCTGGACACATTCATTAACTGCAGGGTGGCTTGCTTTGTTTACAACCTCTTTGAGTATGTGAAGTAGGGAACATCAAAGGAAGTTACAAAGAGGCATATGCAAAGCAGAGGGAAGGTTGTGTTTCACACAGCGTGTAGTTAAACTGTGTGTCTTTTGCTGTGCCACTGGGTACTCTGCTAAAAGCTTGCATTGGTTCAATAAGTAAATAGATAATTTCATGCAATAAAAATTTTTGAAAGGCTGTTTACACAAACTCCTCAGACTTAAGAGACTCCTGATCACTGGAGATCTTGGAGGCTGGGCATATATTCTGGGGCAATCTCATTGTATGCACCTAAAAACTCCCTTCATCAGGAGAACTGTTGATTCTTCCAGTAGCTTCTTTTTCTTTATTTTGCCCATGTATCATATGCTGTATGTTTCAAAAGGAGCATTGCCAGAAAAATAGGATTGCACTCCTCTGTGCGAGTGGGTTTTTAGTCATGTACGGGCGGTTTTGTGCCTCTCTGCACACAGTAACTTCAAGAACTTTGTGGTTTTTCCAAACTGGGGGCAAGGTCTGTGTCCATCTGTGCACTAACTCATCTTCTGATTGTTCTTGCTGTTCTAGAAACTGGGCCTGCTGGCGCTCATCAATGAAGAGAGCCATTTTCCTCAAGCTACTGACTCCACCTTGCTGGAGAAGTTGAATACCCAGCATGCTGTATGTGATGTTTTGCTCATGTATTCTGTGCAAATTATGGAGGGTCTTTTTGCTTCTGTAGAAATTCATGGTTCAAATACATGGGCGCATAGTTGTAGAAGCTGTTTTGGATGGGATCCTACTTCCATGGCAATCCATATCATTTGCTGTCAAGACTGAGTCAGTTACCTGGAAGAACATATCCTTGTTACTGTCCAGTTAAAGATTTACGTATTGGTGAATAAGCCAAATTCTGCTCTTAGTTAGAGGTCTGACAACCTGCAGTAACTCAGATTACTTAGATCTTCAATTTCCCTTGATTTAATGAAGTATTCACCTTGATGTCATTTACCAAAAGGTTGCTGTTTCCTCTGTCCAGATTAGTGTTACCTTTATTTGTGATCCTAGAATTATTGTCGAGAATTTCTGGGATACAAGCATCTGTCCACCAATCTTCATAACTGCCAGTTTAAGACAGAGCCTTCTTTTCCAAAGTGCTTTTAATAGTTGGTTCTGCCAGATGGGTTCAGGTTTAGTATAATGCCTTTTTAGATACTATAAATCTGTTATTACTGTATTTGAAGCAGCCCAGACTGACAAATCCTATTATCGTTACAAGTTGGTTGTTTGCTTTTGGAGCACTAATCTTCTGTGGAGTTCACTGGAAGACAGTGGTTCGTTTAAATCTGGGTTGAGAGGATAATGTGATCCTTTGTATCGTTCCACTCCCTGACACCCCTCTCCCCCAAATATTTTTCTCTTTTCTTTCCCCTCCAATTAGAACAATCCTTTTTATGTAAAACCAAGAGTTGCTGTTCACAACTTTGGAGTGAAGCACTACGCTGGGGAGGTAATGTTCTTCTCTTTATTTGCTGAAATTATTCCAGAGTTTTCATTAGCTTAATTTTACCCTGAGGCTGCTCAAAATTAACTTACAGCACTCTGTTCTTTCAGTGCTTTTTACAGTACCACTCTTGTGAGAGGTGCCTGACTACTTGGCTTGTTGTTTGAATCCGCTCTGTTTCCTGTTAGGTCCAGTATGATGTCAGGGGGATCTTGGAGAAGAACAGAGATACTTTCAGAGACGATCTCCTGAACTTGTTACGTGAAAGCAGGTACGTTTCTGCGATTTCTGTTTAGGACRTGATGTTAAGGGGTGTCGTATCACCTAATTCTGCTGGGGTTTGAATATGTTAGGTGTTGCATAGCGTCAGACCTTGACAGAGTTGAAAGGAGCAYAGAAGAAATATCAGAGATGCGTGTAAGCAGATCTGACTGTAATCGGTTCTCACTCACGGGTTTTCCCACATTGTACAGTACCTTGTCCCTGTTCAGTCCAGGGGGTTGCTAGAGAGCTCACTTGCTACTGTGGTGAGTAAGGATGCTGAAAGCTGGTGATGTTTTTTAACTGTTTCAGAGTGCCTCACAGGCAGCGTGCATGCGTGGGTTTTTTTGCTTCATATAGAGCCTGATTTGCTTGTATTTCTGGCATTCCCTAATTTGGGTGAAAGCTTAGTGTCAGGGACCTACCACAGTGCAAACTGCCGTATAGGCAATTCAAGACCATTTGAGGAACCTGAAGGTGCACAAGTCCATGGGACCCAATGAGATCTATCCGCGGGTCCTGAAGGAACTGGTGGATGAAGTTGCTAAGCCACTATCCATCGTATTTGAGAAGTCATGGCAGTCTGGTGAAGTTCCCGCTGACTGGAAAAGGGGAAACATAACCCCTATTTTTAAAAAGGGGAAAAAAGGAAGACCCAGAGAACTACAGGCCAGTCAGTCTCACCTCTGTGCCTGGGAAGATCATGGAACAGATCCTCCTGGAAGCTATGCTAAGGCACATGGAGGACAGGGAGGTGATTTGAGACAGCCAGCATGGCTTCACGAAGGGCAAGTCCTGCCTGACCAACCTAGTGGCCTTCTACGATGGAGTGACTACATCAGTGGACATGGGAAGGGCTACCAATGTCATCTATCTGGACCTCTGTAAGGCTTTTGAAATTGTCCCCCACAACATCCTTGTCTCTAAACTGGAGAGATAATGGATTTGATGGGTGGTCTGTCCGGTGGACAAGGAGTTGGTTGGATGGACGCATCCAGAGGGTAGTAGTCAACGRCTCAATGTCCAGATGGAGATCGGTGACAAGTGGTGTCCCGCAGGGGTCCATATTGGGACCGGTACTGTTTAATATCTTCATCAGTGAYGTAGAGAGTGGGATCGAGTGCACCCTCAGCAAGTTTGCAGACGACACCAAGCTGAGTGGTACGGTCGACACACCTGAGGGACGTGATACCATCCAGAGGGACCTGGACAAGCTCGAGAAGTGGGCCTGTGTGAACTTCATTAGGTTCAACAAGGCCAAGTGCAAGGTCCTGCAGCTGGGTCGGGACAACCCCCGGTATCAATACAGGCTGGGGGATGGACGGATTGAGAGCAGCCCTGCCGAGACGGACTTGGGGGTACTGGTGGATGAAAAGCTGGACATGAKCYGACAATGTGCACTCGCWGCCCAAAAGGCCAACCGTATCCTGGACTGCATCAAGAGAAGCGTGGCCAGCAGGTCGAGGGAAGTGACTCTGCCCCTCTAGTCTGCTCTGGTGAGACCCCACGTGGAGTACTGYGTCCAGCTCTGGAGCCCTCGGCACAAGACAGACATGGGCCTATTGGAGCGGGTCCAGAGGAGGGCCATGAAAGTGATCAGGGGGATGGAACCCCTCTCCTATGAAGAAAGGCTGAGAGAGTTGGGKTTATTCAGCCTGGAGAAGAGAAGGCTTCGGGGACACCTTATTGCAGCCTTTCAGTACTCAGAGGGGGCTTATAAGAAAGATGGGACAGACTTTTTAGCAGGGCCTGTTGYGACAGGACAAGGGGRAATGGTTTTAAACTAMAAGAGGGTAGRTTYAGACTAGATMTAAGGAAGAAATTTTTTACAATGAGGTTGGTGAAACACAGGAACAGGTTGCCCAGAGAGGTGGTAGATACCCCATCCCTGGAAACATTCAAGGTCAGGCTGGACGGGGCTCTGAGCAACCTGATCTAGTTGCAGATGTCCCTGCTTATTGCAGGGGGGTTGGACTAGATGACCTTTAAAGGTCCCTTCCAACCCAAACTATTCTATGATTCTACAGTAATTGCTCAAAAGGGAGAATTTCTATAAAGATTTATGTTACTAAAAGTCTGAGCTTGGATGTCTTTGGTACCTGCATGCCTCCTGTCATTCTGCTGTGAAAAGTCTCAGGATCCTTACAGTAGTACCCTGTGAGCCAGAGTGGTACCACGTTCCTTTCTGTAGGCGTATGGTTGAGACTCCAGGACACACAAAGGGGTGACAGAAGAGGAGGGAGATGAGCCTGGGTGTCTCTGTCTTGGCTGCTGCCCTCACCCATCCCGTTCAGTCATCCTGCCTTGCTGTTGGAGTTGCTTGTTTGTAAATCCCTTAGGCCCTTCTGTGCAGGGGAAACTGTTAATAAGCGTTTCCCTCCCTGTGTTGTTTGTTCTGGTTTCACGATGCATCTGACATAGCATCTGTCAATTGAAGTATGGAGGTAAAAGTAATAAATGAGTTAAAGCTGCTGGGCCTGGTTTTGCTCTTGCACCAACATCTGTCTAGAGCGACTCCATTTAAGTTGAAAGGTTTGCATTTCTGTAGAAGTGGTAAGAGGAGGATACCAGACTGATAGTGTAGAAAACAGCATACACAGCTGGTATCTGAAAGTGAGTCTCATGTGGGTGGTTATTTTGTGTTATGGCCCCAAACAAACTGGAAGTCTTGGTTTTTAGTCTTTATTCAGGTACAGTTCCCATTACAGTTAGCTGGAGTTTTGGTTGAGTGAGTGGAGTAAAATGCAGTAAAGGCTCTAGGACTTCACACTTCATTTCCCTAATGATGTGTTGGGAGTGGAGAAGAAGGAACCTCCTTGTTTTGTTTTGCTTTGTTTTGGTTTGGGGTTTTTTTGCTCCGCTGCATAAATTCTGCAAAGGCAAAATCTGTTGCTTATTAAAGATTATGGAGAAAATTAAGAAGCATTTTTTGGATGGAGGAGCTGCTTTCTAAGGGACAGTGCTATCTTTGCATTCTGTAGTGGTAAACCATGTAGTCTGTTAAGATATACTTTAGAAATTTGCTTTTTCCTTCCCATTTCAGTCTTGATTTCATCTATGATCTATTTGAACATGTTTCGAGTCGCAACAATCAAGACACTCTTAAATGTGGAAGCAAGCACCGAAAACCCACCGTCAGTCTCCAGTTCAAGGTTAGTTAATGTGTCGTCTCTGCTCTGTAGCTAATCAGTGATAGATAAACCCTGTGTTCAGTAAGGAACAGTTGCAGATTAAAACAGGCAAAACTTCAGCATCAAAACATTGCTGTCTCTTCTGTGGAACTGCACTAACTGATCAACTGATTGGCCATACTAGCTAGCTTCAAGCAGAAACTAACCTTCATACCATCCACACAAAACTCCTATTGCTTTCTCTTTGCTTACTTGTTCTTATTTTAAAGCTCATCTGTGAAGTTGGTCTCTCTGGTCTTGGTTTTCCTTTCTAATCCAAAAGCAACCACGAAATGGCACAAAGCCTTACAGCAGTGCTGTATGCTAAGAAAAATAAATACTGAATAAATACCTCATTAAGGTGTTATCTTGCTTTTTAACTTAAAGTTTGGAAAGCATTTTTATTAATGAGGCTTTATAGTCCTGCCATCAAAAATGGTACCAAATTGAAATCTAGCATAAAGTCTATCTGCAAATTATTTAAAAGAGGAAGATTGGCACAAAACCTTCTCTAAATTGCATGAGTACAAGTCTGGATTAGTCGTCTTTCATTTTGTTTGACTTAATATATATTTGCACTGTTAATTCACTTTTTTTAAAAAAAGGAAGCAGACTCAAACCCCTTGAGGGCAGATTTTATCCTAATAGACTATTGCTAACTATTGGACAGAACAGCAAGGAATAAATGCTGGGGCACACACAGTGTCTTTTATTAAGAAACACTGATGTTATATTCCCTGGACAGCTTGCCTTGTGCTACCATCGCTCGTCTCAGACAAGACGCACTTCTTGTGATGAGTTGGTATTATTTGCTAGCTGTCTGGGATAGCAGAAGRTACTGTTTCCACTTAGTCTTTGTACCTGTGCAAAGTAGACCTTTAAGATGTTACTGTATAAAAATTGACCATATTTTTGCACTCGCTTTGCGAGGTAGAACACAATGTAGAGTTCCTTCTCTTCTCCGTCAGGGCTCCTGGCTAGCATAAAACATGATAAAACATGAAATTAAAACACTGTTGCCTCTTACCTAAAGCTGCAGTAACTGACCATTAACCAGCTGAGCTGCTTTACAAGAGGTTGACCTTCACATCATCCTGTTCCCAAAGAATTAGGTTGGCTGTTTTTCCCATGTTTTAAAGCTTTCCAGGGATTAGTCCATCTCATTTCAACTAAAGATAAGAACTTTGCCTTCACAGTTTTATTTTCATGATAGGTTGTTTGACTCTTCTTTTCATTTGACAGCCTGCCTAATGCGGGCCTGGGGGTGCACACAGAATAGCAGAGGTTGTTTACCATCTGCTTCAGCCTATTGCTTAAAGCAGGGCAAACTTCAGATTAGCTCATTGCCTGACGGTGACTTAGAGGCATTCAGCACCATGCAGAATCTGGCTGTCTGTATCACAGATGGATGTGAAAACAGATTAAATAATTTTTGTTTAGACTGATCAGCTTTTCCAATCTGTGTAAGTATTAGCCTGTGTTGCTAAAAGTCTGAGAATTGGCTTGGTTGTCTGTAGATGTTATAATGTTCACACAGGTTTAATACAGATGAAGCCTGTACTTTTTGAAGTTGTAAATATTTGTCTTTACACAAAAATATTTGTCTTTGTATCTTCTGGCTGTTTAATGTTTGCTTCCCCTGACTCCTGGTCTGTAGGCTGACAAAGGCAAACGAACCAAGAACTATCATTTATGTCCCCAGTCACTTCACCATTTGCTCCCTTTGCTCTGTACCAGCTCCTGTGCACAGCCACATCTCTGCCTGTTGCCTTTATCACTTCATGTTTAATCATCAAGAAAGCCCTTGGTTTGCAGATTAAAGCAAGAATTTGTCGCAACAGACTGCCATTGGCAGTTCCGCTCCAAAACATATGGTAGGACACACAGTGTTGCTCCTTTAAAATAGGGAATCTTCTGTCTCCTCAGCAGCCTGCTCTGTATTCTCTGCGCTGCCTGGCACCTTTGAGGGCTGGAACATTATCAYTGCTAGCTTTCTGGGCTGTTCAGAGCCTGGGCTCTGCTCCTGTACCGTCATTTGTATCTCTGCAAAGTAAATGCAAGACTTCAGTTTAAAATGGTTTATCATACTTAATGATACAGAATGAGGCAAGTTGGAATAAGATACGGAATGACGGCTTAGGAGGGAAAGGAGCAGATGTGTAATTAAAGTAATAATCATAAAAGGACTGAGGGTTTTTTGTGATTTTTATCTCCARGCTGAGGCTCAGACGACTGATGGTCTAATGTGTATTGGGTCATTCAGAGTTCTAAAACCAGGAAAAACGCCGTGTTTTCTTCTATATTTTTTTTTTTTAACTTAACCTTATAATCTCTCTTGTTGTTGTTAAGTGCAATTAGCTATCACATGAAATAACTGTGAAACTGTCTGCTTAATGCTGTTAGCATTGTCTTTCAGTAAGATGTGTTAGTTTTGGGAGGGGAGTGTTCAAAAATCTAGTATTGATAGAACAATGGCTACTGTATTCTAAAGTAACTCTTTTTTTTCATAATTTTTTATCATTTTTTCTACCCTCTTGTTGATGTACATTTATTATCAGAGTGTCCTTTTAGTAAGAAGGGTTGAGACCGCACAGGAGAGAGGAAATCCCTGTACACAAAATGCTACTGATGGCAGGGAAAATGGAAAATGGGTATGGGATGGTTGAAATGAAAAGAGGAGATGTAGTTTTGTGGTTAATTCAGTTTTACCTTGGACCCCTTACCCTGCCTTGTGACTTGTAGCAATTTGGGAATGTGGATCCTAAGTCTTAAGCAGTCATTCAAAAGATCCCTGAAACAGTAGCTTTTCAATTTGGTGTTTCCTTATGAACAGTTTTCTTCATAGCATTCTGTATATCTTGTTTATGTCTTGTTTGCTGTAAAATAGTTATGATAGTTTTGATCAGAAGYGCTGGTGGAAGAAACAAATATGCATGTATTGATTCTGTATGTTCACTGTATAGCAAGAGCTTACATAGTATGGTAATTTCTAGTGTGAACCACTAGGTGTTGCAGTTAGATATTGTCTGCAATGCTAAGCTGCAAGAGCTTTTGCCTGGGGTATTTTGCTTGTACAAAAAGTCAGCTTGTGAAGTGCTGTCTTCTTTCTATCTGTGTTCTAGGAATCGCTTCATTCTTTAATGGCGACGCTGAGTTCTTCAAATCCTTTCTTTGTTCGGTGCATCAAACCCAACGTGCAGAAGGTAAGATTTAAAATTGCCCCCGTCTTTTGTGTATGTCTCAGGCCTAATCTTTTGCTGCCTGTTTCGTTATTTACCGCTGTGAGAAGCAGAGGGTAGCGTTCTTCACCGACTTTGTAAAAGGTTCTGCAAGGTGAAGGCACTGGGAAAAGCTTTTGATTTTTTTGCGGGCAGGCTGTGTCTTTGGGCATCTTTTTAATAGTCATTGCTCACAACTCTGATAAGTGACTGGTTCTAAGGACGGTTATAAAAGGAAGGTAGAAGGCTGCGCTGCATGTTTGACAGCTCTGTGAGAGCCTTTTTAGGAAGAAAATGTCAAAACTACAAAGTTTGTTTTAAATCACAATAGGAAATGAATGGTGGTGCTTATAGCAAAACTGGTGTGAATGACCAGCTCTGTCATCAGACTCTTAGTCTTTCAATTTATGTACAATACTAGGTATCTTCATGCTGTCTGTTTTGTTCTCTTACAGACTTATGTTTTTTAAAACAGACTTGGAAACTAAGGCTTACTGTATTGATTTGTCATTTGAGTCACAGGTAATGAAAGGCAATGTCATGACATTTATATATGTTGGAGGGCTCTGTAGAAATGAAGAGATAGTGGTATAGTAATTGCTGAAGTTAATATTGTTAGCCTGGTCCTGATGTTCTGGGATTTTGCACATCTGTTTCTGGCTTTRCAGACCGTTGTTCAGTATGGTCTGCTGAGGTCAAAAATGCAAGAGGCAGGGGTGCTAACAAATCTTTTTTATGGTTTTCACAYTGCAACTGAGAAATAGGTGACCTTGCTATAAATCCAGTTTTACATGTTATATTTCTCTGGGAGGTCTGGTTAATCAGGACACTAAAATATCAAACAAGGCAGATTGCATTGTAGGTTTTTTTATTATCTGGGTGGTGCATCCTCGACTTTACATTTTCAGTTGCTAACTGTTTTTAACTCCKCTTTTGCACGGTTGCTCATGGTGTGTTAAATAACATGTGGATTGTGGGAACCTTGGCAAGAGGGAACAGCCAGGAGGTGAATAAGACCTGCTTTCTGTGTCCTGAAGTGTTTGGCACTCTGAGATGCGCAGCCACCAGGTAGCCAAACCCCACATGGATGACAGCGCCTTGGCTGGCAGCTGGCGTCAATGAGCGTATGTGTGTAGCAAAGCCCCTGTTCACTGTGGGAGGGCAGTTTTGAAAAGCTTGTTTTCTTCCCTGCTCCTGTTTCTGCCTGGAAGCCCCATGACCCTTATAAAGCCCACCTGCTGCCACTGGAGTATAAGAAGAATTTCAATACCTCACATGTATTCTTTATTTGTCATTTTGCATCCGAGTAAGGCTCATCTCCACAGTACCAAAGTCGCAAGGATTTGCAATGGTTGATGCAAAAACCGGGCGCTTGTTGCATTTCCATAGCAAGGAAACCACTGAGTTCCCACTCCCATGTTCCTTGTTGCTCTACCAGTCTTTTCCCACTAGAATGCTCCATCCCTGACAAATTTGGCTGCATCTGCACATATATTTTACTATCATTAAAACAAAGTTCTCACAGAATTAGCAGCTCTGCAAGCAGAAGGAGCTTGAGACAGCCTTAGTCTGAGGAAGCCATATCTAATTGCAGGAGTGTATGCAGGAACAGATTGGGAAATTCCTGTAGACAGTCCCTTTCAAAGTACGTATAAAATGTCACTGAAATATTACACAAAAATGTTTGTCCTTGTTTTCCATTTGCTTTAATTTGATTGCAAATTTAACGTGATTCAGTGGCTTTACCAAATAAGAAATCCTATTTGAAGAACAAGAGTAGAGAAAAGGCTCACACAGTTTTCAGAAAAGGGTCACACAGCTGTTGTAGCYGATTCAGTAGAAGACTTGATGGAAAATGAGAAAGCAAGCCATATRTAATACTTGTCGATGGCATTCTTCACTCAGGGAAGTGTTCTCAAAACGCATTTTTGGGATTCACTGTTTTAAGTTTTGTCGAGTGTGCACTGCTGTGTGTGCCCCCGTGTCTCATAGACACTGATTTTTAGTGCCAATCTTGGGATGTTGTTGGTGTTGCTCCTTCCGCAACAGTGCAGGTACAGAAACAGGCACATGAACGGCATTTGGCTCCTCTGTAGCTCAGCTGGATTCTGTGGATGCACATCATGTTAAATATTTCATAGTTTATCCTGTCATACAACTTCTTTTGCTTCTTTTCAGTTAGACAAAGGAAAATAAGGTGGGTCAGTTTGCATAACTCTGAACCAGTACAGCTCAGATACATGTTAGCTGTGCGTGGACTACCAGGGATTACCACATATGTGACTCTGTTGGTTAGAAACATAACTGCTTGAAACATTCAGATGAGCCGCTGAAACGGAGAAAGTGGGATTGAAATAAAGTAAAAATCTTCACTGAGCATTTTCCTCTGTGTTTTCTGTCCATAGTTTTTACTSTGCAGTGATGGTGATATGGAATGATAAAATGTCACTCTTCAAAAAGTACTTAAACAGTGCTTGCCAAATAACAAATTATGTGAAAGAAAGGGGTGTTTTAATTGCTGTTTTGAAATATGCAGCATTAAAGGAGAGCTGGACCAGAGACACTCGGCAAGGAGAGAGCAGAAGGAGCAAAGCCTCTCAAGCTACTCGTTGCTCTCTAGGTTGGGTACGAATAGGTGACACACCTTCGGTGAGCATCCTCTGTAACTCTGGAGGGGAGGAGGTGGTGGTGCTCGAGAGCTGTTTTACTCTGGAAGTATATTTGAATTCTGTAGGTGAATGAGGTTGAGCAGATGGAAGACAAATTCAAGCCTTTGAAAAGCAGAACGTGCAGCAGACAGTACTTTCTCTGCTCTTCTAGACATTGAAGTGTATTCGTGTTGGATTAAGAGATGTGATAATTTACAGTAATTTTATTTTTTTTAATTGATAAAAAGTTTAATTTTTAAATATGTTACAGTGGCAAGCAAAAACAACTCAGCATATGCAGTAAACCACTGAACATTTACATATCAAAGCAGGATCTACACTCATTAGAGCAATTTCCTAAAGGGAGCGCACAGAGTACATGACCTTTTGTCACAAGACATTTCAGCGAGCAGGCCTCAGACAGAACAGAGGACCCATTAATCGTTGGGAGACCCCTGCACAATCAGTGTATCTGTTTTCAGTTTCCAATCTGTTCTGAACTAGCCATAACGTGGAAACTTTTCCACTTGGTATGCTTAATGAGTATTTTCTGCTAATGAAGGGTCTTTCTCCTCAACTCCCCTTATCTTCAGTGCAGCTTGCAGAACTACGTATCATTTCATCCTTTTGAACTTTGACACATCTTGCTGTGTTTCTTGGTCTCATGTTGCTTTTCCTGCCTCCTGTTCTATTCGATAATGATTCCTCCCTGCAACCTTGCCTTTTCTGGTCTCCATCTGTCCTTTTTTGTGCACCTTAAATTTAAAAAAAAAAAATAATAAAAAAAACCAAAAAACAACAACAAAAAAAAAAACCCCAACCACCACCGACACCTACCCCCTCCCCCCCCAAAAACACCGACAAACAAAAGACGGTCTTTTTAAAACAATCTGCAACCATTGCTACAGCAGTCAGCTGAATGTTTCTTCCAGCTTGCTGCTATTAATAAAGTTGCTAAGCCTTGGTGCTGCTTAGGAGACACTGCAGGGTAAATTTAAGATCTGAACTTCCTATGCAAGCTGTTTCAGAGGCAGAAATTTTCCTGTTGCATAGAAGGAGCCCGCCTGAGGCAGGTTGGCTCAAGTGCCTTCTCAAGTTCCCTTCTCCATTTAGGATTTTTCTTCAGAAAATATTGGCATAATCATAGTGAGAGCATAATACTGGCATAATCATTGAGAGTGGTCCCACCTCCAGCATCTGCATGGCCTCATCTGTGCCAGTCTCTTAAAATCTTGATTATTACAGCTTGTTTCTGTAATTCCCTGTGCTTGAGATTTCAACAGGTTCAGACGCGGCTGTTCTCTCATGCACATCTCTTTGGTTACAGATCTAAGTCTAGTTTGGTCCTGATGGGCAAAATCCGGCCTTCACTAGAGTTGGCATGAAATATTTGATGTAGACAAGAATTTCACTTTTTTTATTTGTTTGTAAGGAAGCCTGTATTGGTGTGTGCCACCTGAACAGGATTGCAGGGTCCCTATTCACCTCCCTGTCTGCTCATTTAATTGTCTGTCTTATTCCTCTGTTGCAGTGATGGTCTTGCCACTGGCAAGATAAAAGCCGCCTTCTCTGATGCTTCTGAGTCTGAAGGGGCAATTCTGTTTCTCTGCAGGTTTTTTTATATTAATTTTTTTTAATCTTAAAATTTAATTAGGTAAGGTAAAGAAATGAGACAAAAATAAATCTGTATTGTAAACCTACTTCAGGGTAGGGGTTACAGGGAGCAACAGAAGAAGTGAAACTAGTAATAACTTTGCAATTCAAAGGAAGACTGGTAGGAAAAAGGTCTGTAATAAGTTCTGTGAGGCTTGCTGCTGCTTAGGAGTCCTATCATGCTGCATATTCATTCTGGGAAAATTACTATCAAGGCAATGAGATTGCTAACATTGCTTCTGGGGACAGAGCCATTTAAAGGGATCAAGGTATGGCTGTTGGCACCTGCAATGTACTTTGAGGCATAGGTCATTAATAGCCATGAGACACCCTGGAATAGCAAGAAGTATGTCCCCTAATACGAAATAAGATGCAAACCTATTTCGCTTGGCGTCTGAATTAAACTTGTGCTCTTAAAATAGCTCTGAATCATTACAAAGGTAAGTATAGCGTGATACCAACCTAAACACCAGTTAGAAGTATAGCTCAGGAAYGCGGTACAAAGGAACGATGAGAGAACAGCTCGGCCCCATCTGCGAGGATGATTGTGTGCAGGGTGTGGAGCAGGTACAAGTTCAGTGAATGCAGTATGTGAACTGGCTGTCAAGCTGGAATTGCAATATTGTCATATTGAGCCTTGACTGTATGAATTACTGAGTTTGACTTGTAGAGAAATTTTTTGCAGAAATACGGATAAGGACAGTGCAAGTCTAATGGTGCTGCATTGAGAACAGCACTGACATAAAACCTTGAGAGATGCAGGGAGGGAGACTCTGAGCTTTAAAGATACTCTACCTTCAGCATAGGATTGCTAAGCATCTGGATAAAACTTTACTTTTAAAAGTCTTTATTTTAAAAAATTATCCTTAATAAAGTGGTCCAGCTTCAAACTTCTATGCACATCCTACTGCAGTTGTATCCACAACTTTTACTTTATACTTTGCTTTATACACCAGCCTCAGTCACTCAGCAGACTCTGGGTCTCCTTACTGGGGAGTAGATGCTGAGATGCTGAGCCCAGCAGTTAAAAGCTAAAAAGTGYTAGGCCCTAAATGGAGGCGTCTTTATGGTTTCCTCATTTAGTTGCAGAGCCCTGGGGTAGCCCTTCTGTAGCGAAGCTGCGGTGTTCTAGCAGATCACAGTGTAAATTTGACTGGCTATCCGTAAGAAAAAAGGAATAGAAAGCCTGATCATCAYGTTAATAGCTACTCTGTTATACTTCGAAAGTAAAGGGAATAGATTATATGGCCCAGGTACAGCTACTGGCTGTGTGCGGTACTATCTGTAGAAAGTTAAGGTCTAGTACTATTAATTTACAGCTGTATAAGCAGTTCATGTATTAGAGAACCTTACTGCCTATTTAAAAAAATCTCTCTTTAATCTCAGTTGTTCTCAATAAATACTTGTTTTAAGAAGGCTTTCTGGCTGCCAATTAYTGCTGTCATTGCTTCTGCAGGAAGCAGAGCCACAGGCTCTGAGCACAGATCGGGCTTGCTGGGGCAGCCTGGGTCAGGCTCAGGGAGCTGCTGTTCAGGCTTATCCTTTGGGAGGAGAGCAACCATTTCCCAAAAACATAGCTKCTTAGCCTGATCTCGCAGGCCAAGAAGTGCACGGGGCCAAATGCAAACTATTTATCCTTAGCCCTTTAACTAGCTCATAAGGCTTTATTGTTTGTAATCAGGAAGGCGCAGTCGTAAGGTGTGGCATCGTGCCCAGCCGACACCGCTTAATTCAGCTACCTGGATCTTGTCGCCTTGGGTTTTGCAGAATTACATAGCTTCAAATCAAGACTTGTGGAGTATGTCCCAGCTGCATCATTTTCTGGCACATCACTTGAGTAATTAGGTCAGGAGCTAGAAGACTCCTTAAGTAAAAGTGATAAGGAGAGTGGGTGTGAGGAAAGCAATCGCTCCTGCTTGCAAAGTGCCGGCAGTAATGTTACGTGTGGATCTGAGTCCCTGGCTGAAAGAACAAGACGATTCCTGCAAGGAGTTYCATGCTGCACAGACAGTGCCCGTCTTCTGTGTCACCGCCAAAAGATCGCTCCCATCACTTTTGCGGGGCAGCGTGTCGGTTATGCTGCCCAGGAGCCACTGTGTTGTCCCTTTGTCCCCATCTCAGAGCGTTGMTGCTTGCTGGGCTGAACTAGGTCATTCCTCTCTCCAGGCAATCACCCAGACAGGCATGTCCTCCTTCATCAAGGTTTGTTGTTTACTAAGCAGGGCTGATGAGGCATCCCTTTGCGAAGTGTATTAGAGTTTGTCTTTCAGTGACTGTGGCGTAAGGAGTTTAAAATTGAGGTGTTGAAGGCTGGGGATAAAGAGCTGAGATGGGGTGCTGCCGGGGAGGGAGCAGACACTGTGCTGTAAAGATTGCATCAAACTCCAGGTGGTGCAGGCAAACAGATTTTTGCATGTTTTGCAGCACGTACGTGCACAGTTGCCAAGTTTCCTGGGAAGACCATTTGGTAGGAGTCTGTCCACAAGTGGTGGGAGTCGGTTTTGGATCTCAGAGGGTAACCRTGGCGGTGTGCTTTTGTGAGCGGGGTGGGGGAATGCATGGGGAGCAAACACTGCTTCAGGTGGGACCTGGGAGGAGGTGGCTCAAACRGCAAAGTACCAGAACAATTCTGGGGAAAAATAAAATGCCTAGGGGTGGGGTATTTTTGAAGTGCAACACTTGCTGTGTAGTTCAGTGTAGTATTTAGAAGTGAGAAGAATTTTGACTACTGCAGCAATTGATCTGTCAGCAGCAGAGGGTCTTACCACCTCCGGCTGACCTTAGGCACTGCAATAATTCTGTGTTTTGTGCCACCTGATAKATTTTTTTTGTGTTTTATGAATTCCTTCATATGTGATTGTGTGACATGGATGGGCATTTGTGGAACTGCAACTACTGATCCCAAGTCTGAAGTATTTGCTTTTTATAAATACCGAGCAAAGAACTTGGCTTTTCTTCCTTCTTGTGCACTCTACCAAGTATTTGAATTGCAAGCATTGTCATGCAAATGTATGCATGGAAAAAGTGTGTACTTCATCAAGCTTTGGAAGTTTTCTTTTTTCACTACAACAACAAAAAGTCCCCCCACATCTCTAGATGGCAATTTACATTCAAATCCTGTTTGCTGTGTTCTCATGGTAACTACTCCAAGGGAGTATGCACAGTCCATGATAAATAGCCATCCTTAGAGCTCCAGAAGCATAGCTGGGGTACAGAGTATTGTTCKCTAGCAAAAACTTTAATGTTCGTAACTCCCTTGCTAAACTGTGTCTTAGGGCATTTTGTGCATTTTATCTCTTAAAGTTTAGGAATTTGTTGGCTGTGAAATATATTTACATTCTTGATGCCTATAAGGTGAGATTAGCCCTCATGTCCTGTTAGTCAGGAATATCTACAGCGATTGCTGTAGAGCCAGCCCTCGCTAGGCTTGACTTCCTTTGAGCAGCAGCAGGAATGAATTAAGCAAGTACAGCCAAAGATATCACATGAAAGACTTGAAATACCAGTGAGCTGAAGAAAGCCCTGTTCTGTGTGTGTCTGTGTGTGTGCATAGCTGCAACTGSTAAAGATTCAGTTTTTCACAATGGGCGAACGCTGAAGGGTGAAAAAGCCTTAAAAGGTAAGGGGTTTAATTCATGCAGGTTTTTTTAATAATTTTAATCTTGCGTACTTGGAGCTGCAGTGGACTTGTAGAAAGAGAAAATAAAGTGCCTAGAGTTTGGCTGAGCAAGCTGTACTGGAAATGTTTCTGGGCTTGTATTTTCTTTTAAAGAGGGTAAATGCACGCAGAATCAGGTTTATGAAAAAAAGACTAACTTTACTGGTCTAAYCATATTTTTGAACGCCAGGAGAGGTTTGCTGCCAAGCAGTCTGCTTTAATAAATCACACTCTGTTTGAAAGTTAAAGGAGTGATTGTTCACAGAGCAGGGAAAGTCAGCAGAAGTAGAGCTGTGTGTGCAGAGGGGGGAAGACCTGTGTTGTAGTGATGGGCTGCTTTCTGGTGAAAGATCTTTTCTGTTGTTCAGCAATCCGTGGCATGGATTCAGGAAAGCCAGCTATGTAAAGTTTAGGACCGTAGTATTCCTGTAATTTATTAAGGCAGAAGGCATGGCTGTAGTTTTGCTTTCATTACATGGTAAGAAAGAGACACTGGGGGCAAGTGTGTTGGTGGGTGGGGGGAGTCCAGTGAGATATCTGCGATACCCAGAAGTCTAAATTAATTTTGTAGTTTTACTGGAGAAACTTGATGGTGCACATTTGAGACAGTAATTATTTCGCCATAGAAATACAGGAAAAGGGAATATGCCTGAAAAAAAAAAAATTGCGATAGTAATGGAAAGGATATTTTGACTTTGCTGTGTCAACTTCCCCTTCCACCCCTGATGAAATAAACCCCCCAACCCAATCCAGCAGGTAAAATAGCTCTGTTCACCACTGATTGCCTTTGCTTCTGGGATCTGCATTTTTCTCCTTGCTTTCCCACTTAAAGAGCTTGCCTCTGCAAACATTAGAATTCAGCCACGGGGTAGAAAATTAGGATAAAATTGCTTGAGAGAACCTGTTATGAAGGGAATGGGTTTGATCCTGCATCATTGAAGTTATGGGAGTTTATTCTGGTCTCAAGAAGAGCAACCCTAGATTTGCCTTGCAAATCTAGATGGAGGAGATACAATCTGATAAAGTGTCTATGGGACTGGGAAAGGGGGTTCTCATAACTTGTAGTTGTTCTTCTCTCACTGATGTTAAGATGTGTCCTTTTAAACCCCAAGTGGTAACAGTGGTGGTAAGTCAAAACGTTGGTTTTTTTGTTTTGTGGAACACCAATGATAYGTATTCAGTATTTCTTTTGCTAAAACTACTTAGTTTCAAAAAAGGTAAGGTTTGTTTTGTTTCTCATTTGTTGGCTTATTMAAAAAAAAATGTGTTTACAACCTGTAATGTGAATGGAAGCATAACAACAATGGGTCTTTTTCCAATACAGCTAGATTACTGACAGGAATTATCTGAAAGTTAYAGTACTATCCCAACTATTCACAGAACTTTGTCAGAGCTACCCTCAGAACACAAATCCATGTCAAGAGCAGAAGGTAATGTTATTTAAGAGTAGACTTGGGTCAGTTGCTAGACTTTTTTCTCTTTAACTGTATCTCTTAACTGTATCTGTTTATGTGTATATACCTCACTGTGATGAATTTGTAAGGACTAAGTACGCTTCAGAACATCTGCTGTCACCTCATAAAGTGAAACTTTAAACATTAAATGCTTGCCGAAAGCGCATTGAAGCGTCTTATCTTTGTTGACTAACATACACTCACAATTTACGGTTTCTGGTGGTTTTAGGCAGTTTATAAGCCTAAGAAGCAAGGCAGGTCCATTCCTAACACTGTCATTAGAATTGCAGAAGTGAGGTTGTGGTTTCAGCTATATTAAGTGGAACGTAGTAACTGTAAAGACCATGTTTGAGGACATCAGCTGCGTCGTAGCTGTGTGACGGCAGTCAGCCTGAACTACGGGAGGTTTTTGGCTGATGCATGATGAGGTTTGAGGTTGCTGTTGTTGGTTTGTCTCCTCCACGTTCCTGATGTGCGTTCCCCGTTCAGGCAACAGGGACCTGGGCAGCTGGTGCCGCTCACGGGAGCTTTGCTTGGGAGGTGGTAGCACCACAACTCCTCAGGCTCTGTATTAGTTTTGTTGYCCAGTCCCAAGCATGGGGTAAGCGTACACTGTTCAGGTCTGTGAAGTTGCTGGTGAGCCAAGAAGCCCATTGCACCATGTAAATCGTTCGGGACACTGGGAAGTTTTTCGTTTTGGCTGCCACCTTGGATAGTCACACACACCTGTGAGCATTGTGCAATGTTCAGTGTAGAAAAGGCAAGTCTTTTAACCAAACTCGTAGTGCTATGTTACATTTCCACCGTTTTTACATGATGAGGTCTATCGTGGCATTTTTGAAATTTATTCTCTGTAGATCTAGAAATCTTAAACATTAAGTATATGGTAAGTAGGGGGCTTTGGGGGTCTCAAAACTTTTAATAGTCAAGCACAGATAAAGTAGATGGGTTGAGAGAAGACATCCACTTTCAGAAAGCCAGATAAATGCCAAATCCTCTGCGATACTGGCTTTCTCGAATGAATGGCTGCCCCAGATTCAGCATGAAAAGGACGAGCATGTCCATCTGCAGCTTGCCAGCCACACCATTTGTGCATATTTAACCAAAAAGAAAGTGTGTCCAGACTCATTAATTAAGTAGTCTTTCAAAGGAAGAAATGGTGATTTTTGTTAAAAGTGGTTTAGCACTTAAATTAGCTTCACAGAAGTTCTTAATATAAGCAAACAATTCACATAGCAAACGAAGTTGCGTTTAGGAAAGCTGATTCTATCTTCAGTATCTCTTTCTGACTCAAACATTAAGGCTTATGTTTTGTGGTATGTTTAAGCCAGCCTAGGAATTTCTCAGGGGAGAAATGGCTGTTCAGCCATCCAAAATTGCCATTCCCCTGTGACCACTGGCGTGCACAACCTAGCGTGTCTCACATCAGCCAGATTCTTAAAGGGCATGCACATCTCATTGGCCTCAATGAGCTCTAAGCACACATCTAAATGCTTTGCTTAAGTTATTACTGGTTTTAGGCTGTTGTGGGTRTGCTGGGCAGCACGTAACAGAATACCTGGAGCCACGATCCCTCTTGTCACACAGCTTTGAAGAGGAGCGAGGCATATGTGCAGCTCCCTTACAGTTGTGTATCCAGCTTAAAGTTGCGACTCGTTTGTGCAGAGGAGGGGGGAAGACTTGTTACATCCATTGCTCCGGTGGTGTCGAGTCCATGCTGCTGGCCAGTCCCAGAACATGGTGCTGGTATGTCAGCAGTGAAAATGCATCTAACCGATCGTGGAGTCTCAACAGTGTGTTTTCACCATGATCAGAAAATCTGGAAGAGGGACAGAAAAAATCCACTTCTGGGGCAGGAAGAGCCATATTCTTATTTAAATGTGACGCAGCAGATCGTAAAACCATAAGTAAGGGCAGAACTTATCTCCACAAGATCATCTTAAAAATAGATAAAGTCAACTGTGTACTTCATGTAACTAAGAAAAGATGAAACTTGCCTTAGAGAAACAAAGGGCTATTGACCAGCGTCCCTGCCTGTAAATTCCGCAGGCTTTGTGGAGATGAACAGTGGCATCGCAATTAAATCACTCAGAAGGTGGTTGAATGTTAAATTAGTTAGGTCCTTATGCAATTTTACCATCTATTATAATTCATTTTTTCTCTCTCTCTCTCTGTATATGTGTGTGTGTAGTTAGATCAGTTAATAGTTAGTTTGATAACCATATTGGTGTTAAGGGAGGTTTCTTGCCATCGATTTTGGGTAACTTTGCACCATGCTAATAAAAGTTAAGTTACTCTATMGTTAACTCTTATTTCACAGATGCATAGGAATTGGAACAAACAAGTAGTCTGTGCAATTTTTTGGTGAGAGAAAAATATATGGTGACTTTCATTGCAGGTGTTATTGATTACCAATATATAATCTATAGCAATGAGATCGCAATGGTTTTTTGCTCTACCAAATGCAATTATTAGCAATGCTTGCACGAAGCACAGGAGCTACCTGCTGTTCTAGCCAAGATGATGTTGGCTCACCTGTGCCTTCAGCGTGGCCTCTGTGGGAACACCGATAGCTGCGATCTGCAGAGCTCCTACATCTGGTGCTTATGTGATATGTGAAGAAATCAGTAAAGGGGCTTTTTGTTTGGTTTAGGATGGAAATTTCAGAATTACCAGAAGTCTAATTTGATTTTGATGTGGTTCTCAGAAACATCAAAGGACTCGAGTAGGAGACTTTCCAACTCTTAATGGGGGGATAGGACAGGATGGGACAGGACTGTTGTGTTATAACAACACCGTCCAAGGAGAACGTATTTGTTGCCTTTTTCTGTGAAAGGAATGTGCACAAAAACAAACAACTACCTTCATTTTCTGTCCCTTCCCAGCAAACACACACACATACACGTTTCACTAGTCTTGGTGTACCCCCTTGTCTAGTCGGTTGCAGATCTGCAAGGCAAGTCCTGAATTTATAATGTAAAAATGTGTAGGGGTACAAGAGCAGCAGCTGAAAGGACCAAATTCTAAGAAAAATGCCAAAGTTAGACTGACGCTATCTGAGACGTGCTGAGATAGAAGATGTAGGAGTAATTAACATACTGATTACATGGGACTGAGCTGGGGCATTTATCTGGGCCATCACGCAACTCTTGCTGTCAGTCAGGTAGATGTCTGTGCTGATCAGCTGATCACGGGGATCCCCATCACCTTCTGTAAACCTGAATTTCCCCTCTCTAGACTTAAAAAGTATCGTAACTGCAGTGTTATGGGTTTCCTTATACTTTTAAAACTTAAAGCATATCCCCAGACCACCCACTGCAAGTCTGCTGCAGCATAGCTCTCGGGCAGCCCCCCGGTGTCCTGGGCTCCCCCAGGTTGAAGCGAGCCCTCAGCAATGGTGAAAAACGGGTGCGCAGCCCGATGGGGCATTTTTGGTGCAGAGGGGCCCGCGTGCTGGCTGCTCTGGTGGGGGTCAGTGTGGGGTCCCGGGGGAGCCAGGCGGCAGGGGTGCTCCGGGAGGGCCGGGTCGCGGCACCCTTGCGGGCAGCAGCCCTGCTGTGAAGGGAGCCCCGTGCCTGCGCCGGGGTGGGAATAATCTGCCCTTTCAGTGCTGCCCGACCTCCAGTGTCCTAGCAACCCAAAGCTGTTGGGCTGAATATTTTGTGGCGTTCCCCATTTACACATATCAGATATTGGCTGTGATTTAAGCCTGGCTGATTTCCCATTACGGCTTTCCAACAAAAGGCTCAATACAGGAAGGAGAGGAGAAAGGGCTCCTCAGGAGATAATTTTATAAAACCATGTATTTTTTTCGGCGTAGGAATTGCACTGGAATGTTTCCTTGCTTGAGAAAGCACCGAGCAGTACGTCTGCGCGTTACTTCAGCCTTGTGCTTTGTAGGCGTTTTTTATGGGCCACTGAGGGAATGAACCGTGTGCAGGGGCGAAATGCATTGGAGAAGGCGAAACTGCTTGTGGCCTCAATATTGAAAAAGGGGTGTGATCAAGTGCTAACTATTTAACTTTGCTTGAATCTGATTCTGACTTTTAGCTAGGAAGTTGCTGGCCCTCATGGCCATATAACAAACACGTACACTCCACACTTAAATCAATTAAAGACAACTCAAACTTTTTTATTATTTTAAACCTTACACTTTGCAGAGGTGTGATTCATGATTGTTGCAGGGCTTTTCCCATTTTTAACATTTGGAGCTGATAATGTGGAGGAGTCTCTTATTATTTCGTGGTAAATGTGTGAAGGCTTTGTAATGACTTAATCTAAGCTAGTCCATAGTGCTGCAGCGTGTGTCTTCTCAGACAGTCAGCCACAGTAAAATCTCAGCCAAACTTCCCTCGCTGGACCGCCAAATACTTGCATAAGTAATGAACTTGCTTTGTGCCAAGGCAAAGCTTGCATGTGGGAAGCGCGGTTCTGGGTTGCACCACGCGCTGCAGGCCAGTAGCTGTGTGTCTTGTTCCGCTCTCTGGTGCAGTCGGTCTTTGGGAGTTCCAGTACCAAAGGTTACAGAAGTCAGCACTAAACTTCTTCAAATAAATAAAAGTAGTATTTTTTCCACAACTGGAGTGCTGGAAGGGAACTAGTTAGATCTTTTAGTCTAACCGGCCGCATGGCAAACTGTAAGGAAATCATTAACGCCTGCTGGAAGGAGGAGGACATCCTGTGTTTTCTTTGAAGTGTCTGGTGGCTTTAGATGGTCCCACCACCATGGGTAAGCTCTTCCAATGAATACACTCAGTGAGGAAAAGGTGTGTCTTCTGGTTTGGATATGTCTTGCTTTGATTCTCATGYTTTTTTTGTTTTTATCTGCTGTATATTAGAAATTGTTGTTGAATGTATACTCTTGGTGTAGCTMCTCACAGATTACTATCAAAGCCTCTCAGTTTTCTCATTGATGAGCTCCTCAAGGCTTTTATTGAAATCCCTTAACTGCTTTTTTTAATGCAGATCTTTATTCTCATGGCTCTTATCTAAACGGTTTCCAGTGTAGCGGTCTCCTGTATTGTGCTACAAAATTGGACACAACATGTCAGTAGCAGTCACATAGCTGAGGAGCACAGGTTAGCCCACAAATCACTAAACCAACTTGTGAAATACCAGAGAATTTTTAGTATTTTCTTTAAAGCAATGCCCCAGAATAGAGGAGTCTCAAGACGTAAATGGCATTCAGGCATGCAGTCCTGAAGGAATAGGGTGTGACCAGATCTAGAGAAGCAGCAGGTGGGTGCCCAGACTGAAGCAGAGAATAAAGTGAGATCTGGATTTAAAGTCGTCTTCTGCTCTCCTTGTGCTCCACAAGGAGATGTCTCTTGCCCCTCTGTGGAGTGCGATGTTAGCTCCCTCCACCCATGCATCGCCAACCTTTGTGGCTGCAAGTGAGGTTCTTGCCCCTCCTCCTTTCTGCTTACCTGTAATAGAGAAGAGGAGGCAATACCCCTGTATCCTCTCTCCCCCCATATGGAGCTGCAGTCTGAAAAAAGGTTGCTCAGTTTCATGTCACCAGGGAAAGCAAGGAGAGTTGTRATGGTGTGGATAAAGTTATCTACAGTACTATTTCAGGATGTACTGCTGAAGTGATGCTGTGTTAGCATTTCAGTGAAAACTAGCTACATGGAGGGTTTCACATATTCAAGTGTGAGATTACTTGTAGTAACACTACACTAGCTATTACCCAGGATTAGGTTCTTACACGGTTTGTTACAAGAAAAGGTTTTACAGTTGTGTCAGACTGTGGCCATGCAAGATGAAATTAATCTTAAACAGGTTCTCTCAAGTATTTTCATCCTCATTTTCTATCCCCTGATGAAACTTCTTATTTTTCAGGAATAAATGCTTGCTACTAAACACCATTATCTGAAGAAATCATGTTGAAGGAATCATCCTAAAACATGATTTACTGCTTTTAAGTATAGAAATGGATCTATATGCCTAGCCTGCCAGTATACTGTCAAATAAGAAAAAAACTTGTAAGGTGTGGATGAAAAGTCTGGCATGGAGGAGTGAAAGTACAGTGGAAAAATGAAGGAAAAAAAAAAAAAAAAAAAAAAGAAAATAAGGGTGGGGGTCTCAGTCCATATAAGTTATTTGATGTCATCGCTGATGTGGAGGGTCAGGGTTTGACCATCTGCAGTTGGTCTGGTCTGTATGCAGCCTCAGCAGACATGGAGCGGTGTGTGCAGTTGTTTTCTTGACCGTTGTAATGAACAGCGGTGACATTGGTGTTGGCTGTCTTGACTTGGGGTTGGTAAGGAAGGACAGCTGTCCTTGCAATTGCTACCTCACAGCATGTTTCTTCATGGTATGTCTGTGGCTGTCAGGCAGCCTGATTGATTCTCTTCAGGAGAAGCCTGCTGACCAGTCACAATGTGGGGAGAATGAGGCCAGATTGGGGTTTAGTCTGCAGGGACTGGAGGCTTTAGTGAGGATGACCTCAGATGAAATGGCAACAGATTACTCGCGGGTGGGGAAGAAGGGTCCATGAAAAGTTCCAGCTGGGGTCCATGCTGTGAGTCGCACCTTCTGTCAGCACGCTGAGACCCTGCCAGAGCGGCTTCAAACCTTAAATCCCTCTTTTCCCAAATGCTCTTAATTGTCTGTCTCACATGGCTGGTCCTGCAGTTGCTGTTCTGGGGCAAACAGCCCGTGAGACTTGCTGTGCATTTCAATGGACTCCCTGAATAATGTATTCAAGCAACAAGGGCTCGCTTCAGCTGGAAATTTAGGCAATCACATAGATAGCTCTAAACGTGCACTTAGAAAACTAAAATATTCCGGTGTTCAAGCCTGTGCCTTTAACAATCGTTTCCTATTCCATGAAGTTTTAAGCAGTGTGTAAGAAATTACACTGTCATTTTGAGGAGGTGGCGTTCCTCTGGACTTACATGACAGAGGCAGACAAATTCTGTCTTCCTTTAGAAGAAATTCTGTATACCTTTAGAAAGGAAGGTTTGCAAACAGGCTGTTGTGTGTTTACGCAGGGGTACTGTTTAGTCCATACAAACCAAACAAAAAGAAAATTGTTCTAAAATGCAGGAGTGCATACAGTGGCAATGACTAATAAAAAATAGATTAAATAGCTCCAGGATTGTGAGTTTATTGATCCTTGTTGACGAAAGTATGAAATCGCAGCAAGACGGTCAGAATCATTTGAGCATCCTTTCTCCAAAAATGAAGCTAGTTCCAGCTCTTATCTTTGTTATATATAGACAAAATGGACCTGAAATATGACTACAGCAGCTTTGTAGATGGACCTAACTCAGCAGTGTCTTGACCTAGTTGAACTCCTTAAACACTAGTGCAAACGGTCAGTGTGGTAATGTACTGCTTCAAGGTTGTTGTCTTAAAAATACCCTTGAGATGTCCTTGCTTGTAAAGTAAGCTGTATGACAGGCTGAATATAAATACAAAACCATTTTCATATTTGTTTTTTGAGTCTCCTCCTTTGACTGTTTTGGTACAGTGGAAAAACTCTAAAATTACAGTGTTCCTTCTGTACGGTGTTATTTTTAGTATGGGCAACTCTAACCTGTGGCATGAGAGTGGCTAATTCTGAAGTCTGTCTCTTATCTGAAATACTCAGGGCTGGAAGATGAGTCACGCAGGTCAGATGCAGTAGTTGGAGTTGAAGGGAAGATCAGCTAATCGTGTAAACGCTTGCTGTTGGTAGATGCAGTACTTTCACGTTCAGGCCTGTAGAGATTGTATAAAAGAGCCAGCATATCATTACTGAGTTTGCAGTGAAATCCGGCCTGGAGTTTGCAGCAGAATTTTTTGCRGCACAGATGTTGTTACAATATACCCATGCTCTTTTTCTAGCAAGTAATTTTTAAAGGCTTTTTATGGGTTTTTGGGRTGTGTGTGTGGATAAAGGCCAGGAGAACTTTGGACATGCAAAACACCTACTGTTATTTCAGGTTTATCCTGATATTCCTTGACTTGCCAGTGCCATACAGTGAAAATACCAAATGAACTTTTTAGCTGTGGCATGTTCTTTGGTTTTRTTCTCCTATACTCTTATGGTGTTTGTCTGTGTGGACACAAATACTCTGGGACAGTAAGGGAATGTCTTCAAAAACAAAGCAGGCATCAAACTTGTCTATGTTTTAACCTGAACCTGTTCCAGTTACAGCTAGCTGCATGCTGGAGAAGACCGTAGAGGGTTTCTTTCCTTGAAATACGCGTGCTCTTCGTCAGTGGGACCTGAAGCTCCAGGTCATTGGACAGGACGCGCACAGGTTTTCATGCTCCTTGTGCTGGAATTGCAGCAATTCTGAGGTTGAGACTGTTGAATAASCTGATGCCATCAAAGTTTCCTGTGCAAGCGACTGAAGAAATGATGGCTAGAAGAGCAGGGGGTGAAATGGTTTGCTGGAGGTAGGAGGGTGACCAGCGTGGCACTGCAGTTGAAGTCTCTGGATTTGACAGGGAGGTTGCCCTCGCCCTGCCCGTCTTGGCTTTACAGTGTATTTTCCTATTGCAAGTGCAGGCGTCTCCCTTTCACTTCTTTCAGGTTACTGGCTTGAATCCTCAGCACGAGTAAAGGCTGCCGAGCAGTACATATGGATAAGAATCGCTGAGAGTAATGTGATTTAAAAAACACAAACAATGGGCATGCAGAAATTTTCATATCAGTTCAGCTATATTATGTGTTAGTTAATTTATTCACACTTTTCAAATTTCTCTGGGAGGAAAGCCCAGCGTTGGTTTTGACTTGTGGAGCTCGTAACTGAGATCAGAAGACCACGGGGACTGTTTCAGAAAGATCTGGCTTAATACGTCCTCCTATTTCTGAAGAAATATCAGTACAYGTTAGGATGTGAAACAAGTTCAAAACCCACTCTAAAGCAGGGGAAGACTGACCTCTTTTTAATTTCTGCTGCTTTTTCTCCAGAGTAAAATTGCCAAGACTTCATTTTAGGAGTAAAAGAGCAGATTTAAAAAACTAAGACATTGAGAAAAGTGGCTGGTTTTTAAATAAAAAATTATTTTTTCTTACCTCTTACATCCTCTTACCTGTTTTTCATCTTTTCTTTCTCTGTACCTGTCTTCAACAAAACACTTTCCTAAGCCAGGAAAATCAACACTTTTAAGACACAGTAGCAAAGCTGACATAGTCCTACTGAAGTTCTCACAGAGAAATCTAGAAACAAGGGACTGGTTGTTTTTTTTTTAATTTCTCGTCCCCACCCCCCATCTGTCTGTGAAGTTCCTCCTGCCTACATAAAATCTGTGAGGCTCGTGTAATCTGTCATTACTGTGCCTGTGCTCCTCTGAGGCAGCCAGAAGTTCAGGGAGGAAGAAGGATTTCCGTGGGGGGAAGTCAGGTATCCTCTGTGTTTGAACAGAGCAAATGATGTGCAAAACAAAAAAATGTTGTGTTCTCTGTGTGTGTTATTTGGATGCTTGGGGTCTCCTCTAAGGGTGCTGTCCAGGGAAAAGGGATGGTGTTTTTTCAAGCCTCAGTCAGACTGTAATCTAAGGAACTATTTTATCATGAAAATTATGTGTAGGTGTTAGATGTCTGTCCTAATGGCCACTTCTAATTGTGATTTCAGGTAGAAGCTTTGCCCTTTAGGAGGCTCACAACAGATCAGAGCAAGCATTTAGCAACTTAAGGAGCCAGAGTCTCACTAGCAGAGACTCCAGGTCGCATTAAAGCCGTGGCTTTGGTGCCGTCTGGCGCAAATTCAGTGGAGACTTTTGGATTCAGGAAATGATAAATTACAAGTTGTGCTATGAAAGAGTGCAGCGCAAAAAACACCTTTATCAAGTAGAACAGACCTGTCTTGTAGCTATTAATGTCGCGTTGGTATTGCTCAGTGCCCTAATGTGGCTGCGACCCAGGTGAGTCTAGCTGTTGTCTGGTGATTTTGCRTGTCAGAGTGGCTTAGTGCTGCCGTTCCTTGATAAAAGTGAAAGTGAAGTATCTATTGAAAATTGAGTTGAAGTTGATTGCATCTCAGACAATTTTGGAAGCTATCAGTTGACTTCCTTTTCTGTTGCGTTCTCTTTTATAAATTTGATCTTACTTTGCAGGAGTCYTACTTTTAGCAATTCAAATTCTTACTTTGGAAGACACACTGTTTTAAAATCAGTTACGGTTCTGTTGTCTATCTGAAATTTTCCTGCAGAATACAATTTCTTCCCAAGTGTTCATTTGTGAAACAAGTCCAGTTTTTACAGCAACACTGGTAAAAATTTAGCAGACCCCAGAGATAAGTCCTGTCCTGTGTTAGTTGGTATAAATCTGAAAGTTAGCTTGCTTACCACAGGAAGTCTGAAGGAGCACCAGTAAAGATACAAGACTAAGCATCAGCTGGATAGGTAACCCTTTGCATGGAGATTTTATACTATTGCAAGTTTAACTCCTTAGTGCTGCACTGAGCGTCGTTCAAGTGGAGATGGTCATCATTCTCTGTCTTAGAAGTGTCTGCAGTTTAATAGTGGGGTACATATAGTACTTGGTGGTTCAATAAATGCACATGCAGWTGATTTTTTAAGTATGAGGAGTCCTGCTGACTGGAAGTTATGCTTAAGGTTATCCCTGCCTGCAAGTGTTTATACGATTGAGGCTGAAATCCTCTTCATCCGCAGAGTAAAACTACCTGAGGTGCAATGTATCACCACATCATAAGGTGGGTATGCTGGATGCTGCGGTGTTGTGCACAGGACTGCATTTGTTACTTTTTCTGGTTGTTTTCATTAGACATGGGAAACCATGGATGCATTTTAGCGTTCAAGATTTTGGCTGCCTCTCTGACTGGCTGCAGGTCTCCTCATTGGTGAGGACTGGAGAGTTGTTGTGATGGCTCGGCCAAAAACCCCCAGGTGAYGGGGAGTATCTTCTGGTCCTCCATATTCAAAGTGTAAAATAGGAGTCCAGCACATCTCTTACCACCACCGCTGGTTTACTCAAAGCAGTCAGACTTGTTGCAGATGTAATTCCAGTGATATGTCAGGGCAGGATTTGACCCTCCAATTTAATAGCCTCATGTGTCTGTGAGTAATTAAAAATAACTAGTAATTGTAAAGTGAAGGAGTATGCTTATGTAATTAAAATTGTGATGGTCTTTATGTTGCCCTGCTGTGATACCATGTTAACATCTCTTGCAGTGTTCCATGCTTTCCTTTAAAATGCAGGCTTCTGAAGTTAGGTGACTGTGTGACAATCCCAGCTTCTGGTGACAGAGCAGGGCTGTTTCTAACTTCTGTAGTTGCTGGAAGAAGGTCATGAAAATGTTGCCTCTTCCTCTGCGACTCAAAACCGGGGTGGAAAGAGAAAGCTTTTTTAAAAGTAACATGAGCTTTCAAAGCCAGCCGTGTGGCTGACTTTTGACTTTTTAAGTGCCTGGGGCCGGCAATAAAAGGATTAGGTGGTGCAGCAGCCATCTGGCTCTCAAAGCAGGAGGTGCTCCCTTGCAAATTGAGAGGCTGCCTGTGAGAGAGCTGTCCATAATTTGCCTGGCTTTGGTGTATCCCCAATCCCATCCATGCATCTGCCTCCCTACCTCAGCACACCGAAAATAGTTTTGTTTGCAAGTCTTGCAAAGAACGTCACCTTTCGAGCCAATGAGTATGGGTGGGGTAAAAGGACTAAAAGCAGATGTAGTGTTAAAGAAAAAAGATGCATTGACCTGTGTCTGCTTGTGGCACACATCAGCCTTGGATTACATGAGGCAAAAAGTATGTTTTTCCTCGGGATTTGTGTGTGCATCTGTGTTTATTCCCTCCCTTTCCTGTCGGCATCATCAGCCACCTGCACAGAAACAGGCAGGCAGATGTCTGGACATTCGAAGGGCAGCTTTGCAAGGCTAGTTCCCTAACACACCTGACTGCCATAGGGTGGGCACCTATGGAAAACACTGTTGGCAATACCAGTCATGACAGTCTCGAGACCTTTATTGTGGGCATTCATACTCTGTGTTCAGTAAAATACAAAGATTTTGCTTGTGGTGTATTTTACTAGTGGTGGCAAAATCCAAATGAAACACGTCATTGAGAAAAAAGAGGGAGTTTGCATCATTCGCAAAGGCATTTCCCCCCCCCCCCCCCCCCCGGAACATTAGCTTTTTATATGTGCAGGTATGGAAATAAAATGTTAAGTCACATGTTGTTACATTAATGGCTCTGTTACAATTCTGGAGTGGCACAGAGTGGATGTAGGTCCTGAGTCTCCCTGGGATGCAAAGCACTCATCTCAGAGGGAAGGCAAAAGCGGCTGCTGGTGGTGGCTGAATTTCTCCGTAGCCCCCATCCACCTGCTTGGGCTGGATCAGGTCCTGCTGGCACGCAGTGCTAATTACCCCAGGCAGGGCAGGGCTCACCATGGTGACCAGCCACTTTTTAAAGCACAAATTGTTTTCATTTTTGTTCAGTGCTGTTGACTGTGGAGGAAGGGCCGGGCTGTGGTATTTTTTCCGTATGAATTTTAGCCCCAGTACCAAAGGAAGGGGTTGGAAGGTCTTGGAAGTTCCTCCTCACTGGAGGAACAGTGAGTGCCGGGGAAGCGTTTGCCCGCGCGGCTCTGTGACAGCTCAGTGCAGAARGGCTGCTGCACCTACAGAAAAGTCTCCCACCTCTGCTCCAGAAAAGAAGTTAATGAAAGGAAGAATAGCAACATTTTGGTTTAGACATTTTGTCATTTAAAGGAGGGCGGTAGAAGCTAATCTATCAATACTCTTGAAGGTACCTAATTAACAAATCTTGTTATCACTGGCACACAGTGTTTTGTTTTATGCATAAAGGCGCTGATGGAAAAGTTTAGACTAGATAYTTTTAATTAACTTTTGAGTCTGTGCTTTTCTGAAATTACTTTGAGAAGTTAAAATTTTGAGGAGTCATTTATTTGCTAAGTTGAACAAGAGGTGTGATTAAAGCCAGTTAACAAATAACAAGAGAGTCCTGTGATTTACAGTCGCTCAGGGCTTGATCTTGCTGTCATTTCTGTCAGCTGAAGAACTTCAGATCTTCTGTAAACCATTGACTCTATGAGATCTCGCCTTCCAAACTTCTTCTTGCAAAATACTAAGCACAGTACTCCAGCCCTGCAAATGATTGTGCAGGATGGTCAACTGGTGTGTTTAATTGGACTTTTGGGCTGATGAATTAAATGGCATATTTATATGTGGTGTTATTTCGGTATCAGGGTTGCCGGCGTTTTGCAAGGTAGAGAYTAGGACTATCTTGAATGTTTCCAGGGATGGGGCATCTACAACTTCTCTATAAACTATCTTGAGTAGTTTTGCGTGGCTGTGGCTGGTTTACCTCAAAGCGTGATGAGAGCACAGGTGACTCGGGGGTCTCTGAGATGGGACGAGAGGATTCCTGAGGCTCCCAGAGGCAGGAACATACTGATCAGTATTTGCAGGTTTTCATGACTGAGTAGCTGGGGTTATCTGTTTTCTAAATGAAAAATGATGCTGAAAGAACTGCATGCAAACTGAGGGAAACTTATTTCAGATAAGCAGATTTTTTTTTTCTGTTTACAGATGAAAATATTTCTGCTGTTCAGAATAGCAGCAAATAGAAATTCATTGAAATACAGCTTATTTAAGATTTGAGGTGCCGCTGGCAAACTTCCGTCCCTGTCCAGAGTAGATGAAGTGTCACTACACTAAAAAATTACATCTTTTCTGACCTTCTGGTTTTGTTTTTTCTAAAATTGTGTCACACTACTGTGTTTGTGTATTTTCAACATTTGAAATCATTTACAGGGACTGTAAATTCAGTTGCTAGAGAAACAAAATAATCACACTTGTAGCTGTTGACCTATTAGCTGCCTGTGCTTCTTTCCATCGTTTCTTCTGCACAGCAATGRGCTGTGAATATGTGAGAAATGGGAAAAGATAGCTGGTTGGATTAAATGGCTGTAAATGTTGTGTCTAAGGAAATTACACTGAGTAATTACCCTTTTATTTCCACCATGTAGATACATTTTTATGTTCTGTACTGCTGATGTCCTTTAAAACATTGTGTAGCTAGTTTTTAGCCTTTGTGCATTTCAGATTCATATAATTTGTCCTTTGTTTATTTCCCCTGACATCTCTAACCATTGCTATTAAAATCCTTGTTTTGAACCTGCTCATTTTAGATGCCAGACCAGTTTGATCAGACGGTGGTGCTTAACCAGCTGCGCTATTCTGGGATGTTGGAAACAGTCAGGATTCGGAGGGCTGGCTTCCCAGTCCGGAGGCCCTTTCAAGACTTTTATAAAMGGTAAACACACTGACTTGTGCACTTCAGATGCGAGTCACGGGTACCAAATCAATGTTCCCGTGTTGAGGAATAAATTGAAAATCTAACAACAAAAAAAGCATATGGCAAAAATAGAACTTGTCTCTTAAATGAAGTAATAAATACCTTTTGGTTGCCAGGTATAAAGTCCTCATGAGAAACTTAACTGTGCCTGAAGATTTAAATGAGAAATGTGCCGTCCTACTTCGTCTGTATGACAACACAAGCACTGAATGGCAGCTTGGAAAAAATAAGGTAAAATAATCTGACTGTGCATATTGTGGGACTGCTGCTTATACAAAGCTGAGGGGACAGGATTTAGACTGCACAGCTGCAGAGAGTAGTTGTAATGGTAATTACTTCTGGCTTTAAAAGAAGCTGTGCATGCCTATTGGTGCTCTTGAAACCCTTGCAGCAACAATTAATAGTTGTGCTGAGGAATTCGCTGTCTAAGGCACTTAGATACTGACTGGTGATTTCACTCATGCAGAAAGAGTCCACTTGAATCTTCTACCACTGCTCACAAGCGATGGCACTGGTGAGGATTAGAACTTAAAACGTGGTAGCTGGATTTTATCATTTTTAGAAGTGTCGAGCATGTGAGGTAACACTTTTGTTTTGCAGGGAGCTCCGCTTATACTAGTAAACCCACCTGCGTGATACCTCCCAAGCGGCTGAAATCAGGGGGAAGAATTTTAGCCAGTGTTCATGTAGCGGAGTTGAGCTCTGAGTGTGTTTGCCATCCTAGTCTGAGAGTCTTTTTCAGAGCTACATTAGACCTCGATATGTGTCCTACCGGACAACCTGAACTTTGCCCGCAACTTTTTTTCTTCAAAAAAAAATTCAAATTATTTTAATTAAAAGAATGGAATTTTAATTTGAGAAACAAAACAACCCAGGTGTTTTTGCATGCTCRTTTTGCAAGTTTGATTTTGGACAACAAAAATGTGTGCAGAGCTTTCCTCCTTCTTGCGAATTTGTGCTCTTGAACTTAACAAATGATGTGACAGTATTGCATACTCAGGAGAAGATTCCCCATTGCAGGATCTGAGATTTCCTAAATATTAAGAACGCCTGGTGCAAAAGACTAGAGAGTGGATTACAAACATCAGGCCATCACTGCCAAGGATCATCCCCCAGGCTTCTGCAGATGGCTTTCTCTTCTTTTTTTTTTCTCTGGGTAACTCCTGTTGGTGCTCCCAGAGCTTCCATAATGGAGAGAGAATGAAAAACGATCCAGAAGTAAAGTTTGCTGAATTATGTGTAACACTTGCAGTTTTCTTGTCAGTTGTTAGAATTATGAAAAAGCTGTCTCATTACCATAAGGTAGCAAAAATACTTTGTAAAATCTGATTGATTTTTGTGTGAAATGCCCTTCCTCCTCGTCCTCTTCTCCCCCCAACTGCATAGTTATGAAGGGCTTCCTCCATTCCTCTGCACGCTTAAGGAGTCTCGGGATGCTATTGGGAAAGCTGATTTAATCATTTTACAGTTATTGTAAGAGATAGAATCTGAAATATTCTGATGGCAATTGAAGTCATCTTTCATCCCATTTTTGTAGACGATGGCTTACAAATAATGCAGTGATAACCTTCACCCACAGAGCTAGGCTGTGCTTCCCATTATACTTCCAGATGTAGTGTGTTAGCAGTATTTATACACAGACCCCGGACAGTGCTTTGACATCTTAGGGACATATATTTGTGAGAACCCGAAATTGTTTTAACCAGCTGCTTATCAGGACCTCGTCAGGAGTCAGAGCTCTGTTGTAACTTCCATTACTGGGGCCTGGGCTCATCTACCCCCRCCAGGAGCTGCCTGCACATTTGTTAAGAGTCTTCATGAACAGCTTATTGTTAGAAGAGAGCAAGATGGCATTGGTTTCAGACTGAACATGGGATGGGGCACTGTCCTGCCTATGTTATYTAAAAGGGCTAATAACAACATTGCAATGATTTAGCTTCAGCGTGAATTTTTCTTGTCTTTTACATCTCAAGCTGCAATGCACCTGCTCAGGAAGAGGCATTAGCCTGGGCTTAACATGTGCTTAACATCCATTTTTGTTCAGGAAGTAGCTGAATGCCTTTCTGAAGCAGAATTTCGGTGTGTTTTTAAAGCCAGTGTGTGTAGAACAGAGAAAAATTGCCCACTGGGTGAAAGAAAAGGCTTTTTCCATGAGTAAAAGCTTTGTATAGAAAGAGCTGCCCAGTGCAACTCAGATACTGGAACTTTGGGACTTTCTGTGGGACTTCTTATGTTCCTTAGTGTTGGGTAATTTGTGGTAAAACGTAGCCCCTTTCTAGCTACATTCAAAACTCACAACTGTGCCTCTCCTCAGGAGTGCTGCTGCTTTGGCTTTGATGATGAGGTTGTTTTCCCCTAAACACAGAGGAAAAACTACCTTTTTTCTACTTGAACACCCCCCAAAGTCTGTATTTTTCTCTTTTTTTAATTTTTTTTTTTCCACAGTGAGAAAAAACCCAAAACACTTCAAGGAAGCATTCCTGCTTTTAGATGTCTTTGCAGCCCTCCTGCCTTAGCAGAGCCTACACTATCCATGCACTTCCCTCACCGCCACGTTGTGGTGTGCAGCCTGGCTCTCATCCCAGATAATCAAAGTGTCACTGAACTAGCTATTTCCAGCTGCTCACGTCTTAGCCAGCAGCATGGCAGGCCACCTATAGCTGATACCAGCAGACTTAACCTTCAAAAAGGAAAAGTTGAGAAGACCTGGAAAAAGCGCTGGCAGCAGATAGCTCACCACTTTGTGAGTGTGCAATAAAGAGCAGACGTCAAGGCAGGTGGAAGAGGGAAGCTGCATCCCCTGTGCCTCTGCTTGGCCGGAGAAGCAGTTTCATTCATTTAAGGCAAAATAAGCTGGGTTAGCTCAGTATATGTCAATGCCATGTGCTACAGCTGCCTCTAAGAGGYACTAGGCAGTCCGGGCTAATGATCCAAGTTAGTGCTCGGATGGGAGCCTGGGGAGCGGTCTGTCTGCAGGGTGGCAGACGGCTGTGATGGGGTGTCTGGCCCCGGCAGCTGTCCCCCTGTGAAACGACAGGAAAACACAGTCGAGTCAACCCGAATATGAAACCACTCTCATTTCTGCTTACTTCTGCAGGCTTATGCCATTTGAAGCAATGTCATTTGAAGCAATGAGGCTTGTAAGGGGTTGTGGAGCTTGATGTTACTGTGAAACAGCTAAATTATCGGGGTGGTATTTCTGCCCTTCACATCAGGAAGTTCATGCTAAGTCCTACAACAACTTTGGCCTGTGTTACTCTTTGGTGGGAAGGGCTGTTTAATGAATCCAGTAATGATGGTGCTTTTGGAAAAACCCTGCTCTTAATTAAAATTTYCATTACTGTAATCAGGCTCTTCCCACTGAAAACCAAAGTTAGAGGATCATCTGCAGGTATTTTCTTTTAAGAGGAATACGTTTTGATTTTTTCTTTTCTGTTGAGGAAATGGTATGTTTGTCTCTGAATTCAAAGCTGAGGCTTGCTGCTCAGACTGACATCACCAGCACCCTGCCTGTCCTTTATATATGATGATCTCTCAAGTTGTTAAGCCAGAAGTTTTCTTGTATAGGTGTTTCTCCGGGAGTCCTTGGAACACAAGTTGGAGAAACAGCGAGAGGTGGAAGTCACCAAGGCAGCAATGATTATCCGAGCGCACATCTTGGGTTATGCAGCCCGGTAAGTGACTAGATGAGAATATTAATAATTAAGCTTTGGAATAAATGGGTGCAGTGTAATGGAGTTAAATCCTTCTGGCGCAATTCTTAAGTTTTCTTAGGGACCAGGCATCCAAATCCTGTAAGTGGCTTTTGAAAATGTTTAGATATAATGAATAGGACAGTAAGGAAGTTTGGAGATCAGCCAGTATCCATATAATAGTATCATGGCATTAGGTCCATGGTAGGAACTCTAGCTGGATGGCACCTAGCAGGGCTGCCCCAAGTTACCAGCTGAGATTCAGCTTTATCTTTGTTTTGTCGTGGTAAGAAAAGAGAAGGCAAATAAAACTAATCGGTTTGGTTCTTAAAGAACCATGACATTAGGTAACTGATTAATGTTTCACTTGTTTACCTGGCTTCATGCATTATGTATTAGGTGGAGTTGCTCATCCCATCTGTTTATTTCTCTGCTTTTTCAATGACAGAACTATCCTGCTGTTCATGATCTTTCTTTTCAGAGATGTGGGATGACTATCTATGTATATTCTTTCTCCGCATGCGTGCACATACACACAGCTGTCCTTTTTAGCATCTCCTTGTCAGGGGCATAAGAACATGTAAGACAAATAATGTGCATTTCCTTAATGAAGACACAGACAGCACTGTCACAGAAATGAGAGAGTCTCTTTCCTCTCCTAGGGAGGAGAATGTGAATGAGAATGGGGAAACAATCACAGAGCTAGAAATAGTAAATTGTTCTACTATCATGGGCTCATTATTGYGGGTCACCATGGCAAGACCTCTTGCGACTGCTCGTTATTTTCTTGTTTCCTTAGAAATTTGCTTCTTTTTTTTCCTCCCAGAAAGCGGTATAGAAAGGTTCTCTACTATGTGGTTGTGATACAGAAGAACTACAGGGCATTCTGCAGTAGGAAAAAGTTCCTGTGCCTGAAGAAAGCAGCCATAATCCTTCAGAAGCAGTGGCGAGGCCAGCTTGCTCGACATGTTTACAAGGAGCGGCTAGAGGAGAAGCGGAGAGAAGAGGAGGAAAGAAGAAAAGAGGAGGAAGAAAGGTGCAGTATGCTATTTACATCACTCTCCTGTCAGTGCCATATTAGATTTTGCTCTGAATGGCCTTTGTTTCGGGCTATTCTTGRTCAAGTGATTTTGGAAATCTTTGCTTCTTTTGCTAAAAGATGCATGTAGCTATCATGGTAGTTTCATATTCACAGACATATCCTTGGTGACCTTATTTTGGCTGTGTTTCCCATGTGGCAGATGATCTCTGTAAGTTGAGCTGTTGCCCTAGCAAAGGTATGTGATGAGCTTATGTTGAGCTTGATTTACTAACTTCTTTTCTTCCCTCACTTTTAGGGAGAGGCAAAGGCAAGAAGCAGAGCGTCTTGCCCAGCAGGTAAATGATATTCTTAATGCTTTCAGCCATCCTGTTTATTTGAGTATCTCAACCCAGCCATTAAAAAAATAAAAGGCATCTGTGGCATTTAAACTAAACTTATTACAGGAGTTGGCAGATAAAGCCAAAGGAAACTTGATACAGTTGTTTGCATGGAAATTTCTTTCACCTTATGCTTCATTTAATTTCTGGCAAAGATTGAATTTTCTGCACATACTTGAGCTTTCCAGTATCTGTGAGCAAATGTAATCATGCTTTCGTTTTTCTTTTTCTTTCCTTTTTCTTTCTGAAGTAGGGATAAGGGTCCTTTTAAATGAACAGCATGGTGGGAGCATAGTGCTTTAGAAATAAATAAATTTATAAAAAGGAATCTTGCACTGGGGGGCTTTATTTTAGTTTAGTTTAATTTTTTTTATTTTATTTTGAATGCAGGCTGAAGAAGAAAGAAAGAAGCAGGAACTGGCTGCCATTCAGAAAGCCCAGAAGGAGGCAGAGCTGAAGCAAGAGGTGGAGAAGCAGAAAGAAAGCAGGCAGGTGGAAGAAATCTTGCGTCTGGAAAAAGAAATTGAAGACCTGCAGCGCGTGAAGAAGCAGCAGGAGCTGTCCTTGACAGAGGCTTCATTACAGAGGCTGCAGCAGCTTCGAGACGAGGAACTCCGGCGGCTCGAGGATGAAGCATGTCGAGCAGCCCAGGAGTTCTTGGAATCTCTGAACTTTGATGAGATCGATGAATGTGTCCGAAACATTGAGAGGTCTCTCTCTGTGGGCAGCGGCTATCCTGCTGAGCTGACTGAAGAGACTGGAAATGCCTGCAGTGAAAAGCCCAGTTTTAACTTCAGCCAGCCATATCCTGAGGAGGAGGTAGATGAGGGCTTTGAAGCTGATGATGATGCATTCAAGGATTCGCCCAACCCAAGTGAGCATGGCCATTCTGATCAAAGGACCAGTGGCATCAGAACAAGCGATGATTCCTCAGAAGAGGATCCCTATATGAATGATACTGTGGTGCCAACAGTTCCTGCTGCTAGCAACACCATGCTTATACCTCCTACCCATGATACAGTCAGTCTCCACAACTCTTCAAGTGGTGAATCCACATACTGCATGCCAGAAAACGTATCGTGTAGACCCCCAAATTCTGTGGAACTTATTTCTCCCGATGGAGACTATGATTACGACCAAGACGATTATGAAGATGGTGCTATTACTTCTGGCAGCAGTGTGACCTTCTCTAATTCACACAGTAGCCAGTGGTCACCGGACTACCGATGCTCAGTGGGGACATACAATAGCTCTGGAGCGTACCGATTTAGCTCGGAAGGAGCCCAGTCTTCTGTAAGTATCATTGGTTTTATTATCTAATAATTGATATGTGCTTTCTGATTATTTTTTTTTCCACTCTGCAGCCGTAGAGTCACTGTAGCTGTTCTTACAAATGTCTGTGTTTTGTAGTTTGAGTTGCTTAGACTGCATATGGACATAGTTGTCTGTTGCCATCTAGATGCCACTGGGGTGASTGCATTAGAGTTAGAGGCAGCTCAGAAGCTGCTTGCAGTGCTAGGCTTATGCAAGGGTATGGTTCCGTCTGTTTTAATGCAGAACTGCACATTATTTGGTGAGGAGCTCAGTGCATGGCCTTGGATGCAATTCATAAGCAAAATTCTTCTCTGTGTGTGTGTTTCGAGGGGGGGCACTAGATAGCATGGTAGGGARTTGACTTCAGAAAGAACAGATTCAGTTAGGCATGCAAGTTGCAACAGTATGGAGTAAGCTGCTTGCAGAAGTCCCTCAAATGCCACCTGTATTTTGAGATGACTCGGAGAATAAATTTCACATCATGGCAAATACTAGAATTAGCGAGGCAGACACTCATACTGAAGAGCTCTTTTTCAGCGCTGTTTGCTGAGTACACTGTGGGCTTCACTCTGACATTTTTGGAAGAATATGATTTCCTCGACTGCTCGCAGAATAATTCTGTGAGACTCTGTGGCTGAGAAAGTGAAGAAGTATTTCAGCAACACTGACTTATTTGGAAGGAAAATGTTAACACTGTCTGTTACAGTTGAGGTAATGGAAACCAGTCAAAGATCCATCACAGTTGTTGGGATAAGTTGACAGTTCTTGCCTAAAAGGAGAACACTTTTAGCTGTCTCTGAGGAGTCCTTCCTGTTGCATGACTCTGGGTGCGTGTCAGATACAGAACAGAAATTCTGATTATTTGGGGTGAGGGTAGAGGAAGGCTATTACCACAGCTTGTGGAGTATGTTTCTTTTCCAAGACTTCTCTGAACTGTTACCCACAGCACTTCAATGATGGAGGGAGGTRGCACAAGGTAGCATACCCTGGCCCTGCTCTTGCAAAGGGATAACTTCCCTGAGCAGCTACAAAGCTGTTTCATAGATTTGTTTCATGACGTTAGGGCTAATCAAACAGTTCAAGCTGCAGCTTACTACGATGTACTCCTTCCTTTGTTAGCTGGACGAAAACCAGCGAGGAATCATGTTCTTCCAAGACATCATAAAATGTTTTAGCTGAAGACTTCTAAACCAATTTTATCTAAACTCTTTCCTGAGAGATCATTTCACCTTTATTTCCTTTCTTCTGTAGTTTGAAGACAGTGAAGAAGATTTTGACTCCAGGTTTGATACAGATGATGAACTTTCCTACCGGAGGGATTCAGTCTATAGCTGTGTCAGCCTGCCCTACTTTCACAGCTTTCTGTACATGAAAGGTATCGGGTGAATCAGAATTTGTTAAATATACAAAATAACCAGAAAACCAAATTTTGAGGAAAGCTGATTCCTGCTCCCAAAACCTTGTAACATAGACAGCATTCTACCAGTTTTACTGACCTCAGTCGACTTTCATTTTGGATCCAAAAGACACAAAGGTGGCTATGTGTAGCAAAGGGGCATGAGAGACTCTGAAAGAATATACGCAGGAGCTCTCTGGTTAAGATTCTTGGGTTTATCTTGTGATGATTGACAGTAAATTATAATCTAGATGAATCCTTGAATAGTATCCATCACTGTAGCATAACTTATTTTCCCAGAGTAGGAACAGTGATGAATGCGCACAGCTATGTTTGTGTGAAAACTAATGCAGTCATCACTAGCATGGCTTTTACTCTCTGACATAGCTAGCAGTAAGTTTTTGTGGAATGACAGGAGTGTGTTGGTTTGGTTAAGGTTTTTATGACTGAGATGTAACTACAGTGCAAGGTGTATTGTCTACTGTAACAAAACTCACAAGAAGTTTAGACAGTATAGCCACACTTTGGTATGATTGAGCTCACACTGGTATATTTCCTACTCTAAGTACAGCTTTTCCAGGTTTTGTGGTTTTGAGTTGAACATTGTTACCTCCTAACAACCTGGAGAGAGGAAAGAGTTAACACTAAACTTTTCTTAGATTATCATTGAGATACATTGAAAACAGTGTTAAAGATCTGATTCTCATATGCAATAAGACTTCTTAATAATTTATTATTATATATATGTTATATATAAATATATATAATTATATATGTTACATATATGTTTTTCTTATAGAGATTTATTATAATTTAAGGGTCTTTAGATTGCCAACAATATTGATGGCCTTAAGGATATGCAAAAATGAGATCTTTGGTTTCGTGGCTTACAGCAGAGACTCCGTTTAAGTACAGCATTTTTGGTCAGCATCTTCCAGCGTTGGTTTGATCACAGCTTCTGTTTTATAATATAATTGTTTGTCTTAACTACGTATAAACCCACATCTGTCTCTCTTGCCAGGTGGCTTAATAAACACATGGAAGCGACGCTGGTGTGTCCTGAAAGATGAGACCTTCCTGTGGTTTCGTTCCAAGCAGGAAGCACTTAAGCAGGGTTGGCTTCACAAAAAGGGGGGTGGGTCATCTACGCTTTCCCGAAGGAACTGGAAGAAACGATGGTTTGTTCTCAGACAGTCCAGGTTGATGTACTTTGAAAATGACAGTGAAGAAAAGCTAAAGGGTGCCATTGATGTCCGAACAGCCAAGTAGGTTTATATCTGGTTATGTGTTAGCCATAGTTCCTCCTAAATACTTCTTGGGGCTTGATCTGGGAAGATGTTGAGTGCCCTGCCTTCAAATTATGTGAATGCAAGCATGAAAGTGTGTGTGATGAAGTTATTGAAAGCAAGTGTTGTCCTTACTTGGCTCTCTCTTAAGTCTTCGGAGTGCTCCAGAGCTAAGCCAGTGCCAAATAGTTCAGAAAACTGCTGCTATAATGAACCCATCTATGCTTTCTCCCAGACTAGAGGCTCTACTTAGTCTGTAATGATTCCCAAGGCAATTTGGGGCGTGTTGCCAAGTCCATAGCTGCAGGCAAACCTGGAATGGAGAGGGTGGAATTAATAGGCCCTGAATATATTTAAATTAGCATGGGTCAAAGCTGTATCTTCTGTATGCATTTATGATTTTTTTCATGTTTGAAATAATTGTGGTAGTGGTAGAAAAGTCTTTAAAATGCATATATTCATTTAAAAAGAATGGAATTGCTAAACATAACTTAATAACTTATGTCTTGCTAACTAAAGTTCCCTACGCCTTAAAATTCTATGCTTCCTGAAGCATGCATCGAAAAAGTTTTCTAAGGGATGGTATTTTTCCTTCTAAACAGTCAGTATGCTTTATGAACTTATGGATTATTTAACTAATTTAAAAATTAGATTGTGCTAATGTTGGTAGTCTCATTTCTGTATGAAAGTGTGCCTAAGCTTTCTTCCAAGGTAGAGAGAAATAGAAATGGCTGTGACACTTGATTCCGCTCTGCTCCTTGTAATCTGCAACTATCCATTTTATTTTATTAGTTCAACAGAGTACTTAAACTAAATTGAAAGCTTAGATTAATCTTTTCTTTGGAAGTCCTGGCTTAAGCCTGATTTCAAGCAGGAAAAAGTAAATAGTTTCAGTGAGCTTCCTGACTTGCTCTTGTAAAACCAAGAAAGATGTAACTTCTCAGCAGATGAGTGCTCAGCTTTTTTTGGAAGTCATGTTTGGAATTGTCTTTATGCTGACTCACAACCACACAGAATCACTAATCAAGGCTTTGTTTGCTTTTTGTTTTTAATCTTCAAGAGCTTTCTTTTTACCACTCCAAAAATTACTTGGGTATGCAATCAGTTCAGAAATATATCCATTTCTCAAATCAGTCATCCTTGCCCCTCTTGAGATTTGATAATGCCTTTTCTTTAGTTCTTGTTAAAACAATAACAAGTTGAATGCTCAACTTGGTATAGTGACATTCACAGTAGTTTGAATATTTGTGCAGTCTAGGYAGAAAACACAACAACTATCATTTGATGAATTAATACTGTCTGATAAATCACATTGTGAGTCTTGCAGATCAACCTGATTAAGGCTGACTGCTGTTATTTTAAGTATCAGTAGTTTGTGAGCCTCTCGACAGAAGAGAATTTTTAAAATGTTGACGATCTCTAATGCTCAATCTTGGCATTTGTTTCTTTTCAGAGAGATTGTTGATAATACAGGCAAAGAAAATGGTATTGATCTAATAATGGGTGATAGGACCTACCACTTAATTGCTGAGTCTCCTGAGGATGCAAGGTATGAAAATCATGAGGCCTTTTTCTTTTATTTTCTTTTCCCTTTTTAACCTCTATGCCATTCTGACTTGTGCTTGTCATTAATTTGTTTGCCCACTGTCACAAAATATTCAGGCTGTGTTAAACACGTTGCATTTAACACTTTTTCGAAAGGCCTGCTGAGAAGAAAATCTTGTGGCAGAACGTTACTGCGAAGAGTCAGACTGCCAGGAAAAATTTGCCTAGAACTTGGCTGTTGCCCGTTTATTACTAGCAACTTTCTGAAACACAGTACATCTGTAGAGGGGCAGTCATCAGCCATTGATGCTTGTCTTGTGCATTACCCTGCTGTGTTTAGCTGCATAGATTAAATCAATATTTAAGACCCTGTAATCTGCCTGAAATAAAGTACTGTTCTTTAGGGTTGGGATCTGTTTGCCTAGGCAGAGCCTAAAATTTTTTCAGATAAAAGTTGTAATGTGGTCACTGAATTTTAGGGTGAAAGCATGTTCATGAATAAGAAGAACGTTTCCCTTTCTGCTGATTTGAAAAGGGTCTTGCTTTTGTTGCTAAAGGTTCCATATCAAACTGCAGGGGGAGGCTGGTAGGTGAGGAGCAAGCTTGGCTTGTCAGATCACTTGTAGTGCATCTTTTTAAAAAAAAAAAACACAAAACAAAACAAAAAAACAACACAACAGTTCATGTGAGATAATAATATGCTTGCCGATAAAAATCAAGCATTTAAATAAAGTAAACTTAGTAATCAAACCTTACTACCCACTGCTTTGCTGCCCCAAAGCCAGAATACAGGATGCCTGTGTCAACATCACTTGAGCTAGTTTTGCTCTGAAGCCTTGAAAGTTGCTTTGTGTTCTATTCCTTTTATAGGTATAATACTTTCCTATTTCATGGGACTTTGAGTATAAATTTAGCAATGCTTACAATGCAGAATCATTCTTCATTTTTTAGCCATCCTTAAAATTACCCTTGAAATAAGTATGAGCTTTCCAGTACTCATTGTTAAGATTCTTGTGTGATGTGAGTATATTTTAAAATGAAGGCTTAGTCTCTTCTATTAGACTTGTGTACATGCCTTAGGGACGAATAAGAAATTATCAGCATAAAGTCTTGTCTGTTGTCAAGCATATCTCTCATTTTTTTCTTAAACATGGAGGAAGAGACACTATACACTGTTGTTGTGTATAGTACACATAACACACCATCCAGGTTAAGTACTTTTTACCAGTGTATTTCATGTTTCTTTTTTTTTCAGTCATCCCAGAAAACTTTAATGAGGGAGATGCGTAAGGTTTTGCACATGGGCTTGTCAAAGCCTCATTAATGTTTGGCATTGTTAAAAGTGAAGTACAAAATTATTGGACTGTGTTGGTTCTGATTCTGCTGTTGAAAAAAGTATTTTGTACATGGGCTAGATCATGATCTGAGGTTGCTTTTTGTTCAAATGATCGGGAAAAAGCAAGAGAAGAAACCTGACACCCCTCCAAAAGAGGAATTACTATTTTGATCATAGAAGTGTATTTGAGGRAAGAAGTAATGCTTCAGCGGGCAGCCATTGGTGAGGGTTTATTCCCTTCGAACCCCTAGTCTGTCGTCTTCCCTATTCCTGGGTTCTAGGACTCAGCTGAAAACCAAAGGAGGCCCTGAGAGTGAAGAAGGCAAAAGGAGAGTAAAATCTACCTTTGTCTTTTGCAAAGTGCCATGATTAATTTCTTTTTGATTGTTTACACAAAGATTACATGAAATTCTGAAAACTCTGAATTGTTCTTTAAAATCCAATAATAAATTATTACTAACTGGGCATACACTGCTATGAAGTCTTTTTTTTGTTTTGAAATAGAAGATTGACATTTAAATACATTTGCAATTCCTGAGCCCAAAAAGAGAGGCTGAATTTAATTTGTGGGAATCTTTTGGTAGATGAGGTTTAGTTTTCTTCAGCTGATGGTTCCTTCTCTTTAGATGACCCTTCCCTCATTTTGAGGGGTTTTCAGTGACCTTGTCTTACCTCCAGCAAAGTAAGTGTTAAGCACAACCTCTCTGTGGGTCTTAACAAAAGAATCAGAACTAAATATGTTCTCATCTTCTTTATTGTCAGGCACTCTAAATCTTCATTTTTCTTCATGCTTTGCATTGTTTCTAATGAAAGCATAAGCTGTTAGAAAGGGTTTAGGATATGGCAGCGATGGTACTGTTTGACAGACTACACAGGTTTTCTCAAGCTATTTTGGCAGTTCGGTTTCCAGGTATCTGCATTATGGGGAACAGTTGGCTTCTGAATGCTGGAGTTACAGAGGCAGCACTTCAGTGTCATGGGCATAAATTCTGTGACTAYAAGCACTTGCAGAAAAGATAGCTTTATATTTAAAGCAAGTAGTTTCGCATTTGTTTCCTCAACCTGGTGGTGGTGGAGAAGCCTCTGCAGAAAAGTGAGGAGTCTGTTTTAAAGGCTGGGCATTTGAGCCCTTTGAAAACTTGGCCCCAGGTGGTTTTCATTAGAATGGCAAATTCATGTCTCAAAGAATGGCATTCAGGAACCTGCCGAACAGGCCAAGCTCTGCCCTCAGATTTCAGTGGGATTGCTTAGAGCAGTTGTGCTTTATCATATACAAGTGCCGGGAGGGTAGAGGTTTCCCAGAAGCAGAAGGTGTGGTTGGAATTAAATCCTTCTGCAATTGCTGCTCAGCACTAGGGGCCGAAGTACTGGAAACCTCTCTGCTGGTTTTCCTGTTGTGGATATATACAAGGCTACTGGAGTGGCACAAATTGGCTCTGATTCAACTTCACTGGTCCTTCCAGCAGCTGGATTTTCTAGTGCTCCACAGGGAACAAAAAATGTAGAGGTATTTGCTTGGGGTTTTTATTCTCTTTCCCCTCTCAGTTGTGCTTCTACAGAGGACCTGATGGACTTGGGTGGTCTTTGCAGAAGTATCGTTGTAAGCAACTATTACCAGTCACGCTATCAGTGCAGCCGAATTTATAATCTGAAGGTTGGGTTTCCCATTAAAGGCTTTGTGTGTAGCTAGTAATGTGTTTTTTTCCAGATGAAATGTGTGAAATGTGTTATAAGTACTCTCTAAGCRTTCAGATGTTTCAGTGTGCTTACTGCTGATTTTTCAGAGATGCCAATTTTTGTACAAGGTATTCGTCTTTAGGAAGAAGGGTATGACATGAGCTTGGGTGGGAGATCTGGAGGGGCTTGTTTGTACTGAGTATTACTTGAACTGACATAAAGCCTTCCTGCTTTTATAGATGTCGACAAAAGGAATCTTAGGCAATTTCAAAAACCTGCAGAACCTGCTAGATCTCTGCAGAACAAAGGTGACAAAAGGCTTGTGCAGAAGCAACATTTTACTGACACTGCTGCCTTCTCTCCACAGCCAGTGGTTTAGTGTACTGAGTCAAGTCCACGCATCCACAGAGCAAGAGATCCGAGAGATGCATGACGAGCAGGCAAATCCACAGAATGCCGTGGTAAGTCTAAATCTGAAGAACTTTTCAAAGCAAATACTTTTAGAAAACAAGGAGCACTGTGATGGCCACAGCTTCTGAGAGTCTCAACCTAGGTTTCCTTAAACGCAGTGGTAGCTATGACACTGGCTAGAGGCTCCATGTCCTTGCCCCTGTAGCTATACAAGAGGAGAGTTTGACTTCTGATTCCTTTCCCATCATTCACCTTGATGAAAAATGAGTGTTGGTTTTGGGGGTGTGTTTTTCTGGTCCAGTTCCCTATCACACCACAGTGTATACTTGAGTTTGAAGTTCTGCAAAGATACAGTTAATGAGTAAATTAAAAACCCAAGAGTAAAAAATTTGAGATTTCTCTGGTCCTGCATTTATCATTCTGTACAACATACACTGGGAATAATTGGGATAAATTTGGAACCTAATATCAAGCAAAGGGAAATAAAAACTTCTGCTTAATGGCTTCAGAAGTTTGTTCTGAGATGATGCCATTTATATTGGAATGGGACTTTTAGGTGAAAAATTCAAGCATGTTTGGAAGCGTAGAAAAATAAGAGCAGTTTTTGAGCTGCCTCCAGCTTAACTAGAGAGATTCTTTTACTGGATCTATTTATCTGAGTCTCTTAGTTTTCCCCTCAGCAGTTTTAATGGTTAAGAGAAACTGATGCCCAAATCTGCAGTTCATTTTGCTTGATCAAAGCTGCTGCTCCTTTCACCGGTCTCTGAGAAGAGTGCTGTGAGTAATGTAATAGTAAATGTCTTCCTCCTCTTCTGGTTGRATATTTGTTTATAGGGTACACTCGATGTAGGACTAATTGATTCTGTCTGTGCTGCTGACAATCCAGATAGGTAAGTCAGAACCATGCATGGTGACTTACTTTCTTCTTTTCCTGTCTCTAGCCAAAATCGGATGCTTTATACTTTAGTCTCTATATTCTACTGACCAACCATGCATTAAAGTGATTCATTATTGTCTCCCTTTTCATAGTACTAAACACCACATGTTAAAACATGGAATAGGAATGGTGGTGGTTTTTGTGGGGGCTTCACTGACTTCCCTGACACTGYTTCATATATGAACTGTTCAGCTACTGAAGTGATCCAAAAGTAGAAGATTAAATATTTCTTTTATTTATACGAGTAATGCTCCTGAAAAGCAACAGCTTATTTTTGAGTCCTTTAGCAATATAGTAGGCAGAAAAATTCATTTTAACATTTTTCTGTTCAGCTTCTCATGTTGTATTCTACAGGGATGAAAATTATTTCTCAGAATAAAAATGTCTTATAATAAAGAAGACAATGCAGCATTAAAAAAATAACCATCAGGATATTCTTAGTTCTGGAAGAGATAACAGTGTTTTGGGGTATAAAAAGTAACCTGGGTTGAGGCTATGACTCTGGTTATAAGGTTACTGGTTGTGAGGTGTTATTTGTGCTGTAGGAGTTCACTCCAGTCTCCTCATTGCACATGTGTGAAGCAGCTGGGTTTAAGTTACTGGTTTGTCCTTGGCTTGCCAAGACACTGATACCACAAGTAACTGTGATTRTAAGCCCAGGTTTCCTAAACAATGCAACACAAATGTGCAGAGCTTTCAGAATTTTAAGCTAGAAAGGCATTTCTCCTGTAAGCATTTTTCACAGTTTTTTTTTTTCTCATAGGTTTGGTTTTTTTTTCCCCAGTTCTCTGAGTCTAAATCAGTGATAGAAGATTTTTCAATTAGGAAACAAATTTGACTAATACAGGCAATAGATTATTTTTATCTTGACACATATGAACCCACTATTGCAAGCTCAGAAGAGAGAAGCTGAGCAGAGAGCCCTTTGAATCTGTATTCAGAAAGAATCCCAAGAACAGGACTTGCGTTATTTTCCTAAACTGGGGAGGAGGAGAGGGGAGCCTGGAAGGTTGGCTACTGTTGATCATAACCTCCTGTTTGATAGCTTGATCTACCTTAGTTTATACCTTAGCGCTTTCCTTTTTCCATTCTCTTGCTACAGCTCATCTATAGCTTCTGTCCTGTATATCACATTACCCAGCTTTCTAGAGCATGCTTCATGTAGCTTAATCTAAAGCTGCCTCCTCTTCACACATTTTAAAACATGGTCAACAAAGTTCTTCTGTTCAGTTCACATGCCCACTTGTTTCCTCATCCACCACTCTTCCTGAATAATGTAGCACTTCAGCACCACAGTGAGTGTGACCAAAATGTTGGATTCTGATCACTCCCTTACCCCCTTCTATGGCACTGGTGAGCACTAGCTGTAGGTAACTCTTGGGTAACTTTTAAGATAACTTACACACTTCTCATGTTACTTGATTTACTGTAACCTCCCTTCACACAGTTTTCTAATTTTTCCTCCTAATCATTTTATGTACTCTTTTCTTTATCCTGCCATTCATCTAGCTTTTACATGGCACACACTGTTTTTGGAGAATGGTATCATATTTGGGTGAACCTCTCCATCCCCATAAACAATTTTTTGATTGGTTCTAATTTCTACCCAGTTACCTTCTTGCAAGAGCTGTAAAACGAAGGCCCATGAGCGTCTTGTGCATGGGGTGGCCCAGACTGCATCATTCCCATTTTCTACATCTGATACAGTTCTTAAAAACTGTGTGTGACCAGGGTGAAAAAATTAATGGTAATGGGTTACAGCAAGTGTTTGTAGGCTGAAAAACCTGCCTCTCTAATCCAGAGAGCCATCAGCACAGTTCACTTGGGCTAGTTCTTCATGCTTCAGTGAATCCTGGTGTAGCATTGGGTAAAAGCCAGACTCTCATTAAAAATAGATTGTACTCTCTGCAAATTGGGTTGCACTGCATTAAAAATAAAAGAATCTGTGTTCGCATGCTGCTTCACTGTAGACCTTTGTAAGTTTTAGTTGATTTCAGCTAATGTAACTACTGAAGCAGACACTCTAAATAGATCTGACCCTGAAATAGAGTTCTGATTCACATCCAAAGCTGATTAAAGATTGGGGATTTTTCTCACCATAGATTTATTTTTGAGATAGGACAAGTTGCAATTTAATGTAAACTTTCCCACCATTCAGAGCCCTAGCATTTTGGTGTGAGTCCAACATAACTGAGTCTTTTCAAATGCTTATTTTTTTTAGGTTTAGTGGTGTTGAAATAAATGCTTTAGAGGTGGGCAGTATTTGTCTGAATAGAAAATGCAAACAATGCAAAGTGTTTATAGTTATGRTGAGTGAGGTAAACAGTACATATGTTGATTGTAAAAGCTTTTTCAATCTTCATTTATTTTCATAGACCAAATTCATTTGTGATCATCACTGCTAATCGTGTTCTTCACTGTAATGCTGACACTCCTGAAGAGATGCATCACTGGATAACCCTGCTCCAAAGGTCGAAGGGGGACACTAGAGTGGAGGGACAAGAATTCATTGTGAGGGGTAAGAACTGAGTGGGGCAGTAACAAAGTCATTAACATCCATTAAGCTTTGAAGAGATTGTTCCCACAATAAGTCTGGGTAATATGCAAGCATTGCATGGCAGTGTTGGAGCCTCATCTTTGTACGGTGGAGTTTACTCACAAATTAATACAGCTGTAATTATACTCCTGCTATGCCATGTAAGAAAAGAGTGTAATGATGACAAAAGCGTTTTTGTAACTTGACAAAAGAATTTTTCTAGGTAAACACCAAAGTTGAAAAGTTTTCATACTAATTTTATTATATCTTTATCATTTCATTGTTYGAGAATTTTACTCAAAGTTGTTTAATATGTGGGCTAAACAATTCACATCATATTTTTGTTGTTGTTGAAAGTATACAACTAACTTTTAACAACCTAATTTTGTCCAACTCTGTTTAAAAAAAAAAAGTGTGATTCAAATTGTGTCTTTAACAGGATGGCTACACAAGGAAGTAAAGAACAACCCAAAGATGTCTTCATTGAAACTAAAGAAGCGTTGGTTTGTTTTGACGCACAATTCTTTGGACTACTACAAGAGTTCGGAGAAAAATGCTTTGAAATTGGGTACGCTGGTCCTGAACAGCCTCTGCTCAGTGGTCCCACCTGATGAAAAAATCTTCAAAGAGACAGGTAATTGTTTGCTCTTGTCCAAATATGCTTTCAGTTGCCTTCTGTCCTGCTATCTAGTAATGCAACAAACAGTGCATAAGAATATTTTAAATGGATTATTATGGTTGCAGTTTGATGAACAAATCGAGTTCCTAAGTCACCGAAGCATTTTACAGGGAATTACTGGGCAAAAAACAGAGGTAATAATGTATACAGGAGTAAATCTTGTTCTTGCCAATGTTCAAGTTATTGTAGACTCACACTGCTGCTAAGTTACTGTGAACACTTACGCTTACACATCAAAGACCTGGGGAGAGACACATGGGTAGCACTCTCCTCATACATTATTTTATGTGCTGAGGAACTATGAGGACTAACATTGGTGGAGCAAGTGTAGGGAGATCTAGAGTAAGAGTCCAGTTTGTGCTAACCTACATACTACAGCTGAGTCAGGTTCCCTGTGCATTTTAAAAACTGGTTTTCAACTCGGAAGTGGCTGTTTGCAAATGAGAAGCGACTGTTGACAGCCCTGTATAATCTCATTGGGGTCACTGACACTTCAAAGAGGCTTTCGCTAGTGAAAGATGAAATAGATTTTCTTTAATTGAATCTGCTTTATAAAAAGCCTATACAATGATGCAGAGAGAGAATTTGAACTGAAATGTTCTTTCTGTCATAGTTGCCACTTCATTGGTGTGAAATTAATGACTTTTTTACAGAAGAGGTAGTTCATGCTTTATACCTGTTTGTACGTGTGCTACAGACGATGACTGACTCTCGCATACAAAGCAAGACTGTCTCAGATTTTCCTGTTACAGACAGGACTGGAGAAGTAGGGCCCACAAGCCACAAGTAGCTAACAGTATTCCATAGTGTTGTCTTATGGTCACTTTTACTAAGATTACTGGATAAAATGGGAGGCTGCATGATGCTGGTTGTGCTCTGAGATTACTCCTAGGCTTTTTTAAAGGAGAGAATCTCTTTTAATACMGTAATACCTGCATTATGATACTTAATTACTTGTACAACTTCTTAGTTCCTGAAGAACTGCCAGCATGATCCAGAATGCAGCACTTGGGGTCTGACAGGACTACAGCTGTTTTCAGATAGGAGTTGGGGTATTTTTATAGATACAGCTGCTATGATTAATAATTTTTACTGTTGTGCTAGGTTATTGGAATGTAACTGTATATGGACGCAAGCATTGTTACCGTCTCTATACAAAATTGCTTAATGAGGCAACCCGCTGGTCAAGTGCCATCCAGAATGTGATTGACACAAAAGCGCCAATTGATACTCCAACTCAGCAACTTATTCAGGATATTAAGGTAGGCACAAACAGGAGGGCGTGGGGTGGGAAAGAATGGTTGCTTAAATATTTGAAATCAGTCTCTTTTTTATGTTAGCTTTGCCATGTGGGGTAATAAAGCAGAAAATGTGAGTTGTAATCACACAGTGACATGGACTGAAATTGCGGAATGTATTAACTGACCTGATAAAGGAATTTCTATCTAAACAGTAAAAGAGCAAAGTATGCAGTGCAGCTTGGAGGGCAAGAGGGGTAACTTTTTTCCATGAAAACAGTAACGAGTTTTACTGGTTTGTGTAACTTGACAGACGTTGCTATACCAGGCAGTAGAGTGCAGTGTGCAGGTTGATGAGTTAGCAGACCTGTTTGGCTATGTCCACCGTGAGCTGCACACCAAGATGTGGATTAGACAGATCTTGTGATTTTTTTTTTTGTTATGCTTCGTTTCTTGTTCTGTGATAGCACAGGCTAAACATCTCGTGTCTCTGCGTGATGAGAMACATACTCTATTAATGCTTAGTGCTTTATGGTCCTGTTGGAGCCATTGCATGCATAGCCAGAGAATGTATTTCTGGAGATTTTGCTAATCTGCTTTCAGGAGAAAGGATGATGATTCTCAGAACAGACAAAAAGAAAAAAAAGAAAAAAAAGTATCAAGTCCTAAATTCCCATGAAGGAAGGAAGACTGTGAAGGCTGTTCTTCAGAGCAGTAGAAATATGTGGAAGTTCAGGATTAATAGAAGACAGTGGTCACACATCTGTCAAACTTGACCTAAGAAAGAACAGTATTTAGATCAGAGTAGGTGCATCAGGTTTACAGCAGCAGTTTTTCTGGACTATTTTGTTACGGTAGCTCCTGTGGATTCTAACTGAAAAGGCCAACTTGTTAYGTTGGAGAAATGTTTTTAAATAAAACTTGAATACAGATGTCTTAATTCCAGTTATGAAATACTGGAGTAAAAATGATTGTAAAATGAAAACACGCTTCAAAAAATTGCATGAAACTTCATTTTAGTATCCTGCAGCTCTGCTGTGGTTTGTTTTTTATTGCACAGATAACGTAAGCTTATGCAAGGCCTGAGGTTAGCAGATACTGAGCATTCATAGCCCGCAGAGTGCCATGGGAGCCACAGTACCCACAACTGCATTTAGCACCAAGTACTGTTGGTAACACTGATGACTAACTTTTTCACAGCCAACCTACAGGCACAAAGCATTGCATTATTGTTAATGCTGGACCCCAAATCCTGCTTTTTTCTTACCCTAATAGGAAAACTGCCTGAATGCTGATGTGGTTGAACAGATTTATAAGAGAAACCCTATTCTCCGTTACACTCATCATCCKTTGCACTCGCCATTACTGCCACTGCCGTATGGGGACATCAGTCTAAACTGTAAGTTTTTTAGTCATTCATCCTTGAATCATATTCTCCTTCTTAAATTATTGTTGTTTCCAGCAGCCACAACTTCCAATTAACAAGTGTAGGTTTCATCAGTTGTGATGGGAAGCATTATTTATGTGAAACAAGATTCGAGTGGACATTATTCTAAAAAGTAATGGGTCATTTACTCCTGAAAGAGGTGTATTCATGTCTTTTAATATCCTTGGCTCAATCACTAACTTAGAAGTCTGTCTTGAATGAATGGTTCAGAGCGATTGATGGTTGTGAATTTGGTGTCCTTAAATGGATTTGCTTATCTTATTTTGCAACTGCATATGAAACAAGATATGACTCAGAAGTTTCGTCCTTAGGAGGAGGAGGAGTTGATTAAAAGCTAAGGCATTTCAGGTAAGGCACTCAAGTGATATCCTTCTGCTCAAATGACAAGGAAAAGGAAAATCCTAGGAGAAATCTTTGCCTTCTCTTCCCCCTCCCCCTCCTCCTGTACAGTGGCAAGGCACAGTTCTGATCTTCTTGGCACTTGAGCTGGTTGCCCCATACGGGAGTGCAGCACGGTTGCTTTCTGTTCCCCGTGGACAGGAATGGCTAGCTCCCTCTGAGGCAGAAGTGTTGCCGAAGTCTTCCCATAGTAAAGGTAGCTCCACAGATGGACTGATGCTCAGTTATTGCCTTGACTTGCAGTTGAGTTCTAGTTATTTTCTGTAATAGTATAATGTCAGGTTAGAAACTTTATATTCATAACATACGTCTGTACTGTTTTGTGCTTTGATGGTTAGTAGGCCTAACTGATTCAGACATCAGAGCAATCTCTTCCATCTCTTGAACCCAAGAACTGCACGGTGGTCTTAAGTAGATTGTGAAAGTTGTTAGCCCACACTGGATAACCTGTAGTACAAAAACAATCACCACCTTTTCCAGCGCTCAAAAAGCAAGTTGCAGTTTCATGGCAATGATTTAGCTCAGTAGTATTGTTTGGGTTTAATTGAAATGCTACTGCTGTAGACAAAAGTGATGCCATGTATCTTTGTCACTTCCCATAATGCAGTCACGCTTTACCTCACTTATGATCTGATTGGATTTTTACTTCCTTGTGACAGCGAAAAGTGGTAGACACTTCAGCAGTGTGGATTGCTCTGGAAGGAAGATTCTCCATCAAAAAAACTCTAATCAAGCAAGATACACATTTTAAGTTACGTTGTCATAAAATTGCAAAACAGGATTTCATTATAGTTGGATCAAATCTCAATAGCAAAACAGTTCATAAAATGAGTTTGCAAAAAAAATCCATTGTAATATCCTGCGTAATAAGGGTCACAGAATAGCATTAAGCAATTCCTATGTTAAGCCTGAGTGCCTTCTCTTTCATATCTCAGTCTAAGCACCTTTCTCCCTATTTTTCTTTTGTAGTGCTGCAAGACAAAGGCTACACAACTCTGCAGGATGAAGCCATCAAGATATTTAATTCTTTACAGCAGCTGGAGTCTATGTCTGATCCCATCCCTATAATCCAAGGTATCCTCCAAACGGGACATGATTTACGACCTCTTCGAGATGAGCTCTACTGTCAGCTCATCAAGCAGACCAATAAAGTGCCTAACCCTGGGAGCGTGGGGAACCTGTATAGTTGGCAAATACTCACCTGCATGAGTTGCACATTTCTGCCGAGTCGCAGCATCCTCAAATATCTTAAGTTCCATCTCAAAAGGTGAGAAGCTTTGAACTACTAGAGCAAGAAAAGAAGTTTCTTCACTCGCTGTTTTTTTTCCCCACAACTTGTAACAGTGTTTAAACATCTTGGAGTGAGACTTGAAGATGCATTCACTTTGTGAACTGGCTATGCCAAACAATGACTCTAAAAAAAATGGTGTAAGAAAAGCGTGTATGGGTTGATCTAGGTGGAATTATTCTCATTTGAAGAATCAAGCAAAATCCCACTAAACTGAACGCATAATTTGTTAACATTGACCAATGTGGGAACTTTCTGTAATTGTATAAAGTTGTTTAAATGACTTACAGCCAGTACCCCCAGGTCCCATTCTYAACTGTCCAACCTGTTAAAAATTCTTCATCCTCCTTACCTTAGTTTTGTGAGGTATGCTTCATGCACATAAAAGAACATTAGAATGTTTGAAGATGTATTTGAGGTAGAAATGTCTGCTTGCAAATCTAATTTTAAGACATTAGTGACCATTAAARAATAAATAAATGCTCTTTGACAGTTCAGCACTAACCAGCAGAAGAATGCAAAGAGTGTGTCATTAGGAAAGTTAGTCCACTAACAACAAACTGTTCTCAATAATTTAAAAATCATGTCTGTCTTTGTGCTAGAGCATGGACTTTGTAAATCACTTTGGTAAATGTAATTATTTTATAAATATTTGTAAAATGCTTCTATAGTGAAACACATCAATTACTTTATGTAACTGTTAAAATGAAAAAATCCAACATTGATTCACTTTCTCAATTTAATTCAGTTCATAAACTAGTCTCCCAGTTGAAAAAATTGTAGCTGATACAACATTTGTAGGTTGGTTTCAATATTACAGATGCAGTCATCTTACAGCATTGCTGTAATCCTGCAGTAATCTTTTTATTCCTTGTAGATCACGAATCACTGTACTTCTTCATATAAAATAAACCTTAGTAGCTCTAACAAGCTGGTATTTTATCACTGGAAATATTATAGAAACACTCTGTGCTGAAAGCTACCTGAATTCAACAGTGTTCGATAATTAAGAGTTGAGTTCATTAAAGTTGTTACTGAATACTCATAATACTAACTGCTGAACAGTAAGGTCTAGATAGAATCTTTTAGAAAATCAGGAATAGAAATCAAGTATCCCAAGTGACACTACCACAAAACTGAGCCGTCAAAAATATGTTTTATTGCTCTTTTCTGAAGTACCTTAGTGCAGTTTTGTCTTCATTCAACAACTGTTACTGACAAAAAGGAGAGTTGATTACAAGAAGATTTTTATAGTTATCTTGCTGTCAAATCTGAGTCATTACAAGGTTCTGGTAGTTACTGCTAAAAAGGTAGTTCAGCTTTTGCTTTCCACTAGCTCTGTGGAACAAAATGATGAATGCAAATAAGTTGTCCCAGAGTAAATCACAAGTTAGTACACTTTCCTTGACAGTGAAGATAAACGTTCGAGCCTGTCAATTGAAAGCTTACTGGATACATAAGTACTTCCAGGAAGAAAATCCATTCTCAAAGAAATAAACTTTCTATTTCACAGACTGGCAGCTTCAAGTAATAATATTTATCTYACAGGGTTCGTGACCAGTTTCCAGGAACTGAAATGGAGAAATATGCACTTTTTACTTACGAATCTCTGAAGAAAACCAAATGCAGAGAGTTTGTGCCGTCGCGGGATGAAATAGAAGCTCTGATCGGCAGGCAGGAAATGACATCCACAGTTTATTGCCATGGTGGGGGCTCCTGTAAGATTACGATCAACTCGCACACTACAGCTGGAGAGGTGAGAAGTGGTGACACCGTGGCTTTGGCACAAAATCCATGTGTCCCTTTCCATGCCATTTCCAGCCAGTAATAGCGTTAAGCTTTGGAAGCGCTGGGGGTTTCTCTACCGGTCTCTCCTTTCAGGGGAGGGAAGGCTTGCAGAGCTGTCCCTCTAACCCCACAGCGTGTTCTGAAGAAATCCCTGCTGTAAAAACTGTCTTTATTCTTCAGAGTATTACCCAACTATAGTTCCCTCTTACAGGAGAAATTACAGGAAAGACTAAGCAATTCAGTAGAGGCATTATTGGAATAACCTCAGTAGATACTGGTGTTTTTGGGAACCAAGTTGCTTCCTAAAGCTGGAAGACTCTTGCTGAATTGCTGAAATACAGGAGTTATATCTGGCCAGGTGACAGCACACATATTCTGAAAGAATCAGCATTCTTTAGTATAAAAATTAAAGTGGAACTTGACAACAATACTGCTGATGAGCACACGTTAGCAACATTTTTAGTCTAATGTAAAACCTAGCTCTGAATTTTCTTCTAATTGTCTTACTCTGTGRTGCTGCTTTTCCATGCTATGATTTTTTTCATGTGCTGTTTTTCATTAGGTGGTTGAAAAGTTAATTCGTGGCTTGGCCATGGAGGATAGCAGAAATATGTTTGCTTTGTTTGAACACAATGGAACTACTGATAAAGCAATTGAAAGCAGAACCATTGTGGCTGATGTCTTGGCAAAGTTTGAAAAGTGAGTGCACCTCTCCTTCCCTCTCATCATTCTAATAAGTAGCAATTAAATAAATTTCCAATGTCAATAATGCTGAATTTTCTCTTTCTCTTGCTTGTTTGTGGGGACGCAGCTGAATTACACACATGGCCATTTCTGGAACAAAAGCATCTTTATTTTTTTCTAATGAGCCACCTATTCACTTGTGTTTGGTTTTCCTCTGTCTTGACAGTAGAGTAATATTTCTCATCACTATTTCCACATTTTCTTTTCYACTGCTACAAATTTTTCCACTATTACTAGCATTGTGGCTGCCCCTGTACCGGAAGAACTGGACTCCAGGCAGTCMTTGCCATTCTGACTACCCATTGCCTAACTTCACGTGGAAGTCACCACAGTGCAGCTCACAACATTTTTCTTACCAGTAGAATTGATACTACCCATAGCACTGTAGTAAGAAAATGTAATACAAGCCTAAATACCTGTTTGTCATCCTTATGTTATATACATGGCAATCAGCCTCCTTCATCCACATAATAACGGGGGGAAAAAAGGAATGTCTAAAGTGTTGTGCAATTACATTTTATAACAGGACTGAATAATGTTGCTTTTATCAACACCTGACTGAGGCACAAATAAAAGTTTATTAAGAGAATTTGGCTTAGAAACAGTTGACTGAGAACTGAGTCAACACTTTTAAGTCCTTGACTTTGCTGTAGGCTCTAAATACACACACACATATCTATATCTATATATCTCCAAATGACATCAATCAGGTATGCTGCTGAAAACAATTAGTTCCTGTCAACAATACCAGATTAATAGCAGGTGTAACAAAGCAAAATTCAGCCAATGCCTTGCTTAGATTCTTCAGGTGTCAATTTAGAAAGCAGTTTGATTTCACAGATCTGATCTCCCTCTCCCTCTTCACACACCCGTGCAGGCTTGCTGCCACTGCTGAAGCTGGAGAGATGCATTGGAAGTTCTACTTCAAGCTCTACTGCTTCCTGGACACAGAAAACGTCCCAAAAGATAGTGTGGAATTTGCCTTTATGTTTGAGCAGGTAAAGGACAAAGGTTCTGTTTTGAGGCACTTTGAAGAGGATGAAAAAAGCAAGAGATCTAGGCAGCACAGAGAGAGTTTTGATTATGCTTCTGTTTAAATAAATGTACTCAAGCATCAACTGCAAAGAAAGCAGTTCGGTGGTCAAAATAGGCTTATCCTGACATAAGTGAAGCACATATGATTTACCTAGTTATGACTTTTCTTACTTCTGCATTACWTGTGAATTGCTTTATGTATAGTGATAAAAAATTGGATAACTGGGTCTAAGCTGGCTAAAAAAGAAAACGATAATACTTGCTTTTAATTTGGCTCTTATGAAACCATTTTCTTAAGAAAGTGCAAGAAATAAAATGAAAAATGTGTAACTGGCAAGCAAATTAATTATTAGAGACCCATGTTGGCAACTGTGTAGAACTAATCGAACAATAGTTTCTTCTCTTTTCAAAAACTGATTGGTATTTCATAGGCACCATAGAAAAACAAATCAGTCCAGTCTCAGCAGTAACTGTAAGACAGCTATGATGAGCAGAAATCCACTTAATGAATGTGCTGAGCTCAAAATGAGGCCATATTGCAAAACATAAAATAAGTGAAATTGATTTATAATGAAAACTAAATGCGTCAGCAGTTGGATTTCTAGTCTATGGAGTCCTGTAGTTGCTCAGAAACTCTCACTGATGGCATTTATTATTGTTGATTGACCGTCTCCTTTTCTACTGTATTGAAAATGGCTAAAAATTCTTCCAGTGGACAGCTTCTTTCAAGTGGGCACTAGAGAGAGATAAAGATTTCTGTGTAAGGCTATTTGCAATGCCAAGACACTGGCGTTCTGTTGGTAAGCAAGCCTGATGTGATCAAGAACCGACATATTTCAATTTTCRTACGTATGAAGCTTTTTCCCCTTCCACAGGATCAGAAACATCTTCACTGTAATAGAGTATTTCTTCCTTGTTCACAGTTTAGGCTTAAAGGCACCATATTACATCATGAGTCTACCAAAAGTCTCCCTCCAGAGCCTACTACTGTAGCTCAATCCAGAACTGCKTACTGCTGGCTGAAGGATCTGGGCAATAGATTGCCTTAGTTGGGCTTRGAAACGATGCCATTCTGACTGACTGTCTGGTTTTACATACAGAGGAGTCAGACAGTTAATGCCTCTGCTTTGGGATGAAGTTTAAACAGTAAGAAGAAAATCCACGAGAGCTCTGCATCAGATATTTACATTACRTTATTGGTTTAAGAGGCAGATTTGGATAGTTTTCCATATGAACAACTAAGACAAGCACATTTGCTGAAGCAGATTGTTTTCATGCAGCATTCTGTGCTGACTGGTTTAGCCAAATATTTTGTGTCTTGACAAGACCATTAGTATTTCAGTTATAAAGCACGGCATGTTAAATCCCTACAATTAATACTACASCAATACCTTAAAAAGGTGACTTACTACATTCTAACATAAGTTCTGTTCTTTTTTTCTAATTGTCTGCTTTTGATGTCAGTCATYGACTTTTTTCAGCCAGTTAAGAAAGTTCCCTGTTGTCATCAGTTTTAGTTCTGTAACCTCCATTATTTTAAAGTCTGAATCCTTTCATTCATAAGGCGCTGAAGAAAATCTTCTAGTTCTTCTTTCGCATTAAAATACTGTCCTTCCATTTCCACAAGACAGCTCTTTCTTCTGCATGCGTACAATCTCAGGTAAACCATCTTGCATGTTCAAGGGCACATTTTGTCTCCTTCCTCAGTGTACATCTAAATGAGCTAGCTCTTACTTAGATGTGAATTATCTCTGTGTGTTTACTAAACTGCTTGCAATTCTTGCATCTCYAGACAGGAGGCATGTTTGTTTCCTGTCCTGATGTCATATGAAAAAAACAAATCCTAACTGCTGCACATTTCCAAAGGTTTGAATGGGTGTGCAAAGAGTTAGGATTTGAAACAGTCGTCTTAGTTCAGAATCTCATCCCTGATGCTACAGCCCACTATAACATATAAACATTTTACTAACTTTATCTGGGATCCATCGAAGATTTACTGTTTCCCTTCAGTGAGGTTTATTACAAAGCTGTCCTAGGGCTTTGCTTGTTTGACTGAAAACGTCAGTTTTCACAGCCAGATTATTGATAGCAGTAAGCAAAAATAGATATCCATTTCTTCCTAATGCCCTTGAACATAGATAGCTTCCTCCCAATCAGATGTTTAGATCCTGATTTTCTCCCCTTTACACTTTATTTTCCTTCTTAGTAATTCAGGTGCTCTTACATATGTGAGTTCACTAAGAGCTGTACTAGTAACAGTAATTCCCGTTTAGCAAGTTCCTCAGTTGCCTTGCAGTTCTTCTGGTAAACCYTGTCTTACCCAGTTTAACAAATTTGCCAAGAGATTTACCACATTCACTTTATTTAATGGATCATTTATTTCAGATCCTGGGTTTGCATGGCAGTAAATCTACTTCCCRTTTCTCTCTTAGTCCTTTCAAAGACTGGTTTGTACATAAAAAGCTACCTTTTTCCCCTTGATAGGCTCATGAAGCAGTGATTAGAGGACATTATCCTGCTCCTGAAGAAACCCTCCAGGTCCTTGCAGCTTTGCGTCTTCAGTACCTTCAGGGAGATTACAGTCTGCATACCACCATACCAGAAATGGAGGAAGTCTATCCCTTGCAAAAGCTGAAGTCCCGGATTACACAGTCTACCAAAACATTTACTGCAGCAGAGAAGGCTGAGAAGAAACGAGCCAGCTTTCTTGAAGGAACGTTGCGGAGGAGTTTTCGCAGTGGCTCTGTCAGCAAACAGAAGGTTGAGGAGGATCAAATGTTAGACATGTGGGTCAAAGAGGAAATCTCAGCCTCAAGGACTAGTATTATTGACAAATGGAAAAAACTCCAGAGGATGAACCAGGAGCAGGCTATGGCAAAGTATATGGCTTTGATTAAGGAATGGCCTGGCTATGGCTCAACACTCTTTGACGTAGAGGTGAGTACGACCTCCTGAACACTCAAACTACAGTTTATAYTGTATAGATGGTGGTTTCATTACAGAGTAGGGAAACAATAAATATGGTATCACAATGCTCAGACAGCTGATGTAATAAAGTGTTAGATATTAAAAGCATACTYGGGTTAGCAAGCACTGTAGCCATTTAAATCCACTAGTTAACCATAAAATAGAGGGACAGAATGCTAAAATACAGAGGGACAAAATGCTAGCCTGATGGGTTGCATACAAATTTAGGAGAAGTGTAAGAGGCTACGTTCAAAGAGGGACAAGCAATATGCACTTTTTAAAAAATGGTTACAGACAAGAACTTCAACAGTAAGTGTTGTGTGGCTCCCACTGTTCCCTCCTTTGCTGTTAATCTACATTTTTTCYTCTAGTGTAAAGAAGGGGGATTCCCACAAGAGTTGTGGCTTGGAGTCAGCGCTGATGCAGTTTCTGTCTACAAGCGTGGGGAAGGAAGGCCTCTGGAGGTGTTTCAGTATGAACATATCTTGTCATTTGGTGCGCCACTTGCCAACACCTACAAGATCGTGGTGGATGAGAGAGAACTGCTTTTTGAAACTAGTGAGGTAAGAGCAAGAAGGAATTTTGTTATTGTGGTCTTCCTGTTCTGATAGCCAGGCTACTTAGTAATTTAAGTAATTGCTGCAAATGTTACAGATTTATTCAAGATCCCTGTAAAGCTAAAGGGAAGACATAGTGAGATGGATAGAAGTGCTGAGTATTCTTATTTGTTTAACTGCAAAAGGGTTTTGTTGAAAGCTCGACATGAAAGTTTTACATTGTCAACATCTAAAGAAATTCATTCGCCTACTGTTACCTTACTGAGAACTTTGCTYTTTATACTCTTTTGGCAGGTGGTTGACATTGCAAAGCTGATGAAAGCTTACATCAGTATGATCGTGAAAAAACGCTACAGCACCTCTCGATCAGTGAGTAGTCATGGAAGTCAGGGCAGCTCCAGGTGAAAACAAAACGAGTTCTACTGTGCTCTAAATAGAACATRTCGCTGCTTGGCCTGAAAATGACCTGATGACACTGATCACATCTGTTGACAAGCTAACAAAGAACCAGAGTTTCCATGGAAAATATCTTCAAACATTGTTTTAGAAAGACCACAGGGTGGGGAGGGGAAAATCAGCTGAAATAGTCACGTACTAGAACTGCTGGCTCATTCAAAACTTTCCAAAGCATTATTATCTTCAGTTGATGTAACAAATGCCTTAAGACTTGATCCACTGCAATACAAGCAGTAATAAGTGCCTTACRATATTAAACCCAACTTGTATTGACCTAAAATTGCTGATAAAAATCAAGAGGATTTTTTTTGTCCTTCCAGAACACTGAAAACAAAGTTATATTCATCCATTCTGCACTAATCTACTGGCCTGTATACATGTGGGAAGGGGGAGGGAAGAAGAGCAAGGTATATTTTTTTGGAGAGCTGCTGGCAGCCTTCCTGATGGACGCCAACATTTTGTTTCCCCTTGCTTCCATGGATGTGCACATTGTGCATGCGTATTTGAGYTGTCAGTAAAATTTGACTAATTTTTTATTCTGTATTTCACAAGTCTTTTGAAGCAAAGGGAATAAGTATGTGCAATGGTGTAAACAGTCTTTCTGTACATTTTAATAGTTCAGAGTTATAGTTGTTACAATTGTATGGTTTCTTTATAAGCAGTTTTATTAACAAGTAAATTCCAAAATTTTCATACATTGATTTTACTATTACAAATATGTATTACCATATAAGTAGCAGAAGTCTGCATTCTGTATCTGCTGTATTATAAAGAGAGATGTAGCTGAGAATATTTATAGACTACCCTAATATGGAAATACAATTATCAGTTTAATACTCCATAATTCAGCTTAAGTTTTTAATATTAAATTTTTCTTTTAAAGRATTCACTCTTTTATAATTCTGACTGGACTCTCCAACCCAGACTGCCAAAGGTCAGAGCCCTTCAGAGTTGACTAGAGAACACAAAGTTATACAATGCAACTGCTTTAATATAGAGTTCTCTATTTTACCTGGTTGCCTGATGAAGGTTCTTGACAGTACCCTGTAAATAAATTGGGGAATATCAGCTAATAATAAGCTGATTTTGGACTTTTATTTTTGTACAGAAATATTGTAATATAAGGCAAAACTTTGATCAAAGGTATCTTTTTGTCCTCAGCAAAAAAAAGAAACCTGAAAAACCTTACTGTTATTAAAAACCTCAGCCTTTAAGGAATCATGCCTACTTACTAAAAACAAAACAAAAGGCCAGCAATAAAGAAAATATATGTGATGTGCTCTGTTTTCACTTCATACTGAGTTGGACTTGCAGCAAAGCCCTAATTTCATCTGTCTTCTCAGGAGCCAAGCCAGGAACACAGTGTAGGCTATACATGTGCTTTTGCTTGGAAAGGTGCACGTGCTTTGTGTTGTAATGGGGCAAGTTTCTATCTGTGACCACAACTACCTCCTTGATCCTGTGGTACGTGTCAGTCACACCATCAGGATAGAGGGGAAGGACTGCTGAGCAATTCCACTCCACAAGGAACGTGCAAGTAAAGCTTTTGCTATTTGTGTAGCCCTGTTGTAAGACAGCTTGTTTTTACTAGCCACCCACAGCACGGTAGTGCAGTACGCTCTGCCCTCGTAAGAGTATGTACCCTTTATAGACTACAAAGCTTGCTATGAGAAATCCTCCACCTTCCTCCAACTGGCACATGGTCACTCCATTTAGTCACTCCATCCGTGACACTGCCCCTCAGTCCCTATAGTAGCTTTATAAYGCTACTAATTTCATGTCCCCACCCTCCCAGCAAAGGTGAACTTACCTAAGGAAGACAAGAAAAATGAGAGAACTGTAACTCCAGTATGTATAGCTACACCCACACAGAGTATCTGCAACATTTCTGATTTTTTCCRTATGGAAATTGTTTAGAAAGAACTTAGCTGCTCTTAGGAAGGCATCCTTGGAATGACACAATTTATACATTTCAGCTAGCACAGCAAGAAGGTTCAGTTTCATCTAGGTGCTGTTTGTAAACGTGCTCAGACATTTTGTAAACGTCCCTGCCACATGGTCATCATTAATTGGTCAAAAAAMCAGGAATATACAAGGTAACAGTCTTGTTCAGGGTCAGTCTTGATACTCACAAGAAAGAACACACAGTTTATCAAAATAAATACTGCATAATAGAAAGTGAGAACAGTGTTCCTTAAATTATAAAATATTTTAAAATTGATTGATTGAGGAGGTGATCTATTCTTGAAAATTATCTTGCTTCAGTAAAAGTTTATTCCAAGAATACAYGAAATTTGCTAGAGCCAGAAATTCTCTCCTATGATTTCTTCTGTTACAGTAGCAGTTGAGTGTATCAAGAGGGGAGAGCAACTTTCGCCACAAATCACAACACATTTTTACTTCTATTCTTGTTTTGAAATAAAGGTTTATGTTTTCAAAAGACCAAACCTTGTAGAAGCTTACCACTATTTACAAAAGAAAGAGTAGATCTGTACTTCTGGACAAGCCAGTGTAGGGTGACTGCTACACTCTGTAGGTTGAGTGCATCAGAAATCACAAAGAACTGAGTGTGAGAAGTTAAAGGGTTCTAGGAGAAATACCATGCCTTGTCCAGTCCCTCTAGGGAGAAGGGTGTGGTCTTCAGGACTTGAAACTGTAATATATTTTCTGAGAGGATGAATGCCACCGGGCCGCTCGGCTCACACGGCCCCGACACCTGCCRGTTGCAGAGCCGCCTGCCGGCGGGACGCTGGCCCCCATCGCGGCACTGCCGCTCGATCCGCTCCGGGGCACCTGTGGAGGTCTGCCACTCCCGGGCAGTTACACTGACCCTGACGAAAACCCKCGGGGGGGGCACGGCGGCTTCCCATGCCTACTGACTGCGCCTGGTCTTATGAGGAGCGGCTGAGGGAGCTGGGGTTATTTAGCCTAGAGAAGAGGAGGCTGAGGGGAGACCTTATGGCTCTCTACAACTACCTGAAAGGAGGCTGTAGAGAGGTGGGTGTTGGTCTCTTCTCCCAAGTAACAAGCGATAGGACGAGAGGAAATGGCCTCAAGTTGCSCCAGGGGAGGTTTAGATTGGATATTAGGAAAAATTTCTTCACYGAAAGGGTAGTCAGGCATTGGAACAGGCTGCCCAGGGAAGTGGTGGAGTCACCATCCCTGGAGGTGTTCAAAAAACGTGTGGATGTGGCGCTTCAGGACATGGGTGCTGGGTTGATGGTTGGACTTGATGATCTTAGAGGTCTTTTCCAACCTTAATGATTCTATGATTCTATGGTGGAATACAGCCACGGCGAGAAAAGGCCCAGGACCCCACCGGCCGGATGTGCTGCGAGAGCGCGGGCCGGGCGGAAACTGCGCAGTCTGGCTGCGGAACAGAGTGGCAGCTGCAATGGAAACACAATTGGGTATCATCTTCTTAGCACGCCTTAAAGCTGGCCGTGCCTCAATTCCACCGATGTCYGCAGGCTTCAGTCTAGCACTTTCCCTGTGCCTCATAATACACATACATCCATTTGTCAGGGTGCCAGAATTCTTAATAAACTTAATTACACAAGTTATGCACAGGAAATTGCTTCACCCAAAAAGTGTTGCATCAGAAACCTAGGTTTCAAGCCCCACATTTCTGAGGCATACGGCTATAACAGGTACACACAGGGTTGCACCAGTACAAACACCTAATACAGACATGCCACAGCACTGCAAGTCATGCTGGCATAAGTCCATTCTGCAGCAGCTCGGGCAGAACAGTGGCAGCTTCTTCAATGCTGACAGACTGTTTCTCACAGCACGTGCACTCCAGATCATTTACAGCTCTTTGAAGTAAGTACAGAAAAGTACCAAGCAAATATGACAGCACTGTCCTGAATATAACTAGTGCTGCATGGTGCCCTGCCCTAGAAACCCACGGCGTTTCACTCTGTCAGACAGAGGAATACAGCTACCAGCTGTGCTGTGGCACAACCGTACTTTCACATACACACACACACCYGCACGCGGCTGCAAAGGGGGTGAGGTTGTGGGGACGGGCATTTGCAATTGGTTGGTGGGACTTTCCATCTACCCCTATTTCTTTCAAATTACTGAGTTATTAAACTCGCATCACAAGCAAACATCTAATAAAGTTTCATCTTGAAGGAATCCATTGAGACTATCTCCCACAACACAACAGACACAAGGCCTTTGGTGCAACACATCAAAAACTACGCATGCTACAACAGTCATGGGAAGCAAGCAGAAGAGGGCAGCAGCGATCCAAAGAAGTGAACTACAGCGAGAGCAGCTCCATCTGTAGTATGATTTTACCTGGTCTTTACCAAAAGACAACAGGCTGGGGTAGGAGAAGGAAGATGGAGTCCCCTCGTCATTCTTGCTGTCCACCAGCCGTGTGATTAGGGCAAGCAACAGCTACTCAGGCCGCTTCTCAGACATGCCAACACCCCTGTCCATCTCTAGCTTTAGGCAAGCATAAAGTGAAAAATACATTAAGCATCAGAGGGGCTGGGGAAAGGGGACACCAACAAAGCAAAGAGTGAAATGTCAAAGACCAAAGTTGCAAGTTTCTAACCAAACAGTCGCTCCTTTTTATTGATACATGGGGGGAGGGGAGGGCTGCTTTGTTTAATTCCGCTTACTTGCCACTGTTCGGAACGGTGCTCCTGAACTTCTCTGTAGACATTTTTCCAAAATTTCTTGTCTAAAGTTGATTCATGACCAAATTATTTGTTCCTGTTCCAGCACAATCTTTTGATTTTAATAATTTTTCCTCCATGTATATATTTTTCCCCACTCCTCCCTCCCAATACATGTTATAAGGGGTAGTTGCATCATCTTCCAGCCTTCATTTTGCAGGACTACTCAAGCTAAAACTTTTTTTTTAAATAAACTTTTCTCAAAAGCAAGTTTTCCATTCTCCCTAATTAGCCTCATAGCATCTTTCAGCATTTATTACAGTTTAAGTTCTTTAAAAACAAAGGAGGTGAGAATGGTACAGTGTTCTAAAGACCTTACTGTTGCTTTATAACAACGGTGCTAATACTATCATCTACTGAAAGTACTTCACCTGTATCTCACTAGCCCTGTTTGTAGTGACATCCCTTTAATTCTGCATGGGAATTCCAGACTGATGAAAGGAAGGGACAAAGGGACAAATTTAATCAACTGACAAGACTTCAACTAATTTTTTAAATTAGCTCCCAAGTATGAGATTTTTCATTCTATGTTGTTACATCTCATTTCTCTTACTCCTATCCATAAGAGCTTCCAGTCCTTCCTTTATGATTATCCTACCTAGTTTAGCTCCATCCACATCAAAACGCTGTTCTGACAATCATGCCGCTAATTAAAACATTTAAAAGGATCTCCAACCCACTCCTGATAACACAAATACTAACTTTAGTGATTTATATTAGCAAGGTCCCTTAAAGAAAAAAAACTGCTCTTTTACCACCTTCCCACCCATCTTATTTTTGTAAGAATTCCTATCTTCTGTATCTTAAAACAGCAATTCTCAAACTTTTTAGATTGCTTCCTTTTTGTCCCATAAGAGTTTATTTTTCCTTTGCTGCTAGTCACACACACACACATAACTCTTTGGCAGATCTGAATCACAGTCCTGATATTTACCAACTGGCCAACGGTAAGATCACAAACATCCTCTCATTTGACTGTGTCAGAATTAAAAAATGGTAGCTGCCAAAAGTAATTTTATTTTGAAATCCTATCTTCAAGATCTCTTTTCTCAATTATAAGGAAGGATCTGGTGTGCACTTTGGGAAATTCCATATAAAGGGGACGGTATCTGGTTTGCATTCTGAAGCACATTTCCTTAACTTTTTTCTTCTATGCCCTTTCTGAGAGAAAATTTCCCCACCCATGCTACCACAGTCAGTCTTCCAGGTACAGTGCCACAATCCAGTTTTCTCTAGCTAGTCATTACCTTAGCCTTCTCCTCTGTAGGAGCTTGTCGGTTTACTAAACCCAACGTTACACCCAGCTGTCCTCTCCACAGATTGCTACCAGGAATTTCTATGTTTTACCCTCAAGTGAAATTGCCTGTTTGCTACCATCCCTCGCCAGAGCACAGCGATACACCCACTGCCCTCACGCAGCCTTAGCGGTGCAGACCACAGTCGGCAGCACTGTCCCTGGCAGCAGCTGGGGGTGCAGTTCTGGCTACTTAGACAGCAAACATACTCTTCTCTCCGGTCTCAACTGCTCCCAGTTTCACGTGTCCCACGCTTCTTCCCACTTTGAGAATCTCGATCTCTTGAACAGCAGTTTTAAAACAAAGCACAGACATCAGCTCTTGATAGAACAGATCACCCACAGAGCCTGCATCTAAAAAAGTCAGTTCATCAAGACACAGAAGTCAATGTAATAATCAAATGCATTGAATTACTTTCCTCTCCACAATATTTAAGGCATTGTATAGTTTTACCATAATATTAATGTTTGTGCTTAGATCACTCTCCCTACAAATAAAGCCAAAAGACTAATGTACAAGTTTCCTGATTCCCAGTGATTTTGATTCTTCCTTGGCAATGACAACTCCCGTATGAGCTTACCTGTTTCATAAATTCTAAACAATTGCTAGATTCAAAAAGGTTGCTGGCCTGCTTGGCCTGCTCTCAGGCAGAGTTGTCCAAAGAGTGGAGCTAAACCTAAAATGTCATTATTGACTCTTATCACATATATTCAAACAGATAATGCTAAGAGATTACAATAATTAGGTCCAAAATTAGATCCATGAAAATCAATTATTCTTATTGCTCTTCCACATGGCATGATTAAACAGACAAGAACAGCAACAGTTTGCTCTTGAACACCTATAAATTGTTGTATAAATATTTTATGAGATTTTATGAGCTGTACAATATGATTTCTGGGCTAAAACCACTTGTTTTAAGTGGTTTCTTAACTGGCTTTGACCATAGCTGTTGAGCCTGTCAACATACATTTTCTTCTGCAAATTCCTTTGCCTCAGGTCCTAAACAGTTACATCAGCGATATCATCCTTTCTAATTTAATGCTGATCTGTCTGTATTCTCCATCTAATGCCACACCAACAACTCAAAACATAGAAATCTATGTTGTTATACTAGCTCAATTCTATAAAACCTGGATTCAGAAAAGAACAATGCTGCATTGAGAATGGAACAGTTATTACTGTTCTCACACACATTAACCATACAAAAAGGAATATCTGATGCAGAGGTATCAGAGCATCCTGATCATGGTCTGTATTACAGCAAAACTAAAACAGACCAATAAGCATGATTCCTCCATACATTACTTCATTGTTGGGTCCTACTCTTAAAGCTTTGAGTTCAAAGGCATTAAGAAGAAGTATAACCTAGTAGAGAGGGGAAAAAAAAACAAAGATGAACATTTCTGGATAAGAAGCAGCATCAACATTCAAATAATTTTGTCACTCTTTCTTCTGTTACATTTTTTCATCTTGTACCACCTGGTAGTTTTAGCTTACAAGGCCAATAGGTCCCATGAATTCCAGCTGCCCAACAGATAAACATTTCAGTGTAACGTGAGCATTTTGAAAAGCCCAAACTGGGAAACTTTAATTTCACTTAAGCATGCTGTGCTCATTAATGTATTTTTCCTCTAAATACATCTTTGCAGACCCAGTGTTAAAAGCACCAAGTTTTAATTTTGTCCTACCAACTAATACTGTCTACCACAATCCAGCGTAATTATGTATATGCTAGCAGTCTCATAACCTCAGGCAACTAAGTATTTCATTTTAAGGTCACTTAAAAGCTTTTGCAAGCACAGACCTTTCTTAAGATTTGTTTTATAAATCAACCACAGTTTTGATTTGTAAATTACAAGTTCTCATGTTTTTTTCATTATTTATATTGGGAAAGTACCTGGGAATTCTGTTTGAGATTGCACCCTGCTTAGGCTTGGCACTGCACAAACACCCCCATCTGTAAAGACTTCAATCAAATAGAGGAGACAAAGAGCAGGTCAGGAAGAYAGAAGGAGTATTAAGCGTATCAGGAAGATACAAGCAATCTTCCCCCTCTCACGCAGCAGGGTAGTGGGAGCACTGAAGGACAACGCAGGTCTCGTCACTCTCGGCCAGTGCTCTACTTTCCAGATCAGTGTAACTTTAAAAAGCCAGCAGAGGCAGTGCAAGCATTGTAACCAGCATCCTGCTGATGGCAAGGGGTTAGTTTGGGGTTTTTTTTAATTAAGTTCTCCCGTAAATTGTCCTTCCCTTTTAGATAAAAAAAAAGGAAAACACAAATTTATGAGCACACGAGAAGTAAAAGTAAAGAGACAATAAGAAAAAACAACACATAACCCTCATAGAGTACCAAACAAGACTTTAGTGACTAAAGTTCTTTTTGTAAAATGTAATTTGGAACGAAGTGTACTCTGCTGGATTTGACACACAAAACTTAAAAACATGTTCATTTTGCTATCCTATGTTTACTTCAAGAAGGTAAAAAGAAGAAGCAAGAAGCAAGACTGATGGCTGAGAGAAACAGCAGAGGGCAGCCACTAAAGTAGTGTTTCTGGATGGATGTTCCCTCAGACTAACTGGCAATTATGCCTCTGAATTTCCCTGCATTTCCTTTAATGACAACTAGTTAGTTTTTTAGTTGCAACAACCCACAGGTCCAAAACCTGGAATATTAAACAATGCTCTGTTTTTGAAGTATGTAGCAGGGGACAAGAACAAGAGTAGAATAGGACTGTTAGTGCCTGCCATTTTAACTGATAGACAAACTTGTATGTAAAACACTTTAAAAGGTATGTCACAGTCCTAATTGCATTTTGCATAACATATGACAACACTTAACATGTTCCTGCTGCATAGTTTATGATATATTACAGTTAAATAAAAGAATAAATAGTTTGGCATGTAGTTTCAACAAGGCTCCGTAATAGAGACCTTTTGGATGCTGAAAGGCTAAGAGGGTGTGCATCAAAGGAGAAAACTGTTTGCCAATTATTACTTGGAAAGTTATTCTACACTTAAACAGTAACTATAAAAGATATCAGAGTTTGGTAAAAGGACCTGTGAGAAAGTCCACAAAAGCATGCATGAAGCTTCAAGCAGAAACAGGATTAAAGAAAGGTGCGTGGCATGTATGACACCAGTCTTTAAAGAGTTTGAGTGATCTAGGCAACTAAAGGCTTTAAATGTTAATTAGTAAATATTATCATAAAGAATACAATCAGTGGACACCTGGAGAAATACGATCTACTGGGGAGAAGCAGCACAGGTTCTGTAAAATAAAGGTCTGCCCTAGAAATTTGCTGAAATTCTTTGACAGGCTCAATGACCTCTGAATGAGGGCAATTTGGTTTACCTTGATCCCCAAAAGGCTTTTGGCAAAATTCAGCACCTAAGGTTTTCAAGGAAGCTACGTAGCCACATAAGAAGGGAAGTCCTGATGTGGAGAAATAATTGGCTGGAAGATAGGGAACAGACAATAAGAGCAAATGGACCATTCGCAACAAAGGAAGGAAACCACCACTGAAGTACTGCAGGAGCTCTGTGCTCTTCAACTATTCAATAGTGAAAAAAAGGATGAACAGCAAGTTCAAAGTTTAGTAATGACATCAAGTTATCCAGGAAAGTGAGGACAAGGGCAGACTAAAGAACTGCATGACTTTAAGAAACTGAATAGCTGTCCAATAAATGGTAGAGTAAATTCCAAGTAGATAAAGTGAGGCAGGTGAGGTGGAGGGGGGAAATTCAATCCCAGATTTAACTGTACAACAACAAGCACTGAAGTGATCACTAAGGGACAAAACTGTGACATTTTAGTAGTTCCAGGAAAATACCAATTCAATGTTTTTCACCAGTTAGGAAGAAAAAAAAAAAAAGAAAAGAAAAAAAAAAGGGAAAGCAGACATTAGAAATTATTACAAAAGGCATAAAGCAAACCACAGAGCATTGTTATGAAACTATTTAAATCCATGACCTACTCCCACTGCGAATGCAGCGATGACGTGACCAGAACTGCACAAGAAGGTTATCTCAGAAGTGGAAAAGTTTCAGGGAAGGGGAACAAGGACGATCAAAGTCACAGAACTGCTACCATATGAAGAATGACTAAGATGCRACTCTTCAGCCTCAAAGCAGAGGCAAGTTAGGAAGTGCCATGGGGATGACTGGATGCAGAGTCAGTAATCATGCACTAACGATGGGTCATTAGCAGTACAAGGGAAGTCATTCTTCCCCTCCGACCATTTGTGAGACAACATATGGAATACTTTGCCCAGTTTTGGGCAACCCAATACAAGACACACGCTGACATACTGGAAGGAGTCAAGAGGGCCCCTGGAAGGCCAGTGGCGTGATGTAGAAGGAGAGGCTGAGAGAGCTGGATTCGCTCACTCTGGAGGATGGAAGGTTAATTGGGATCTATTTGCTAAGTACTTAATGTGTGGGTACAGAGCAGACAGGGCCAGAGTCCTCCCCTACGAGGTGCAGACCAAACAAATTAGAGGAAATGGACAGAACCTGCAGAACAAGAAATGTTTAATAGATAATAAGAAAATATTCTTCACAATGAACGTGGACAAATGTTGGAACAGGTTGCCCATAGCGTGCTGTAGAATCTTGAGTCCTCAGAGACATTCACAAGTAAGCTGGGCAGGACATGGAGCAACCTCTCATATCCAACTACCAAGGTGCTTTGAGTGAGTGTGTATGTGGGGAGAAAGGTCGGACCAAATGTCTTTCAGATGTTCCTTCCAAACCAACTGTTGTGGTTTAACCCCAGCCAGCAACTAAGCCCCACACAGTCGCTCACTCACTCCCCTGCAGTGGGATGGGGGAGAGAATCGGAAGGGTAACAGTGAGAAAACTCATGGGTTGYGATAAAGACAGTTTAATAGGGAAAGCAAAAGCCGTGCACACAAGCAAAGCAAAACAAGGAATTCATTCACTGCTTCCCATGGGCAGGCAGGTGTTCAGCCATCCCCAGGAAAGCAGGGCTGCATCACGCGTAACGGTGACTTGGGAAGACAAACGCCATCACTCTGAACGTCCCCCCCTTCCTTCTTCTTCCCCCAGCTTTATATGCTGAGCACGACGTCATATGGTATGGAATATCCCTTTGGTCAGTTGGGGTCAGCTGTCCCGGCTGTGTCCCCTCCCAGCTTCTTGTGCACCCCCAGCCTACTCGCTGGTGGGGTGGGGTGAGAAGCAGCAAAGGCCTTGGCTCTGTGTAAGCACTGCTCAACAATAATGAAAACATCCCTGTGTTATCAACACTGTTTTCAGCATGAATCCAAAACATAGCCCCATACTAGCTACTATGAAGAAAATTAACTCTATCCCAGCCAAAACCAGCACACTAACTTATTCTGTGATCCTGTGATGAAATGAAGCAAATGGAAAACAAGTTTAAAAAAAAAAAGAAGAAAAATCATACCATTTTGGGCTGGAAACCTCAATTGAATTCAACAATGTTACTCTATGCTGACATCAGCATTTTCAAACATATTTCAGAAGCATTAGAATGCTTTGATATTTGTAAGCTCCTTTGATACAACCATTTAAAAAGCTTTCTCCTCAGCCTTCATCCATCATTTACATTGTAGTCCCTGACACCAGAACTGCAGTCCCTAACCTAATTCTGTGCATTACAGCTCACACACGCAACTGYGCTGGGTGCTAGTCCTAGTTTTTCCCAGCTCAAATTCACAAACTGCACACAAACCTTTTAAACCCTGGCAGGCAAAACATCAAAGTACAGAAAGATCAAAGCCAGAGATCATATTTACCAGTATTTTTTTTCTGAAAAAGACATCTAAACTGGCTGGGAATGAACATTCCATCTCTTCTCTCACACTGACGTCTATACCAGAGTGCTTTCAGTAAGCTCGTTCCTATAAACCCAGCCCAATAACTATCAACAGTGGAAAGAACAGCTGGTGTCCATCAATATGTGAAGCATTTTTTCCATTAGCTAAATTACAAAGCCGATTCTGGAAGAACTTTTCACTAATTTCTATTCGTGGTATAGGTCAGGAAAGCAGAGACCAGTAATCTAGAATGGATGCAAGTTTAATCAAAATCGGAAAGAGTTCCCACATCTACAGTCTACCCTGCCCATGGAAACCCCACCTCATCCTCTGCTCATGGATTCCATCCCCCCTTTTCTGAGGAGAGGGAAGATTCTTGAACTCCTGTGACTGAAGGGAGTACAGTATAGAGTATACATTGGGGGGGGGACATACAATCATACTCCAACGTTTAAAAAAAAAAAAGTGCAACATTGGTAAGGGTGGATGGCCTAAAACCTGCCATGGTTTTAATCCCCAGTGCCATAGGATTATATTGCCATTATCCACACTGCACAAGCTCAGTACAAATCAAGACCTAATATTGGTTAAACCCAAATTTAAACATTTTAACCCCAGCGTGCTTTCTCGGGCTAACCATCCCATGGTCACTTTAAAAGTGCATAAGGAACACCTGACTTCTTTCCAGGCTTATCTAGTAACTGCTTGGAGTTAGCTAGACTTAGATACTGGATAGGACAGCCCACGTTACTGAAATAACTGAACGCTGGCAAGGGAAAGCCGGCTGCTGCTGGCTAGGCTGGGGATGGTTTTGGCAAGTTATGGACAGCGTTTACTAGAACAGCAGCTTGGCATAGGTAACACAGCATCCTACAAYGGCCTGAAAAAGGATAAGTACAGGAGAAACTCCCCTACTTGTGTGCCCCTCCCTACCTCTTTTCCCTTGTGAGAAGACACTATTTTTACTCCCAGGGTCTGGTAAGATTCCCTCTGCTCCCTCTCCCAAAAACAGGGAATCAGCACCTGCAGGCAACCCCTGCACACACCCTGGAAAGACGTCAGATGCTCAAGCAATGCCAGGAGGAGAGCTCGGTAATGGTAAGCGGCTGCTGGCACACGTGTGAGACACCTGCCCGATTTCCAGCGTGGGAAGGATACCCTCTTGTCAACAAGTCTTCTTAGGGCAAAGTTTTACCCGTCAGCATCAAAGTGAAGCAAAGCAACAAGGTGTTTCTCCAGCCTTGCTGCAACTACTTCCCAGAGCCTTTCTTTTCCCGCCATGTGTTTCGGGTTACTAGGGGAGCCCGTCTCCCTCCTTTTGCTCTCTGAGACCTTCATAGACAACACCTAATCAATCGCTTTTTAGCTGGGCTAATTATTCAGGCAGGTCTGCCTGGCCCCAGGTTCTTAGAGGTGCGAGCATAGTAGTATAACAAATTAGCATAAAACTAAAATGTCCTTTAGAAAAATTTCAATTGCTTATGTAGAGTAACGTTCTGTATGTTTCCTCTCGGGTACAATTCACACACTACATAGAGTATGTGGAATCAGAGAAGTAACGTAACTGCTTCCCAAAGCTCATCAGGTCAAAATACACAGCAGATCTGCAACCCACAGTTAGTGGTGCAACTTAATTACTTTTGTGATCTTATTTTGTCTTCTTTTACCTCACAGAAGAAAAAGGCATGTTGACCTTGCAGTGAGTATGATTCCTTTTTTGGGGGGGGGGGGGAATCAAGCTAACAGGGGTACTCAAGCTAGAAACAGATGCTAACTCCCAATCCAAAATTCTTCTTCTATTTTTGTTACTTTGCTCTTGCAATAAAAATTATTTAATTTTCTGCCGTTTACACTGAGAGACATGCTCTTTGGTTCCAATTTTCGGCTGTTCCTGTTCAGCAACAGACGCTCGAGTGACGTTTCTCACCAGGCACGCACTCCAGGATTCAGCTCCCCAGTAATCACATTAGCTGTGATGCACATCATCACCTTAAAGATTGCGTCAAGCTTCCGCCTTGAGCCCGGGGCCGGCCAGACACCTAGCCGTGCAGAGGGCAGGGATTTTCAAGGAAGTTTCTTGGACACTCAAGATGGAGGTGGAAGCCGCCCAACTCCTGCAGCCTCCTCCACGGTCTCAGAAGAAGTTCCCAGCACTGCGACAACGACAATTAACCTCCATTTTTGGGAGGATTTCGGAGATTGCCGCTTGGCCGGACAACGCGCACGCGGCCGATGCACGTCACCCCCCCGCCCCTCCCACGCGCACACCACCAACTGTCAATGCCACCAACTGCCACCGCCCCCACCCGCCTCTCGCCCCTCCCCCGCCCACGAGGCACCGCCCCCCCGCACCTGTCACGCGCACGCGCAACCCCTCGTGACACCTGCCTGGGGGGCGGCTCC
>JASVER010000001.1:24804974-25051238 GCA_030449065.1 Oceanodroma leucorhoa | reverse complement strand
GGCCGCGCCCCTGCCCCGCCTCCCGCCCCCCGGCTCCCACCCCGGCCCGGCCCAGCTCCGCCCGGCCGAGCGGCAGCCCGGCGGCCGCTACCGAGCCATGGCGAGCGCGGCGCCCGCGCAGCCCCGCGAGCCGGAGGCGGGCGGGGAACGTGGCGGCGGGCGGGAGCGGCCGGAGGCCCTCGAGGAGCGGGGCGCGGCGGCGGCCGGGGATGCGGAGCTGACGGAGGTGTCAGGCGGGGCCGGGGCGGCCGCGGCGGCGGCGGCGGCGGCGGCGCTGCTGGGGGAGACGGGGCTGGCGGTGGGCTGCTGCATCGCGGCGGCGCTGAGCTGGGAGCGGCCCCTCCACAGCCTGGGCGGCTTCGTCTGCGCCAACCTGCTCTTCTGGTGAGCCAGCCTGGCCGGGGTGGGGGGCGCCTCCTCCCCCCACCCGCGCTTCGCTCGTCCCTCGGGAGGCGCGTTTGCCTTGCCCCCCCCTTCCCCGACCCGTCCCCTGGCCGCCCTGTGAGGGGAACTGACCCAGTCCCCCCGCTCTTCCCCGGGGAAGGTCTTGCTTGCCTCTTTACCTGCGCCATCTCCTCCCCTGCCCCCGGCAGCCGCTCTGGGGCAGGGTATGGCCCTGAGGTCGTGTGGGTCTGCTTCGTCGGGTTCTTTCACCCTCTCTGTCTGCTTTCTGCCTCCCCTGCCCCCCAGTTTCATTCAGTAGCGAGGAGCCTCGGGTCAAAGCTGACCTGAGCGGCCGCGGCACGCCCCGCCGAGAAGTCGCATTTCTTGAGGCTGAGGCAAGCGATGGGCCTGCGTTTCTGTGCGGAGTTCTGAAACCTCGTGAAGTCAGGCCCCGAGCCCGTGGTTAGCGCTGCGCTGCTGCCGCGGTCCATCGCTTCAGAGTTCATTTTGGGTGCGCGTGCTCTTCCAAATGGGTGGCCTAGTTAGTGGAGGCTTTGTGGAGTGGGGACAGCSGGAATGTTGCTGCAGTGCACCAGTTCTCTGATTTTGACTAAGCTTTTTCTAGTCAGATACAGTTTTATTGAATAAAACACAGAAATTAACATAGGGAGGTGTTCATTGTTGTGTTTGTAACAACTCTAGTGTTTATTTCTGTAGGAAAGACTTGTCTTTCTATGTGAAACTTCTTCAGGACTTTTCCCCTGATCTTAGATTTTGGCCATGCCTACGTTTTTCGTTTTCTGATCTCCTAAAATGCTATTGTATGCCTGCTTGCTCCTGTAGAGTGATTTATGTGTTAGAGCTCTGTCTAATCATACTGCTGAGACTCTAAGCCTCGTGTGGCTAGAACTGCCTCCTTTCCTCTTAAGCGAATGAGAGGCAAAGAAGTGGATTCATGGCAAACTCCACTTAGTTCTCTATAACCCTAACAGTGTGGTGTTTAAACATGAGATCCAAGTCACGGAAAGAGAACTTCCTGAAGCTTTGTGTTGCACAAGAAAATCTCTCTGTGCAAATATTTGCAAAACCATTTTATCCTCTTTAATCCCAGGAGCAGTGTGTGATGTCTAGTTTAGGTTGACTTTTATTATCCATCTCGCTCTTAGGTATCCTTGGTAAATCCTTCCATTGAGAAGGTTACATGGTTCTGCTCTCATTTGCTGCATACTTCAGAGATCGTCTGTTCTTTCAGCGATTTGGAAGGGTCCTAATGCTTTATGTTGCTTTGTGACATGGCTCTGATAAAATTTTGAAGGACAGCATCTGACAATACATTTCTGTGTCTCAAGGAATAATAGCTGCTGGGCAACCTGTTTGCTATTCTTTTGTCAAACTTTGATCGTAAGCAAGGTATATAGTGCCTGCGTTATGTAATGCCTATAGAAAATCTCCTTTGGTAGTCTTACTGGCAACTTGTTACGTGACCAGTATTTGAAGTTATTTTATCAAAAATTATAGTTCACTCTACTTACTGTCAAGGTGAGTCAGAATGGCAAAAGTCAGGGCAAGGATGGGTTTTATTTTGGTGGTATTGTTGTACCTCAGCAGGAAGCTCCCTGTCCTAGTGCCAGGGAGATTTGAGAGGTGGAGACAAACTAGGAAATATGTAGGAGCCGGTATGATGGCCAGTAAATTTCTGTGGTCTGAGACTGAAGAACATCAGGAAAGATCTTGTTAGCAAACCTATGAAATCTGACACTTYGAAAATGAAACAATCGTTTAAATCTAGTTTCACATTTCCCTGCTTTGGTGTTGGCGTCATGAGTGTTTGCAGCATGGTGTGTTTACCGCTTCTCCTTTTCTTGTTTGAGATCCAACTGGTCAGCCTGGTTTGTGATGACTTAGCCAGTCACTACTGATTCAGGACTGGGAACGAGAGTTCRCCTCAGCTGCCTGTGAAGTCTCTCCTAACAGGGCTTTGTGCTGGCTGGAGCCTAGGTTGAAGAAACATCTCCTAGTTACTGCTTCATGTGCCTCATCTTTCTTCATCTGCGAGTATCCCTATCCCCATGCAGAGGTAGTTGCACTCCCGGTGTGTAGGGCCTCTAATTTCAGTATTTCTCAAAGTTGAGAAGTCTGTATTGCTGGGTGGGAGACTTCTCTCACTATATGAGCAATAGTGTTGGTGGAAGGGGAGGTGAAGTTTGATTTTACAGTTTTCCAAATGTTGGAATAGTAATGACAGTTCCTTCCTCCCATCCCTTTAATTTTGGTGGGACTGTGTTTTCCCTCACAGTTAGTTTAGTTTTTGTATGTATGCCATTCAAAACACTTCATGTGTAAACTATTTCARTAGGAGCTGCTGAGGGTCAACTATTTCTCTGATGTCCTGTCGCAAAATTCTTTTTTTTTTTTCCTTTTTATATATTTGATTGTAATCTCTTTCCCACTAAAAATCTTTTAACTGTAGTGCTGTATATATGGTTTTGATGTTTACTACTGAAATAATTGTAGGTACAAGAAACTTACTAATTTAATTTCATTGTTTCCTTCATTTTTTGCATATTCCTAACAAATCATCATGGACTCTTTAACAAGGCTTAAAGCAACTATTTCTTGATCGTGACTTCAGGACCTTCTTAGACTAGGCAATACTGTATCGTTTTTCAGTTTCCTTGGATTTCTAACATAAAGGCTTGCACTGAAGTTCAGACCCTGCAAAAACTGACCCAATATATACTGCCACATTTAGTGAACTAACATTTCATGAAATTTTCTCAAAAATTAATGAAACAAGGCTGGCAGTTAAAGTAAAAAGAAATCTAGTTATTGAAAAAGCATTTGTCACTTACCACTTCCATTATTTATTCACCATGAATTGCTTTAAGTCCCCTGCCTGAAATTACCCCAACTGAAAATCTTCAAAATGAACAAGGGTTAAATATATATTATTTAGCACCTAATCATCTGAAATGTGATATGGACTCTACTTCTCCACCGTAGATAGTTTACAAACTGAAGTCAAAATACCACATGAGGAAAATAGGAYTTTTTTTTCCTATTTTACACACGTAGTACTGAAAAAGTGAGTGATTTGCCCAAGAGCAGAGAAACTCTGTGCTGGTGCCAGAATACCTAGTCCAGGTATTCCGAGTGTTAGGCTGCTGACTGATAAATTTTAATCTTAGGTTTAATCTTAAACAAATATTAACAGTCAATCCTAGATTTTAAGCTAGTATTCTAGCCTAATTAYTACTTTGTGTGTGTGTGTATGGGGTCGGGGGGGATAGTGGCAGTTTTTCATTTTTGTTCTCCCAATCTGTCATCTTAAATATTTCTGTGAGGTCAGAGGGGCAAGTTTACTTTTAGTAATTCTGTAATTAGTATTATGTCTTTTGTAGTTTGCAGATATTTGTTTCAAATATATGTTCTATATTTGCAGATACATGTTTCAAAGATAATACATTAATGTCTGATCCTTAGATGCACCAGTTGCATCTATTCACCAATTGCCCAAATGACTGATTGCCATAGGGTTTCTTGGGAAGAGAAGCAGTAGAAAGGCTTTTTTTTCTTTTTTTTTCTTTCTGTATCCTTGTGGAACGAGTTGATTGCATTACCCTGTTTGCTGCTCTCATTGCTAGCCCAAATCCAAATTTTTATTTGAGGATTTTTGTATACTTTCTGATATACAAATTTGTATGTTAACTGCAGGTCTGTTGTTAATAACGTTATATGATGYTATCGTACTGGATGGACAAATCAACTGACCAACTGTGTAAAAGACAAGTATCATTCCTTGATTTAGACAGGTATGCTGGCCAAATTTACCATAAAAAATAGTGTCTTTTGTCACCATCCATACTCAGATTTTTTTGCTTGTTTTGTTTTGTTCGTTCTCAGACCTAATGAATATATTTTTTTTGTATGGGAGAATTAATTCATCAGGAGAGGAAACAATATTTCTTACATCTGAACTGGCCGTGTGCATTGCATCAGGTAAAGACTGTGGTAGGAAGGTTATTCCAGATATAAAATCTAATTGCTATTTAAATATTAGTAACAAAAACACATTCAGAGTTTAGAGGTTTGATGTGTTTTGTTTAAAGTATCCAGTTTGCTTTAAGACTTGTTATTTAAGTGTTTCTTACTTGAAATATCTGCTTGGCAATGGTAATGCTTACCATGGAGAGATCTCAAAGTGCTTTCTGTTGATTAATTTATTCTTTTGATGTAAGAAAATAGTACTGGCCTAAGCATTTCTTTCAGGTGTTTGCACACAAGCTGTAAATTGTGTCACTACTACATCTCGATGGATAGCTTGCCTATAAAGCCAGGTTTCTGCACGTTTAGAGCAGTGTGCATATGCAGTGTAYGCCTGCATCTGGATTTTTTTTCTTGTGGCGGGTTGACCCTGGCTGGACTCCAGGTGCCCACCAAAACCACTCTTATCACGTCCCATCCTCAGCTGGACAGGGGAGAGAAAATATAACAAAAGGCTGGTGGGTTGAGACAGGGAGGGAGAGATCACTCACCAATTACCATCACGGGCAAATCAGACTTAACTTGGGGAAAATTAATTTAATTTATTGCCAATCAAATCAGAGTAGGGTAATGAGAAATAAAACCAAATCTTAAAACACCTTCCCCCCACCCTTCCCTTCTTCCCGGGCTCAACTTCACTCCCGATTTCTCTACCTCCTCCCCTCGAGCGGCACAGGGGGATGGGGCGTGGGGGTTGCAGTCAGTTCATCCCACGCTCCTTCCTCCTCAGGGGGAGAACTCCTCACACTCTTCCCCTGCTCCAGTGTGGGGTCCCTCCCAGGGGAGACAGTCCCCCACGAACTTCTCCAGTGTGAGTCCTTCCCATGGGCTGCAGTTCTTCACAAACTGCTCCAGCATGGGTCCCTTCCATGGGGTGCAGTCCTTCAGGAACAGACTGCTCCAGCATGGGTCCCCCGCGGGGTCACAGGTCCTGACAGCAAACCTGCTCCAGCAAGGGCTTCCCACAGGGTCACAGCCTCCTTCGGGCATCCACCTGCTCTGGCGTGGGTTCCTCCACGTGCTGCAGGTGGGTATCTGCTCCACCGTGGACCTCCACGGGCTGCAAAGGGTCAGCCTGCCTCACCATGGTCTTTACCACGGGATGCAGGGGAATCTCTGCTCCAGCACCTGGAGCACCTCCTCCCCCTCCTTCTTCCCTGACCTTGGTGTCTGCAGCGTTTTTTCTCTCACATAGTCTCACTCCTCTCTCCAGCTGCAGCAACTTTTCCTCCTCCTTAACTATGTTATCCCAGAGGCGCTACCACCGTTGCTGATGGGCTCAGCCTTGGCCAGCAGCAGGTCTGTGTTGGAGCTGGCTGGCATTGGCTCTATTGGACACGGGGGAAGCTTCTAGCAGCTTCTCCAAGAAGCCACCCCTGTAGCCCTTCCGCTACCAAAACCTTGCCACGCAAACCCAATACCAGTCTTTGTTACAAGAAACTGGGCTATCAGACATGCAGCAGGTGCATTTGTATAGCTGTTTAATATGTTGGGTATGGCTGTGTCATTATGTTCCATTTCGAGTGCTTGAGAAAGGGGACTGTAAATTTCTGCKTGGTATCAACACTGACCGTGGGTACCACTGGAAACTGAGTCCTCAGGGAACTGCTCAGTCAAACAAGAATCTTAGTGAACTTGGCATTCTGAACCTTAGGAAGTCCACAGCTTACAAAATGTTACTTTCTTCTTAGTCTTGTCTGTGTTAGGTGGTCATCTTATGCTACTGATGTTATTCCTAGAAGGCTGGTGCAGTGGTCACTAGTGTTTTTCAGTCAGTGTAGCGGTACTGCCTGGGGGTTGTGAGGTTGGTGGTTGTTTTCCCCCAGCAGTTTGTGTGGTCCCTTCTTTAAGGATGACTCACTTAGTCCTTGTACAAGGATCATGTGGCTTTTATCCATCCCATTACCAGCATGCCACCAGATGTCATTAGTAAGAAATTCACAAGAGACCCTGTATAGACTGTATTGACTTTTTATTTTACTTTTAATTTTACTTAAACAACTCTGGATTTTTGGTGAGTCCAGTTATTGAAATTGCAAATTGCAATAGAGAAGTATTTTATTCCCTATTGCTTTAATTCAGCTTACACAGTAATTCAGCTGTTTCAGAATCCTTTCCCCCCCCCCACCCCCAGACTTAAGCTTTCCCAAAACCACACTCAAATCTGAGAGCATACCAAGCAAAACCAATACAGAAAGAATTAATTATGCCCAAATTTAAATGCTTAGGAAGAAAATATTTGGTTCAAAATATTTGTTTTCATTTAGAATATATGTGGGAAATTCATTAGTGGTGGTGGACAGGAGGGAGATTACCAAACTAAATTAAATGAGAATTGGAATAAAGAAATCTGTGAAATTAAAACATAAAGAAAAATGCATGAAAATTAAGTGAGTTGGAGTAAGAAGGGGTATTGATGTTTCAAGGCCAGTTTGTAGTATGTTGGCCTTCAGATCACTATCTTAAATTTGTAGTATCTCCCCAGTCAGGAGAACACATCTGTATGTTTTTGTGACAAAATGTTTTTCTTTTTATAGCAACCAGATGCTAAATGTGGTTTTGAATTTGGGAAATTTCAGTCTTCAGCTATCTTTGTTATATAGGTAATCTTAGAGCTACCTTTTTAGTCATTTTGGGATTACTTTCCCAAAATCAAAGTATCAGGATAACACACAAGTGAATAGTTCAATAGAGATTGTAATCCTGCCTCAAACCCGAATAAGAGTTTCTATCTCTTGTCCCTTAAATAAAGGTAGTAGAATAGCTTATGTATTGACATATTTCTTTTGTATTTATAACACATTCATTATCAGAAGAGAGCAAGAAAAAAATTCTGGCATAGGCAGTTTTGAAATTCACTGTGCATCCACATGAATGGGTTTCTTACACGGGTAGTAGTTTGTTTCTTCTAGTCTGATAGTCTTAACTTACTTAATTTGCTGCCTTTTACCAAGCTTTTGTAACTTAGTGGTATTGTGATTATTTTATTATACCCAGCTACAGTACAGTAATTTGCCTTTTGTACTGCAAGCTTAAAAAATGTTTGCGTTAGTTTTTTTTTTCCTAGAAGGAGATATTCCAAAATATACTTTCTCTAGTAAAGTTAAAATTCCGATGGCAACACAAGTTGTGATATAATTTTAGGATTCACTTTTTTTTCACTCAGGCAGTTTTAAGCTTCTGTTCACTTTTCCAATATGAACTATTAAAACTTTTGAAGGCTTTGGAGGTAGAAAAGTGGAATAGAAAGTTAAATTAATTTGATTTAGTTAGCAAAAAAATTTAAAGCCACTATCTCAACAGCTTTCTATTGACAGTTTGCATAGTTTTGGCTGAGAGGTTGGTTTACAGGAATGAAAATTGACATTGTTTAAGAGCCAGACAGTGTTACATAAAAACCTGGACAGTTTACAGCATTTTTCAACCAGTAAGATGAAAACAGGATCAATCAGGAAAGAAATCAAATGGGATAATTGAGAAACTGAGGGAAAGCGAGCATTAGTGAACAATTTAGGACCGAATCCAGGATGAGGACTTTGTGGAAGATGGAAATCCCGAACAAAGGAGAATAGAAGAACTGCAGCATGGCTTGGGTTTATTCTGTCTTGCTAAAACTTAGAAATTCTGTGTCTAAAGCAGTTGTCTTAAGAGAGGAACGATAGTTTCTTCATGTATTAACTCAAAATAATGAGGCCTTTCAAATAGTAAGTAGAATTTTGAGAACAATGGAAGTTTTAGGGGGATATGCTATGCTCCATGGTAGATGTTACAGGACTAATGAGAGCATTAAAGAAAAGGAGATTTAGGGCAGCATGGTAGAGGTGGATTGTTTAACATCAAACTGCTGCTACTGTATGAGAAAATGGGATTAAGATTTCTTCTGTACTTTGCCAGAGTACAGGTTAATTAAGGTCATCTGGGCATGTTTCTGCAAAAATAAAGGAAGCCAGGTTATTTGATGTTATGCGTTTAATTCAAAATAATTTTAACTTCCATGGAAATACCCATTGTCACTGATGTAACAGTAGCATTTGATGTCATGGTAGACTCAGAAGGTGTGTCGTTTAGGTCATTTAAACTTCCTCCTTCTCAGTTTTTTATTTTATATGCCTATCTGAATGCAATAGGTTACAGTAAATCTGATCCACAAGCCACAGATGTTGAAACATGATTCTAACTACTTCATTCCCCAAGAGGTTTCCTTGCAAACAGCGTGAGATAATTTTGCAATGCAACATTTTATTAATGACTTGATCCTATTTCCCAGACCACCTCTATACTTCCAAATTTACCCGCTTACAAGCAAATTTCTCTTTGGTGATTAAATGCAAAGCATTTTGAAGATTTTTTTCTAATATTTTTGCTTAGAGAATTATACTATTTTCATTTTTATTTGGACATATTTATAAGTTTAAAATGTCGTTTCTTGTAGCTGGGGTAGAGAGAACACACAATTTGAATTCCTACCCTATGCGTTACTAACTTTAGCTAGAATTGTCCAGCAGTCTTTGCGTTTTGCCCTGCAACCTGTGCACAGACCTCCARGAGAACTACCACTTCTACAGGTGGCTGTCAAAGTAATAGTAGTTTAAGTTTGTGGGAGTCTTTCTTATGACAAGAGATTTATTTATTATTCAAAAATCTTTATTCCTAATAAGTTCTAGAAGGTTTTCTAAAAAACAGCTGCCCAGGTTTGATTTGATCTGTGCTGTCTGGCTGAACAAATACGATCCTAATCTTTTGAATAAAACCTGGCAACTAAGCCTCTTGAATAAAAGGTTGATGATTGAATTGTCTTTGTCTTAACAAGGAATTAAAGAGAATGCTGCAAGTTTTAGAATAATAATCATGCCTCTTCTGTTTTTTTATTTTTATGTACTTAATGATAGAATTTTTAGTCTTATAAAGGCACTATACAACTCATTGCTGGTTGGCACATAAGTCACAAATCAACTGCTTTCCAGTTCTTCATTCTATTCTGGTTGAAATACTTTACTAAAAGTCTTAGATATCTTAAGTTCTTGGATGGCATTCTTTCTTAGAAAAAATTTTAAATGAAAAAGGTTTTTTTTCCTAATTTATGTTTGTACAGAAGCTTACACTTTTCTCCACTAAATTAAAAGTAATTCTAAACATTTTTTTAATGTACATATTTTAAGAAGCATTCTGTTACAGTATTTCACATGTTTTCAGCTAAATAGATGCACAGCTATTTGAGTTCAAGCTGCCAGGCACCCAAAGTGGCGGTGTGCATATTTTAAATCTGGATTAACATAAGATGTAGAGTAAATGGTTTTTGAAATTATTTTATTCAACAAATTATGCTTTTTGTAGGGGTGGGGAGGTTTGTTAGACGGAATTTATAAAGTCTTTGTTCATTCTAAAGTTTTTGACAGCACATACGCAAATGTATTTTGTTRCATGTAGTATGTTTCCCTCTCCGCACCAGGGAATCTGCTGTACCACAGTTTTTGTGTRTCTTTCAGACATGCAGATTGACAGTTAAATACCATATAAATATAATAAGATTCTACCAAATTCTATTCTATAAATACATTCTACCAAAAAAGCGTGCATAACTTGTTTTGCCTTAAGTGAGTATTTACACTTTTTCTGCAGGGATGGGGAAGGGATTTTTGCACTGTAATTTTTAAACAAGTATCTAAATACTTTGGTTCACACCAAGATGTACTAAAGGAACAACAGGAAAAATACCGGATTATTGAGTTTTGGATTTCAAATGTGTTGAATACTTGAGCAATTGGATTTTACTATTTATAGATACTGCATTTTGATATTTACAGAAGCTTAACTGAAAATCATTTACATCTAAGAGCAATTCACATAGGAGTTGTAAATTCACATGTTTAATAGATGTAAAAAGCAGGTTTTGCAAATTAGGAGAGTCAAAGTGTTAAATTACCTTTAAATAAAATATAGTTGAATTTAATATATATTATTGCTTCTTGATTCATAAGAGGGCAAACAAAATGATTGAGCCAGTGATCAGTAAGAGCACAAGCTTTCTGATACTGCCTTTGCAGTGTATGTCAGCAGTGTTCTTCAGGAAGTGCATTTCATGCTGTATTTGGAAGAAAACTAACCCTCCTCCCTTTCCCCAGACCTTTTGCTTGAGATAGGCATCAGAATTCATTGCAGCCAGGCTGGTGCTGATCACTCCAGCAGTAAGCATGGAAGAATGGTCTACATTCAGCTCCAAACAGGAAAGAGTTACCACCAGGAAACAGTTACAGCCACATTTTTTCCTTATCTGCATGCCATCACTGTAGACATCTGTCTGAAACAGTGTTGGGCAGTTCCCTGTAAGAGCAGGAGTAGACATACCTTTAAAATTAGCAGATAGAAAAAGCAGAATATCCCTTGTTGGCAGTTGAGCATTCTCAAAAAGCCCTAGAAATATTTGATCTGTACAGGTGAGAGCCATTCTCTAGCTGGTTTAGGTCATAGCCCATGCTTGCATACAGCTCATTTGGAGCTGTGGACAGTTCTCACTTTTGTTCGGTGGTGCATCATAGCCGTGTCTTACGGAACAAGACTGGTTCTATGGAAAACTATGGCTGGAAGGTGTTTAGTGGATTTTTACCTTAGCGTTTAATGAGGAAACAAGTATATACCAACCTATGCTATTTAAAACACCACAAAAATACTGTGAAGAGTTTGGGCTCTGGTTTTAAGATGTAAATATGTGTTTCTTGAGCACTTAACTAAAGTCCACAAATCACTCATGCCACCAATAAATGTGTCGTAATAGCTGATGGTGAAGCAAAACTCCATGTTCATGTCTGTGTTATTCACAGCTTTTATGTATTTGTGTGGTTATTTCTGGAATTCATCTAAGGATAGATAATTATTAAAAGTGTACCTAGTAAGGCTTTCCAGAAATAACTGGCTCTGGCTGCTGATTATCTAAATAGTGTAATTCTTGATGAAACATTTTTTTACAGTTTGTGTTTGCAAAGTGCAAGTCATTCATAATTCTAGAATGTGCTGTAAAAAACATACCTTCGCAGCTGAAATGAGGCTTGTATGGTCAAATTGATATATTGCTTCTAAAGCAATTTAGTAGGTCCATGCCTTCCCTGTATCTCACAAGTAGAATTAAAAATAGCTCTTGCCATGCCCTGTAAGAGTTCATTATGTTTACAGACTGCAGTATTGTGTGACAATGTTTGCCTCTGAAATTTCTTAGCTGGCTTGCCCCCCTTGAATGACTCTATGATCAGGTTTGTGCAGTTAATTGTCCCAAGAGCTCTGTGCCAGGAGGTGGTGGCTACTTGATATAACAGATCCAATGGATGATTTGTTGTGTTAGTTAGTTAACTATAAAGAGTTGGAGAAAAGACAGGAAGGACAAGGTACCTTAGGGTACTTTCCWATCTTTAGGTGATGCGATATTAGATAGTATCACCTCCAGGAGTAAGTAAAGGAGCTCTCTAACCAGATTAGGCCTAATCATTAGTTTTAATGTGTTGCTCTTCTACGATGTACAGTCTTGCTTTTGCCGTTGGGATTTCAGCTGCATTTGTTGTCCCATCTTTTCTTTCCGTCTGACCTTCATGGCTATGGAAAGCTTGTCAAAAGAATATTTTTTTAATTATTATTTTTAGTCAGAGCACAATTCTTGAACTTAACCATAACATTTTACCAAAATATTAAAGTTGCCAAAATACTGAAAAGGTTACATTTGAATTTAGCAACTTCTCAATAGGCGGTAGAGATTAGTGGCAACGCGTACTTACTAATTGTATGTAAGTAGGAAGAAATTAAGGTGATTGAAATGCTGAAGAGCAGGTAGGGTGGAGTGGCTCTCAGTGGAGTTTCAGAATGGTGTACTCTCTTCAGTAAATCTCACACTTGTATGTAATATTGTATATATGTAGTATTTTAAAATTGCARTAGGAAGAGTTTACCATTATACAGTTGAAGAATTTTGACTTTTAATTGTGGAAGTAGTCAAGTTTTGACTCCTAATTTTGCTGTTTAGAATCATTTCAGTCCAGCTGCAGTACAACCAGGCCAAGAAGTAGAACCTGTTATGCTTTGAAGTTCTAAGTTCAGCATCTTACAGAAAAGGATTTGCCAACCACTTTTAATAGACTAAAACAGTCATAAAATGAAACTATAGTTCAGGTCGGTAGAGGCCTTGGGAGGTCTCTAGTGCAACCTCCAGCTCAGAAAAGATCAGTACTTAATTCAGAGCAGGTTGCTAAGGGTTTTGTCTTGATAGCCTTCAAGGATGGAAATTCCACAACCTGTGTGGGCAACCACTGCTTCATTATCCTAACAGTCAATAGTTGGTATCTCTCCTATTTCTTTTTATAATCATGGTTTCTCAAATCTCCCATAGTGGAGTTCAGTAGCAGGCTTGGCTCCATCAAGCCTACATTCTTCCTGTGTAGAAGAATGTAGGTTGGAGGGACAACAGGAGGTCAGCTAGTCTGAACCCCTCCTCAAAGTAGGTGCAGTCAGATCAAGTTGCTCAGCTGCTTGCCCAGTCAAATTTCGGAGATCATACCCCATAGTGGTCTGCCACCTGCTTACTGCCTCCAGTAGCTCTTTCACTTGACTGCTCTATAGGTCAACCAGAGCAGATCTTTCACAGGTGAGGCCACTGTTACCATCAGCCCAGGGGAGAGGCTTGAGGCATTTCTTGCATGCCCGGAAACCAGCTGGCTGTATCCTACCTCTGGAGCTGTGACTGAGTGAAGGCCTCCCATGTGCCAGGGRTGCCTATTTCAGCCAGTGCTGGGGACTGAGCCCTGTGGCACCTCATGACCGTTTTTATGCAGTCCTACACTGTCTACAGTGGAGATTCTTGCCTTCTTGTCATGCAAGCTGCCCAGATAACTGCTGAAGTCATTACATAAAATGCATAATTCTATATATTGTTTTAACCTTTGCTTTCTGAAAAAAACCCCACATATCTCAAAATATTGCAGAATTTCATGGGGGGACGAATCTTGCTTATGTCCCTAGTAAAGGTTGTTACTTCCACACCACTTGTAGAAGAAATTAAACAATTTCAAATTCAGTCTGTTTCGTTTATTGTTTAAAAAGAGAGCATAGAAGTTTGTTGAATAAGTATAGCTATTGATTCTTCTACTAAACAGAAATACTGTTGTGTAGTATATGATGATGTCATTCTGGAGCCTTTCAGTTTTGTCAGATGTGCGTGTGTGATGGAGATACTTAAGTAAACTCTGTTCTTTTCCTTTAAAAAGCAGAAGGGGAAAAAAAGCCCTAACTYGTAATAATAAGCAAAAATACCACTGAAACTTTTCACTGCTGGTTGCTATGCATCATGTTGATAATTCCTATAAGAATTTTGAATCCTGACACTGTTAGCATAGTAAGTGGCTTTTGGATTCTAGCATTTTTCGTTAAGTTTATGGTAGACATATGCAAAAAAAACCTACAAGGTGACCTTCTCAGCTTTTAACCAGTAAGGGCTTCAAGGACATAGGTCTGTCTGACATGGCTCGCAAACAGTTTTGCTAACCCGTACTGCTGGAGCACCTGAGGCCTGGCACACACTGGCTGTGAATAAATTCATAAGAGATGGTCTTTCTTGCAAACAGCACAGGGTAAATAAACAGTACTGAAGCAGGGAAGGAAGGAGTGTGACAGCTAATAATGTTAAGGTATAGGAAGTCCAGTCAGAACAATTCAAAGCTCTCCAAATAAGTGAAGAGCCCTTGTTTGGCTACTACATTAGCTGCTCCAACTAAATTACAGTTTTTATCCCCAAAAGCTATGGAGCAGAAGGACTGCAGTATCGCAAAGGTGGAATGACATGACTTGGAAGCATCTTTCAGAGAGGATGCTATCTTGTTAATCCTCATTTGCTAATCCTTGTCTGCATTAGTGCAGTTGTTTTTAACAGCAGGTGACAGCTGTGATTGCAGTGAAACTAGGAGYGTGGTTTAGTTGTGAGCATAAAGTAGGTCAAACATTCTGTACGTGCTTTGAAAGACAGGCTAAACCCTCTTAGTAAACATCTGATCTTACCTTTAACAACTAGTGAAATGTGTGTGTATGTATGCACACGCATTCACACACACATACATAAATTCCAGTATTGATGTATTCCTTTAAACCACTGAAGACAGGCCAATGGCAATTGCTTAAGTCGGGGCATACTGTTTGATTGTACAAAATGTTAATGCACAAGCACCACGAAGAACCTATAGAATAGGCATGTTACTGAGCCCACATAACTTAAAGGTCTGCATTTGTTACAAACTTCTGATGCCTAGAAGTTGTATGACAAATTCTTCATTAGATTTTTCTCTACAGTGTCGCATCTCCTCCTCTCCTCAGTTATCAATAAGTTAAATAAGTAGGTTAAGCAAAGTCTTCAGTGCAGTTAAACTTGGTCCTTAAACAGAATCAAGGATATTTAAGCGTGAAGATTATCCCAAGAAAAATAGTGGAACAACATGATGCAAAGCTGTTAGGAGTTTTGATTTAATGAGTTATGCTTGGGCAGCTTTGAAAGAGTGCACCTTGTAATCATTTTTCTTTTAAGTGTTTGCTTCCTGTGGAAAGGTTGTGGGGAGAAACTAAATTCAATTAACCTAATATCGATCTACTTTTTTCTCTTTATTTTAAGTACTAACAGCAGCTGTCAGTTTATGTATACTTCCAATAAGTTTAAAAGTATTCAGCGTTTATTTCTTCTGGACATTCTAGGTTTGTTGCACTGACCCCTTGGAGAGTGTATCATCTGACTTCTCTCATAGTACTTGGAGTGCTAGTTCTTCAGATAATAAAGGATTTGGTATTCTCGAGGATAAAAGGTAAGGCAGTATACTGATAGAGTTCCTTGCTTAAACACCTGCAATTCACAGCATGTTAGTTCATCACTAAATCCACTTCGATATTGTGATTATTGTAAAAGTATTAGCTAATTTCGGAGAGAAATAGTGTATCTATGATGATCTATTACCATTTTCAATGAAGTTTTGCTGCATTTTATAGAAAGGGCACTACGAGATTTGTTTTAGCATGAGTATCATTGGTATCAGTGAACAATCATTCTTGTTTCTTAACTGCTAGGTCTGAAAATGCATGATTTTCTAAAATACGAAGTTTTCCTAAACATGCCTACTTCTTCTTATGTTACTCTAATCACATTATTGTTGGAAAGTTTGGGAGACCAAATATCAACTGGCCAACTTTGTAAATAGATTCAGAAATGACCTATCGTAGCACAGTTGAAATAAAAAGTGAGCAGTATTTTTTTTCTGCTTTATGTAGTGTTTAGTTTGCAGTGTGTATAAAGTCTTATGTGAATACAACCAAGTTTGAAAGGGATTTTGAGTTGGCTGGGCTGGTGTTTGTTTGTTGTGGGTTTTTTTGTTGTGGTTTTTTTTTTTTTTAATATCTGTTCTGTGCTTCATTACCATCTTGAAAAATCTTTGGCAAAATGATGGTCATCAGTCTGTAATTTTTATTGTCAGGGAGATGTTTTTTAAAGTGTCTTATTTGCCTTTTGTTTGATGGTGAATCCCCATGCAAAGTGTTTGAAAAATAACCTGAACATGGTACAAAAGCAGGAAATAGGCRTCAGAGAAGCATGGTATTCCTCTTTGATGTACTACCATGTCATTTCTGACTGTCAAAGCCTATTGTTTCCTGCTAAGTTACCGCAGTTATTCGCAACGTTTTTTGAAGCATGGTTCATTGTCATTGCCTTCTCTGGAGTCTTCTATTTCCTKCCTGAGCATTGCAAGCTCAGAGGCCAACTTAAAAAGCTTAGCAGAATTTGATTTTTAGGCTCTGTGTTGTATAAATCACCACTAGTGTTGAATACCTCACTAGTTGGAAGGCGGTGATTTACATAAATTTTCTCTTAGCTGTAATTACTAATACGTTTGCATTGACCAAATCCAAGAGGTACCAATATTGACCAAGCTAAGAGAGTAAAAATACCATCCCATCTTCATTTGTGTTTCACCCCTGTTTYTATGTGAATTTTTAACCATTCATCATAGAGATGAGGCTAGGAAGACCTGTGTTTCGCAGCTTACAGAATGATTAATTTACTATAGTTAGCTTTTTTTATTTTACTATTGCCTTTGATGGCATTGTACACAGAGTTCAAGAACAACCAGGTTCTTGAAGTAATACTGTAGAAATCTTGTGGTAGTGACTTGAAATCAATGAAGTGCCACTCCAAAAAGCAGAAAAAAATTCTTCTCAGTATAACACTTCTATGTAGCTACTTCACACTTCCAGCCAACCACTAGATGGCAAGACTATTACAGATTCATAAGGAATGTAATGAAAGTGGTTGTCAATTTGTAGGTGTAATGCATAAGTTACGTTGGTTATCTTCTCCTTCCATGTGAAAATGTAGCAATATAAGATACTGATTTTTTCCATTTACATTTTTAAGTGGTATGTTAAGTTTACAGAAAACAGTTCAAGAACTGTTACTATAAGTTAATATACCCTTCCTGTTTTGACTATTACAGAGACTTCCTTAGCCATTTTGTCCCAAATTTGAATATTCCTTATGAATAAAAAAAAAAGTAATAATATTGTTTCTGGTTTAGTGCATTGTGTTTCATCTTACATTCCCATAATTGCAGGTGCGCAGCTTTGGAGGACCATCACTGGCAAGTAGGTGTATTATTTTTGATACATTGGTTATTTAATATCTTGGTTTTATTGTTAGTCTGGAATTTAAAAAAATAGTCTATTTTTCCTCTAATCAAAATAGAACTGAATTATTTTGATTTTAGCATCTTTTCTAAGTTTATTACTGCTTGTTCATCAGTTTTAATTTCTAATAACTTTGTAGAAAGTGTATTTTTTCTGATTTGAGTTGTATTAAAGTATAACATATCAAAATACTTTTAGAAATGCTTTTTCTTACAGTGGGATTATCATGCTTTGTGTTTTCTGGGAATTGTTGTTTTCTTTGAAGTTGGTTATTAGGGAAAAATACTGTGTTCGTTAAGGAGGTAAGTTTCTTTTAGAACATCATTATACCAGTGCTGTCTAGAAGTAGGTAAGCTTGCTGGGGTTTCCCTTTATCTCTGTAGTAGCCAACACAAGTAATTGATCATTATAAATTCAAATAAATATTAGTTGCTATACCTAGGGATAGGAATTAATCAATAATTGTGAAGTCTGTTGACTTGCCATTGGGCTGACTCAGTCCACAGGCAAATGTTTGTATCATGTTGTTAGTGTAGAGTATATCATTGATTTAATTTGTTTGCAGTATAAACTATGTCTCCAAATGGTTTACAGATGATCCATTTCAGAATAAAAGTTTGTATATTTAAGGCATTATTCTTCTAAGCAGACCACCAGGAATTATTGTATATCTGACACCATTTGAAAGCAACTGCTGTATTACAAATACCCATTAGTACACTATTGTATTACACCCTGACACTGAAAACAGTAATGCAAAGTTGAAAAGGGAAGAGTTTTTGTTTTCTGCCTAGAGATAGATACCAATATCATGGCAGTTACAGAAAACAGTTCAGATGTGCAGTCATTCCTAAATTTCTAGAGATATGAACTATCTTCAGACTTTCTTACAAACCTGAAGTGGAGCTATGTGGAACTGATGACAGGTTAGTTCATGAACTAAGCAGCATAAAATTGTTGTTTTACCATAGCTAGTGCTACTCAGTGTATCTGTGTAGACCGGCAGTGCTTCAAAGATTTTAATTGAGAAGCCATTGCTGTGGCACAGTAGATAGCGTGACTTGTGTTTCGTTCTTTCATCCTGTTCCTTGTGAGAGAAATTTACATAAAACTTACTATCTTTTTGGGTTTTGATATCTGAATTTACCTGTCTGCTTACATCAGAAAGGAGGAGGGCAAAGAAAATCAAATTGCTGATGGAATGGAAGGAAACACAGGCTTTTAACTGCACTTTGTTTCCATGAAAAATAATTCTGCAGTCCAAGACAACTTGTTTTCTCTCACTTCCCAGTTCATCACATCCTAAAAATAGAACAGTTGATCTTCATGAAAAGACTATAAATAGTACTTCAAATATCTTGGATTCAGGTTTTCAGGTGTCCAAATCTTTGGACTTGACTCGCTGGTCTGTGGGAAGCCCAATACAGAGAGCGGAAAAGAGAATTTGATGAGCTCACCATAGCCTATTCTATTGAATAATATAATACAAGCGTTCTGTATCTCTGTGTAAAATAATTTGCAATGGTAGGAATGCAAGGTCAGTTCGTATGTCCATGTAGCCCAGTATCTGCTCTCTGAGGGCGACCAGCCAGGAGAAACACGGCCTTGGGTAGTGTATTAAAGCAGGACAAGCTTGCAACGTTCTTCTCCTGGTGTACTTTCCCAGCCTCCAGCAGCTTCCAGTTAAAGGACTTCTAGGCACTGGAAGTGGTCTTTTCTTTTTTTTTCCTCCCCACCCACCCCCCACGCCCCACCCCCCTTTATCCTTAAACTGTTCTGGGTAGACCTTCCATGAATTTGTCTCATTGCTTTTGTTCTCAYAAACTTCTGATATTCGCAGAATCCTGTAGCAGAGATATCCACAGCTTGAACTATGTGTTTTGTGAATACAGCCTTGTGTTTGTTTGCTGCTATAATAATAGTTTCTTAATCCCTTTCTACTTTTGTGTTGGAAGAAATAGTGAGCAATTACTCTCTATTAATATTCTCCAGCAAGCTGTTACTTTATAAACTTCTATCCTGTCCTGTTCCATCCATGACCACTTAATTGTTCCTAAAATAGAAGTTCTTTGTAGCTTTGGTATCTTCATTGTGCTTTTCTGCACTTCTCTTCCATTTCTGTTATCCTTTTTGTCATGGGGCAGGGGCAGAATTAGAAATAGTGCTCAGCATTCAGGGAGACATTGGACTATACATTGGTATAAGACTGTACATTGTCATAAAAAATACTCTCTCTTCTTTTCAGAATAAATCCTAATGCTTGATTGGCTTTTTTTAACCTCTGCTGAGGTCTGAATTGATTTTTTCATGGATATATAATCATCTCAAGATTGTGTTCCTGAGTAGTAAAGGTCAGCTTAAAGCCCACATGACTTTAAGATTATTTTTTTTTTCCATGTGAATCTTTTCACATTTCATCTGCCTTTTGACAAGCAAATCACTTGATACTTGCTTAAAGTTCTACAATACTTTGCAGTTGGTTTTCATCTTTACCAGAATAATTATTCTCATACCCCATGACTTATCAAATGCTCTCACAGAGACTAGTGAGAGACCTTGTTGAAAGCCTTCTCAGAAACCCAAGTGAATTTGTATGGATATCAGCGTTAATTTACAAGCTGGTTGACTCTTTGAGAGCACAGAAGGCTTGCGATGTGATGTCCTTTACAAAATTGTGCCGTAGGACAGCATGCATGTCCTTTATTAGATTTCTTGACAGTTTGCACAGAACAGAGATGAGTCTTGACTGGCTTGGAATTCTCTGGCTCTTGCATACCTTATCTAAAAATAGATGTTGCTTTAGACACTTCACAGTCCTCTGGTGTTAAGGTGGCTTTAAGAGAGGTTATTTAGCATAAATGAAATTTCAACTGTTGCACCCTAGCTTTCATTTAGCACTTTTGTAAGGTCACGTAAAGACTTTACATTTGTTAGCACTGTGGGTGGGTATTTGTGGTTTTGTATTTTTCCTTTTTTTCTGAATGCTAAGATATAAATGTGCCTGTTGATTGGGTTGAAATTGGAAGAACTGCTATAAGATGTTGAGGCTGGATGCATGGTTGCTTTTCATGTTAACTCAAGATTGGATATGAAAATCTGTTTTCATGTTATCATATATAAGCAACCCGTGTCAAATGCATCCCCATACTGTCTGTTTACAAAAAAAACTACCCAGCAGAGAATCACATGCTCTTAAATAACATACAGAGAAAAAAAATAGATCTGTGGTACTTTCAATGAGAGGCAATGCTTGTTCTAATAAATCAAATGTGTTCATGACCATTCTCTGGCATCATGGCCCACAGGCACAAAACAACTGTGTCCGTAGCATTTAACTGCCTTACAGTCCACACAGAATGGCCCTATGCGGACTGGAAAGGATTCCTGGTCTGTGCTAACTTTGAAACAACCTTGGGTTGTTTGGGAAGGTGCTAGTTGGCATGTGCCAAAACTGTGCCAAGAGGTATTTTAATGGTTTAACTGCATAAATGTCCAGTTCTAGTGCCCAACAGCATTGCCACACACTGCTTAGTTTATCAAAATAGATATAGTCAGAAGGTAACAAATGATCTGAACAGACTTGTTTTCTGCCTTGCCTTTGTGTTATGTAATTCTGTTTTTGAAAATTATTATCATTCAGTTGCTGTCACACTATGTTGTGTCATAAATGGTGGCACAATTTTATGATGATTTTAGTAGTGAAATGGTATGCTTTGTACTGTTGTTTTTGCAATTAAAGCTTGTGGTAGTTGGAAGGTGAATGACTATCACTGCTCTGAAACTTTTTTTCAACATTTGTGTGCATTGTGCATCCTTTCTGCTGCACATACACTCCAAGCATCAGAGACTGCAGTCCTTCAATAAAGATACTGTTAACCTGTTGCACTTGCTTTTGGTCCTCCTTGGTCTTTGTTGAGCACTGCTGACTCAAAAATGCAAGAGTAGCTTCTCTTCTTTTTCATTGCCCTAACTCAACTGGCGAATGCTAGTTGGCTCCTGTTTAAACTGTGTCTGTGTAATAAGACCTGTGCTTTTATTTGTAATGGAGTAATTTAGTACTATATTAAGTTAAAAATTTTATTTTAAAACTGAAGCAAGATGAGAACTCATCCAAAACCTTTCTCAGTGAAGCAGGCTCTTGTAGTACATTCTGTTTCTGAATCTGCTTCTGTTTCTGAGGAACTTCTCTACTGATATCTTGCCTTTTTTTAAAAATGGTTAACAACTGTTAAAGGACCACTGGAGAAGGTCACCTGTTAAATTACTTTCTTTTTCTTTATAAAGCTGTTTTATTTCTTGCCATCCTAGCAAGATTTCTTTGAAACCTGGTGCTTCACTATTCAGTGCTAGCAGATGTATTAGAATATACACAGGAATTGTGCCACACTTTTGTTTCTTGAGTGGTCAAACTTAAGGAGGTCAAATTAACATTCATTCAAAATTATCCTTTTATAGCAAGCCTAAAAAAAATCAGTTGCAGCCTGAGAACAGACTAAGCAACAGTCCTTTAAAATGGCCACCAGAGAGTGATTGAAGAGAATAAGCCAGAAAGAAAGGAGTTAATGCTGTGAAAACTGGAAGAACTGCATAGCTAGTTCTCAGGCCCCTCTATGCTTTGTCATGTTCTTAACCAAATTAAAGCTACTGACTTCTAGGAAAAGACTTGCCTGACCAAAGAAGGCATTAAGCTCCGTACTGCACTAATAGCCGCATCAGCCACGCAGACTGCAGTAGGTGTGCAGTATTTAATACATTTTTATACACTGAACATCTCAGTTATAATTCTTTAGGCCATGAAAATAAGTCCTGAAAGGGTTCTCCTGGCCCTGTAATTTGAAAGGAAGACTTTTTCTTCCCAGAGCGAGGCTTTCCTCCCAGGTAGACTTGCATGCTCTCTTCTGGTCGCAAGAGAACCAAGACTCAGACTTCTGTAAGAAGAAACAGGAACATTACAAGAAAAAAAGACATTTCTTGGTTGTTGGCAGCTGTCTTTATTGAAGCAATTTAGGAGTTGATGTTCAAAACCATGAGCTAACATTGAAGCTTTCTTGAAGCTCAGTAGTTAGCCAACTGGAATATTTCTAAGATAGTAGCCTTCACTGACAGAAGGTTGCAAACAGACACACAGAGGTTATTGTCCAAGCCCAGGACATTCCTGTTTCTCGCCACTCCCCTCCTCCAGTCCCCCCTTCAGAGATTCCTTTTTTGAGAGTTTACTGTGGTGATACTTGTGGACCCCCAGAGCTGTCAAAGTTGCTGCTTGCTTCCCGGGGAAAGAGTGTTACTGCTTGGTAGGGAACTACATCTGTTATTGAGCCAGCAGGTGCTAAATGCCCGTTGTGRCAGATCAGCTTCAAATTCAGGTCCTAACTTTCCAAGACCTGAATTCATCTTTCGACCTACACGAATTCCACACTTGCATCAGCCCAGCTCATAGACGTTTGTATGCATTGCAATGGTCAGTGCACTCTGAACAACAATATTCTGTACTAGCACCATTCAGAGCTTGACAGACTTCACACAATATGTGGTTATTGGTTTTTTTTCCAAAGAAGAAGAAAAAAAATCTTTTTAATCTCATCATAGCTCCATAATGCACATGTGCAAAATTCTTCCTAATATGTCACTGACAGCTATGGAAAAAACTCTACATGTTGTAATCACTAAAGATAAATGAGACAATTCCCCCTTTCATCTAATTACCATGCTTCATTTATTATGTCAGAGGCTTTACGTACCTCTGCATATGCTTTGCCTGCTGGGTTGGCTTAAGACAATCTGCAAGTCATTTGCCTAAAGATTTCTGATGTAGTCTGCCTAGTCTTATTTCATGATCAATGGAGAAAGAGTTGAAATACTTTGTAAGATATATAGCATGATTCATCTTGTCCTAAATGAAATGTCTGTAGGCTGGTCAGGTACATTGTACCTTAATGGTGACTTTTTGTTTCCTTTGAATATATACAGCAAGCCTAGGGTGGTGAGATGAGCATTTAAAACCCTTGTGTCATTATTCCCCGTTGGTCTGAAGGCCTGTCTGTCTTAAAGATGCCATTGACTGGTGCTCGTGATTACAATAAGAAGCTGACTCCTGCAGCAACGTGCTGGAATATTATTCCACAGCAGTAACAACTGCAGGGCTCGACAAACAAGCATGAGGACTAGATTTACCTCTGTCTCTGTGTGAGTGCAAACAGCTTCTCTGAAATGAATCTCTGGCACAGTATAATTGTGTATTCAGTTCACCCTTGAGACCTTGAGGATATGCTGCTAATCGTATCTCAGAAAAGATGTTCTGTCCTTCAGGGTGTTGCGAAGAGATCTCTTTGCAGGTGAGTGGATTAGGAARTGAGAGTTCTTTTTCCATTAGGAAATCTAAACAGAATCAAGGTTGTAATGGAAGTGTTTCTGGTTTATGCTTGTTAATCCATTTCCTTGATAGGAACAAAGCTAATGTAAGGCCAGTCATGTGGGCCAGTCAGTACTGAAACATGGGACTGCCAGTATCAGTTTCTGTTGTGCAGTCCCTTAGTCTTGGTTTGGTCATCCAGACAAGATCCATTCTTCACATGGCTGTACACCACTGCATGACATCTGGTAACAGACTGAAGAAAAAACTTCCTGTGGACCTACAGGAAGGCAGAGGGCAGAATATAATCTGATAGATAAATAGATAAAAATAGGCTTCAGAGTGCAAGTATTTCTTTCTTCAGTTGTTTCAATACAATCGGAAGGCATCTAGTGTACTCAAAGACTTCCACTCCTGGTATTTTGTAATGTTTTGCTGTTCTGTTCATTTCAGCTCATATATTCATATGAGTTTGTGCTGCAATATATATATGGTTGAATAACATACCTCAAATAATTCTGCTTAAAAATATAATTCTCCCAGATGTTCTTGATATAAGAAAGTGGATGCATACTTGCGGAACTGTAGTCTTAGCGAATGGAAATTGAGTTTTATTTGCAGTTCAAACCTATATTTTATTTATTCAGTAGCCACTGTACTGTTCAAATATCAAATTGTAATTATCCTTTGTTTTATATAATGCATTGTCACAACTCAGATAGCTAGCAATATGCATGGTGATTTTTTTTTTTCCAAATCACCAAGGCACATTATATATAAATACTCAAACCTCCTGCAGATTGCAGAAGGAATTGTCTACATTGCAAAAACTTCTTTACACTTGTGTTTTTTATTTTTTTTTTTGTATTGCATGACTTTATTCCTGCTTTCTGGCTAGTTATTTCCAAACTGTTAGCTCACTTCTCAAGTAATGTGTTCTTCAGGGTTTATTTTTATATTTGATAAATGATAAAATCAGCATTCTGGTAAATTTTTGTGTGTTCGTAACAAAAAATAATAATACTTCGATAGAAARGCTGTCACTTTGGCAAAAGTGTCACACTTAAAGTCTGATGACTGTTTAATACATTTTCCTGCACAATTATCCTTGGTTTTTGGTTGGTTGGTTCTTTTTCGCTTAAGGGGAGGGGAAACAAAGGAGATGGCACAGCCTTTGTAGGTGTTACGTATCTCACTGGTAGAAATAGTTGGTTTGTTTGGCTTGGTTTTTTTCTTGTATTTGCCAGAAATAATGTATGCTGCATATAACTGATTTCTTCTCACATAGAGTGGTTTGCAAACTTTTGAAGTCAGGCCTAATATTTGTGGTTCTCTAGTAATTTGGTTATAACGTGATTCTGCCTTAGCCATCACAAGACATTTTCCTCTCTTCCTCGTCTCCAGGAGCTCAACTCACCTTTCATTATGGAGGGTGCATGGAAGAGATGAGGAGAAAATGTTGGAATTGTCCAGCCTCTTTACTACTACCAAATGAATATTGCATACCTCTTTCTGTAGGCCTTATTTGCCTTCTGTCCCTATGAGTTAAAAATAAAGGTTAAACATTATCGTGGCTGCAAGAAAGGAGTAACTTCTGAGGAAGTAAGGACAGAAACAAAGGACCAGCAGAATTTTACTGGGGCTGCTTTAACATTTTTTAACAAGGGTATATTCCATCAACCCAATTGAATATTTGCTGAGTTGTGAGTTGTGTTTTCAGAAACTTTTATCATTCATGTTTATCTGTATTGTTCCTAGCATGATGCCCAAACCAAGGCCTTATCAGTATCAAGTAAAAGAAACGACTTGTGCTGTATACCATAAATATCTTGTAAATGCATCCCAGGCATAGGTTTATTTTTTCTAAGACTATTGCAAATAGATCAGGTAGCTTATATTCTGTTTGGAACATTCTCTTTTTTTGCTACACTGCTTGTTTGGTAAGTTTCCCATTTTGCGTTCATGCATTTGGCTTGTCAAATATGGTATGTCCCTGATGAGTTTGGTTGATTGTTTCATGTCATTTTCCAGTTTGAGCTCCTCTTTGAACCCTGATTCTGTCCTCTACAGTGTCTGCCACTCCTCCCAGGGTATTGCCACTCACTCATCTGAAGGATTCGTGCAGATGCTGAATGAAAATACTAAGGACATATTGATCTCATATAACAAGACACTTCCAATACCTGCCATTTTGTATGGCTTTTCAATTAAATGTGAGGTTACCTTACAGGGATTGCATATGAGCCTTATTTTTGCAGGTTGCTTTTAAGTGTCATATAGGAAATTTTCAAAAGCATTGCAACAGTTGAGATGTATGCTTCCATCTTTTCTTTAGGACGGGCTGTGTACTTTTTTAAAAGAAATATGCCTTTTTTACTTATTTGGATGCTGAATAATCCTTGTTGACTGTTTTAACAGCTTCTCAGCTGCGTTACTAACTTGGTCAGTATCTCTCCAAGTATCCAAGTGAGAACAGTTGATCTGAAATTGCTTGGATAGCCCTATTTTTTCCAGTTTTAACATCATAAACCATAATTCCTTGGGAAATATATTACTTTCTTAACTTTTCCCACAACCCTGTCCCTTCCTCTAAGCCATTGGCTAGTTGTAGTCAAAATTATTAAGAATTATTTAAAACTTTTTATTGTATTTAGAGAGCTCTGAAAGATTTCCATATTGTATATTTTGGTTTTGCAGCACTGAGATACTAGTGAGTCATTCAGAAAATTGCCGTTGTTTACCTCTGGGGAATTTTTTTTCTTCTGATAACAAAAGTGTTTTTATACAAATATTTAATTAAAATTTCAAGATACAGAAGAACATCTCACATAGTCTGATTTGGCAGTTGGTTTTTTGGTCTCGCTAATCTCTCACAGACAGGAGATTTCAGTAATCATTTCTAAGCATATTGTTTGAAGCTTTTTTTTTTTAGTGTTCTGTTTGTATCTTGTCAGGGATAAACAAATATTATTCCTTGAATAAGTCAGAAGGAGTAATTTCATGTGGAGGCTTCTAAAAATCCTTATACCTAGCGTTACGGTTGGACTCGATGATCTTAAAAGTCTTTTCCAACCTAAATGATTCTATGATTCTGTGATTCTATGATTTTGCTAGTTTGCCTCCATGTTGGAAAAAAGGTCATCTGGGCACCAGCACAGTGAGATGTGTATTTTTACTATGCTTAAATAAACTAGGTTTGAAATACTTCTATTCAGGTGAAGTCACTGCATCCATGATTAAATGTGTGAAATAAATACCTGACGTAAGTGCAGTCTTTGCAAACTGCAGGGTATGCTGCATCCTGTGCAAAAGTGACTCAGTAATTCATTTCCTTTGTTACTCATTGGTAAAAATTAACTGTTACATTCAGTTGAAAAATKCTAGCTCCATAATGATGGGAGGATGAAAATACAGCCTTTGTTCGTCATTTTTTATTTAATCATAAGGCAGTTTTTCTTCAGCAATTTTCAGCATACAGTAAAGCCAGCTCTATTCCGTGTTTAATTTTTTGAAGTATGGAGCTGCAGTCAYCGTGCAGTTATTCACGAGCGTTTTGCTTCTGTATCTGCTCTGTCAAAAATGCAGTTCTGTTAAAGGTGTCTGTGAGTGCAGCCAGGTGGATTTGTATGTTGTGAACAACCTAAGAACTGCTAATTCTGAGCTGACCCAGTTATGATAGCTCTGTGTCATGCTCGCTGGCATGTCACGTAATACCCGTATTATCATCACTGGGGAAAAAATGCAACCTCCCCACTGCTGCCTACCATCTTCTAGGCTGTCTCACATTTTTTTTTATTGCTATGTTTATTGTAATGATAAAATGTTTCTTTTGATCACAGTACTAACTAAACATTAAGTACAAGATACCTAGAATTGCAGGTGGTTTATTTTTTTTGGTTCAGCTTGTTTCCAGCGCTGAGAAAAAACAACTCCTGGAAGTTGATGGGAGTTGAAAGGAAAGTGATAAAGCAAATACAGAAAATTCCATCAAGGAGGTGAGTGGAGAAACGAACCAGAGATTCAGAAAGAAAATCACCAAAGTGGTTAGTGTTACTCTGGAGCTCTCCCATGCCACCTGTCCCTTTCAACTTTGCACTAGCTCAATCTACTCTTCCATCTTAGACGAGCAAGTATGGCAGATGCTGCATTTGAATTTGCTGATTTGTACAGTGCAGTTGCCTGCCGTTTGGTCGGTTTTCCCAGCTTTCAACAAGGGAGTTTGGAGGTGTCCTTCACTTTTTAATATTTTCATGTTTCTTACTGATACAGCAATATTGGCACTAGTATTTTTCAGCACAAGAGATAAAGCTTTAMAAGTCTAACTACAGGGAAAACAAAACATTCTCTCTTCTGTGTTGAGTTGTGGGCCACRCTTTGGACTTACCATGAAAGCTACAAGCTTCTCTTAAAGTATTCATCTATCCCATCTTCGTGGGTTGATTTCTTAAGCCTGTGAACATCTGTATAGAAAAACTGTATCTGAAAAACGGCAGAGGAATTGTGCTGGTACAATCCATCTCAGATCACTTTTTCTGTCTGTCTTCAGGGACCCCTCTTGAAGCATGCAATTAATCTTTGCTTGTTGTGGGGTGCAAGACCCCCACAGAGAGTATCAGATAAATTAAAAGGGACAACATYTGGGTACCTCCTGAATCTAAGAAAATGTTATTCTTCTGACCATTTTTGAGCAGATCAGCTTTCTCATGCTAACCATAGCATCTGTTACTCTTTCCCTATTTATTTTTCAAAGCTACTTGGAAATTGTCAGCTACTGGCAGACACACTTTATATATTGCTGTCAATTCTGAGTATTACTGCACTTTCAGTATAAATCCCTTGCTTTGTTTCTTTTTTTGACTTGTTTATATTTACAAAGTGTTTATTATAAATAGCATGCTTCAGAGCAGGGTGTAGAAGGGTATACTCTTATTTTGGCTGTCAGCCTAAATAGCATTATAAGAAAATCTGTCCAAGGATGTGATTGACAGGTGTTGCCTCAGTAAGAAAGTGAAACTTGGAATGAAGTTTATGTGGGGGAAAGTGACAAAGACCCCTCATATTCTAGATAAAGATTCTTCCAGTTGAAGGATCCAATAGGTTTGGACATAACTCTTATAAAATGTCAGCTAAAAAATAATCTTTTTTCTTAGACAGGTGTATTTCCACTCACATGTTGAACTTAGGCTCAAGTTATGAACTACCTCTTGAAGGGTAGCAAAAGCCTCCCTACCTGGCTCAGACAGGGAAAGGAGAAGTCTTGGATGCAGTCGCATCATTCTGCACAAAAGTTCTGGTCACTCCCTGCCTCTGTCAGCCCTCACCCTGAATATTTATCCCTAATCCATAAAGACTTTTGAACAAGTATTTGGTAGTCTGGGTTTTTTTTAATTTATGGTGTGAATCCATGTGAARTGTCTTGCATATCAGTACACTAGAACTAACATTAGGTTACTGGTTGGAGTRCAATCTTTAATTCCTTATTTTCAAGTAGAGGTACTATATTCCAAGGCTTTGGAGACAGCACCGACTGGAAAAAGTCAGTTCCTTCTAAAGAATATCCTTTTTTTAGGGCAATTCTCAGAGTTAGCAAGGCTATCTTCTAGTTAAAAGATTTCAAAGAGCTTACGCAGACTTAGTAAAAGACAGGTAGACCTTAGCTGCATATTGTTGTATCTTTGAATTGGTTAACAAACARTAGTACTTTTTTAGAGTAGGATGTACCAAGCCCTGTTAAAGAAAACAGAGTACTGACATACAGTCAAAACATCCTTTTTGTAACTCTTTGTAGGGTTATACCATACAATAAATTTAACTACTGCCTAGTCCAGGAACAGCCTGTCTGATTGCCACAGAGCTCTTGGGCATGTTTGCCTACCTCAGAGRTTTGTTCTGCTTGCAAATGTAATGTTCACATGTTTGTATCTATTTTAAAATGTTCTTTATTATATAATTAGGTGGGTTGCGTGGAATTATTATCAATGCCTAAACCAGCAGAATATCGTTGCAACAAGTACCAGACAGATCATGGGTAGAGGAGGACTGCATTTCCGATCAGTGTGGAGCTTTGAACAGAATGACAGATCTCAGATTGCTCATCAGGAGAGAGGTTCACAAAACTGACCTTTTAAAAGGGTAGAGAGTAAATTTAAGTGGAAAGATTAATGTTAAAATGGTCATGTGTCCTATTCCCTATGTTTATTCCATTGCACATGCAACATTTTCACCATGGGTATTTTTATTCTATTCTTACCGCTTTCCATTTTAACAGTTGAACAACTGTGAGAGATAACTTACAATCCTGGAGTCATTTCACTTGTAATCTTAAAGGGTATTTATAAACTATAGCATTCAGGGAGCCCCCAGTGTTACTTTAAATAGAGAGACTGCTTTTAGGATTAAGAAAAAAAATGGACTGTTTCATTTTGGAATTGCTTTTCTTAAACAAAAGTCAAACCATATTTGATAAAAGACTTCATAAAAACAGGTAGCAAGCTTAACCATATTCTGTATTTCCGTATTATCACTAAAGAGTGCATGAAAGGCAAATRGTATGGCTTATGCCAAACACAAAACTGTGAAAAATATGTTTTTCTCCTGCAAGTACAAATAATTTTTTTCCCCTTTTAATATTGGTCTGTATTATCTGTTTCCTATAGGCAGAAATGCTGCTTTTGTTATTTTATTATTCTGAGGAGAAGAATAGGGTTTGTTCCACACAAAAAAGTTGCTGAATCAAATACTTAAACCTGCCATAGGTATATTTATCAGAGGCAGTCTCCCAGTTTCGGTGATCACTTGTCACAGTTGTTGCCAGTCACAGATTTCTTTTCTTGCCACACAAATCAGCATCAATCTGATTATAAGAATATATATACATGACGTACAGAAATGGTTCTGGGGCCAGTTGTCCCTGAGCATTGATTTCAGCATCATGAGACCAGCTTTCGGGTCATTCTGCAGACAATGCAAAGGTTTCTAGAACCTGAATGTTTTCTCTGCTTAGGAAGCTTGCTTTTCTGTACTATTTCATGTGATTTGAGAAACTGAATTATTTAAATAATATTTTTTACTGTCTTACACCTCAACAACAAGAACAAAGATTGAAAATTCTATAGTCTGACAGAGTTTTCCATATGCAGTATGCCCCCTGTATGCTGCAAGAATATAGAAATTACGTTTTCAGTTTTGTAAAAATACTGTTTTTCACAAGGAGAAAATATGTGCAGGTCTCCTAGCAGCCTATTGAGTTAATTCCTATCAGGTTTTCAAATTCTAAACAATTTATAAAGCATATTGGAAATTTGAGGGTCATAAGAAGGAAAAAGAAACAGGCAATTTTGGTTAATTTGACAACTTGATAAAAGAAGMAAGAAACATTTATGATTAATGAAACAAGGCATTTATAAATATATACTGGTTATTGCTATGAAAGGAAGAGGACGTCATTGCTTGGAATCTTTAGAACGGTGATAGTCAGGAGAAAGATCAGAGTAAGTAGAGTTGAGTTTATRTAGTAGTTGGGTTTTGACATTTAATTGCATCTGGTTTGCCAAATGCAAGCATTAGATTACAAAACGCATGATGGAAATTATTCACGGGGGGCATAAGAACCTATAGTCGTAGTCTTTTTTTTTTTGTGTGTGTTGCAGACGCCTTGGTTGTTGTAACACGTGAGGGTGTGTTTCCCAGCACAACATCTGATAAGTCACTAATTTAGTAAGGAATGTCCTGGCACACAGCTTTGTCAAAGCATGTGAGCCTATCAGCAGAATAACATATTATATCCTTTTAGGTGTTTCGACATACAGTTGAGTAAAACAGCTCAGCTGTTTTGAAACAAACATTATGATATTCCTTCCCTGAGTCTCCTTTTTTTCTTTTCTTACTGGCAGAAGAGATGTTGCATGTTTACCTATTGAAATATACTTCATGCCTTAATTCTTTTTTTTTTKGTTAATATTCCAAGATGTTTTAGAGTCTAAATAACACTGGAAATCAACTCTATAAAGCTACACGTCTTTTATTTTTACACTGAGGAAAATAGAGGGTAGCATACTCTCATTATGTTTTTCATGCTCTGCAAGTCCCCGCTCCTTGAATTCAGACGATCAGACATATTCAGTTTAATAAAAATTTTCAGAGATAAATATTTACTGTAGCACAGAAACACAAAAGTTTTCTCAAGTCCACCTGAATGTTACGGTCACAGCACCATATGACACACACTTCCTTTTCCTAGCTTAGATTTGATATAAGGAGAATGATACTCTTCCAAAACTTCAGCCTTTTTTTACCAAGTGCTTGGATTGGTAGTACAATTAATAGATCACTGACGTAGCTGTGGCCATTAATGTTACTGTAGGTCAGTTCATAGTGTGAGGTAATGCCTAAGAGAATTTCACAGTGAATATAAAAATACCCAATATGAAAGTAGTAGAAATATTTTTTTAAAATACTTTAAAATATTTACATTGTTTAAAAATCTATATTAAAAATTTCAGACAAGAAGACTGTGACGAATGCTGAGTAGAGATTGATGTAGTCCAGCTGAATTTCCAACAAATGGAATATAGGGAACAGCAGTGAAAGCAAATGTCCAGCCTTCGTGTTGATGGAAGGTTGGAGAATGAGTCCTGCAGCAGTGTGTGCTGGAACCATTCTGATAAATGTACTCATAAGTGATCATGAAAAGGCAGTGAATAGAGGGATGGCCAGGCCTGCTGGAGGTACCACATTATTTGAGGAAGTGAAGACAAGGATCGACTGTGAAGAATTTAAGACAATCCTTACAGTATTCTTTCACAGTAAAATAGCATATGAAATTCAGTGTAGGTAACTGAAAAGTTATGCAGGAATAYCAGTCCTAAATTCACATATAAAATAATAGTCTCCAAAGGTGACTGTAACCACTCATGAATAAGATGTGGTCTCACAAAACCAGCATTGATCAACAGACTAAATCTATTGTTAAGTATCAGTAAAAAAGTAAGCCCAGCCACATGTCACTCTTACAAATTTGGTGCATATCCACATCCTGAATACTGTGTGTGGTTCTGATCTGCTACCWCCCAGAAAAAGATACAGGAGAAAAAAGTCCAGAGTAGAGCAACAAGGTAGAGCAAATATACAGATCTATTTCCATCTAAAGAACAAGTAAATGAGATAGGACTTTTCAAAAGATAAAAGGAATAATTAAGGGGAAATACAGTAGAGGTCTCTAAGATACCATAAGGAACATGCCTTCTCTCATGCTATTGGAATGAGGAGGCATCAAAATAGCAGGCAGCAGGCTGAGGAAAAATAAAAAACTAATTAAACTTTAGAAATCCTTGACACAGGATTGTTGTGATTATTAGAACTATATATAGATTAAAAATATAAATTACAGGACAGTTCTTTGAAGAAAATTAATTGAAGGCTATTAAATAAAAAAATCACCTCTGGCTTTGAAAGTCCCTGAGTTGCAGACTGTTGGAGGCTCTATTGTATTTTATGGAGGTATCATTACGTATTTTCCCATGTTCTTATTCTGTTGCTTAGGTATCCCCAGGTATTCAATTTTGGCAGCTGTTGAAGACAGGGCACAGGGCTAGATGGACCTTCGGCTGACCCAGTGTAGCTGTTCTTGTTAAAAGCGTTACAAGCATTGACTTTTTATTCAGTTAAGTGACGTAGTAAGACCGAAATAAATCTGTTTATTTCTGCATTTGTATATGTTGTTAATAAATTGTATATAAATGTTAAAGCCTGGGAAATCCCAGAAGGGCACATGAGATAGCTGTTGCCCAATTTTAGACTGAGTGTCTGTTGCTACCACCACATTCCATGGAAGTTGCAAGGTCAATGTGTACCTTAAGAACTTGCTTTTATGCATTTAGGCATGAGATCAGAGTAATAAAATCAATCAGAGCAGTAATATCTGAAGTTTGCACATCTGATCTTTAAAAAAATATTGTTCTAAACATTTTTAACAACTTTTAACGGAATGCATGTATATATTTTTTTTAGAACACAAACTGAGACAAAAGCATGTAAGACTCTTGTCTTGCGTATTGATAGCAAAGACTCCAAATGTGTCTGAACAATTATTATATGAAGTTCTCGTGTCCAGGCTGTACAGGAACAAAACTGTTTCCACTGTGATTTCACCATAAGCAGACAATTTTCCTGGGATGCATAGCTTGGCAACTTCTGTCCTAACTTGTTAGCTGCATTAGATATTTTATATTATACTCAAAGTCTCAAAATGCAGGAATACAGCTGAAAACTCCTTAATTTCTATAAATAGAAATATAAAAAGTTTCTGAAAAGGACACATAAACAGAATTTTTTGTTAAAGTTTCAAATACTTGCTCAAAACCCTTCCCGATGTACCTTGGAAAATATTCATTTCATTGATCAGTAATCAAACAAAAAACTTTTTTTTTTTAAAGAATAACTTCAGCATATGGAAATTAGTCTTCTGGGACTTGCTTTGTCAGTCACTGAAATGAGGTGGAGAGAAATGCAGGATACCTGAAAGGTAGTTGAAAGATGTTGTATTTAAAATGCTCTGAATATTTCCCAAATAAAGTTTTTGTTTGGTCGTTTTTGGGTTTTTTTAAAATAATAACTCACCTCACTGGACTAAAGTAAAAGTCTGAGTAGGGTGTTATTTTTTCACCCTTCTACTTCCCTCCTCTATAGGAACATGTATAGGAACATCCAGGGAGTTGGACTCAATGATCCTTATGGGTCCCTTCCAACTTGAGATATTTTATGATTCTATGACCTGTATATCAGCAGAAAAGGTTTTTCAAAGCAAAGGATACTTTCTCATAGGTATCTCAGAGATCAAGATTCTGAAGGAAACAGCAAAAGCTGTGACAAAATATCATGCATTTTACAGATCTGTATATATAGATAAAATACATGTATGAATAAGTACCTTCTAAATTGAAAGCATAATTTTTCATTCTTCTGGCAGCAAAATCTACTATTGAAATATATTTCCTAGAGCTTAACAAAAGGATTTCTGTAGAAATCTTTGTAGACATCCATGAAAAATGAGGGAAGAGGAAGTTTTAACGGTGATAGGAGCTGCTATTGTGCTGTGTAAAACAAGGTGTTCTGTACATGTGTTCTAAACCACCTTATGAAATGGATTGAATTTAAATAAAATGTAATAGTAAAGGAACAGGGAAAGGAAAATTTGTGTSTCTCATACTTTGAGACAATATTCTACATAACTGAAGTTAATTTGGCTTCCCACTAGTGCTGTCAGCCTCTTACCAAAATGTCATGCGTATTATCATCTTCTCAAGGCAGGGCGAAGGTTATCGGGGAGCTCAGCGCTGCTGGCTGAGTGTTCTGGCAGCGCTCGCCCAACCAGTTCAGGGGATTCCTCTAAATCACAGATCTGCCTGTGCCCTTGATGACAAACGGGTTAGGCTGCAGGTCTGCACTGATCATCACTCCTGGTCTCTTTCTTCACTTCTGTTAGCCCAAGAGCCATTTAACTCTGTAGGGKTTTTTTTTGTGGGGGTAGGTGTGATTGCAGGAGGGGGTTGAGTTCTCTTTTGCAGTCTTGGCTGCCCCCTTTTCTTTTCTGTGGAGCTGTGTGGTGTTTCATTGGCCTCCATGGCTTTAAATTTGCAGTTATTTCACAGAGGGACAGATGTTAAAAGAGCAGAATGATTGTGGTTTGACAAGTACTTATTTTGGAGACACTCTGGTAAGAAATTGGACACTCCAGTCACTCCAGGATAAAGTTAGTTTTGTTTTCATCAACGTATCTCAGAATTAACCATCCCATCCAGTTTGCAGTTGTGTACGTGTATGAATTGTCGTCGTGTGAAGCATACCATTGCTTTCTATAATGTATTTCTTGCTGCTGTTTCTCATTATTGCCTATCTTACCTTTGTACATTGCTAACCTGTGATATTATGCAGGAGTATTTTCTTTAAGTTTTGATGTTAGCGTTTAACAAGGTTATATGTCTGGTTTCTCCCTCCAACTGGTAGAGCTATAATGTGAAATTAAACGGTAACATGAACTGTGGTGAGGCGTTCCTATATTTTTGCCTTTTTTTTTTTTTAAACAAGCTGGTAGATCTGCATATACAAGCATGTGCCTTCTAAAATGGCATGCACTGATGTTATTTTCCACAATCTGTTTTAGTTTGTAAATACTTTAAACTTTGCTTATATAAATTTACATTTCATTGCTTTCATTATAATATATCAGATTTGCTAATATGCTTTACGTGTGTTGAAGTTGAAAAGTAGTGACAGATAGCATACAAATTACCAATTGCTCCATCAGATAAAAATATGGCCTTGAAACTGAGTCACATTAGTGACAATCTCATATTTTTTATGTCACAGTTGCACGACACAGTTGCATTCAATGAGACTGAATAAGGGTAATTCTAATGAAAAAAGGTCTTTTTAAAGGGAGAGAATATTATTGAAATTTTACCATCAGACATATTAAACACTAGAGACTTTATCTCTTGTCACACAGTAAACCAACAAATAGATAGTAAGTTGATGAGAAAAGTTAACAGTATAATTTGGTAATCTGTCTCACTTTCATTATATAGGCATTGAAAAAGTCTGTGGCCCTGAAGGAATCAAGATGAAGTTMTATTTAGTATGAAAACATTTGGCTAGCAATCCTGAATATTAATAAAGAACTTTGGCTCTCTGAGCTGGGACATAAGAATAGGGCTGATGTCAATGAAAATGGTTAATAATATATAACTACGTGCTGTGCTTCCGTTATAATGTACTTGAAGTCCTGCAGTTATTCATCCCTAAGCTTGTAAGGTCTAATTCAAGACTGGTGACCTGGACTTCAATCTAGTTGTGGCTTGCAATTGCACTAACCACTCTCTGTTGAGATTTTCTTACATTGCACAGAAGAATAAATTGTGTGATTAGGTGGAAAACTGGCTCATATCCTCTTCTTTATAGGATGATATCAGCATCGAAGTGATGGTGGGTTGTCTTAGCAAACTATGAGCGTACCAGCAAAATCTTGTAGACATAGGTGTTGTCAGTACGTGGCTCTGAGTGTCCTAATAATCTTAGAGACTCTATGTAGCTGAGTGACTTCTTATGTTCTTAATTGAATTACATATAGAATTGTCTTCTAAATATTCTCCTTTTCTTGGTAGCTTGCTGGCAGTCTGTTTTTCTTGCGTTGTTTTGTGCTGAGTTTAATACTTACATTAGAAAACACAACAAACTTCTCAGGTTTGTGCTTTAACTCTTTGTATCAACTTCTGAAAAAAATTTTCAATTCTTCATGCATTCTTAACTATTTTTAATCTTTTGACCAATTTGTTCAATGCAAGGTGATTTCATTGTGTGGCTATCTTGTTATTTGGTCTGCCTTTCATATAGTTCCTCTCTTTTCAGTGCGGGCAGAAACCAGTTGCTGAGAAGAAACAGGTTCGGATTGGTACAAACCAAAAGAGACAGGTGGAGGGGCAGGTTTCAAAATCTTGAGTAGCATGTGTGCCTAGGACAAAAAATTGCATCTTAATGTGACTTTACTGAATTACAGATCATGATTATAGATGAACTAGTACATAAGTACCTTTGTAGGTCTTAGGGTAAATAGGACATGTGGTATAGTAAACAAGATAATTTAATGAAACAGTATGTAAAGAGTCTCTTGAAAAATTTCGAAAAATATTCAGTTATCTTTAAAATTGCTCAGATCATTGCTAGGTCATGTATTATGTGTTTTTTTTTCCCCTCCAAAATCTGTTTCTTTTATAGCTGTTTAACAAGATCCCATGGCCAAAAAGTCCCAGAGTTGAGATTTTCACCCTTAGTGGTAAGATCTTCTACCGCCCTGTCTCCAGCTCTTCTCTGTTTGTCACACAAATCCAGCATGATCTATCATATTTGTACCAGAGGAAGAATTGCTATCTTCGTGTGACTAAAATGTGGTCATTTGCTTTCTAAACTGCAGTTGAAGTGTCTCTTACTTCCTTTAACTCTTCTTTCTGCTTGTGTTCGAAAACTTGGAAATACTCTCATGCACTGTGGCGTGTTATTATATGTGCTTTATGATGAAATACTAATACCTCACAGTGACAATTCATTGTTGCTGATACAAATCAAGTTTTGGTGTCTGTTGATAGTCATGTTGCTTTCATACTCAATTTTTTATGATTCTTTAAAAATACATATTCATGTGCTTTGTTTTGCCGAGTAAATATTTCTTGCATGCGATATCTTGTTTAGCTTTTTGAATGTTGCATAATTTTTTTTTATGTCAAACCTGAATGCTTTTTTTTTTCCTGAATATGCAGCTTGTGATTTAAAAAATGTTTTAACAATTAGTTATTTCATCCAGGTACAAAGAAGAGTCCTGCATAATATGCAGGATTTCAGGAAGAGAGAAGAATTTTCCTGAGCGCTTATTTTGTTTGCTTTTGTTGGTCTTCGACTGTTGAAAGACTTTTTTTTCCTAATTTATATATTTTTTTGCCATTCCTAGTCCTAGGTACAGATAAATACCAAACTGTGTTTTGTGTGTAATAGGTGTCTTACTTTTTTTTAGCACATTGCTTACTGGGTTGAGGTTTTACCTGCTATAATACTCCAGCGAAGAACTGAGCATGTTCAGCAGGTCTGTCTTGATGATTTTTCATTTACGCTTGTATGAAAGGCTTCCTCTCTTCTAAAACAAGCCTCCTGTGTATATCTTATAGTGTATGAAGAGATCTCAAAGTTAAGTAAATATAATGAGCATTTGCAATTTGAAGTCAGCTTTACATAGTCAGAAGGAGTTGGGACAGATACCATTCAACAAATTTGGATGTTGAAAATATGGGAAAATCAGGTGTGCATTTCAAATTGATGAAATACATTAAAACGTATACTTTCGTGTATGTATGCTTATAAATACGTAAATGTACACATGCCTGCACACATGCAATAATGTGACCAGTATATTCACTTTTCTATATTGAAAAAGGATGGGTGTGGGGGGAATATTCCATTTTAGGGGACTTCATATATGTTATTAATATGAATTTTTTCAGTATCAGAAACATGCATTTCAAATTAGTTTTAATCCTAAACATGCCTTTGATAATGATGGTAATTTTTAAACACACGCTGTTGCTGAAAATAATACCGACATAAACCATCTACAAAAACTAAAATGCTAGACTTTCCATTCTTTCCAGAAATAAGAACTAAACTAGGTGTTCTTTTTGGAGTGTGKTTTTTTTTGTTGTGAGTCAGTTGAGGTTTTTTAGGAAGTGTACAGCATGGTCCCCATTATTTTTTCATCCATGTTATTAGAAATGAGACTCTTTCATAGCTGAATAACTAGAACAGGGTCATATGTTGAAAACACCATTTTACTCTCCTTTCAGATGAGGAAAGACATAGAAGGTGGCAGTGATTGTGGCTAGTTCTGGAGCTGGTCGACCAGCTAAGGCGTGCCACAGGCTGACTAATTAAAATCTTTGAAAGCTTGCAGTCTGGGTGGGGTACACCATCTACCACGCAACGCCAGATCATCTCCCTTGCACTCCACATGGACAGCATGCTGCCTTTCACCCGCTTGCTAAAGCCCTTGAGCATCTTCAGTATTGGAGTATGTAAAACAGTGCGTCCAACACAATTTCTGATCCTCCCAGCTATTCAGTAAGGCTACTTCCTTGTCTCTGGCAAGAATGTAGCTTTTATTTTTCTTCTCTTGCTGATGACTTCCTCTGAAGTCTTTGGTGCCTGCCTGTAAAAGGAAAGTTTCACATAGATATCTATGCTGATTGGGGGAAGACCATTTAATTGATCATTATGATACGTGTTCAGTCCAAATATGTACTCAGCAAGGGCAAAACTGGTAAGATTCCCTGATGAAGCAATATGTCAAGTATCTGATCTGTGTGCCAGCACATCTTTTGGGGTATCTTAATACCTGACCATCAAGAGAGCCGTTACTTACCAGCTATCAAGGAAGTGTTGAGAAAGGTCTAGAGGAGGTTTCTTTAGTTGAAGAACAGGGTAATGGAGATGAACACAAGTAAGAAGGATTGATTCTTAAAGTTACCCAAATAAAATAAAGACGACCATATACTCTGGAAAACTGTGTGTAAAACTGTGGTAGCAAGGGCAAACAGAGCATGAGGGGCAACTCACAAAAAGGGTCAGAATGTGTAAATCAATAGTATGCCCACACCAGGAATAATGGTGTACATTTCTGGTCTCTYCCACCTGAAATTGGTAATAGTAAACGTAGGAAGAATTTGGAAATGAACAGTGAGGATGTTTCGGGGCGTGCAACAGCTTACATGCATGAAAGAAGTGAGCAAAATATGACTTTCAAAGCTGAGTGAGCTGACCAAGAGCAGAACATGATCAATAGTATCTATTTCCTTTTGATTACACATTACAAGTGCTTTCATGTTCCTTTCAGAAATAATGGGGTTAGAGGGAAGGGGTTGTTCCTTCTGTTGAGGAACCAACAGAGCCAAGGGGAGGGAAAATTTCAGAAAATGCTGGATTTGAGAAGTGAGAGAGACATAGCAAGGCTGGGAGATGGCGGCTCAAGCAAGGAGGTTGCTGAGAAGAGCAGGATTAGTCATGTGAGGCGAGGCCTCAGAGGTGGCAAGAAGGAAGTTACAAGGGGCAGAGAGGACTGACCAAAGTCCTCTGCAATTCAGAAGGTTGTAGCGTTAGCTGCAACTAAGGAAGGAAGTAAGAATCTTCCTGAAAAATAACACAGATAGGGAAAGAGCTTTTCCTCCCTCAGTTCTGTCATTTCTAGTCGCTTTGAATTTTCCATGTTGAAAAAGTTTAAAACTTCTTTAGCAATTCTAATACCAGGCGAGCTCTTTTCTAGGCAGCTCCACCTTTCAATTCTGCAGGGCCATCAAAAAGCATATGATAATGGTCTATAAAAATGATAAATAGCTGGAAAAAGCTGAAGAGAGATAACTGTCATCTACCTGTTCCAGTATAAGACTTCTTAGAAATCAGTTGACGTGGCTAGATCAGAGCAAACAAAATTGGGTGGGGTTTGATTAGAATTGTAGAATCATAGAATCGTTAAGGTTGGAAAGGACCTCTAAGATCATCAAGTCCAACCGTCGACCCAACACTACCATGCCCACTAAACCACGTCCCGAAGCGCCACATCCACACGTCTTTTAAATACCTCCAGGGTTGGTGACTCCACCACTTCCCTGGGCAGCCCGTTCCAATGCTTGACAAGGTTAGGTTGGTTAGGTTTCTTTGTTTTCAAACAGTATGTAGTTAAGCTGCAGAAATCCTTGCCACAAGATGTTGTAGATGCTATCACAGGATGGAAATCCACGCAGAGCTAAAAATACAGACATCACTGCTGGCTCAGGAAACCCATGAGCCACAAGTTGGAGTCTGGAAGACTATTTGGAGAAGGCAGCAATGCATTTTTCCCTAGACTGAGCTTTTGGACACAGTAGAAGATGCCAGAAGCCCTTTGGCCTGATTCAGTACAGTACTTTTTCTCACCTGCTGCTGTTCCACCTAAGTGTACTTGGAGAGGTCATTCTGACTCATGCGACTGTGAAGTAGTCTGGAGCCAGGTCTGCTGGAAACCTCCAGATGGGCCAATACAAGCTCTAATTCCCTCGGGTGCGGAAAATTCAGACTGATAAAAAAATCGAGATTAATTTTCTAGATAGTCTTCTTTGTATATAGCAAAATACTTCAGTGTGATTGCAGTTCTGCTAATTATGCGCTCATGCTGTTCTGAAGTCTAATTTGCAAACATGATGAGCACTGATACCAGTAGAAACTAGTCTTTGAGTACTGAAGTGGTTTATAAATGCTGTACTTCCAAGTTAACAGGTCCTTAACATTTCAGTTAGGTACTCATTTAGTAGACACTTTTGAACCTAATCTTTCCAGGACTTGCTTATCAATAAGTAAACAAGGTGCTATTATCCTCCTTACCTCACTGAGGGCTGAGGAAGAGAATTGTGAAAGTAAACAGTGAATCATTTTTCTGCTGTAGCAGTGTACAGAGTGTGACAAAGAAATGAACAGTCCAAAGTCGTACTTGAAGAGTTTGGAGTACATCGGGTTCCAAGGCTGAAATAGAGGGCTAGACATGACACTGAAAGCTTTTCAGCTCCTGAGTGTGATCATCAAATGCATTAAAAAGGAGTATTTTGTAAAAAGGCAATTTTACATAGTAAATGCATGTGGCTACGTAAGACTGTATTGCAATGCATGTAAACAAACAAAAGCAACTCAAGTTGCACAAGGGGTTTAGTTTTGTTTGCTTTCATTTTTGATGCTACATTTACATTTTGAATGATGCTTTTGTATGTTTGCAGATTTCAGTTACTTCTTTTGATTCTTTTCCTAATTAGAGGATGTCAGAATTTTAATCTGAAGATAAAGCTGTCACACAAAACTATTTTATTAATTAAGATTTTTTATTTTAGCAGCTCTGTTGTTTCAGGGTAAGCTTGAAGGAAATTCAGCTCTCATTATTTCAGCTATAACTATCAGAAGTAGAAAAAGAAAAAAGAAGAGATATTGGAATATGCAGGTATAGGTGACCATGGAACATCTCTGTTGAGTTAGGCAGGACATTTAGTAATACATATTTATGTATTACCTTGCATAATTTAGACATAGGAATTTATTCCTGTTTTTCTTCTCCCTCCTTTCTTTTAAAAGTTCAATATCATTAAACTGCTCCAGGGAGAACATGTCTTGTGAAAGGCTAAGGAAAGGTATGAATACGGAAGATTGGATGAGATTAAGAAAAGGAAAAAGGAACTAACTGGAGTGTTGGGAGAAGACTTAAGGAAGTTGTCATTCACAGATAGGCAGCATTCCTGTTTAGTTTTGTTTTCTCACCATTTCCTGAGGTCATTTTATTAATTCAGATACTCACATAGTAAATACAAATCATGCAATTTAAAGTAATAGATCTATGATTATATGGTTTGGGGAATTTTTGCAATTTTTATCTGGATCTTACTAGTAATTTTGAAGCATTTCATATTAAAATAAGAAGAAAGGATAGAATCCTTTGTAGTTTTGAATGTTAAACAGCTTTCCAGCTAATTATACGTTACCCACAATGCACCAAATACAGCTTAACAAATCACAGATATGGGGTGGTTGTTTTTTAATCGGACATACCTTTTGTTCCAGCTTTGTTCATTTTTTTTTAATTTATTTTTAAGATGTGACATCCCCGGGACAATTGCTACTATCTCATGCAGGAGAGGCAGGTCTAAGTCTTGCTGGATTCCCTCCTAGAAAAAAAGAATTCTATGTGAAGATCTCTGGATGTAATATTTGTTTGAAAATAATAAGAACAATAGGTTAAGCTGTTTAATGGAAGAAGGAAGCCACGTGAAGGAGCAGTGCTGAGCAATGTGCTGAACAACCTGTGTGATACTTGGAGTCCTGGGCTGCGCGACAAAGCTTCATCAGCACAGATAAGGTTGCTGGGGTGTTGAAAATTAATAGAGACGTAGCTGGTGTAGCTGGAGTGACAGAATCCCTGTCATGCACGCAGCAAAAAGTGATACGAGGAAAGTGAATTTGTCAATTCACTTTAGGTTGTTCGCAGAGACATTAGAAGTATTTTGGCAGAAAACCTCTTCCTGTTGGCATACTTTCATTTTGAGGACTCTTCCAGTACAATTTGCTGGTATCCCTATGGCAAGTGAGACTGATTCCAAGCTTGTCTGCCACAAGCAGAACTTAAAAACAATGCAATTAATTTTTATTGAAAACTCGTTTTCCTATTCTTTATTTTAAAAGAATTGCTAAGTTTTTATTTCATCTGTGAATTTAGTCAATGGAGAAAAATTTTGCTTCTCCTGAAAGCTTGTGACTGACACTTTGTGGGGAGGAAAAAAAAGGATATTTTTATAGTTGCAGTAAGCTCTTTGTTCTTATATTTTTAAGCATGTTACTTTAAAGCTTGTGTCATTTAGCTTCCTGTCATTTTGGTTGCTGCTTACTTACACCTGAGAAAAATGGGAGATGCTGAGGGAGATCTCCAGTGGAAGCAGAAAAATAAAATGTACTAACTGGGTGGTGATCCTCCCTCACATGACCAGAAGAAAAAAAAAATGTTTTGCTTTTGGCTGTGCTTGCTACTAAACACCCTGTCATAGTGTGTGAGGTGAGTCACGACTTGTTTATTTATAGCCTTGGCCAATCAAAGCCGAACGCTCTGAACTTCATTCAAGACCAGCAGGCACTTAGGATGTCTTGTAAACATTTGCCCTCTGAGCAAGGAGCGCTCTTCTGGGCAGCAAACAGGACAGGTGCCTGGGTTGTCACTTCTAAAACACAAAACAGACTAGAAGATCGTTGCCTGGATTATCTAGATTGGTAGAGAGAGAGAGAGAATTCCTTTTTACATCTGAAATGCCAGACAGTGAGGATCTGGGACAAGATGAAAGGTACTGTACGTTGATTCTGATGGCCTTCTTGTGCAGTGCAGCATGGACCGAGGCTTTGTGTAATTAGTCTGTGTGCGCTCCTGAGTGCTCAGCCTAAGATCAGTTTTCTCTGCGTTGTGACAGATCATCTAATTCTCAGGGGTTTTGCCTCTAATGCTAACCTAAGGCTTCTTAGGAGAGGAGTATTAGGTCTTAATGTCTGCATASAGGTTAAATTGTACAACTCTGATGTATTTCTTGAACTAAAGCTGAAGGGAAGAAAATCCTGGGTGGTTTCTACCTAGTCACTTTTCCCAACCATGGGACAACTTACAAGCCTCAAAATGTCAGAGACACAAATAGTTTAGTCGGAGCCACGTTACTGACAGAACCGTAACTCATTACTATGAGATAGGGCACTGTGTCCCTTGGAGCTATGCCTGTCTTTCTGAAGTTTAACTTTTATTTTAATTAGCTTAAAATAGCAACGGTTAGGACAAGAAAAAAGTAGTTGGATCTAAAACTTAATAACAATTTATCAAATAATATTTTCTCAAATATGATCGAGCACATTCATGTGAATAAATGCACTAATTAAATTTAGCTAAATAGATTTTAAAATAGATATTTTAAAATTAGATTTTATTGATGTTTGGCTATGACAGAGTTTATAATCTAGGTTTCTTAAAAGTCCACATGGTCTTTCCATAGTTGCGATTTTTACTGCCTTGATGCTAATCAAAATGTTGGCTCTAAGATGGTGTTAATGAAATATTTGATATTGCAAAAAAAATTGTCATGTATGTGGAAATAGACTTTTTTTTTTTTTTTTAGAAGGTAGTTAACAAAATGCCAGAATACAGAGGCTAATTTAAGAAATTACAAGAATCAAAAGTGAGCATTTCATTATGGCTTTGGATTTGATTTCTTCTAGTTAGATTTAAGTTTGAACATTTATGTGGATGTTTTTCCAATATGTATGTGAATGTGGTGTTGTAAGATGGATGAAATACAGAAGACACTTCTGGCTGTCTATTGTAGATCAGTATATTCAGGCATGGTCACCTAATTGGATGAGTGTGGGTGAATGGATCCCCAGCGGCATAGTTGGGTCTCTGTGAGGGTGGGGTTACCTACGCATTTCCGTTTGCAGGGCTCTAAGTTGTGCCCTATATATGACATAGATTAAAAGTAATTGTAGTAGTAGGTAGCATTTTTTTCTTTTCTTTTAAGGAAATGTTGACTCATTACTGATAGCTGCCAAAGTGTCAGTTGCTATGTATTAAAAAATGTTTAGCTGGATCTCCAATTTGTTAAATTGTATATTTTTCAATACAGGAAAACAGCAGTATGCATGACACATTAAGAAAAGAGGTTTCGGATCATAATCACTTTTTTTTTTCTTTTGAATCAATTTTATAAAGGATATGCATCATGTCCTTCTTTGAAAATGTATTGTGGTTTGTTTTTGGTTTTTTTTAATCAAGATAGGAGAAAATCTTACCAGCTGAGAAGAAAAATAATTTTGAAAAAAAAAAATTATTTCAAAAGTCTGATTTGGAAAAAAAAAAAGCAGCAGTGTTTACCAATATGTAAAAAGGTGCAACTGGTATGCAAAACATACAAGCTTTGTAAGATCTAACTTCCTTTGTTCACAATTCTTTCTCTATAAAGGCATGTAACAAGCTTTGGCAGTTAAGTAGAAGTAATACTAGGCCTAAACCTCTAAGGCTTCTTTTTTTATGAATCAGAGTTGTGGTTTGTTTTGGTCTGTTTTTTTTAACAAAAAGGATGAACATTTCTAAAGCAGTAACCTGAAAAAGCATGATAATAGGGCCTGCTCTTCCCACCTATCATTTCTGAAACTACCATTAAATTAACTGGCCCTGATGCTAGTCCCTCATCCTTTGGTGTCTTTGCTATTGAGCAAAAAGGTTTGAGGACAATAGTTTAATGAAAAGGTTCCATTTTTTTTCTGGAATTAACTTGCCTTTTTGTCTTGGTGGTAACAAATAGGATATAACTGGAGAACATTCCTACAGGAGCACTAATGAGATTTGGTAGAGGTCGGAATATTTTGGTCCAAGTTAAGCAGGAGGGAATAGAAGGAGGAGCTATGGGAACTACACTGAAGCAATATGGGAACTGTACTGGAGCAATTCATTTTAGAATCGCGAAAGAAGATAGAGTAACGTAAATGCACAGATAATGGGGTAATTTTGGGGACACACTGAATCAAAGCTACTGCTTTATGTATTTAAAAAAGGAGGGCAGTGGTATTTTTGTAGAAGCTGTAGAATGAGCTTTGTTTGCGGATCGGTTTGAGTGCACTGCACTCCTTGTAGCTCCTTCTCAGATGCAACCAAATACTTCTTTCATCCTCCCCTCTCGAGTTCATGTCCTACTTCAGAAAATATGTAATATTGCGTCACAAGTGTATTTCATGAACATTATAACATCATAGTTAGAGATGTGACATTGGTCAATAGTCTGTTAGTCATACTGTGAATTTAGATGTATAATAAGCAAAGGAACATATGCACAAATACTTCTTAGTGAGGCTAGTAAAAAAGCTGAGAGTTGTGAAGATTAGGTACCCGCTCATATCTTCTGTTTTGTTTTGTCATATGATCCTGGGTGCTAGCAGATCAAGAACGGTGAGGAAAGATGTGGTCAGAGGTCAAAGATTGAAAACACTTTAGCGTAAGGATGATATTTTCCCCCAGCAATTCTTTATCACCAGGTCCCCTATAGTTTTGATGTAAGATGGTGTAATTTATTTTTAGAAAAAATAAATTGACAACTCATGAGGAATGTAATTATGGTCAAGAATGTATAAAAGGTACTGTGAATAATCGGTCCTGAAGTGGTGGAAGCACCTGGCTGCAGGTGCTTCAAAGAGATACTGACCTGTAACTTCCTCTGTCAGAACAATGTCTGATACAATGTTCTGATTGCTGACATCTGCTTATTATTGAAAGGGATGGTGCACTGAACTGTTAGCCAGGAACCTTTTATGACTTGAATAAAAATGAGAAAGCTACCTTATTTTGAACCAGTTGTTTTTGAACTACAATCTTACARTGCATGGCCTTTCTCAGTATGTGCCTGGATTTAGAAAAATGGAGATCCAGTTTAAAGTCAAATCTGCATGTTATTTAATTATTCAAAGCATGTTGATTTGTAATTATATAAGAATATTTGTTTCTTCTGCAAGTATTAGTTAATAAAGTGGAAAGTATTTGCTTTTCTTTTACAATTGAATTCAGTGCACAAATGTGGGCAACAAGTGGTTAGCTCATGCCAGGAACTCTCAATAATGCAGTAATGCATCAAAATAAATGAATATCTGCTCATACAAAATACATTAAAACTCATTTAAAAGAGTCAGAATTAATTTCTGCACAGAAGAAGAGTTAAAGCCTCATTGTAATATTACACAAAAAGTTATTTTCATGTTTTTGGAGGTTAAAAGTATTCTTTGTCTGGCACTTGAAAATCCAGTTTTCCTTTTTTGTGCAGCTGCTCTGCAACTCAAGGAATGCTCAGCTCATCTTTCCTAGCTGTTTGACTTTGAGAGGCCTTGAACTAGGAGTATCCCAGCTGAAGAACATGGAGGCTGAAGGAGGAAAATGAATTTGTGAAAAAGTCTTAAAAGAGATGTCTTTGCAGGAGCAAAAAAAATGTGAAAGAATTGCTTCTAACAGTTGGGTAGAGCTGTTAATGTTCTGCAAACAGAACTTTATGCTCCTGTTAATAGAAACAAGACTTCCTTACTTTTCTGAACAAAAAAAAAAATAGACAATAAAAATGTCTCTTTTGCATCACCAGTTTCTATTACAAGTGGAAAGCTGACCTGGAAGATCCCAGCCCTTGTACTGTCTTGGTAAAAAGAAAACAGCACATAGTAATAGCATTATAGTCTTTGCTGAACAGAAAGCAAGTCTATAATAGTATTTATGTGGCACTGAAACATTCAATTTTCATGCAAAGAGACGTTTAAAAGATCTACGCTTACTAAGTCATGGATTTGAACTAATAGCCCTTGACTATCAGATCACATTTCACGTTTTGCATGACCTCAAACTGGAGTAGCTGTTGTTCTTCTCAGGAGAGCTGGACAAGAGTAGCACGGGTCAAAGGAAGGGTTTCCCGTGAGAGCTGACCTATCAGTTTGCTGAGAAGAGTCTGTCTAGAGGAGCTGGACAATGTAATGCCCCAAATTCAGTTGGAATATATTTTGTTTATTTTAGCTGGACATTCAGCAAAAAGTGACGACATTTAGTACAATCTGCTGTGTTGAGGAACTTGTGTACGGGAATCACCTTCAAAAAAATTGGAGTTTATCAGCTAAAGAAAGACAATACAGCTCCTTATTAAGACTTTATAAGATGGCTAATGTTATACTTGAAGAGATGAACGCATCTCCTCCAAAATAAAATCCTGGTAGTAATGGGTCATTTTTTTTTTTTAAGCAACTTGTGGGACAAGATGAGTTCCCCTATTCCTTTGCAGAACACTTGAGTGTATTTTTATAACAATAGGATTGCTTTCATTTTCAGAAAAGTTTGTTCTCGACTAGTAATATTAAGAAAAAAACCCACCTTCATTTATGGGATTGATACTGTTTAGCAGCACACCAATGGTAAAATGTTCCCATGTCAGTTGAAGAGAAGAAAATACCATTATGACTTTAGTTTAAGATACTGTGCAAGAATTGTATAGAGTCAGGTATGAAATGTTGCTTATATTATGTTTTGTTGAAAGTCATATGTCCTGACTAGTCTGCTATGCAGCCAATTGAGAAAAACACATCCAGCCTCATCAAATGCTGATGTTTTAAACATATTTCTTGTACACTAACATTACTGAAAAATATTCTTGGTCAAGAAATAAAAGGGGCATGCATGTTACTGAAAGCTGTGAAATAAGATCTTTTTTCAGCTTTTTATTGCACACCTTCCCCTGAAAAAAACAGTAACAGCAAATTGGACTGACTCACTGTTAAGAAAAGGCAAAAAACTAAAACTGAAGTGCCAGATGAAGATAGATGAGGTCAGAAAGAAAACACTTTAAAAGCTTGAGAAGCGATGTTGCATGGTATTAACAGAATTCATTTAGTTCTTAGAAATGATGTATTTGAACTACAGGAGGGATGATAATTAAAGGAGATTTTTGGATTGGGAAATGTTGTTAGTTACTCTTTAAGGTTGATAACTACATTCTCCAGCTTCAATTTAAAAACAAAGTCTGTCTAATTTTGTAAATCTTAGAGATTCCAAGTGTGACCAAGCCTTAACATTGAAGGGATGTCAAACGTGATCGGTTAAAGGATGTTTGCCATAGTATTACATGTTGGTGAAAGCCTAAACCTGTGCCGCGCCTGTAGATTAGCAATGGGAAATAAAGTGCGTATGGATATCTACAAGCTGGAGAGATTTCTACTAGAAAAGCTTTGCAGAGTTTGTAGCAAAGAGGTTGTAGAGGAAGATTCTCCCTAAAGTTTGAGAACAGAGTGTATTTGTGGATCCTTCCCGTGTTCCTCGTTCTTTCAGTGATACAGCATCCTTTCATAGAACCCTTTGAAGCAAGCAGGACTTTACATGGTGCCCCAGTGATTCATTTAAATTGCAAGTCTTGTTGACTTGGTCATAGCCACATGACACAAATGTAATTATTTTAGTATACTTAACGATTGCATAGGATCCAAAAGTGGCACAGGATAAAGCACAATTCTACATAATCACCTTTTAAATTAGCCACCTAGGTCATTAAGATGCTATGCTGTGAGTTCAGTGGTGCTTGCTATTATGTATTTCCACGTAATGCACATAACATTTACACTTTTGTTACATTGTATTACAATCAGGCTAACCAATATTGCCTTGTTTTCTACTACACAGTTCAATAGCGGATTTTAAGAGGTTTTGCCATTGGTACTTCAATACATTTTTTGCTTTTTACACTATTTTGTATTTTGGAGAGAGAGAGGGTTGGTTATTTTCATTTTGAGTATGTGGTCACCTGAAATGTAAATGTAAAAACACATTTAAAATGTTTTTCACAAACTTTTTTTTGTCTGAATACTATTTTATATCCATTATCTCTGTACCTGCATAATTTAGAAGACAAACTTTAAAATGTATTTTTGGCATAGATGTTGAGGTATAAAATGTTTGTTTCAAAGAAGGGTAACTGCATCATTATAATCACTGCCTTCCGCACTGTGGTGATTCCTTTCCTCACAGGAGAAACCTGTGAAAGCTCTGAAAAGGTAAACCTGCTTGATTGGATTTTGCGAACAGTTTACACACTTGATTTCATTTGGTCAAGTTTCATACTTAACTCCTGGTTACCTCTGAGTTTTGTCCTTAGATATCCACATCCCTTACAGCTGCATCATTCTATAAGCTCTAGCTATTACTTTTTAAAAGACTAAAAAATAGCCATATTACCTATATTTTGATTTACGTCTCTTTGGGAATGTAAATCTCAGCTCTTCCACCTTGACTAATACATTCTAAGTTGCCCTTAAAATTACAGAGTCTGCACAGGTTTCAAGCATTTGTGGTTACAGTTGAGAAACCAAGAAGGTTTAGAAGCTCTATAATTACTAACTCTTTGTTTATGTAGGTGCAATCCTTCAGATCCACCACATCATGGTGTACTTTGTCACTGCTGCAGTTCTGAGTAGCGTATCTACGTGAAGATACATATAAAACTGTGTACACATAATGAAAAAAAATGCAGCACGTCACGAAGAGATCTTTAAACCAGTAACATGAGAGCTACTGACCTTTCTGAGAGAAATGTGACAGGGCTTTCCTTGAACAGATGTCTAGATACAAAATGAGAGCATGACACCATCAGTCATTTTTAGAGAATGTAATGCCGCTGTCTCTTCTGGCCAGAGTTTGTGACTGTGATGGGTTGAAGCATCTGGGACGGGAGGGTGTTGTTTTGGGGTTTTTTTGCAGCTGCTAAGTAACAGTTTACACATTTGCTCAGTTTTAGAAGTGATGTAGTAGGTAGTCAGAAGGATATGAGTAACTAATTTTCTCTCTGAACACCTTCAATCTTATTGACAGTAGTTTTAGAATAGAAGTGTCGTACTTTATATCAAACTCCTTATAAGTGATGGGAGCATAAAATTTTATTCTTTCTAAGCCATGCACAAAAACCTTTGAAGGTGTTCAGAGAGAGTTGGCTGCTTGTATCACCAGAGGAGCACCTTGACAGGAGTCCCGAGAGCTGTTTTGGCAGGAAGTATAGGGTTCATATTTAAGTCATTTTTGAAGGTACTGTAAGTAACTCCGCTAATATTATGCTGAAGTAGTTTTTTATGTTCTTGGTTGACTGATGTCATGCACTCCACGTTCATCATCTGCATCACTTCACGTATCTTCTTTTTTTCCTTTTTGTCTTTAAATGTGATCATTGGAAAATGAATTTGCCTGGAGTATGCATCATTATTTATCTGTCAGCTTTTGATCTAATGCAGGTTTAATGTTTATCTCTGTTTCCACAAGGGCACGACATAACCTCTCTATCTTTGCACGCATGCAAATACATGTTTTACCTCCTTTCTTTCTCGCTCCCCCTTCACCAGGGTCTCTGTTGCTGGCCCCTGGTTCCAGCCCTCTGGGCTCTGGGTAACACTGCTGCTCAAGTGGGCTCTGGGGAGAGGGGACAGGAGGGACAGATGTTACCAGGGCTGGCAGTTGTTGGCAGGTGTGAACAAGAAGAGGCAGCATGTGCATCTGATTGTCGCACTGAAGGTCAGCAAGCTGACTTTCTTACGCCTCTAGTTGCCTAAGATCAGAATAAGACTTCAAAGTAGTCCCTGGTGTTCCCTGTAGAAAAGTGTGGCTGTAGTAGAACTGACAAAGGCGTCTCATGATTTCTTGTGGCCTACAAGAAACTGCCAAGTATTCTTTTGCGGAGCAAGCTTAATAGTGGGTTTGTAATGTTTTGAAGCAAACTTCACCTGTACCATCCACTCTTCTTGCTTGGCTGCTTCTTTGTCAATGCACCACGTGTGGACCACAGGACCAAAGCATCTAGCAATACATTTTATCTGCACTGCAGCTTGTACTTTCAACATCTTTTAAAATTGGCAAAAGAAACCATTATTAACAACCAAGACAAGCAACTCTAGAGAACTTTCCCTGCAAATGTGCCATTTTTCTGCATAATTTGCGTGTTTGTTTTGAATTGTTATTAGTTATCCCAGTGTGCCTTGTTGTATCTCCTCTTCTTTAATCTATATTGTATTTATATTGGTGGTTAGCAGATATGAAAATAGTTTGCATTATTATTGTAGTTTATGCTTTCATCTTCCCCTCTCCCCCCCAGTTTTTGCAACTAACTTAAAGTTAATAAGCCAACTACCTACAATTGTCCTATGTATTTCAAACCTCTGTTTCGATAGTAGGCATCAGGCCTATCCATTTTCTCTCTTTGTGCTTCCACAAAGTTCCGCTTTCATTGTCAACGATTTTAAATAAAGGGTAGGAGTAAAGTCTGTAAAAGGATTTTGTAATTCAGAATACTGTCGTAATAGTAGTTTTCAACACTAGAATAAACAGGCAACTCTTAAAATACATATTATTAATGCTGCAGAATGGTTTACAAAAGCTGGAAGCAATGTTTCTTTAAGGGGAGTAGCCTATCCATAAAAATTGCAGTTCTCATAAGACAAAACCCTTGTATAACTGCTTTTCTCAAGCCACTAATTATCAGAGAGGATGGAAATTGAAATCGCTATCGTGAATGGGAGGCAGACAAAACGTTCTGTGTAACATTGCTAATCCCTCCCGCTGGGTTCCTCCAGGTTCCTGTTCTTCATGAGTTATTTAATGGTTTTATTTACATCCTCTGAGAGAGGCAAATACCTGCATGCAGTGCCATGCATGGCTGGAAAATATATTGCATTTTGTCTGTCTTACAAAAGTCACCTAGTCCAAGACATGCGACTCTCATCCTATGAATTTCAGGTACACTATTTTAAATTATGTTTTTTTTCTCCAAGGGGGGAAAAAAAACCCTTCACCCTGAATATTTTGTAATGTAAGAGGAAATCACACTACTCAATACTATAAATACTATGCTATAATAAATAATATAATAAAGTCAGGAATAGGGCAATGGTTTGGGTTTTGAACCTTAATCAGTTTTACACCGTGGCTGAAATACTAGTTTTGCTTTAAGTCATGTTCTGCGCTCCACTAGGCATACGATAGTTTGAACATGAATCCCCCATGCATGCTATTTATGTTCTGCATGAAATGGCTCCCAAACCTTGCTCTAATACCGATGTTGCTGTGTCACCACCTCGTGGCGCAGTTGCTGTATGGTAGTTAAATATAGGTATAGAGAAAGATGAAGTTTCTCCATGTGTGTAAAGAGACATTTCTGACCAAAATTATTCCTGACTTTTTTACAAAAATGAAGCTGTCCAGACCAAGTATCTAAAAATAGGAGAAGGTTGTTAATCTCCATTATGTTAGGAAAGCTGCTTCCAAGTAATCAATATGTCTGCAGTGCAACAGAAAAGAAGGTATGTAACATTCCCATGTAGAATAAAAACGGGTATCATGTATGTGGGAGAAGATGACTTATTCCTGGCTTAGATATAAGTATGTAAAAATTCACAAATTTAAATGTGGGCAGCAGTTGGACCAAAGTGTACAATTCAACATAAGCCCAAAATCCTCTTATCCTGTGTGTTTAGGAGAAATGAGAGCAAGAATTTATAATTGTAAGAAAAAGTGGCTTTAGACCTTGCTGAATTGGATGTCAGACATGTTGTCTGGGGTTTGGCTGAAATGTTAGTTAAAGGTTTTAAAGAGAACTTAAGTTYGGTGTTCTTTTTGCTCAGACATTGGATTTGAAATTCAGAGTTTGCTTTTTCCTTTTATCATAGTTTGTAAAATAGAAGTGACATATTTTGGGTTATACAACTGAAAAGTTATAAATAGAAGGKTTTTTTTAGTTGGAAAATAAAGTGAAATAGACATTTGTGTATATAGTTACTTACCATTTGCTTAGTTTTGTTATTAATCTGTGACCAGAAATCTGAGGTAATAATGTAATCCCAAACTTTTCCTTTTGTTTGATGTTATAATGTAGTAAACAGTGTCGACTACATTATTTTACTTGCTTTCATGATTCATTGATCAAAGCTTCTACCTGTTTTAGGCCACTTGACCCTTTTAATATYCATCCCTTCAGTGCTATGTTAGTATATCTTGCATGCTGCCATGTGAGAGATTGCTTCCCTTTCAGTGCAGTATCAGCATATAGCCCCAGCCCTACAAAGAGAAGCAAGTCAGAAGCTTACCTTTTTAGGAAAAATCAGTGTATCTCCTGTAGTCCAGTGCAATTATGTGTGTAACTTTCAAGTAAATAATTTCCAGAATTCAAATCCATTTTTCTTCAACCGTTATCTCCTTAAGTAAACCAGTTGCTCTTGCTAGAAAGATCTGCAGTGCAGTTCTTTACAAGCGGGGTGGGAACTCATGCCCATATAAAAACATTACTGTATACTTTTGCTTTATAGACTGAGAAAGCCTGTTTTGGTAGGGTTAAATTTGCTATATAGTTTGCTGTATGGTTTGCTTTGAAAAATGTTAGGTGTTAAGCAAATTAAAAAGCAGTACTCTAATTTTAAGTATGGACCATTATGTCTGTTACTTACGGGAACAAAACTCCAAAGTAAGACCAGAGCCAGGAGTCTCGATAGCCTATGGACATCAGGGCTGTTGCACACGTGCATCGATATTGCCAGTGGCTCACAAAAATACAAACATATGTTCAAAAACTTTAAAATCTTCATGGCTTTCCTTATATCAGGAAATGAGAGACATTAACAAGTTCATATCCTAAAACATAATGGTGCCTTATTAGTAAGAAAGAACGTTAAATCATAGCTAATAAAATACAGTACAGCAAAGGTAGTGCCTGTGTCCTAGTAGAAAAGGTAGGCAAAAGCAACCTACTAACCAGCTTTCAACTGAGAAAAGTCCGAATGTTCATGATGGCTTTTAACTTTTACAATATGTGCCAATAAAAATCACTAAGCAATCTGTTGTTCAACAAGGATAATATTAATGTGGAAGTTCTTAATCACTGCGGGTATTTTTACAAGTAACGATAGATAATTTTTTTGTTAGTCTTGTGTTCACTACAAAAAAATTAAAATTTCATCTCTTGGTATTCCTAATATTAAAGCAAATGTTTAAATGTTACTTTTGAGCACCAGATTCATACAGGGTGAAGTTTAAATAGCAAAAATCTCATCAGTCACTTACTGATGCTTGCTAAAATTTAAGTTGTCCCAGGGAACTATCAGAGGGCATTTGCATTCTGAATAACAAGACCAACTATTAACAGGGCCTTGTGGTGTTTTAGTAGCTAAATAGCAGAGTAATTATGTGGAAATATGAGTTGGCAGTTTGATCTGACAGTTTATGTGTATGTCCTTATTGCTGCAGACCAACGCTTGTACATTCATTTTTTTCATAATGTAGTTTTTGATTTGTCCTGTAATTTGATCCACCTATGACAAACCTTTACTATTAATACAGTGATGCATTGGACATTTAATGGCTTATGTATCAGAGTAAAATGCCTGCGGGATTCTTTGTGGCTTACTTGCATTCAAAAGTGTGTGTACTGAGCAGTGAATTATGTGAAAGATAACTTTGTAAAACTGGTGCAGAATTTACTTCATATTCTGATTATTTGCATGGTGGTACATCCATACTTTGTACCAGTTTGATTTGACATTGACTGGCTTGTCTGTGTTTTTCCATCTTTGTTGTAGATGCTTTGTCTACTCTGAAAAGGTATATGATGTGATAATTTAAACTAGATACTGTCTAAACTGATTAACCCCAAATTAGATGCATATGCCTTCTAATGTTTTTCAGCAAATTCGTCAGTACAGTTTCTTTTTATTTTATTAAAAGGACTGAACAGTAATAAGCTGTTTAGAAACAGTCCTTGCAGTATGATAGAAAAATAAAAGTTCAGTAGGGAAATTAATGTAAGCATCAAGACTTCAATTTCGTTTTTTCTAAGTTGGATAACAATCTCTTAAAGATCACCATAGTTTGCAGAACAAAACCAAAAATAGAAAAGAAAAAGCACAACGATTATATGCATGAAATTAAATGTGTTAATATGTGTGGCTATCCTGTGGCAATGAAAAGTACTGTGGTATATTTTTTCAGAAAAAAATAAGAAACAAGTTTGGGGTTCAGTTGCTTAATTTAGATTACAACTGTGCCTTGAACTCAGGTTTTTCATATGGCCAGAGTGAATAAGCAGTAATTTCTTCTGTAATTGCTTGTATGGACGAAGAATTACTACTACTGAACAGAATTTATTTGATTAAAAAAGATGGAATTAGCCCAATATAAAATATGTGGAAATGAGCACAGGCATCTGTAGCATAGCAGCAGCCATTTGATCACTGGAGGCTGTAGCTTTACAACATGTTTGCCTTGGAAGTTGATAAGGCTTCAAACGTTTTCAACCAGTTTCAACTTTCATATGAGCTATAACCAAAGTTGGGTATTTTTGGTTTTTTTACTCAGCTGGGAAGTCATCAATTCCAGGCAAGACTACAGACCCAGAATAAATCAGTGCATTTCAGAAACACTGATGAATTTATTTGTATTTCTTCAAGAAATGTCCCACTTCAAGGAACAAAACCCTGGCAAGGTAAGCACTCCCAAGTAAGGTTAACAGTTTGTTGACATAGATTTAAAAAAACAGACACCTGAAAAATAGAATACACATTATGATACATTCAGTTTTAAGTTTCTGCTAAGTTCCTCCTGTGCAGAACACAACTAGGTCATCAGTGAGCAAAGCTGCTCACAATACAGTCCCTCCCCTTACAGCTGCTGGAACCTCACCGGTCATTCAATGGAAAGGAAATTTAAAACATCACAATTTAATAAAAACTTGAAAAAGGAGGAAAAGTACACAGTTCCTAAACATACATGTTTTTTTCGAAATAATTTTAGTTTTCAGAAATAGCTGCACAAGTATTATATGATAGAAGAGAATCCTTCCTATTTTATTGTGATAATTTTTCTTCTATACAGATATAGTTGTTTGGTTTTTTTTTACTGGAAAGACTGAGATGGAGAACCCAATTCATGAAGAGGCAAGCAAGAGAAAGGTTTCTTCTTTCCTGCTAGGAAGAAGATTATTATGTCGTTCTAGCCAAAAGTGAAGCAACTTTCTTTTCCAAAGAAAAATACAAATAATTTAGAAGTATATCATGGCAAGAGTAGATTTCATTTATATACTTGTATTGCTCATTATAAAAATTTAAAAGGAGATGAGGAGTTTTTTTCCCCTCTTTTGATCTAAGTTAACTTTGCCACAAAATCTTTCATGGAAACAGGCCCTTCAGAATTAGCAAATTGGAAGTATGTAGTACCACACTCAAATATTAGGAGTTTAGACTGAAAATACATATGGGCAACAGGATGAAATACATTTCAAAGATGTATAAATTATACAAAACTAAATTATGTGTTTAGGATAATAAAGTTATATTTAAAAGAAGTAGGTATATATTGAGGTAGGGAAATGCAGTATCAGTATACACAGTCCCATAATTTTGTCATGACTGTATGTTAAAATATATCTAATACTGATTTAGAAAAGCTAATTTTGACAGCATGTTTTCCTTTCTTTTTCCTGACCTCATTCTCTGAGCCATGTCATTATTTTACTGTTATAACTATAAGCAAATTAGGTACTCATGCTGTGTGCAAAATTTCTTTGAATTAACAATTTTATCGCAATTCAACTCCAAAAGCAAATGGATTCTTTCTGTAAACTTTCAACAGATCAATTCTGTACTCAAAATTGTGCAGTTGTGAAAGATGCACTATATGTCTCAGTCACAGCAGAGGCTGAATCTCAAGTTTTATATTGAAAATTCAGCTCAGTCTTGTCATTACGGGGATGCTAGAGTAGCCAACAAGCATCAAGAAAATGCTTGCCAGCATATGAGAGAAAACAGTTTCATGAAGCAACACAACAGGGGAGGAAACTGTACTCATCGGAAGGATTTTTTGCTTTTGTAAGCATGCCAGCAAGTATGCATTGTAATACTTCAATTAGTGATTTGAAGTTTTTTCTGCATATCAACTGTTTAGCCTTTTTTTGTGTAATGAAGGTGAAGTAATTTCTAGTAATTTTAGCAGTAACCATAAGCTTGTTAAACCTTTATAGTAAATGAATAAAAGTAGCATATTTTTATAATAGAAGAGGGGGTACATCCTAATTAGTCAAAATGAACTGTTTGATGCTTATTTGCACAAGAAGTGTTAAAGTATTTCCTAATTTTTAAAGAAAACTTCCGTTTTCCACTGCATTCTAGATTTCATTTAGCATGTCACATTTTTCTTTTGCAAAATGATCTAAATATTTAAACAGTGGAAGTGTTAATGGCCAATTTTAATGTTTTTGCCAGTTTTGCCTACTAGTCTGCAGTGTATGTACATTTTTCACTGTCTTGGGAAGTTACATTCCTGGAGTTGTCCTCTCCTATGTCCTGCGTAAGTATAGTCTCTTTTTCAATCATGATTTATGTATGTGGTTTGTTCATTATTTGGTCTCTCTATAGGGAGTATTTTTTTTATTTATTTAGATATATATATACACACACATGCATATGTATGCACATTTATATATATATATGTAGGTTCTGACAAGTGCTTTTTGTCATATGGAAGTCAGCGTACAAGTTTTTTCAGCTTGTTGATTCTGGCACAATGTTGCATAGTTGTGTTTCTCAGGTAGAAATATCAAAATCAGACTAAATCAAGACAATGATAAATGTTATAGTGATCATAAATTGTTCTTTACTGGAAGTAAAAAAGGTGTCAGTTGATACGAATACAATGCTGTTTTCTGYGACAAGTAGGAGTGGCTCCTAGAAACTGGATTTGACATTAACAGTTTGTCTGACATGGGCATTTCACAGTGCTTTTTTATGTAAAACTAATTGCATTATGTAAAATCAGTGGTCATTTTACGCAAATGTATTTTTTAATCTTTATTGAGTAACTTCTTAAAAAGCAATATTTCAATACAATTTTTCTCTCTGTCTTCATTTTTATCACAGTATTGTGTGCCTTTTTATGTCCCTTCCTTAAGTGCAATGAATTCGGACAGAAAGTGTGCAACAAAATTAAGACTGTTCTGATGAAACTAGATTTTGGAATAGTGGAATATATCAACCAGAAGAAAAAAGAAAGATCTGGTGAGTAATTACATATAGTCCCAAGTAATGTATTTCTGTATGCAGAGAAAATTTTATTTGCCTTGCAGACAGTTTGGTTTGCCCTGTGAAGCCAATTGTAAAGGTATTTCTTGCTTTGAATCTGGCTACCATTCTTAGCTTTATAAGGAGTGATAATGTATGTCAGACGTCTGGGTATGGTAAAAAAAAATATTTCATGGAAGGAAACAAGGCAAAACTGATGGTTCTCTTCATACTTGATTAGATGTACTGCTTGTAGGTTTTCAGAAAAAACTACTTGCTGTAAAGTATGCGATGCTTATCTCTGTTTAGACAAGGCAAACTTACCCAGGAGAGAGACTCACTCAAGAACACAAAATGARTTCATAACAGAACTTTCAGTAAGAGGCTGGACTCTGTTCCAGTATCTAAATCTGCCTTGTTTTCACTCCCAACAGCAACAAGAATTTGTTTTCTTCCCCAAATACTCAATAAGCATTTAAGAATTGCAGTAGGATAGTAGCTACAAATTAATCTAAGTTTTTAGTTAGAAAGGGGAGAAATCAGTTTAAAACAAAATCTCACCTATCTCACCTGAAATCTCTGTAACATTGGAAACTTTTAGATTTTAAGTAATAAAGTTATTTCACGAAAAATACTTATATGAATGATGTTATCTTTAGTTTACTTTTTGTGTGCTACAGTTTTGGTAATTAAACCTTTGTAATGTAGTCACATTACTTGAAGGTAGCCTACCCTTTTTAGTTACTGTAATATCAGTAGATTTCATATCTGCTTTAAAACATGCATTTCTTGTAACCATTCATCATACAGTGTGCTGTTCCTAGACACAGTGAGAGGAACCATCTGCCTTTTCCCCTTCTCTTACATATAATGCAGTAGTTGTTGGAAATAAGGAATAACGCATTGAAAATTTAATTTCATGTATTATTCCACCTTGTTCTATTTTTAAGTGAAACTGGCAGAGAGATCAGACTACTGTTTCATATATTTCACAAGCCAGCACTGGGAAAATGGTTGCGGTTAGATTTGTTCTTTCCTGCCCCTCGCCCTCCAGTTTAATTTAACCCAGACAAGTTCCCTACCACTTGGGTTCACCACATAGGTTCACAAACCCTTGTACTGGCACGAGAGAGGAAATAGCAAGTTGCAGAAATAGGCAACCAAGAATAATATGACTGTGTTTTTCAGCTTATATTGGTTTAAAATATTCATGAGACTATTCTCAGACAGAGAGAGGAGAGGAGAGGAGGCAAAATTTGTGTCTCCGTTCATTTGTTAGGAGCAGCATTCTACCAGACTTCAGAGGATGCTTTGTTTGCATATTTGCATATAAATGTTGCGAATGCAGGAGAACGGGGTGCAAAGAAGAAGAAAGGTTTTGTGAATGAAGATTACACATAATTATCCAGAAAATTACATGTTCTGATGTAAAAGTAATCTGCAGGGATAACTACACTGCCTGTTTTGACATTATGTTACAACTGTGCATTGTACCAGCAGCGTACTTTAAAAGATAGATATATATTGCCAGGGAACATTATATTATGGTGAGCAACAGAGACTTCTGAAACTAAGTAAATAAATGTGTTGGAATGTATTTCAGAGAACGATCTCTCTCCCGCTTCGGCTGCTGCGTGAGATATTTTGATAAATAACTAGTCTCAATCAGCCTTTTTTCCCTCACCTTAGTAGCATATTATGTAAATGATGCACTGTGTCAACAGGTGAAAGTTTACTGTGCTATGCAAGCTGTGTGACAGGTAACGCACGCTGAACCTTAAAGTCTGTTGTCATGAGTAGGATAAAAAATATTTTTTTTCTTTCAGAAACAGCAAAAACAAAACCCACAGAAGATGACAGTGAGTTAGACATATCAGCCCTGTGTCCTAAGGTGACTTTTTTCCAGTCAGCCCTATCTTGCTTTTAAAATCTATATAGCTAATGGAGGGTATCTAGGCTACTGTCTGTTTTCTGTGGAAGACTTTAACCTGTCCAGGAGGCTGTGTTCCTGAACTAAGCAGTGTGCTTTAAAAGAGATTCATAGTCTCCACCTTTAGGCTAATACTAATTAACTTACTGCATTTGTGACTTCTGGCCTTCAAGGTAATGGTTTCTTTGGCCCACTAAACTAAGAATGTGTTTATTTTGTATTGGCTGTGGAATAATTAAACTAGAATAGCAAAGGCAGCTATTTTTATTTGCAACAGTGAAATTGCAGTTAATTTTTATCAAATTAAAATACAAAAGGGAAACGTTCATAGAAAACCTGTGTAATTTGTCAGATACTTGTGTAATCACTTGTATGATCATTTTCAATGATAGTGTAAATCAGTATGTTGTCTATAAATATCTTTCTAAATATATATGAAAACACTCTAATATCTCCTATCCCTCTTATAAATAACTGTATGGCAAAGGATTTTCCATTATAATCAGAACACTGGTTGATATATAAAAAAAATCACTTTTCTAGGAATTCTTATGCAGTATTTGACCAGTAGTTTACAGAGCCTGACTTTGACAGTGATCACTTTGAAGGTGGTTTTGTATTCTGAAAAAAGATAAACTTATATCCCATGGGATAAAAATTTGTAGCTGACATAATTGAATGTTGTTGGATAAATTCATAAAGGACAAGGATTTTTTTTATTTAGCTAATTTTTGACTGTCTTATAGATAATGCGGGGGGGTTATCCAAGTTTATGCATTTCTTTACATTTATGCATATTTTGTATTTGCAGGGTCATTCTTTCATTACAGTAGGATGTTACTTTCAGAATGAATAATTGGACTTCTCTGTGTCTTTAGTATAATACAGCTTTCAGTTATTACATAGAGGGATGCTTCAGTTCTAAGTATTGTATACTCCTATTATTTTCATGTTTCTACAATTAAACAGGAGACGATTTGTATTGCTATGACATGCAAGAGGCTTATTTTTCAGTATCTAAGCATTGGCTTCCTGTAGTGTGAATTTTTTGAGTATAAGAATACCATGTGTGGGACTTTTTTATGTTTAGGTTAGTCCTGCAGTTGTTGCCAAAGAGCTGTCAGTGTCTGACACAGATGTATCAGAAGTATCTTGGACCGATAATGGGACCTTTAACTTATCCGAGGGGTATTCTCCACAGACAGACACATCTGATGGTATGTAATGGCTTCATCTATTTCATTGATGAATTGCAGTCATGTAAGTTAACTGAAAATGATTAGAGAATTTGAGGACAAAAGTTTTTTGGGTTGTTTTTTTTCCCCCTACAATGAATTCAAAATTAATTCCAGTGTTTTAAATAATTTTGGATACATCTTGTGTAAGAGCTGTCCTCATCTTAAAAATAATAAAGTACATCAGTAAGTGTCTAAATAGATAAGTAGTGGTGGGTAAAACCGACACATTAAATAAGTGCCAGATTTAGCGCTCTCTTCCGCCAAACCTTTTAAGCAAGTAAACCTTTTAAGTTAGTACCAATGCTTTTGTGGAGCTATACAAATAAAAGCTGAGGAAGAAAAAGTGAATACTTTGAATTGCTAAACAGACAATTAAAGAAAGTATTACTAGGTTTTGGTTACTAGAATGCTGATTAAGACAGCCAGCAATAAGCCTGAATGAGATGTGAAGACTAAGACTAGGAAAAGATCCTCAAGCATTTGTCTTGATCTTGACCAGACCTTTAAGTTCTTACTTTTTACAGAAAAAGCTTTCAGTTAGCACTTTGCCTGAATAAAGATTAAGGACAACAGTAGTTTATTGTAATCTTACCTGTGGATTTGTTGCTCTGCTCATCTTGCATTTCTCCTCTTCTAGGAAAAGTTCACTGTAAATGACAAGTAGGGTGATACTACTTAGTGACATTATACAGGCCAAATTAATAATTTAAATTATTTTGTTAATATTTCAAGTTGTAAATAGTCAGCATTGTACGATCACAGAATCGTAAGTTGAAATGAGCCATTCATCTCATCTAACCTCCTATTCAAAGCAGGTTCAACTTGATCAAGTTGCTCAGGGCTGTSACCAGTTGAATTTTGAGCATCTCCAATGGTAGAGATTCAGCAACCTCCCTGGACAGCTGTTTTCAATATTTGATCACRCTCATGATGAAAAGGTTTTTCCTTATAGTGAGTCAAAATTTCCCATGTTCCAGCTTGTGTCGATTTATTCTCATCCGTCCACTGTGCACCTTTAAGAAGAGTCAGGCCTTATCTTCTCTATACCTTCCCATTAGGTAGTTAAAGACAACTATGTGATCCCCTCTTTGCCACCTTCTCTTAAGGCCGAACAAAGCCCATTCTCTCAGCATCTCCTCATATGTCGTGTTCTCCAGTCCCCTAATAATCGTGCTGACCCTCCAGGGGACTCACGCCAGTCTTTCATTCTCTGTCTTGTACTGGAGATGTCAAAACTGGACAAAGTGTTCCAAATGTGTGCTCTCAGGTGCTGAATAGAGGGGGAAAATCCCTTCCATTGACTTTCTGACTTCGTTTTTGCTAGTATAGCTCAGTATGTGGTTGGCCTTCCTTGCTGCAAGGGCATACCATTGACTTTCGGTCCACAGGTCTTTTTCTTGAAAGCTGCTTTCCGTCTCGTTGCCCCCAATCTGTACTGCTGCACAGGTTATTCCATTCCAGATGCAGGACTTCACATTTGCTTTTGTTGAATTTCATGATGTTCCTTTTCAGCCTGTTCATTTCTCCAGCCTGTTGAGGTCCCTCTGAGGGTGACCTGCCCTCCAGAATATCAAATACACCTGCCCCACAGCAGTTCCTTTCTGCCCGTGAACTTGCTGAGAGTGCACTCCATCCTGTCATCCAAGTCATTAATAAAAACATTGAACAGTGTTGGCTTCAGTACCTTTGAGAGACACCACTAATAACTGGCCTCCAGTTGGACCTTGTATCATGGATCACAGCCCTTTGAGCCTGGCAGTCCTGCCAATTTTCCACCCACCTTACAGTTCACTGACCCAGTTTGCTCACCAATTTGGCTGTAAGGATAATGTGGGAAACTGCTTTAAAGGCCTTGCTAAGTGAAAAATAAACAACATCCACTCTTCTCCCCCCACGGAGCGTTTCAGCAAATGGGACATACACACAAGTGCAAGACCAGATGGGATGCATCCGAGGACTGGCTCATCTCTTCTCAAAGCTCTGTGCATCTGAGCCACCACTCTGCATACAGCACAACCCTTCCTCCTCACCTTCCCAGCCTGTTTTTCCTAAAGAAAATGGAGAAAATGATGTACCAGACATTTTTAGGATTCATTTGCTTAGCCCTTATGAATGCTCCTATTGTTTGTTTTCATAGAAAGTAAGTTCAAACTGATTATTTTTTACCTTCCCATTCAAATACTAGATCAAAATATTCCCTTATGCTCATTTAGGTCTCTTCCACAGGCCGTGGACTGTGGTCAGTGTATTTTACACACTTACAGTAACAAATATCATGCCATTAATGCAGTCATTAAAATCTAATCTTTTGTTTGTTTACATTCTGCTTTTTATCCTCTTGAAAATTTGAAACTGTCCTAGTCATCTCTAGAGTTTCCATTTTCTGCTTTCTATTTAATACAAGCATTGGCCAAGAAAGGAAAAAGCTATAAATTGTCTTTACATTGGTTTTATATCTTTATTTAAACATGTAAACATTATTTTTTATTCTACAGGTGTTTTAAAAGCTTGTAATACATTCATACACACTTACATATTTGTGATTTATATATATTGTGAAGAAAAATGTTTAAAGAGCTGTTGTGACATTATAAATCTTAGTACTTTATGTGGCTGGTGTATTTAGAACTGGCTGTGCTGAAGATTTGCATGGCTTGTTTCATATACAGCTAGATAGCATTTTAAAAAGATATTATCCTCAAATAACTAAATTAGTTAGGTTGATACCAGGTGACTTGTGGTAGTAGGTTTACAACCTCAAAACCATTTTATTTTAGATGTAACACAAAGCTCCTCTGCATTAAGACTACAGAAGACTACTAGACTATGGGTTAGTTAATATATTTAAAGGAAAACTTACTAATTGCATTTTTACATCTGACTGCTTTTTTTGGAAAGCCTTTCGTGTTTGCTAACACTGTTTCCTCCTGTTTATCCTGTAATAGATTTTGACCGACCCAGTGATCATGAAGAAGCTTTCGCTAGAGATCTCTCAGAATTTCCTTCTTTAGAAAATGGTGCCGGAACAAATGATGACGATGACTCAAGTATCGGTATGCCCATCCAGCAAAAACAAAAAAAAGAACAAACACATTTCAAGGTGGATCATGCTTCCAGACAGAGTAAAGAGAGACCATCCACTGCAGGGCTCTCCTTGCCTTTGACCAGTGACCAAACCTTTAATTTAATGAGTGGAATTGCTGGAGATGTCATCGCAGCTGCGGTGTCTGCTGCCATCAAAGACCAGTTGCAGTCCGCACAGCCAGCTCCCTCACATGCAGTGCCCAGTTTGAGCGAGGAGACAGACACAGAGGAAGCTGATGATTTTGAACTGCTTGACCAGTCTGAGCTTGAGCAGATTGAGAAAGAATTGGGACTCTCGCAAGGCCAAGAAGCAGAATCCCAGGAAAAGAAAAAATCTTCAGGTTTCCTTTCAAATCTGCTTGGAAGTCATTAACCTGGAAATTGCAGGTGGTAACATAGAAGAAATTAAAAATAAAACACACAAAAAAAAATCAAATGCAAAAAAAAAAAAAGGAAAATTCTGAGCTGTAAGCTTTAACTATCCCTTTAGATGTGTTGTAATAATTTCCCTTATGCAGAGTGAATTAACTGGATAAATATCAGCTGATACTGATAGTTTAATGTTTCTGGTAGTTATACCTCGATGTAATAGCATGGAAATGAATTATCTATCCACTGGTTGCAGATGAGTGTTGGAGGTCAGTTGTTCAAAAGAATTGGGAGAGAGGTGGTTTTTATCTTTTTGCCTACCATGTATTTTGGGGTCCTGAGCCAAATTTTCAACATCGGCAGTTTATTTACTCTTGGTTGCCGACCATGTAATACAATTAATGATTCACACAGCGAGGGTAAGTTATCAGAGGGTTGCAATGAGATTAGCTAAATCTCACCTCCTTCAATCATACCGAAAAGTATGAATCCCTGCAGTTAGCGTTATGTATAGTGCATCTACTATATATGAAACACATTAACCAGCACAACTCTAGTTTAAATATGTGTGCAACACTATCAAAGAACTTGATTTCATACTTAAAACCTTTTAATTATTTTGGATATGGTGATGCATTTCCAAGTTTTTGCTGTTTTAGGCTTGTAGAGTTGTAAAGTGGCATGTTATTTGACTGACCACCTGCTGTGTTCCTTGATAGTCTGGTCCTTGGCAGTATTGCCCATGTAAAGTCAGCCAACACATTTTTATATTTAAGAGTTAATATCATGTAAACCCAACAACCTTTTTGGGAGCGGGTGAGGGTAGTTATTGTTTGGAATAGAGGTTAGAATTAAAAAAAAAAAAAAAAAAAAAACAACAAAAACAAACCAACCAAAAGGCTTTTTTAGGTGCCGCTTCCTTAATTCAAGATTCTGTGGGGTTTGGTTTTTTTTTCCCCAGGACAGCTGCCATCGCTTGCAACAAAAGTTGTGTTGCAAGCTGAATCTTTTACGATACTTAGAAGTATTCGGTGAGGTCATTTGCTGTAGAAGACACTCAGAATCTTCTTCTTGGCATGTAATTTAAAACAAACAAAAAAGAACTTGTTTAAATTATTTGCCAGTTTAAACTCCACACATGCTGAGTGAGTGGCATGGGATCTTAAGCAGGTAACTTATTTAACTTTTTCTAGGGCTTTTTTGTTCACCTGTGACAAAATTGAATTGTAATACCAAGCAATAGTAATCAAAGAAATAGTTTTTTTAATGTGATGTAAACCGTTAGCAAAGTTGAGGGACCATGTCAGCTGCTACTATTACTCAAGTGATTTTCCATTTGCTGGCATTTGAAGAGGTGAATACTGTCATCTAGGACCCTCAAAAAGTACAGCAACAGATTATAAAAATCTTCCACTAACGTATTTGTGTAGGTAAACCTGTGTTTAAAGTTAACTCCATTTTAATTTGTTTTTCTTTCTGAGGTGAAAAAATAGGCAGATGGACAAAAAAGAGTGTAGTGAAAGGAAAGATGTTGAGAATTTTTGACACTAGCTTTAYCGTTGCTTGTGCTTTTGTGTCAGTAATGCATATTGACCGTGTTTGCTGTCCTTTACCAGTAAAAAAGTGAGCCTGTGCCTTCATTATCAAATCCATTATGAAATAAGTGGATGCTGGATATAGATCCCACAAGATGCAGCTTTTGAAATTATAACATCTTAACATTAAAAGCGAGTTTCTGGAAATGATTAAAAAAACATGGCGACATCACTTCCACGGCATTAGTTGTTAAGTTTTCTTTGTAGCTTCCCATTTGAAAAAAATAAAAGAAACTTTTGCTGGGAAATCAGTCAGTTTAAAGGCCATTTAAATTTCTCAGATAAGTTAAAAGCCTTGTTTCCTTGCTGCATGTTTAGGACAATCTATATAGTTAGAAGAGTACAACTTCCAAGTTGCTGATGAAACTTTGTAGGACACCCAGACAGCTGTGTGCTTCCTTGTACTGGAGTACCGGTGCCAGCAGGGGAAACGGGCTACGGGACGGGGAGGGCGGGAGGGAGCCATCCTTCACAGGTTTTTCTGGAGAGGATTGATGGGACGGACTAGCTGGCTGTCAATGGTGGCATTATAACAGCGTGCACTTTATTGTTGTTTTATGAAGAATACTTGTGGTTATAAAAGTATGTAACGCAGGGGCACTCTTCTAGAATAATAGATTAGATCAAGGAGGAAAAGCAGTTGGAGGAGTTTCTTGGACTTTTTGTAAATGATCCATTTTCTGGTTTCAAGATAGAAAAATAGATTGATTTTTCTCCAGTACAAGTCTCTATTTTATTTTTCTCCAGAAAGAAAAACAAAGCAAAACTTGAACAAGCAAATAATTAAAGCTTAGGGGCATAATTGCTTATTTGAGTGTCTTTAGAATTTTATTTTTCTGTTCTCGTGGTAGTCAATTAAATTCAAGCCCCTAAGTACTGTGTAATGGGAAGGAGGTAATTCTGTAACATTCAATATTCCTCCTCAGGTAGGGGAAAGATGCTTAGTTTTCTGCAGGAAATTACCTCTTCCCTCCCAAACAACCGCACCTAAGAAACGCTTTGCCCAGACACGATACATTCCACTGCCAGCAGTTTGACAGCGGAACACAAAGAAAACGTTTCTCTCCTTTGTGAGATCCCTTCCACACTGCCTTCAGTTGGAAATCCCTCAAGAAACCTTCATTTTGCTGTATTCTAGCAGCAGCCACAAAATGGCAGTTACTTAAAAATTCCCATCACAATGGTCCACAGCGTCTTTCCTACCGAGACTGGTTGTTACCTTCCCATCTTCCAAAACTGAATACATGGGCAGGAAGAAAGGCAAGCGAGTATGAGGTAGCGCATAGCTTTGAAACATGCATTTGTTCCGTGGAAAGCCTGCTTGCGTGCAATTTCCAGTCAAAAGGCCATACAGCCAGCGTAGAGGGCATAGATAGAGTGTGGAGGTGTGAGCAAGTGCCCATGGGGTAACACAAGGTGTGATCTTGCCGTGGGCTCAGTTCTGCCTGCATTATCTGGTGTGCTYCTACCTGGTAGTAAATTGAGGATGCCATGTTATTTTTTCAGTAGCGTGGTTRAAGTGCTCACCTTGCAGTGGCTTCTTCACGCATCCCTGCTGGAAGAAAACGGTGTGTGTCGGGACAGGATCTGTGGGATGCAGTTCAGCTCTTTGTACTTGGAAAATTTCCCCTTGCGTTAGTACCTCTGAGTGACAGATGGAGTGATTGCCATTTGATCAGTGGCCTTAGGTGTGTTAAATCCAGCGTAAAGGCACCAATTTTCAGCACACGGGCCTTCTCCATGAGCATGTACTACACTTCTACTTACCATTCTTCAGTTTGTTTGTGAAGAAAAATTATTCTACACAGAGGAGGGGAAATAATTTTAACCCAAAGTAATAGGATCTGAAGAAATACTCGTTTTACTTGTTTTTTGTTCGTTTTGCACTTTTTCCAGACTGTTTAAGCCTTCTGAACAAATTCCCTGTCGTCTCCATGTCTGTTCTCAGCACACGAGCAGCATACACAGTCTGTCACCACCACCCATCCGGGTAACCAGAAACTGGAAAATTACAAAATGTCTTTATTTAAAATATTTTGCAGCACTTTACCTAGCCTGATTACTATTTTGTAAACATGGAATTATTATATTGATTGTTTGTAAAACCATTTAATAAATATGTGTTAGTTTTTATCTTTCATCACATCTAATTGTCTGTTTGTTCCCAAAATAGGAAAAAAGCCCAACAGCACCGAAACCGAACCCCTTCAGTGGAGCTCCCGCCGCTCCCCTGTTTGTTCCCGCCCCCAGCCCGACGTGGGCTCGCGCCCAATAAACGTTGATCTCGGCTCTCGGCCGCAGACCTGACCCTGGTCAGTCATTTTCAAGGGGCAGAACCGGGGCTGCCCGCCCTGAAGGAGGGGCGGCTTTCAGGTGGGCAGGGCGTGCAGGCAGGCGAGGAGCCCCGCTGCTGGGCGGCCCCTCCGGCCCAGCCTGCGCCCGGCGCTGCCGCAGGCCCGGGGGCGGAGGGGCCGCCTCCCTCAGGCCGCCTGACGGGCGGGGCGGGCAGGGAGCGCTGCGGGGCCTCCGCGGCGGCAGGGGGCGGCAGCGGCGGCGCCGCCGGCGGGGCGGGCCCTTCCTGCCGGAAGGGGGCGGCCCCGCCCTTCCTGCCTGGCGCTGCGCGGCGACTTCCTGCTCGCGCTTCCCGCTCCGCCGGCACGGCGGCGGTGGGGGCCCCTYACCCCACGGGCGGCAGGTGCGTGTCCCGCGGGGCGGCGAGGCGGCGAGGTGCGGCTCCCGCGCGGCGCGGGGGGCGGTGGACGGTGGTCGGTGGTCGGCCCGGCCCGGCCCGGCTCCGCCGGGGGTAGCGGGGAGGGCGAGGCCCGGCCCGGAGCCGCGGCGGGTGGGCCGCGCGGCCTGGGGGTGTCGCTTGCTCTCCCTTAGGGTGGAGCCTGCCTGTGAGTCCACGTCTGGCGGCGGCCTGGAGGCTCGCGGCTTCCGCCTGTGTTTTGTTTTATTTTGTTTTATTTCCTGGATTTAAGCTGTGCTGTCACTTCTGGTGGCCGTATAATAGACACCTGCCTGTCAGTCAGGCCTTTCTGTATGTGTCAGTCTTATGGACACCGGCTCAATTTAAATTCAAATAAAAGKAGCTAAAATCAGCCGCAATGAAGACCCTGCGGGAGAACCAGATTTGTCTCGAAGGACTTGGCTGTGCCTTGGGCTGAAGGCTTGTGAGTGCCTCAGGTTTTGTTTTCCTGAGCCCCACGCCGGGGAGGAGCCAGTGCTTTGGTTGTGTGGGTCAAAATGGGGGGGAAAGCGCACGTGGGTAATGTGAAGTGCTGGTGTAACTACACGGGATTCTGCAGGTGCTTTTTCTGCTTTATGCAGCTTGAATTGTACACATTATTTCTTCACTTAGTAGTCAGATATGAAGGTTTATGATTCTAGATCCTCTCAGTTACATACCTCTTCTTCTGATCTGTTTTCTGGGTTTTTTTTTAATCCCCCAGGTGTAGCTACTGTCTACCTGTACTAGATCGGATCAAACTGTTCTGTCCCTGAGGTTTCTGCAAGGAGTTTGTGACTAACAGCAAATGTGAGTCTGTGTCAGTTGGTTTATGGCAGTAAAATACCTGCCTGGGCTAGGATACGGATATGGAGCTCTGCAGGTGGGAGGGGAATGCTTCAGAGAGCAGTCGGGATCCCTCGATGGGCAAAGAATATGTTTTCCTCTGAAACAAAAAGCATTTGTTACACTGAATGGATGCTTACAGTATTTCAAATAAAATAGTATGGGCTTTATTTTCTGTTAATGTATTTTCTGTCACTGTAGGATTACAGATAGCGCAAGCAGTAGATTAGGCGTCCAGTTCTTCCAGGAAACAGGCATTTCATAAAGTACTTTTCAACTCTGCATATTTGTGTCTYTCATCACTGCTTCTCTGTGTCAGTAGCTTCTGGGAGGGGCTGCTGTTCTTCTGCCTGCTTTCAGAGCCCCTCCTCCTGATGTATTATTTCTTTTTTTTTCTAGATTAAAACGTAGTTTTTCTAAATCGGTTAAAAGATGGGGGTGGCTTTAGTGATCTCCAGTTAGAACACACTTTTTTGCTCTTTGCATTTGAAGTGTTCAAGAGATTCCATCAACTTTGTTTAAAAAAAGTTAAGTTTCATTAAGCACTGAAAAGGAAGGAAATGTGTGCCTTTGGAAAGGACAGCATTAGTTACAGGTCACACATTTGTCCTGTGGCAGCCCCAGTAACGCAGCTCAGCCGAGGGGTGGGAAGTGGAGGAAGACCAGGGTAGCAGTGGCTTCAAGCACTAGATCTAGGCACAACTGACTGCATCCCCAGATTAACACTTCTGCGGGGTAAAGTGTTGTTGACAGTACATGCACTGCTCCAAAATAGCTGAGAGTGTTTTATTTTTAAATGCAGTACCTTTTTTTCCATTTGATAAGGCCGTGGAAAATGGAAAATAGGCGTGAAAGCAGGTTTTCCCTTTTTACTGTTATTTTGGAGCAATCGCTAGTCTCCTCAAAAGGCTGTAGTTGGCAGAACACGAGCTTGACAAGCACCTTTAGTTTCTTATCTTCAGTAAAAAGTGCAGAGCTTTTGAAGCGCTGCTGCTGGGGCTGGGAACCCTCTCGTTCTGTGTCTGAGCCCTGATGAGCACCGTGGGTGCTGGGTCCAGAGCTGGGATGGTCAGATGCTGCTGGTACGAGTAATCTCTGATGTCAAACTGTATCAGTCTCTTGTATTTTTTCTTCTTTTGCCCCTTCTAGTACATAACATGCTGTTTGCTAATGCTGGTGTTTAATAAATTTAATTCTGTAGAAGATCTGTATGTCTTACGCTGCCTTATGTGGGTGCTGTCAGGATTGTGTTTGGGGCCTTTTGTAGCTGTTTTTTATCTTTATTAGTATGATTTTTTTCCCCYCAACTTTCTAGTAATGGCAACCTACACTTGTATCACTTGCCGTGTGGCTTTCAAGGATGCTGACGTTCAGCGTGCCCATTACAAAACTGACTGGCATAGATACAACCTGAAGCGTAAGGTTGCTGACATGCCTCCTGTCACTGCTGAGAATTTCCAAGAGAGAGTCCTAGCCCAGAGAGCAGTAGCAGAGGAGCAGAACAAAATTACTGCCACTTACTGCACAGTTTGCAGCAAGAGATTCTCCACCTTCAATGCCTACGAGAATCACTTGAAGTCCAAGAAGCACCTGGAGTTGGAGAAGAAAGCTGTTCAAGCTGTCAGCAAGAAGGTGAAAATATTAAATGAAAAGAACCTGGAAAAGGGGCTGGCCCCAGAGAGCGTAAACAAAGATGAAATGAACACAGCTATTCAGCAAGCCATCAGAGCTCAGCCGTCTTCGTCTCCAAAGAAGACACCTTTACCTCCTAGTAATGCAAACGGCTCTCCAGTTTCTACAGGAAGCGCCAGCTTATCACAGAGCAGAGAGCGATCCGAAAAACCTCCACGGCTGCAGTGGTTTGAACAGCAAGCAAAGAAGCTGGCCAAACAACAAGCAGAGGAAGAAGAGGATATGGAAGAAGGTAAGGCAATAAACATTCTGACAAGAGATAGTCTGAGGTAAGCTATGTAGTTGTTGGTTTTACGTAAAAGCCTCCTTCTATTTCTGTAGTAGTACAGCATTTTCCATCACAAAAGGTTTTCCTGTTTATTAGATTTTCAGCTTAACAAAGGAGTTAAGGTTGGCCCATGCTTGCAGACAAAGACTCTGTGTTAGTGTCTGAACTGCCAGCTGCTCAAGATATAAGTGTGAAGGTTGAATATAAACAGTTACTAATATGAGCCCTATTTCCCATGTAAAATTCCAGGGGAAGTTTCCTTTAAGGAAGGCTAACATAAAAGGTTACCCTAAAACTACTTCTGAAAAATAGATGAACAAAAATCCAATCATGATGATTTGTTGTTGTCCCATCAATCACTTTACTGATCTGTTGAAGGGAGGTGGGAGTGGGGTTGGTTGTTGGTTTTGTTTTTCTCTGCCCATCAAGACCAGAGGAGAAGACCAGTGTCCTTAGCCTGACACTGTGTGGCATAGCTTCTCTGCATGTTGGCATCTATATTAAAATTGGTTTAACAATTGCCACCCCAACTGTCTGTTCCTGCTGCTTCACCCTCATTGCTTGTGTGGATACAGCTCTTTGTTGGAGGTCAGCCTGGAAAGTGGACAACTGAAAAGATCAGAGCTTCAGAATTCCCAGAAAAGTGTTATTTTTAACCTGGAGGCTTTCAGTGCTGTAGTTTACAGTGCAGCTCCAAAGGTGTCTGTTGGAGCAGTTGAGTGGGGTGATTAAACTGCAGCAAGGGGACGGGTACGAATGAAGTGGGACCATACTATGCCAGCTTCATTACTGAAACCATTGTGTCATGTTATTACATCTGTTACAGCACTTTTATGCTGGTGAAATTTCAGTTGCGATTCAGGGAATCTGTTCTACAGGAGAAGAAATGTATACCTCTGAACATGCATCTTAACATCTAAAGAAGGAGCCAACCTGCACCTGTTTTGTATTAATGTGTTAGTCATAAATTGTAATGCTAAAATCTCAGTAGGTTTCTGAATTTAATTTTCCTTTTAAGTGTTTGTACAGGAATGTTTCCTACAAGTCCTGTTAATTCAGTGTCAGGCTTTTAAAATTATTAAACTATATCCTATAGCAAAGATCTCTAATTAGCAGCCTACAACACTGGGGAGCACTGTGTTCCCTGTTCTCAAAACTCTGTGTGCATGGCAGCTGGAAGGAGACCAGTAGGAAGAGAGTACTGGGAAATGCTCACTGCCCCAGATCCGAACTCCTTAAATAAGATTTCTAGACCCCTCTAGCAGTATAATCAGATTGCTGGTTTGTCTATCCATTACTGAGCTCTGCAGTAACCTTGCAAATGTTTAAAAGTGTTAGTATATACTAACATATAACGTAATATAGTGTATCTGTGACAGCGGGCTTTGTTCTTCTCTGTCGTTAAAGATGTATGTGTGAACAGGAGTGTGCTTTCCGTCACTGCTGGAAATGAGTATTTTCATGATTCTGACAGTTGTATTGTTTTTAATGAGCTGTGCATGTGTTCTTGTGCTGTGGTGAATTAAATTTAAGGCTTTGAAACAGCAATAAAGTGTTAATAGCTGAGAAAATGGAGGGGGAAAAAATATCGGATCTGCCAACTTTTTTATGAGCAGACTTGAGTTTTGCTGTGCATCTTGCAGAGAAATGTGTTTTACTGGCAATGGTATATTCTTGCACCTGGAAGTGACTGTGTGGCACTTAGCTGTAAGAATAAAAGATGCAATATTTTCTGTGATWACTTTTTCTAACTTAATTTGGACTTGTTTTGCTTGGGAGAAGTAATCATATAAATAATTTTTTTTTTTAATTTCCTTTAAAAGACTGGGAAGATATGGATTCTGATGAGGACATTGGCTCTGAAGAAGAGATGGAGAGTGTGGGGGAAGAAGAGGAGGAGCAGGCAGAAGCTGAAAGCACTCCTGCTGTTGGGGCCATACCAGTCACAGACTGCTTGTTCTGTCCCCACCATTCAAGATCTCTCACGAAAAATGTGGCACATATGACAAAAGCTCACAGTTTCTTCATTCCAGACATAGAGTACCTTGTGGATCTCAGAGGACTAATCAAGTACCTGGGTATGCCTGTAAATGTTCTCTGTTTTTTTGATCAGGATAATTATATACTATTATTGCTTATTTTAACTTGGATATGACTTAAAATGCTGTTGGGTTTTTTGTGTAAAATCTGAGTGCTGTCTAGTTCAGTATTTTGATTATGAACAGGACCACAGGCTTTCTGGGGAGAGTGAGAGAAAACCCCACTGAGCAAACGTGTGGTCATGTACCCTGTAGGTCTCACATAGTTTTCTAATGTTGAGAAAGTTGTTCAGCTAACGTGAAATTTAGGACAAAATTCTATTGCTAAAGTGTGCATATGAASTGTGTTATCCTACTAATGAGTCACAACTATTTGCCTCATCGGTTTATGATACTTGTGAGAGCGCTAAAAGCTACAAAAAATGTATCTTCCTTGAAGTCTACAAATAATAATGAGAATAAAATAATTTTGGAGTATCAGATAGAAAACTATTGGAAGTACAAAATTTGTTACTGAGAATACATAATGATCCATACCTTGTCATACGAAATCTTTAAATGCACAGACTTGTCCCTAATGGAGCCATATGGTCGAGGCATAGGAACAGCAGGGCTCTTCTGGAAATGAAGGGCTTAAGGCTCTTCCTCGGTCTCTCTGCCTGCAAGCTGGGAAGCCTACATCACAGAAATGTTAATTATTGACRAGGGAGGCTCTGTTCAGACCAATAGAAATGTCAATGTTTTCTGCAGGAGAGAAAGTTGGCGTTGGGAAAATCTGCATCTGGTGCAATGAAAAAGGGAAATCCTTCTACTCCACAGAAGCAGTACAGGCTCACATGAATGATAAAAGCCACTGCAAACTCTTCACAGATGGAGATGCTGCCCTGGAATTTGCAGACTTCTATGATTTTAGGTGAGGACGCTTTTCTTTGAGTGGAGCACAGATGGGGCAGACAAAAGGACAGTTGAATATTACTTCGGAAACTATTATCCATTCTTAAAATATAGTCCTGTTTCTGGTTCTGATGCTTATTTTGCATAGCTGGTTCACCACTTTTCTAAGTAAGCATAACAACATGGTTGGTTCTCCTCTCCTGTGACCACTAWTACCAGTCCTACATGAAAATATATTTTGAATTCTGTTTTGTATGTTTGCTGTTACCGAGTTTAGATTTCAGTGCACCAGCAAAGACCACAAAAGAGCATAACTGTCTCTTCCATTACCTTTTAGGCAGATTGTGGGATTAATACCTACTGTGGATTTTTTTTTTTTTTTTTTTTTTAAAGTAGCTGGAATTAAATAGGACTGCTGTGATTTAGAGGCCTCTTGTTGAACTTCCTGTAACTTATCCTAAGCTGTGTTCATTTTGGTCAGAAATACCTGCTATTATGGTGACAGGTGGATTTAGTGGAGCTTCGTGGAGCACTCGTTCAGTAGCTGTGCAGAGCTGGTGGGCTGCACAGTGGTGGCTTTTCACCATACATCGTTGTTAAGTGTGCAGCAGCAGAACCGTGCTGAGTTATAGAAGTGGGTGGAGGAAGGGTGGTCCTTGTCTTCAGCCTCTGTTCAGGGCAGGGTGCTACTGGGAAGAACTCTCAAACCAAGGTAGGTGAAACGTGACAATGTTTGTGGCTTGCTGTAGCTGTGCGTGGCAGTTCTTTTGTGTAATGGGACTGGATAGCTGCGGCTGCTCACCATGTATAAACCATGTACTGCTACTTTTCCACAGGAGCAGTTACCCTGATCACAAGGATGGGGAAGATGTGGAGGTGCCTGGAGAGCGCCCAGCAGAGAGAGAGTTGGATTATGATGATGACACCATGGAGCTGATCCTTCCCTCGGGTAGGCATAGGATTTGTGTTACGACATACTTTCTCTGCGTTTCTCATAGCTGCAGCCGTTACCTGCAGCATGGGTCATTGTTGTAATTGTTTTCCTTTGGCAAGGGAGAAAATAATTTTGCATCTAAGTGTCTTTGGGGTTTTGTCCTCACCTTCCATTATTTTCACTACCAAGTAGTTCAGTTTCTTCAGCATTAATGTATATGTGGACTGGGGCAGGGGGTTCCTTTGCCCACTTCACCTCTTCATTAACATGTGACATTCATGGTATACTCCAAGAGTTTCCATATCTTGTTTTAGTGTGTTGTGGTTTAACCCCAGCCAGCAACTAAGCCCCACACAGCCACTCGCCCATTCCCCCCCGGTAGGATGRGGGAGAGAATCGGAAGGGTAACAGTGAGAAAACTCGTGGGTTGAGATAAAGACAGTTTAATAGGGAAAGCAAAAGCYGTGCACGCAAGCAAAGCAAAACAGGGAATTCATTTGCGACTTCCCATGGGCAGGCAGGTGTTCAGCCATCTCCAGGAAAGCAGGGCTCCATCACGCGTAATGATTACTTGGGAAGACAAGCGCCATCACTCCGAACGTCCCCCACTTCCTTCTTCTTCCCCCAGCTTTATACGCTGAGCATGATGCCATATGGTGTGGAATATCCCTTTGGTCAGTTGGGGTCAGCTGTCCTGGCTATGCTCCCTCCCAGCTTCTTGTGCACCTGGCAGAGCATGGGGAGCATTATTCTCATACTAAATCCAAAACACAGCACTATACCAGCTACTAGGAAGGAAATTAACTCTCTCCCAGCTGAAACTAGGACATAGTGCAACTTGGAGAGGCTATAACTTAGGTTATCTAGTGTAGTTTTTTTTGCAGAGAGGCAGCTGGTAACTAGTTTAGTAAACTAGTTCAGTAAAATTAATTTATTTAAACAACCTTACTGTTGCCTTGTATAGCATATAGCACTCTTGCTTGCATTTTTTGTCGTTGTTTTGGTGTTTTTTGTATGAGGGGACCTCAGGCCTTTCATTCTGAAAYGTGCTGCCAACTGTGCAGTTACAGAAGATTTCCTGAATGTCAGCAAGTTACTTCAGCATTGCCTCTCTGCTCATTCCCCTAATTAAAATTTTCTTTTCTGATAACTGCCTCTTTGTTATCTGAGCTAAGGTCCTCTTGAACAACAGCACTCTGTTTTTTTTYTCTTCAAGGAAGAGTTCAGTATAGCAGCTCTTACAGTAATTACATTGGGTTCCTAATAGTTCTAAAGTTTTTAAGGTTCTGGGCCTTTTAAAAGGATTTCTCAGCATAGGGTTTTCCACAGTTTTCACAATATGCTTGAATACTGCATTTCAGAAGCTGCTTCATTATGCATAATAAGATGTCCCCTCCTCTGAACAGGTGCAAGAGTGGGTCATCGTTCTTTAATGAGATACTACAAGCAACGGTTTGGTCTGACAAGAACGGTGGCTGTTGCAAAAAATAAGAAAGCAGTGGGTCGGGTGTTGCAGCAGTACAGAGCTTTGGGCTGGACAAGTCAGACAGGTAAGTGACAGTGTGAGGTTTTTGCAGAGGAGGAGGTTCTAGGATATCATCACTCYAGGATTAAAGAGGTCGAGTTTGTTTCACATTTGTGCGGTTTTATGCAGTAATTTATCTTCCACTCAGTTTTCTTTCATTCCTGATATCCAAGTAGAATAAGTTATAGGAAGTTGTTTGTGTCTAAAATCCATTGCAGCTTCTGTGCAAACCCTTCAGTTCATTAGCATGTGTGTTTGTGATATTTGGTGACTTCCTAAGATTTGTTGGTTTCTGCCTGTCAAAACGACTACTTTTGCTATTTAATAATGTAACATAAACCGTTCTTTGACAGTTAGAATACTTTTCCAGTTGGGGAGCAGTGATGTGATCTGTATCCACTGTTGAAGTAAAAGAATTGCACATTGGAATGCAAAACAACCTTTTCCCTTAATCACAGTCATGGGTATTCATAGAGGGAACTGGCCTTTCCCAAGAGAAAAGGGAAAAGAAGTATGCCAGTATGGGAAGGAGAACATATAGCTAACTGCGGATGTAAATGGACAAATTAGCTGGTTTGCATGTAAGTAGTAAGTAAGCTTTCAGACATTTATCCCTCTTTCTCTTCCTCCTCTCTCCCTGAAGGGGCAGTCTTTGCTCAGCAGCGTGATATGCAGTACCTGCAGAGGATGAAGTCAAAGTGGATGCTCAAGACAGGAATGAGTAACAATGCTACAAAGCAGATGCATTTCCGGGTGCAAGTCAGATTCTGAGTTCCCAAGAGAGCTGCATGCAACTGGTTTTGGGAAGGGGGATTTAATGGTTCCTGGGTCGAGGATTCTGTTATTAAAATGGACTTGGTACCTATCAAATGGGGATGTGTATGGTGGTGTGCCTTCCTGTGTGAAGAAGAGCAGGGAGTTTGTCTCTTCCAGTGAAATGATGGTTGGCCTAACTTAAAAAATAAAATAACTTAAATGGAATATGTGGCAAAGTAGTCATGGCTATGAATAAAGACACATGCACAGTCTTGCTGCCCATCTTCGTGCAGTGCATTTCTGTGGGCAGTTGACATTGTCATTTGTCTGAATATCTTCAGTTTCCAATTCTGCAAAACAGTTAAGGCTAAGAGAAGATCCCAGATCTAAGAGCCTGAGATGGAGTGTATTGAAGGTTTTCACTTGTGGTACCAGACATAAGTTAGCTGGGTGTTTTGGACTTCTAGCTGGCACTATTGAGGTGAAAATTTGAGAGCAGAGATTCTGGGAAGGTTAAGTGATAATTGTTTGAAGAAATGCACTGATAGAAGACAACTCCAGGATTAATATCGTCCTCAGAAGTTGACTGTACTTGCTTAACGTTCCAGCTCAGGGCTGGATTAATAATTTACAATGCAGTTGGTTTATGTTTAATGAATTTTCATTACCTAAAAACTGCTCAAAATTACCATAACATTTAGATGAATGTCAATCAAAATTTCTGATGATCTATTAAAGATTTCCTGATTAAAACTCTGAAGTTACTACTGATGACAGCTTTTGTTGTTCCCATTGAGTACTGGTGTTTCATATGATCTTGCTGAAGGAGAGTGACCCAAGACATGTGTTGGCTAGAATGGAGGCACGTTCTCCCACTTAAGCGGGTGACCTGTTACAGGCAGATGCAGAGAAAACCTGCTTGTTAAAACAGCTGAGGCAGCAGCGTTAGCGTTGGTCCTGGTGTTGTAGATGTTAAAAGCTTCCATGACCTTACCAGTTCTTCTGACCTTCATGTAAGGAGGTGTGGGCACTTACACACAAAGGTGTAGGCTAGCTCGTGAAGCCCCAAGCTGTAGTGTGCTGGACACTGCGAGTGTATGCCACAGGAAAATTGTTACTTGTTTGCCTGTCCGTTCATTGCGAAAGCAGCTGCAGCTGGTTGCACTTCTGCRTTTTAGGATTGCTCTGGATTCCCTGGTAGTGGCTTTCATTGCTGTGACTTTAATAGAAGTTTTCTTCCTCTCCTGTGAATGGTAGGGGGAGACTTTGTCAATTAACACTGTATTTTGACCTCTTAAAATAATCCACTAAAGTCTCCCTAAGAAGCAAGTTCAGAAAAAGTAGTACTGTTGGCATATCAGCACTTCTGAGAGAGTAATATATTTATGGGACTCTTAGGAACGTGATCATTTCACAATGGAGGTGCATGCTGTGTGTTTGTTTTGTGGATTTGTCCATGGTGTGTTGCTTTTTGTTTTGTTTCTTTTTTTCAGTAATTTCTGCTGCCTTGGAAGTTTTTTGCTGTTCCTTCTTTTACTGAGAAGACAGAACTTGATCAGTACTGCAGGCTATAGATTTGACACAGCATTTACTAAATCAACTGACTAGTACATTACAAAAGGTACAGATTTGAGTGAAGGGAAAACTGAAGCAGAGAGAACTTTAAAGAAAGGCTGTGTTCACATCCAAAATCTTAAACTAAAGTCGAGCTGATAAATGAGTACCTCCTTTTTCCTGGCAAGGCAGAGTTACTGCCATTRTGTATCCATAGCTGCATCTAGCTCACCTTTGAATTTATTCTAGAGGGTTTGCTCTGGGTTATTTGACTTTACTCTCAAAGTTATAAGTAAGAGATCTAGTTAGTCTCAGCTATATGACTCAAGCTATGTGAATCTTAAGACATCGTATCCTTTATTACACTCATAACCTGGCCCAGCTTGCAATTATGGTACGGATTTCTAGCACTGAGGATATATCCTAATTGTATTTGTCAAGCCTCAGCATCTGGCCCTTGGGAACTGCTCCTATGTTTTTCTTTGAAGTTAGAGATTACTATCAAACGGTCTTATGCTTATGGACAAGTTAGATTGTCTTTACACATAGAGCAAAACGAAATGCCACAAAAATGTAGAATTAGAAGGGTTAGACTTCTTAACCAGAATCTTAACTTGAAACCTGCTGAACTGGCTTTGAATATCAGTGTAAGTCAGCAGTGAGCATCAGAGCGGTATTCAGTCTGGAGCTTTTGGAAAACACTCATGAAATATCCAAAACTTACAGTAAGGACAGGACAGTTATCCTGGAAGAGTCTTGGGCATAACCTAGTACAGTTGCTGAAGTCTTAGAGGTAGATGTTAAAGGAGTCTTGGCAGTGAAGGCAGAAACACAAGGAGGTAATTGATCCATTGACAAATTACTTTGGGTCCATGAGGTTCAAGCTGAAGGTGCATGGAGTTTGCTGCTCTCCTCAGCATGAAAGGGCAAAGGAAACTCCTGTTCTCTGTGCAAACTTGCTCAAGGAAGCCTGCTGCTTATGAAAAAATGGGGATTGCCTGAATTTCCTGAACAGTCTAGTTCAGAAAGAAATGCAAGTAAGCAAAAGTGAAAATTGGTAGTCATTTGGCAAGTCACAGGGAAGCTGAAAGAGGCAATTTGTATAGTATGCACCTATGATTCTGTCCTATATGTCGTACTGCAGTTTAGTCAGAAGAAAATGGAGGAAAGGTATGGAAACCTACTGGTATTTTAAAGGAAGAGTTTTAACTCTAAGCTGCAAATGAATGCCTTGGAAAACCAGCAGAGGGCATAGGAAAGCTYTTCCCAGAATTGTGTTTACTATGAAAATAAATAAAGTCTAGTAAGAGTGCATTCATGCGGAATACTGGTAGGGTGAGAAGGCAAAGCTCGCCACTAACATGAGTTAAGATTAGCACTAGACTTCTGTGAGATGAATTGCTATTAATATCTTTATGTAGGTCCAGGGAGAGCATTGCTAGCAAAGGGTAGCTAGAACAAGTGTGCAGATTGTCTACAGTCTTCAGCAACAGTGCTACAGTCTGCACAACTTGTAGGTAACTCCACCTATGTCAAAGCATCTGAGAGTATTTTTATTAAAAACAGTGTTACAGTTTAGTCTTTTACCTCCCTAKCCTAAACCCTAAAGAGTGTACAAAGGACAGCTGAGGGCAGTTTTTTGTTTCCTAAAGGAATTCCGAATGATGATGGTTCCCATCAAGGAGCTATGTTTCCAGCTATGACCTACCCTTGCACTTGTGCTCCCCTGCTCTGACCTTGCATTTTCTGGCTCTTAAYGATCAGCATGAGAAGAAAGGAAAGCCTAGAGGCAACCAAGTAGACTTGAGACAGTCTCTGGATGTAGTGGGTACTCTGGGGCAAGAATTTCCTGGTATGATCGTATTTCAGTGGGTGTGCTGTTCCCAGAGGAGGAGGTGATCCCTTCTCAAGCTGGTGCATCCATAGTGGGAAAGGCTGGGAAGAAGCATAGAAAAGGTATCCTGTTTTGGACAAGGTTGGGGTTCTGCCTGCCTGTCCGTCCAGTAATAGCTGAATGTTGAAGTGGTCCCAATGCTGCGTCAGGCATTGCAGAATGAATCAGCAGAATGAAAGAATTGGCAAAGCTGATAGAGTACATCTGCTGTCTCCTTTTGGAAGTAGTTCCTCTGTTTTGTACAGTTCCTCTGTTTTGTAAGTTATCGAAAAGCAACCCAAGTGGTACTAGAGGGAAAAACATGTACCCATTATCTGGAAGGGAGGGGCTAGGAAAGAGGGAGAAGCATATGGGATATAGAGTGGTAGAGACACAGGAGAGTCAGATATGTAAAAAATACTAACAGCTTATTATGCTGAAGCTGCAGGTCAACAAGTAAAGATCTATTTAAAGTGAGCACTCCCTTTAAGAGTGCATTATTGATCCCAAATTGGTTTCCATGAAGTAGAGGGCCTGAAATGTAAAGGAGTTGGACTGTTGCCCAGCTAACATCTGATGGTTGAGGGGCATCTGAGTGAGATTCTTTGCTACAACTTTTAAGAGTTATTTTTGATCTATTAAAACTGAGGCATCCTGTGCTAATGGGCTTCATCTGCTCAGAGGTTTGGTCATCTTCCTCCACGCTATCTGCATAAAGCTGCTGGTGGAAAACTGCACTTCAAGAGACCCAAGTGGATTTATATTATTATGACCTGTAATAGATGAGAGGTTAGAAATAAGCTTTAGGGCTCATCTGACTGAAAAATATATCTTAAAAGCTTTGAATCTTAGTGGTGAATTGCTTTAGTCCAACTGACTATCATACTGCAGCTGGAGAATAGCAGTCGCCAGGCTGTCATCAAATCCTGAATCCTCAGCAGTCGGCAGAGCCGGCATAGTTAAGATGACCAACTGATGGCACTTCATGTCCAAACCATCTCTTTTCAAGAATCTGACCCGGAGGAAATTTCTGTTGTCTCTCCCACTACATCGCAAACTACCCTGCGTAAGATGTGGCAGCCAAGCACTTCAGGAGCAACAGAAGCAGYAACAGGCCTGTAGCCAGTTTTGTGTTAAGGATGTCTGCGCACGTCTAGGGTACCAGACTAAAAGCAGAGTAATAAATGCCAGCAGAGCCAGGAAGGGAGTCAGAATCACTCTCCTCTAAAAGTAGTCAGCACTTCCCAGTGTAAAGTTATGTGACTCTTCCCAAAGRCAAAAAGGGATCATTAAACAGGTTTTTAAATAATGATGTTACCAAACAAACATTTATGTCTGTTCTCTGATGCAAGAAAAAGGGTTGTCTAACATTAAGATATATTTTCTACCATTCATTACACTTGTTGTGTTGGAGTCTTATTTGCTTCCCAATTTATTGGATTTATTTTTTCAACTTTTTTATCTTTGCTGAGAATTTACAGGGGTAAATTCCATTACCTTGGGTGTGGAAGTAAGAGGTTTGCTCCTCCTGTGTCATATGTTAATAGAAAAAAGTGAATGTGCACCAGGACTCAGAAGAAGTACACATTCACATCATCAGATGACCTCATATCTTAACATCCCTTTCTTGAAGGATCTTCAGGAAACAGGTCTGGGTAGGAATTACTGATAATCAATAACCTGAATAACAGAATTAGCAGCAGCAAATGCTATTGGTTAAGGATGGGAAAAAAAGAAAATCTTAACATTTCTTACAAGCTCTAGAGGCCACAAAGAATAACCTAATRTTTTACAAAATGAAATTTGTAAAGATATGTTTCTCCTTGGAATACTTCTTTCTTTATTCTGCTAGCTCAGTGAGAACTTTTTTTTTATTTAATAATTAAAGCATGCCTGGAAGATCCAGCTAGAAGTTTACAAAACCAAATGGCTCAGTAAATCATCACCAGACCAACAAAAGTTGCATTTCTGCAACAAATGGGTAAACCGAGCACCTCAGATGTGTTAGGAGGGTGCTGCAGGATAGGCTAGCACTCACCTCTGGGGACATTGCCCAGCAGGCTGGGAAGGAAAAAGGAGTCTTCCTGAGCATACCCCCTGTGGCACGGCGGCTGCAGTGCTCCAGAGGGGATTTCAGCCTCTGCAGCACACACAGATGCAGCCCCAAATACCAGCTGAGGCCTGAGTGTGGTGTCCTTGCCTCGGTTTCCTCTGTTATTTGTGGTTCTTTTAAGCCTGAAAAGAGGGCATGCTTGTAAACCTCAAGGCCAATTTGCCTTGCATCACTCCACCTCAACCAAATCCCACCACGCAAAAACAACTTCACATTTCCTATCCCTGCCAACGCCTGTTAATGATTTGGCAAGGTTGATACAGTCATCTATAGATATGTTGGCTTCTTATTTTCTGGCTTGGGTAGCTTTCCACCCTTAAATTTCTGCTCTTTACAGACATGAAAGCAATCTGGCTTTCCTGGGCAAGATCTGCCTTTGGTCTCGCACAATTCTGCTACACTAACCACCACTAACGCCTTAACAGGTAGGGCAACTATGTGTTTGCTTACATTATATGCACTGACAATCTTGATAAAATATTCACTCAAGTGTTCCAAAATCCAGATATTTTCTGTCATCTTTCATAGGTGCAGTCATACCTAGCTTACTTAATTCCTTGCAATCATGGTATTTCAATAAATCCTGCAATTCAAGTCACCATATTTTAACTAAACTACACTGATGAAGTGCATGCTTTCAAAATAGAGCAGATAAATAATTGTTTCAAGGTTTTTTCCACTAACTGTTAAGCAATACCAACTGAAATTACCTTAAACTGGCCATAGAGCAAGGATAAACCTGGACTGTTATTTTTATTCAAATGATGTATGGTAAGTTGATCCCACATCCAAGTGCCTCGTAAATGGCATTGTCTTTCTTCACCTTTAATATAGGGCGTTTGCCAGCTGCACCTGCTGTCCTGCCAGTAGAAGGTTCATTGTCCCACAGAGAAGGGGAAAGTGACCTGTAAGGTGCAGAGCTCTGTCTGTCATCCTCGAATGCTTTAGAGATTGTCCGACCGCTGTCGGCATATAGAAGCCCCATAGTTCATTGCACAGTCTATTTTTGTTTGCTTACTTGTCTCCTTAGCTCAACCATGCCTGCCGTAGCTGCATGAGAGAGCATGTTACGCTTAAGTTTGTCCTTGGCTCATCCAACACCGAAGTCACCGTGGTTCTTCCTGCAACACAGTTCCTGACAGAAAAACAGCATTTTATAGGAGAGGGGAGGAGCAGTACAATCATGGCTTAGTCCCGTAGCCATTTACAGAGCACAAAGAGAGGATTAGGTGGCTCAGCTGTGGCCACACAATTCTCCAGCAAAGAGCTACCAAGAACTAATCAACAGGATCTAATGCAACATCTCACCTTGCCCCAGGGTCTGGGCACCTATCTTTAGTTGCAATCTGAAGCAGAGAGTCCTCTCCTGAGAGCAGGTGCTTTTCAGATAACTGACCAGAACTGATCTGAATGTTTCAGTGCTTGCAGGAGGGTGCCTACTTCTTAATTAATAGGCTGGCTGTTCAAATTCTTTGTTACTAGGCAGTTAAATATAGAAATAAGCGAGATGCCTTTGAAGTTTTATTTTAAATGACTCGGTCTTTTGGCCCCATGAATCATCCATTTTTTTCTGTACTGTGGCATAGCTCCAATAAGCGATCCCAGTACAGCCATTAAGAATAGCTGAGGTACTTTGGGTGGGATTACAGCCAAAGCTGTACGTGTATACCTAAGTTACTCAGGGTCACGTATACAGGAAATTTGTGCCAGAAACTGCAGTCAGCCCACCTCAAACATCTATCATGTCTCAACGGCAAGATCACCCGGACTTAGGAGGTCACCAAGCATTGAATAGTTTGGAAATCCACCTGTTCTTACTGATGGTTAGATGCCCTTGCATTGTGCACTTGTTTGCTGCTGCTCATATCACCTTGTTTCTAGGGCATCTCAAGCTGGCTAGTAGCTCCCAGAGCTCAGTAGAGTAGCCCCAAATCTATGCTTTGTTCCTTGACACCAGCCCTGTTAGGAGATTGAACTCCGAGTGAAGTAAAAGAAGCCCCTTGATAACTCTAGCAAACAACCAAAGGAAATATAACAGCAAAATAAATTTTTACATGTTTTTCTTTCTGCAGTTTGTGTCAGCAGGAGCGAATCACAGCTCACATTCTCGCACGCTCACTTAAGCGAGGCATTCCAGCGTGCAGGCTCTTGAACTTCCAAGCCCATTTATATGCCTATCTGTGACAGCTGCAGCTATTAACAGCAAATCATTCAAGCAGAGAGAATAAATAAATCCTCTGTTATTCTGTATAATATTTTACTGGCTCATTGACTGGGAGGAAATAATCCTGTTGTGACTGGCTAGGTTGTTTGATGTCCGGTGGCAAATGCAAGAAACCACCGTGCCTGGGACTGAAGGTCATACAAATCCATTACATCGCGTGTCAGGAGCATCCAACTTAACTGTGCCCCACCTGCCCACGTGGTCAGTAGCTCTTATGAACAGTTTTCCCCTAGGTCTTTCAAACCTTCACACAAAAAAATATCATGAGAGGATTAAAAGGCAACGGTTGTCTTGATATACTTGATCAGATCCCGCTCTCTGTTTTTGTTTAAAAGCAACATTACAAGAGCAGTTTATGGGCTTTCCTCCCACATTAGCATTCCATTCTTGCTAAGACCTTGCACCTTCAATAAATCTTTGCTTCTCAGGGTTTTATTGTGTACCAGTTACATCTGGGATGCTTCCGAGGTCTGCACGACCAAGGCATTCATTCCTCTTGGCTGCGATCTCAAAGGATATCTCTTGAGAATATTCTCATATTCTACATATCTTTATCTTCCCTGTTTTGAATTATTAGTTGCCTAACAGCACCTCTCAAGGTTATCAGAGCAAAAACTGTATCACAGCTTACAGGGTTTGGAGGAAAAGAGAAGAGTAGTATGATAAGGGGAGGAGATTTTGTGCAGTCCAAGACCCCTGCATACTGAATGTGTAAAGGTTTGCAGCCTGCAAGAAGAGAGTCCCAATGGATCTTTAGAAGATAATATTTACAGAGTAGTTGCTTAATGTTCTAAAAGTCCATCGAAGAAGCAGGTGAGCTATTCCTCTAAACTACCAAAATGCTTCAGGAAAATGTGAATTGGAGCCACTTCAGCATTTTCCAGCTATGAAATTGGTGACTGGTTCTCAAATAGATGTAATTTATTTGATTTGGTTCCTTTTTAACTTCTTTGCTTCTCTTATTTCTTAGTCATTATGCACACAGGGCTTTTGCTTTTTTTCTCTGTACTGTGCTACGACTATTTTATGGAGCCGTTGAAGACTAAACTGAAATTCCTTCATTAATACAACAGCATCAATTTATGAATGAGTATCCAGCAGATTTCAAAAGACTCTCTTCCTCCTTGGCCAAGGTGATGATATTGCAAAAAGCCTCAGCATTCTTGCACATCTGTTCATCTTCCTATCTGACGTGCCCTAGATGGAGTACAGCTACAGACCAAGGTTACAGCAAGAAAGAGGTAAATGTATCTAGACAGAAGGAAAAATAAATCTTGCAGTAGTGACCAAGGTCTCTTCTACAGCTTGGAGGGCCACACAACACTGGGGATGTTCTCCCCAAAAGCTTAGCTTTTTGGAAGAGCTCCGACTCCAGCTGATCTTTGAGGTCGGCATAACATAATTTGTATTATTTACAAATAGGATTTTAGTTGCTCAGTACCTTTGGTTAACATGTGAGGTGCTATCGCCTGATTGCTTTCCTCTTCCTGCTGTCTGTTGTCTGCATAAGTCCTGTATTTGGAGACTAAAATACAGAGAAACCCTTCTGATTCAGTCATCGGATCAGTCCCTTGGGCAGCAATCTCTAAGTTTACTTCCAACAATGTCTCCTATCTGTTCAGTTACGGAAGATACTCATCTTTGCAAGGACCCCGTACATTCAGAATGGCTTCAAAAGGGACAACCCATTGCTTGCTTTTTCTACAGCTGAGTTCAGTGCCTCACTTGCAGACAGGACTTGCTTTCTTACATCCAAAAATTTGTTACAGTTTTGACCAGAGGTGTAAAACTTTACAGATAGCACACCAGCCTCACAGAAAATGCCAACTTCTGTCCACATCCAATAGCAAACACACAAATTGCCTTGAAGTCAAATATAGCGCACACAGCAACAAGAGGGCAGGGCAGACTATTACTTTTTGTGATACGGTGGTCTGTAGTACAGCTATGAAAAAGCAAAAACATTTCTGTTGCAGGGCTAAGTTGTCTTCAGAAGTCAACCACCACAAAGTGAACCGCAGCCAGTTGACTGGAAGCAGCTCAGTCCAGCTTATCGGGAGTGTAAGAGCTTCTGTGCTGTACCTTGACAGCTTTCACCGAAATCCAGCTTCCATCACAGCCCATTACACTGCAGAGTGTCTGTGTGAGAGGGAAAATATTCTCTCCTGCAGCCCTGGGGAAAACCTGATGCACCCTGCGGAGCTAAGGAGCTTGCATAGGAAATCCCACCTCTGCTTCCAACCCAGGCATGTGCATTGGACACGCAGCGGGAGAATCCAGCGGGGGCTGCTGCCTAATGCTGGATGTCTTGGGTCTCGGCTCTCTGTGCTGAAAGCAGAAAGTGAAAGATCTGACTTTCCTGAACCTGTCCTTGAAAACAACACTGAGTCATGAGCAAACGTTTTGATAAAGAAAATTTTCCCTGAGAGCCCTGAGGTAAGCAGGTAAAAAGAGGGATTGGGGCAAAACATGCAAGGAAAGACCCATGGCTGGAAAAAAGAAGCCTGTGGACTGTGGTAAAGACCCCCTCATCTTTATTCATCCAAGGTGATTGCATTTCTGCCTAGCAGAGAGACATGGCCAGGACTTCAGGCCAGTCACACTGCCCGTTTCAGCTGACATGTCGATGTTACTCTGGACACAGGAGTGCTCAACTGACAGACCAAACTATTTGCCATCGTAACCGAAAACTGATCTTCAGCAAGTAGTATCAAGACGGGTGTTTCAGAAAACACAGACACCAGTTGTGATGCCAGTCTGGCAAACGATGCCAGCAGGACTCTTGGGAACAGAGTCTCCCCTCTGCTCCCTCTGCTTTCACTAGGCTGTTTGCCCTTGGAACTAGTTCCAGCTTGCCCTCGCGCAGGTGATGAACCGGGCAGATGGCATGCRGGGGCCAGTGGATGAAGAGTTTCACATTTGTTAGGAGCAGCCTTGTTACGTTCCCCTGAGCTGGTACTTCGCGCAAGCCGAATGCTTCTAATGTTAGCTCAGGCGCCATGTGGGTGGGAGGCGTTGAGGCTTCCTGCACGGCGCCGGAGGAGCGTGCTTTGGGCGGCTCGCCGCGCTCCCTCCGCACCCGCTCTGTGGGACCCTTGGCAGCCGTGCAGCTGCGCTCTCCACGGCTGCCTCCCCCCGCTCGCCTCCTAGTTTCACGCACAGTGTCTCCATCAGCCCCACGCCGCTTCTGCTCCTACAGCCTGTCCACAACCACATTTAGGCTCTAGCTGAGTGTCAAGCCCCTAGGATTTTCACCAGGAGAAAATAAGGGTTAGCCTTTGCATTCCAAGTAGAGCTGTGTGCAAGGTCGGACAAATAACAAACTGGACCTGATGGTCCAAATCCAGTAGTCATAAACCCTGTGTAATCTTAAAGGAAATGATAACCTCTCTGTCCACCACACGTTCCCCAGCCTCCCAGCTGAACTGCGACAGCTTTTAAATTTGTTGCCCACTCACAGATGCCCTTTTTTTCCTTTTTATCTCCTTTCAGTACTGTCATCTTGTATGATTAAATAGGAGTCAATAGTGTCACTGTATGAGATCTAGATCGCTCAGAGGTATAGCATATGCTGATTCACCTAGGCTTGCATTTTATTTGGCTTCTAAATGCAGAAGCCCAGCTCATCAGCATACAGAGCTTTATTAACAATATTCATCAGCTGAAGTTTTTATCTTACTTGGAGCCACATTCTGTAAGTGATAATGAACTTTAAAATGTTCATATTGAGAACATAGACCTGTAAATCAAAACCTTTTTTGCATATTATTAGCATGGTTAAACAAGCTTAAACCAGTTAATGACTGAATGGAGGAAGAGCAGCATGCAGAACAGCAAGAGTGACGCTGATCAGCATCTATTTGTGAATGGGAATTGTGCTAAATACCTTATCACAGTAGGCATGATGTTGTGGACTGAGTGCCTAGGTGTTCCCTTTTGCTAGTGCCGTTTCGTATGTACTGTACTTGCGATCCTTGACAGCATCTTCTGTTATCTGGGCAGATAAGCAGTTTCCATACTCAGCTGTAGAGTTTTGTCCACTACCTTAACTTTTCCTCTGCATTGTTTCTAGAGGTGTAAGACAGTATGGGGACTCTTTTGGGAAGGGGAAACCAAGAAGCACTGGACAAATGGCTCCATCCAGCCTAGGGCCTGGTTATCCCTAGGATCTACAGGAAATCCCCTCAACCCCACTGAAAAGTCTCCTCTTCTGAGATCTGGGCTGAAGTCAAGAACAAAAGCCCAAGACATTTTGCAGCATTTTAGCAGCATTTTGCTTACTGATGGCTGCTTTTGGCAAGCAAACATCCCTGGGAGAGTGACAGATAATGCAGAACAGCAAGAGACATGATCATTGATCAACGGGACTAAAATTAATATGTTAGTCAGAAGAATCAGCCTCACATACTGAATTGCATGTAATGCATATTTATGTGGAAGGTCTGTTCTTTACAAGCCCACAGGCTAATATGCAATTGGAGGATTGCCAAGGCAAGGGAGAGGAATATTAATTTTCTTGCTACAGTCCGCTTTAAAGTGCATTGGTACTGCAGCTTGAATGATGAGTCCAAACATCAGGTTTTGATTGTTTTCCTTTTTAATGGGAAGAACTCCATGCTCTTGTCTTAATAGACTAATCTGTCCTGTTCAACTTTATATTCTTTAAAATACATACTGCAGCACTGGACTTGCAGGTTACCCAAGTAACCTGCTCAGTTGTGGAGCGAGCGGTGGAYGTTGTCTACCAGGATTTCTCCAAGGCTTTCGATACGGTTTCCCACAGCCTCCTCTTTGAGAAACTGATGTGTTACAGACTAGACAAGTGGTCTGTGTGGTGGGTGGGGAACTGGCTGACAGGCTGCACCCAGAGGGTGGTGGTCAATAGCTCCTTTTCAAACTGGCAACCTGGCACAATTGGGGTCCCTGGGGATCAATAGTGGGCTCAACACTGTTTAATATCTTCATAAGTGATCTGGATGATGGGATCGAGTGTACCCTGATGAAGTTTGCTGATGATACCAAACTGAGTGGGGAAGCGGACACTTTGGAAGGGAGAGCCACCCTGCAGGAAGACCTGGATAGGCTGGAAGAGCGGGCTAATGATAATCTTATGAAGTTCAACAAGGACAAGTGTAAGGTCTTGCACCTGGGAAAACATAATCCAGGAGTGCAGCACAGGCCGGGATCTACCCGGCTGGGGAGCAGGTCTGTGGAAAGGGACCTGGGGGTCCTGGTGGACAACAAGCTCAATATGAGTGAACAGTGTGCTGCTGCAGCAAGGAAAGCCAACAGGATGCTGGGCTGCATCAACAAGGGCATCACCAGCAGAGATAAAGGAGTCATTATCCCACTCTACTCAGCGCTTGTCAGGCCACACCTGGAATACTGTGTTCAGTTTTGGTCCTCGGTATGCAAAAAAGATGTGGACAGGCTGGAGAGGGTCCAGAGAAGGGCCACAAAGATGATCAAAGGACTGGGAAGCCTGCCGTATGAGGAAAGACACAGAGAACTGGGTTTGTTCAGCCTTGAGAAAAGAAGGCTTAGGGGAGACCTTATCATCACGTTCCAGTATTTAAAGGGTGGCTACCAAGAAGATGGAGACTCCCTTTTTACAAGCAGTCACATGGAAAAGACGAGGGGTAATGGGTACAAGTTACTCCTGGGGAGATTCCAATTGGACACAAGAGGAAATTTTTTCACAATGAGAACAATCAACCATTGGAATAATCTCCCCAGGGAAGTGGTGGATTCCCCAACATTGGACACTTTTAAGATTCAGCTGGTCAGGGTGCTGGGCTGTCTTGTCTAGACCGTGCTTTTGCCAAGAAAGGTTGGACCAGATGATCCTTGAAGTCCCTTTGAACCTGGTATTCTATGATTCTGTGAAGATACTGACACTTTCCTGGAGCTGAAGCAGTCCATGAATCTTCAGCTTTAAGGAGCAGTTAAGGAGCAGCCCCCACTCTTTTCCCTCCCTACCCCTATACCCCCCCCCAAAGCTCTAATAGCTGACTACATTGTTTTTGCCAGCTTTCCTCCTCAGTCCTTAAGTTTCTAACTGGAAACGGCAATCATCCCTAAGGCAAGGCCAGACTCTACAAGACGAAGGARAGAACAGAATTAATGGAAAACCTTTTAAAAGCCTCAAGACTTTAAACTTTGGCAGCACTGCCCCATATGTACCACAAAAAGCCTGAGGAGGAGTTTGTATAAGCGGCATGCAATCTTTGTATATAACCTTGATTCTCTTTTCCTCCTAGGTCTCCTACTTGTGTTCTTACCCTACTGAAATGAGTATCTCTCACAGGCTCCTCATCTGCCTCTGAACTCACACAACTGCTTTACTGCTGCAGTTGTACTTAAGACAATTTCCTTTTCTGCAACAGCTGCACAGTTCTCCTTCACATCAATTCTTCCTCCACATCTATTTGGTACCTGCAGAGTAAGCAGATGAAATCCTGGGGGTACCCTTTTGTTTGAGTGGGATGGTAAGTTTAGCTTCTTCCAAGTCTACCCAACATACCAAGTTGCRCATTGTTGTTATTCATATTGTCAATACCTGTCATAAAGATGGGAAAATGGTGGTCAAATGCTTGTATTAGGGAAAAATTAAGGGTACTAAAATATAAGTAGCTTACTATAAATAATATTTGGTTCCCCTTCTGGTGTTTCCAGTTCAGGCTGAAAGTGAACTATTCAGCTAATGCTGACCTTGCCAGACTTTCACTAGCCTCCCTTCTCTAGTGTCCTGCATGCCTTGAGTATCACTAGGCTCCAGTCATCTTTGGCTTCAATTTCTTAAGTGTACTTCCTTCATAACTTTTCTTGTTACCTTTTCAAGAAAATGGGTTCCCCTGAACCTGCTCACCACAGACTTCCCTTTCCCCAGCCCAGTAGTTCAGGCTGTATCCCATAAGCACTTCCAATTCACATCTCTAAGGATGTAAAACCATGAAAATAGATCTATTTTTTGAAGGTTTCTAAGGCTAGGTTTCTAAGGACAACTGATTGTGCTAGACTACAGTTTTCTTATACTCCTCCGCACCTGCATTGCTCCCTGTTGTGTCCTGTTTTAGACTCCWGCTCACTAAGGCAAGAACAGTCTTTTAGTTCACACCTTGTAGTGCAATCAGAGACCTGTAAGTCTGGTTCCTCCTTCCTATCTCAGTACCTTACATCAGTGTCCAATGTCTGTCTTAGAAGCAGCTGAATAATGATGATTGTCTTATAGACAGGTGACTAAAGTGTTACATCTTCCCTTGTCTGACTGTGGTGAAGTTGAGTTTGACTCTTCTCAGGCTCCTTCATAAAGTTGGGGCAATTGTTGTTTTCATCCGCTGCTTTGTTTTTTGACTCAGCTCTCCAACCTGGCCATACTCGATGAAGCTGGCTGTAGGGCTAGAGTCTCACAAACAAACACAGTGCACATTCACCTCTGATGAGCTTTTCTTCAGTTTCCCATCTTTTCTGAGCAGGAAGTCACAGTGCTTCTTTCTGGTAGTCCCCAGTAAGAAATAGTTTGGTTTGTTCAGATCTGTCTTAGCTGGACAAGGGCTTTTGGATGGGTTTTTTTTTTTTTTTCAATTTTCCAGCTCTCTAGGAACGTGAGAACATCTACACTGGGTCAGATCAAAAGTCCACTTAGTCTAGTACCCTGTTTCCAGTAGCAGCCATAACGTTGTGGAAGGTCTCCTCAGACCAATCCAGCCCAATACTCTCTCCAGCAAAGGCTATAAGAGACACTATTTAGCAAGAGTCTGTGAGCCTGGCCATTTTCAATGATCCATTCTCCTCGTATTTCCTCAGCAGTCATACTTTTTTAATAGCAGTGTTGCAGATCCATTCCTGCTTATTGCCTTTAGCATCTCTTCATGGTCCATGAGTTTGTCTTTGAACCTACTGATACAGTGTGCTCCAACAGCTGCCTGTGGTAAGTTTCAGAGGTTACCTGTGAATAACCTGCCATCTCCAAACTGAAGCCCCAGCCTCTGATAGTGTCTTCTTACAAAGGCAGGTGCTTATTCCCTTGATTTTTGCTAAACCTTCTCCAACTCTTCTATGTCCTTTCTTGAGATGCAGTGAACAGGACTGTACACAGTACTTAAGATGGTTGTAGTTGTACAAAGTCTTTATTAGGGCCAAAAATCTTGTTCCTTCATGATGATTCCCCACATTTTCTTGGCTAAATGTGCAGCAGCCAGCAAAAGCCAGTTTCAGAGAACTGTCAGTGATGACCCCAAGATCCCTCTTGAGTTATAACTGCAGGTTCCAAGTTCAGAATCATGTACCTGTGGATTAGATTATTTTCCCCCTAGATGCATAATTTATATTTATCTTCCCTGAAGCTCATCTGTCCCCGCTCCCACCACACAGACACACAGTTTTACAAGGTCCTTGCCATCAGGCTGGCATTTTGCTACTGGAAAGATTCTCATTACCTCCACGATTTTGGAGATTTCAGTGTTCCTTTTATGGGGAATTGATGAAGACATTGAAAAAAACCTGATCTCGGCACTAGGTTCTTAGATCTTGGCTTCAGTAGTCCATCCTAAGAAGTCACCAGCAAGCTAACCTTTTGCTTTCTATCCTTTAAATCCACAGAAGGAGCTTTATTTCAAGGCAGCTCAGTATCTTTAAACAGCTTCAATGTGGAACCTTGTAAAATCCAAGTGTACAACGCCGACTGGATCTCCTTTATCCACGTGCTATTGACACCCGCACAGAGGTCCAGCAGGCTGGAGCAGAGGTTTTCCATTACAGAAGCCCTACTGGCTCTTTCCCAGCTGGTTGTGTTCATCCCATGCTCTGAGATCCTATTTTCTAAAACAGAGTCCCTCTTACCAGGGGTGGGAGGGAGGCTCATGAGTCTGCGGTTCCCAGAACCTCCTCTGGGCTGTATTTGTAGATGGGACTTACCCTGGCAGATCACATGCGTGCCAGCGCAGCTGTGCAGCATTGCTGGCCAAGTTATGGGATATGTTGCACAGCCGCATTCCCGCTGGCCTCCCAGGTGAACATCAGCTAGTCCTGGTGACTTGTTAACATCAACTTACTCATTTCAGCTAATGCTTACTATCGGTTTACCTTATATCAAACTAGCTTCTCTGACCTATCTGCTACACAGAGCGAGTTGGGAGCAGGCATCTCCTCACCATCTTCATCAGCAAAAAGAAAAGCAAAGAATTAACTGCGCTTCTCTGCCAAGGCTTTTTCATTCCTGAATGTCCTTTTTACACCTTGGTCATCCAACCGTCTCACAATTCCTAGTGCTTCCTGCCTTTGAGTATTTACATAACTTTTTTGCTGTCAGCATAAGCGTCCATTCCAAGGTGCTCCTCAAGTTCTTTTTTAGCCCCTTAATTTCCTGTTTACGTTTGACCTGACTTGCCTTATGGCCATTCTTGTTCTCATTTAAGCATTTCTATTTTCAAGTATTGACTTCCCCCGCTCCAATGGTAACCCACCTGACTTTTCTATTGAGTCTTTAATTTTTTCTATTTCCTATTTTCTCCTATTTTCTACTTCTGTCCAGGGTTTTTATGGTTCTTTTTTTCACTTGTGCTATACCATTTACTTGGGTTTCTGATACAGTATCCTTGAACAGTCTCCAGGCTCCTGGAAGGCATTTGAATTGGTCTTTATATGTTTGATCAATTCCCTCATTTCTACATAGCTCTCTTATTTGCAATTGAATAGCTATGGCTTGACTCTATTTGGCTTGTTCTTTCCCACTGTAGTGTTAAACCTAGTAGCATTATGGGTACTATTACAGAGTAGCCCTTTAGCTAGTATGTCATGAACTAGGTCCCACACCCCTTGGGGAGTCTAGGAAAAAGTTATTAAAGTGCTTCCTGAAACTATTTATTCTGTGTCTCATCCTGATGATGCATTTATTCACTCTGTGTAGAAGTAGCTTAAGATTTCTACAGTCACCAGCCATAAATTCTCAGGGTTTCTGATCTGAGATAGCATTTCCTAAATGTTATCATCAGCCTGATCATGGTGTTAGTACCATCACAGTATTTCAAGCCACAAGCATTCTACAATGAGTCTCTTTCCTATGATATATTTATTCTATTACAATTCATATAGTCCTTCAGGTACAGTGTCACTTCCCCATCCGTATGTCCCACCCTATCATTCCTGTAAAGTGGGTAGCGTGGCAGAGCTACCATTGGTTATCTTCCTCCCACTGCATGGCCAAGCTGCTGGGTTTGATCAGGATTGCCATTTGATGCCAAGTGTTCTGGCTCCCTTGTGCCATTTTTAGACTTCTGGTGTTAGACYCTGTCCCCAGGGTCTCTCCCAGGAAACTAGAAGTATTCAGAAAAAGTCAGGATAGAGGTCTTGGACTTCAGTCGCGTTCTTAACAGCCAGACCTTATCCTACAGCTTACCTTCACACCCTTCCCTACCATTTGGTATCACCTGCAGGCTCATTCTTGCACCCTTAAGTACCCTCCCTAGGCATCAAGCTTCACTACCTTGGTGCCAGCAAGCAAGTTGCCATGCTGTCCTCTCAGATGCCACAAACCCAGCTGTTTGTTTCCAGTAATAAACCCATTACCACCACCTTCTTCTTCCTGTCCTTGAAGGTCCCCTTTCCCAATGGATTGTATTCAGTGTGAGAGGACACTAATATGAGCTGGAAGGCAAATCTCATCAAAGACAGTAGATCTTTCCTTCCACCAGGATGCCTGTCTTCCTGGAGAAATTGCTAAAAAGCCTGACCAGACCAAAGGTGCACAGGGGACTGGTGAGAGAGCATCTGTATCCATGCTACGATTAACAAACAACCAGTATAAACCACCCATGGCCAACAGAGTTGACTCTCTTCAAGTAACGGCTTCTGCATAGGCTTTTCTGTTCAGATGGATACACAACGGTGGTTGTCTCCAGAGTTCAATATTCCTAATGTGCACTGCTCAACAGCACATGTGGTCTACCCCAGAGGTGGCTGCATTTCACTGACACGGTACACACAAACTGCCATTTGACTGATCTTTCATTAAATGCTCTTCCTGTGACCATTGCCCTTGATATACTGCCATTGCAGAGCAGTCTTTTCAGGATTTTTTTTTTTTTTTAAACGCAACTATGGATTTTATGGAAGTTATCCTGGCAAATAAAGCAAGACATAATAGTAAATGGGCTTCACAGTCAGACTGTGCAGTGAAAAGATGTTCTTGCACTTTTTAAGTGTTTTAATGGTATGGACCTTTCTTTTTTCCTTGCTTGAAAGGATTCTGATTTCTCATCTGATAGCAAAGCAATGTTTGATCCTCTCTGTACATTCATCACCATGGTGCCAAAGTGCCTTACAGCGAAATAAGGCAGGCGGTTGGCAGTCTTTTCCTTGAGACTTCCGATAGGAGAAGTGACTCTTGCAGGATTATGATAGCCTGCCCATATCAACCTATTATTATTATTATTWTTATTATTATTATTATTATTATTGTTATTATTACTACACTGGCACATATACATCAATGAAACAAGCCCAAGGATTTCGGAGCTGCCTGGACGCCATTGTAACAGATGTCTGGGAGTAGGAAAACACCCCAGAAAGCATTTCTGCACGCAGTAGTGCTGCTAGTTGAAGGCAACCTGAAAGTGTGTGTTCACCCAGACAACATTTTCAGATGTTTTAGAGGATGGACCTGTCATTGATAATGTGGCCAATTTAGTGAAGTACTAGATTTTTTTCAATTTCAGAGATAGGTTTCAAAAGTCTTGGGCTGAGCTCGTTACTTAATGGAGAAATTAGCACAGCTATATTTGCAGTCTCTATGAGAGGCTACTCTCCGCCCATCATCATCAAGGGAGCAAGTTCCTTCAGACTGGCAGACAGGACAGACTCTTTCAGCAACATGTGAAAGTACACATTTACATCCATGAAAGTAAATAACAACAGGTCAGAAATGGAACCTCCAACAATGGATAGGAACACTTCTTAATCAAAATTAACTTTTCTAGTTCTCTTTCTCCTTTACACCCCTCCCATGCAGACTTTTTCTTTTTCCCCTGCATGCCAGCTTTCCCAGTGGCCTCTAGGGTGCTGTGCAATCAGTACACAGAATTTAAGTAGCTCTTCCCATTCTGCTAATTTCAGTTGACTGCAGATACATGTAACAGCAGTGCTCATGCCATTTTGTGACCAAAGAGAGGATGCTGTAATGTATTTTCTGAAAGAACAACACTTATTTTCTGCTTTGAGCTCATCTGGCTGAAGAGGGATGTTGAGCTTATAAGTATTTTTATTTATCATTGTCCTGCCCTTTCCATCCTACAGCAATTTCTTTCCTTCCACGAGCCATAGTGTGGATAAGGTGCCACCAGATTAAATCTAATGATAGTTCAGTTTCTAGAAGTTGGAAACAGTTCAGTTTCCAGCAGAGGGTGGATATGCAGCTCTGGTGGAAACAACAATTAGTCAGAGGAGAAATACACATGTGTTCATCTGCAAGGTATCTTTTTTAGTTAGGCAACATCAACACAGATATAAGGGAGCAAACACCTGTGGAGAAAGAAAATATCTGGCTTGAAATTTCCCCTTACAAGTATAAACACTAAATACATCAGATCTTTGGACAACAGATTATATTACTCCCTTACAACTAACATACTTTAAGATGGTAGAAAACTGTTTTTACCTGATCCGCTATGAAACATAAGCAAGAGAAGGATTAGAAAAAAAGAAAAGCATCATCTTAAATTTTCGGAGGATTTTTTAAAACGTTGGCACCATGTCAGGCAGCATGTAGTATATATTACAGATAGCTCAGTTGCACCTCACAAACATATCTTGAAGGTTTGATTTTTCCACATACCATTTAGCAACAGCTGGCATGTTTGGGTTTTTTTTCTTTTTTTCTCCCTTACTAATACAAAGTTCTTGAGTGGGTTGGTTGTGCACTCACATCTTTCTAAGCAGTTAAGCACCAAATGCTGCTTTTTTTCCCATTTTGAAGAGCTAGATGTGAGACACAGTRGAGAACTGAGCTGAGAGAATTAATTTCTGCATCTGATGGGGAGCTGGGTTATGGTGAAATCTGGGGTGGTCCTGTGCAGAGATGAACATCAACAATATCTCTTCATGAAATGATGTCTCTCCTTTTATGAAAGCAAAGAAAACCCTAGAGCCACGGACACAAAAGCCACTCTGGATCTCGGGACGCTGAGAATCAGGTATTTCCATTCTCCCCATGCCCATCAACAAGGAGGGCGACTCCGGAGCTGGGCAGAACAGCAGGAAAGCAGACAGGTTTCTAGCAGATCTCCTGACAAATTCCACTGAAATCATGTAATCCACAGAAATTATTTCCACCTGAAAGAATCAGCAAATTTGATGAAAACATGTCTGTTTCTGAGCAGACCTAGCTGGACTGGTTTATGGTCCAGCAGCTCTTAATAGTCTCCCCTCCCTGCAAATATCTTGCATGTATCAGCATATCTTCTCCTCTTACTAATTTGCCAATAATTTTACTGTTCTTGGTTTAGCTCTGTGGGCACTGTGCAAATGAGGGAAATCAGACTGAATGTCAGGAGTTTCCCAACCTTAGCTGAGATGAAGACACAGAGGGGAAAAGTGACAATGGTAAGTTAGCTTCAGTGGGGACACGCAAGCTGGGCACCATTCTTGAATGCAATTCCACTTCAGGTAGAGTAATTGTAAAAAATGGCACTCCAGATCCTGAGGAAGAGTCACCAAGTAGATTAACCGATCCAAAATACTAGGGAATTAAACTGATGCTTGAAGATGATGGGATGGGGAGAAGAAGAGAGCCTGCTTCAACACCTAAGCTAGGTTCATTTTGACAGGTGCCAATCTGGTGAGTAGTAGACACAATCATAAGTATATTTCTAAAGAAGAATTTTAAAAGGTCGATAAACATCACAGTAACGTAAGCTTCCTGGTTACTTAGCAACAGAGCTCAGTGATTCAGAGCCATTTCTTAAACATATCTTTGATTGATATAGTCCCTCCAATGCAGGTAATAGAAGACTGATTCAATCTATCTGACACAGACTATCAGGTCTGTACTTCCCCCTGTTCCTCCCCATCTCCTTCATTTCCTTCTCTGAATCAATGTATTTGTGAATCTTGGACTGGATCCCAGCCAGGAGTATCTGAAAATGCAGTCTCATATTGCCCAAATCTATAAAGAGGAAACTATTCAGACAATTGATGCACCTTAGGGGCATAACATTAAATTGATCCTTTGGCAAGGAACACCATGTGTAACTTTACACAGCAATTCCCATAAGTACTAATCAGATTATCAGCCAAAGCATAGATTATCTAGAGCTGTGGTTTTGTTTTAGGAGCAGCTATGAGGGTAACGGTTTGTACTGTGTGCAAGGACTTGCACTGTCTGTGTGCTCCCCCCCAGTCTGTGCCTTAAAAAGAGCTCATGACAATGCATCACCACTTATATTTGAGGTGGCTGCATTACTGAAGCACGGCAAATCATCCAGTGGAAGTAGCACCATGAGATAATCAAAAGGCAATGGCTCAGATCTGCTGCTGCTCTAAGCAAGTGGAAGGGAAGTAGCTGTTGCTTCCTACATCTCCCATTCTTTTTTTCGAAACGTTGGGAGACCTCAGGGTAAGTTGTGTGGGGTCTTTCTGGGGCAGCCTGAGTCTTGATGCCCTTCCTGCATTTTCTCAGCTGAGCAAGTGGCCCACTTGCCACCACTGCAACACCTTGTGTTCCAGCTGCCCCCTTCTCAGTCCCTAGATGCTTTCCAATCGATTTGCATTTCTGGATCAGCACTGAAGGGCATAATATATGCAGCTGCGTATACACGTAGAGTTGCATATATATTCACATTACACGCTACAGATCTGAGTTACAGTTTGAACTACAGTCCTAACTAGACCATTTCCTGAGTTGCCTGCGTAATTCTGCAGAAAGTTAGTGTTCCCAAAACCTTTTTGCTTGGAATTTAAATTTAATATAAACAAGCTTTGAAAAGAGCATTTTCTATATTTTTTTTAAGAGATCCTTAAAAAATTAGCATATATTATTAGTGTCTTTTCCTAGAAACCCTTCTGGCTGCCACTATACATGCTTTCATGGAATAAGAGTTTTCCTTTCAGAGGAAACCCAAAGTTTCAGAGCTAAAAATTGCCATCCATGTTGTCAGGGCCAAAAATGAAAATTTGAAGGCATGACGTTATTAGAGGCTTGTTTGCCACTCTTCTGATGGTTATTTGAGCCTATTTAAGAAAATCTTTTGGAAAGAGATAGCAACTCGGGCTTCCACATTACCTCCAGTTCCTTACCATAACAGGCAAGACTCACRCTGGCAGCAGGAATGTGTTAGCATGGTTTCCAACACTGAAACACAGGGCATCCTTTTGTGAGCGGTTGCCAAGTAGAAGACTTGCATGTTTTCCCATCAGATACCACCTTTTCATTTCAAATAGTAGCTATGTAAAAACTTGCCTACCAACACTTGCCATATTAAATAGTAGCTTTCTTTTTAGATTTCTGTGCAAATAAATATTAATGAACTGGACTAATTTAATGGATTAAAAGACACATTCTAAGGGTTGCTCAAATCCAGTTTGTGTCCATGTCAGAATATGACAACTTGTTGATCCTAATTTTGCCAACTTGTATCCATAAAAAATTAAAACAAGCTTCAAGCAAATATTGCAGATAGAAATTTGCCAGACTTACATGAATTGTGGTGGGAAAAATTATGCTCTAAGATGTAAATTCTGCAAATTACAAGTTATTTTGATCTTTTAATCAAAAAAGAGGAATAAAAAGTGGGTCCATGCAGCATGTGGCAGACCTACCATTGCATCACACCAAGGAAAACCTCTATTTTTGCTTTCTTTAACTCTTCCCTAACTGAGGGTCTGATGTGAAGTTCACAGAAATCAATAGCAGATTTCGCCATGACTTCAGAAGAATCTGTATTAGATCCCTATTCTTTGAGTTATCCTGATATCCTCTTCATTAAGAAAAATACTTTTCTAATCTCTCAATAACTCCTGCCACAGGAGGTCCAAAAAACAATGTTAACTGCTTCTCTCAGGAGTTACATCCAAGCTGATATAAGATGGTATAGCTCCAGTGAAATTGCCAAGATTCAGTAGCTTTTGACTTTTGGGGACTTTGAGTACTTTTTGAAAGATGCACAAGGCCTGACTTGAAAAGGGAGCTAAACAGATTTCCTCAGTTCATGTACATCTCTCTAAGGATGCATAAACTGCAAGAGATGTAGAGATATGGATCAACTTCAGTGTTGCAACTGAAGTCCTCCTGATCAGGAAATCTAGCTGACAGATAATTAAGAAATTTTACAATACAGCCTTTCAGTTTTGAGTAGGTTAGTGATATACCTTCATTTTCAAATTCCTGCTTGCATTTGAAATCAGGTATAACATTGCTCTGAAATTCCACCCTCAGAGGGCTACCTGATTTCTCCATATATACAGCATGAAGGATGAGGATGCCTTTCTTACTCAGACTGATTCATCTTTCCTTAACACAAGGCTCTGAAGGAGTTAAAGTCTCAGTCTAGTAGAGACTGAGGTCTTGCCAATCTTTTTTTTTTTTTTGTAAGGTACCAGACGTAAAAATAAAGGAGAAGTATCAGCACACTTCCTTAGAAGCTGAGCTTCCTGATTAAGAATAAATGCAGGATATACAGTGTATTTAATGCTGAAATGCATTCCCTCCTAGAATTTCATGAATACAGTTAGCCATTAGCAACACCTCTACACACAGAGAGAACTCAGATCAGGAAATAATAGAAACAGCCACATACTGCTAAAATGCGGAGAGGGAGAAAACCACAAAACAAGAGCCAACGGTTGAGTTAGTATTGTCCTAATGCTGCTCCATTTCTGTCTCTAGTCAGGCTGAGGAGAGTGAATGAGCGATCGTGTTGTAAAATGCCCGGCAGGAACGACGGTGCAGCGGTTTTGTGCTCATTGTTACTGTGCAGCAGTGATGGTTAATCCTGGAATGCTGCATTTTGCCAGTTTAGCCCAGGATATCTGAATGTCGCTGCTTTTTATGAGTGCCTCAAACATCCACGAATTAGAATAATTTCAATGACAGGAAATCCTTTTAGTTTTTGGTGTCCAAGTGCTACAAATACCGGTGACAAGCCTGAGCACTCAAGTGTGAAACTTAATTGGAAGGTTCCCTACATTTGATGCTGCTTGGGTCCATCTCAGCGTACAGGAACCTTTCTGTTTGTTTCTTTTGTGATTTCTTTTCCCTTGCAACATTTTCCCTGTTGGCCATAGGAAAGACTTCTATTGGATTAGCAAGTGCAGCATTTGCACGTGTACCTGGTTCCGAGCTCCCCTCACCTGTTGCCTGCAGTACAATAGGAAACCTTTACTCTCTTTGCAGAATCTTTACATCTATGGTGTATAGAGAACCTGTCTGCTACCAGGTTTAAGACATAGGTTTAGGCAATCGAGCATGCTTCAGCTTTCTTCAGTGCTTGAGGTTAGCTTGGGGTTACCTGAATCTGGTGCTTTGAGGAAAGTCTTCTCTGTGTACTTTCTACTTTCTATTGAGTGAATTGCAATGTTTTCCATTTTAATGTGTAATACAACTAAACATCGTATCTTCCAACAGTACTTCCAGGTATTTCTGACACCCTGGTGAGGAGCCAGGTTCTATGACGCTAGGGCTAAAATGAGTAGAAACACATTGGGTTTGTGTCTCTGGCGGCTGGATTTGTGAGATAGCATCATAGCTTGGACTAAGTGTTGTAAAAGGGAAGATATGAAGATTGGCGCCCACAAGCTGATGTAAAGCACCCACTCTGCTTATTTCAGGTTCAAAGGGGATAGTTTCAGAGGACTTTCTGATGTGCAAATAAAGACCAATCTTCACATATCTACAACCCTCCCTCCCTAAACTACAAAGAAACATCTTCCCACATACTTATGGGTTTTTTTTTAATCGGGAATTAATTTTATTGTCCGTGTCTTAGTGTTACAGCTGGTTCTTATGGCTGAGGAATTTTTTACTTCTCCCACTGAGTCTAATTTCCTCAAAGCTGAAACAAATCCTATAATACTCTCCATGATCGTGCTGCAATGATGTTGTCATATTTATTTTATTGTTCTCTTGAACAAGCCATATTAAATAGTGAGTATTGTAAGGTTATTTAATTTAGACTTAACTGGCAATCTGAAACCTACCAACACTGTTTTACCATTCATCATAATGACTTTAAGGTGTACTCTGCCTAAATGCTGGGTCCAGTAAATCAGGAACAGGGTACAGCTCTAGGGAAAGAAAGAGGCCTAAGGAGGAAAGTAAAACCTCTAGGTAGAACCCGCTTGAGATCCAGCCATGTTCCTATGGTGAGGCAAGGCTGGGAAGTTCATTCCTCAGTAATAAATTGCAATGTTCAGTTCCAAAGAAATATCTGGTGGATGGATCAGCTGAACAGCCATTGTAAAAGTTTGGGAGAGTTTGTGGCTTGTATCGAGAAGGGAGAAGAAACACATTGCTGAGCAGGACCTTAAGGTAACCGTATGTTCTCAATGTGTCTCTTCTTTCTGTTTTCCTTGGTGAATGGGAAAACCCAAAACCTTACCTCTGTTTTCATAACCTAGTTATGCTCAAGAGAGAGCAATTATGCCAGCTGAGCTAGGAAAGCTGTATACGGGCTAGTAGTGTCATGCCAATATGCACAAGAAAAAAAATTCCTCTTTGGAATACCTCTGTTTCTGAACTGTGCTTGAGCCCTTTTTGCCAGAATTGCCCCTTACTCGCTTTTCGGACTCCTCACCAGAGCTGAATGCTGTGCTTCCCATGCCAGTTCCTACCCGGATCACAAGCCTTTGACCATTGGACTTTCATTCTGATGCTCTCTCCATAAAAGTAAGAGCAGAGCTCAAGGCCACTGTGTAAAGCAATCATGCTTGCATCTTGAATAGGCTCATCTTCTTGTTTAAATGTTCAAGACATTGTACAAACATGCAAGGCACAGAAATTGCTTCCCTACCACCCCACATTGAGATCAATGCATATCAGACTGGAAAAAGATACTGTTTTTTTAAAGTTTAGGATTAAAACTGAAGTTTAATTCAATGTCTTAGTTGTCCTGGACTTGGACTACCAGATGCCTCCTTGGTTTATTGAATTGACCCTAACGTAAGTTCCCTTTGAGGATTTCTGAACTATATATATAATGTAGTGCATATACATACCTAACAGGAAAGAAGGAGAGAAGGTTAAAATATCTGATCTAAGCTGGCCTAAAGGAAGGCCATTGTGCTACCTATAGATTAATGGATACAATGCCTATATATATATATACTTTTTAAAAAAAATGTTTTATTCTATGACCCCAAGGCTCAGACCCTTATCGACAGACTCTTATCGACAGATTCTTTAACGACTTCCTTCAGCAAGCAGCTTTTGCTTTAGTTTACTCAAAATCTGAAAACAGCATCAAGGGTTAGAGAAATCTGAAATTCATCATCTACAGCTCCTCAAGTGTGAATTTAATATGAGAGCAAAGCTGACAGTATTATTGCTGCCAGGGTGCATGGCTCTGAAACCATTCAGCAGGGCCAGAATGAATTAGGTTTCTATCTGAAAAAGATGCCTATTGACAAAAATGCTTCAGCCCATTTCTCAAGGGAAAATCAAAACCATTCTTTTCCAGGATTCACAATCAGAGCTTTGGAAAGCATTTATTTTACAAACAAAACCAGACATATTGCTTCCTATCTGTTCTGCACTCATCATCTCAATATTCTAATAGATTTAACAAGAGGCACTAATAACAACCATGGTTTGAGCTGAGAAAATGATTTATAATGAGTAATTTACTTACAAACTAGATTAATTTAGTCACATTTCCCTGAAAGCAACTAGTTTCCATATGATGGTGTTTCACCTTACTTCGTAAGYAGTTCCATTGCTAACAGCAAAAAAGCTACCTTTCAGGATGGCTATGAGTGACCAGCTCCATCAGAGTCACATTTAGATAGAGTTATTCATCACAATGCTTCCTTCTTCTTCCTATTGCTATTGGAGTAGTTGCCTTAAAGTACTTGAGATTTTATTATCTGAACTATGGGACCAGTTATAATTCATGTGAAATTGTTTGTTTCCTGGCAGGGTGATGCCACGTCTGGGGATGTGGGTAAACTGATTGTGATGACTGTGTTTCTCCCTTTGGATGAGRAAAAGTTGGAAGAAAAGCTGAGGAAGCTACATATGCTTTTATTTCCTCAGTAAATTGTGGCAATTTAAAGTCAGGTAGCAGAGAGATTTACAGAGCTTAAACTAATAATATTCATTTTCATTTCTGGAACACACAGCCCCTCTCCAAAGCATTGTTCTGAGAAAAATATTGGGCGTCTGTCCCTACATCTGGGCTTAGCAGATGTATTTGTGTTACTCTTAGACTGAATTAAGCAGGGTGACATATAGCAAATATGTAGCAATAATTATATGGTTTACTAATTTTCACCATCACTACAGTTTTTCATGTAATCTTACACATACTGAAGTTGCAGAGATTTAGCAGAGGCCCTAATATTGTCTTTTAAGCTTTTAGAAGCTACTCTTGCAAGTCTCAGAGAGCACGTTTACATAGTTACAGATATATGTTCCTGTCCATATTTTTTTAAATAAAAGTCATTTTATGCATTTTAAAGAAACTGGATGAAAAAAGTTTAGTAAAAAAGGACCCAATTTCTTTCTCCATTTAAAGGAACATGATCAGGATCTACTGAGCTGTAATATGGGGAAGGATAACTACTGATAAAAGCAGCTGCAAAATTGCATGTAAGCCAGGGATCACATTTTCAAGGACTCTGATATCTTTCATCTGATTTTATCTTCTCTGGATAAGCTGAAATGTACCCAGGAGAGCATACTCTCAGAGTGTACCCTCAGCCAGTTTGCTGATGGCACGAACTGGGAGGAGCAGCTGGCACACCAGAGGGTCATGCTGCCATCCAGAGGGACCTGGACAGGCTGGAGAATTGAGCTGACAGAAACATCATGAGGTTCAACCAGGAGAAGTGCAAAGTCCTGCACCTGGGGAGGAACAACCCCATGCACCAATATATGCTGGGGGCCACCCAGCTGGAAAGCAGCTTTGCAGAATAGGACCTGGGGGTGCTGGCAGGCACCAGGTTGAACACAAGCCAGCAATGTGCCCTTGCCACAAGAGCAGCTAATGGTATCCTGGGCTGCATTAGGCAAAGCACTGCCAGCAGGTCAAGGGAGGTGATCCTTCCTCTCTACTCAGCACTGATGAGGTGACACCTGGAGTACTGTGTCCAGGTCTGGGCTCCTCAGTACAAGAGGTATATAGATATACTGGAGAGAATCTAATGAAGGGCCACGAAGATGGTGAAGGGACTGGACCATTTCTCCTGTGAGGAAAAGCTGAGAGAGCTGGGACTGTTCAGCCTGGAAAAGAGAAGGCTCAGGGAGGATTTTATTAATGTATATAAGTACCTGAAGGGAGGGTGCAAAGAGGACAGAGCCAGACTCTCTCTTCAGTGGTGCCCACTGACAGGACCAGAGGCAATGGGCACAAACTGAAACACAGGAGGTTCCCTCTGAGTATCAAGAAACACTTTTTCACTGTGAGGGTGACCAAGCACTGGCCCAGGTTTCCCAGAGAGGTTGTGGAATCTCCCTGCTTGGAGATATTAAAAAGCCATCTGGACACAGTCCTGGGCAACCAGCTCTAGGTGGCCCTGCTTGAGCAGCGGGGAGTTGGACCAAATGACCTCCAGAGGTCCTTTCCAACCTCAGCCATTCCGTGATTCTGTGAGGACCACAGGCCAGACTGAGCTAGTTAGGATGCCAAAACGGCCCCTTGGTTACCATCTCATTTGAGCAGGTGACTCCTGCTTGAGGGCCCATGGAGGGAGGCAGAATGGGAAGGAGGAGATCTAGGACTGCATGAATGTCTATGTAGTCAAGACACTAAGTGACCTGGCTCTTGSAGTCAGAATGAAAAGAGTAGGAACGTGGGAGAGATCACAATAACTGCCAGCAGCTCTAAAGAGCAGATAAAAAGAACTGAGTAGAGCCTGCCCACAAGGCCTACTGCTAAACCATATCCTCTCCTGCAGGTGGTTCAGTGAGATCAGACACCACTTCTTTATACCTTCCCAAACATCACTATCTTAATTCTTGAGTGATCTCCTGGGGCTCACTGTCTTTATATTTGCCATTTCTTCACTATATTGATTATGGAAGCGTAATAAAGGGAGCAGCAAGTGCCAGAGAGAGGAAAGACTTGTGGGTCATGCTGTAGAAGCAGTACTTGAAGGAGAAGGTGACAGCAGCTCGTAGACCTTGAAGACATGATGAGGGAGATAAAAGATTTTCTTTTGATTAAAAAAAAACAGCGGTGCACAGGCAGACCCTTCACGCTGATCTGAAACCATATTTAACAACACCAGATTTCAAAGGGTCAGTGATACAGAGGTTTCATAAAAATAGTTCTACAAACACGTGAGAAGACCTGTTTCAGTGAGATGATTAAGAGGAGTAAAATGAGAGGAGAAAAATGAAGTTTTTTTAATTTTGTCAAGAATATGAAAAGAAATTTTGCTGCAGACTTTCCCTGTTTTGCACCTTATTCTGCTCAGGTTAGGCTTAGATGTCTGGTGAAAGCATTTGATTTTCATTTCCAGTATTGCTACAATTGGGAGAGAACTTCCTGGTGAAAGAGTTATGAGTGCAGAGTACAGACCAAGCTTACCCTAGTCCCTGCTGCATGTGTAAAACGCTGTCAGGTCAGAATGGTAGCTTTTACATGCAATTCTCTTGATATAAATGTGCCAAATGGGAAGAACTCATCCTTGAGCTTTGACATACCAAGATCTATATTTCAATTAGGATGTAATGTGACAGTACAACATTCTTCTAGCATTAATAAATGTACCTTTGGTGTAACGTGAGATGATATTGCTAGTCACAACATGAAGGTTCTGCAAGTCTTTCTCTAATTGGCAGAACAGAAAACATGCCAGGYTTTGCAGCCCATTAATTTTGGGAGAGAAGTGAAGGGAATTGGAGAGGGCCTATGAACTGCCTTTGGCAATTATAAGATTGAATGAAGACACATGTCTTAGTTCTATATAGATTTTATCAGTGTACAGAATAGCCCAGCAGACTGCATTCTCCACATTTTCACCAATCTTACACATCTTTTTGCAATTAACACATGGTTCAAAGACTGGAATAAAAAATCATTGATACTTTATGTTTATGTCATCTGGCATTCATCCACCATTTCTCACTGAATTATTCCATGTTGTCTAGGAACATCATTTGACAACAGCAGTCTTCAAAGGAGCTGTGTAAAGCAGATTCTGCAAACTCTTACATGGGTAGTCCTGGTTTAGTCAGATGATGATTAACAAGAAGAGCTGATGCAAAACAATTAAAGGAATGTAATGTCTTTTTAATTATTTGAGGCCGCTAGACTGAAATACATGGTGTTGTGAAACTCAGTGGTGTAACGCCTAAGAGTTAGGTGTCTGTCCAACAACACAGGACCTACAGCACGCCAAGCAGCCATGTTACACSTGTGCAGGAAAAGCACTTCTACTTATAAGGGACCCTTCCACAAAACTACAGTGTCTAAGGGTGCAGGAACAACGAAAGCTGCATCTTTTCTTAATGTCAGTCACATTTAGATTTTCAGTGTGTATTAGCTTTAGAGAAAGTCCATCTTGATACCAAATCTTGATTTATTTTTTTTTTTAATGAGCTTAGGTTTCTTACCAGTTATAGTGGTCCAGGTTCCAATATTCCCATGCCTGTTGAGTCATATTTTTTCTGTCAGTATTACCAAACAAAAACATGAAAATGAAACCAAAGAGGACCATTCTTAGAGAAGATGGCCACACACACTAAAATGGTGTTTGTAACATTTACATCCCAGGTACTTTCTTTCTTTCTCAAAAAGAAATAAAGATTATTTATGCATTATTGAATGTTGTTATGATTATTATAACACTGTATTTTGTTACGATTATTGTAACACTGTATTCTTACAAGCAGGAAGGAGTTTCTGGAATGTAAAAGTTTGATATTATGATGGTGGTTTGTTAGTACTTTAGCTAAAAGCTATGGCAAATATAAAGAGGACCAGTCCTACTTCTGCCACATATAGTCATGATTCAAAGTTTATGAAAGTGCATTGATTGATATCAGCCTCTGGCAGAGCATTACTGATGTGAATGGCTGCCTCACRTAGATTGGCACAGGAGCAAAACACTGGGCTAAGGCTTGGCCCAAAGTTCATTGTATAGCTCTGCTGAAATTACTTGCAAGAAATGATAATACGCAGCAGCATAGTCACTCTTTTGTACACCAGTTTAGCATTGCAAGACAGTATATTTCCAGGGGATGTACAGAAGTATTTGTGCAATTGCGTGACACATTGATTATGTTTAATCTAGATGTACAATGAAGCCAAGACAGAATAAATGCAAAGAGAAATATTAACACCCTCATAGGTGTGGCAAGCCTATTTGTGGCAAGCAAAAACTATGGATACATCTACACTGCAAGATACCTGCACTTTCTAGCTGATGGAGGGCTTCTAACCAGCTAGACCATGTTGTCATATGTGGCAGGCAGTGGTTACATCACCTCACAAAGCCTGGTGCTGACAATGCAGGGTGGATATACAAGGTGAACTTCTCAGGAGTAGCYTGATTCCGTATCAGGATGAGCCATGGGTGATTCCCTTCCCCTCCTGCACATCTGGTTTCCCTTGCAAAGACCCAGGAGTGCAGGCAGGAAGGCGGATGCAGCACACACCAACAAACACCTCGATCTGAACAAGCACTAGACCAAGACGGTAAGGCATGCTGTGGAATGCCTTTGCCCCCTTAGGCACAGAAACAACCACTGTGTCTATCAGCGGTCATGTCTGGCTTTTGTGGGGGCAGGTCTCAATGCCTCATCACTATAACAGCAAGGCTGTTATAGAAAATAATATRTAATGAATTATTAGTCCTTGTCTTTAGACAAATCCAACGGTAGATTTATTTTCACACTACTTGATACTTCACTTTTGTACCAATTTGCAGGAACAGAAACAGCCATAAGGGGTCAGACCAAACGTCCATCTAGCACAGTAGCCTCTCTGCTAATGCTCAAATGCAGATGCTTTGCGAAGGGTGTAAGAACTGGACAAGCTTATATGACACTTCTTAGTATTACTTTCAGCCTCTAACCATTTGAGAGTCAGGGATTCCTAAAGCCAATGTGGCTTCTGTGTATTTAGTTATCCTCAAGGGATTTCTCTTCCATGAAATAGACTCATCCTCTCTTAAACCAGTGTAAAAGCTTTAGCATCTGCAAAATCCTGCAGGAAGGATCTCCACAGCCAGTGTAAATACTTGGTGTGAAGAACCACTGCCTTTTGTTTGCTCTGAAACTGTTACCCACTACTTTCACCTGATATTCCCTAATTTCTACCATGGAAAAAACAATGAACAATTGATCCTCCTTGCTACTTGTGACTCCATTAGATGAGCTGCTCTAGTCAACAGGTGAACTACCTATGTTGTAGATAGGGAAAGACTTTAATTTGTGAGACACAAAAGTAAGAAATGCAAAGAATGAGGCTGAAAAATTAGGGACAATTTTAGCTGATACTATGACATTTGCCATTAGGTGTGCACTAACGTTTCTTGAAAGGTTGAACAAACACAACACAAAGGATGTTCTCTCCTTGCCAGTCTGGGGTAAGGAGAGGTAACTCCAGCACCTCTGCCTGAGGTAAGTCATGCCTCTATTACTCACTGTGTATGATGAGATTTAAATGACTTCAGTAAAAGTATCAGGCAGCAGGTTTAAAATTAAACAAAAGGAAATACTTTTTCACACATGACTACACTGTAGATTTCAATAATTCTGCATGGTGTCAGGTCAAAACTACAAGCAGGTTGACGAGCCTTAGAAAATCCATGAATGCATTAGAAGCTATCAGCTCTAGATGTAACCCCCAGCCTGAGAAACCCTTAAACAGGCCTTAAACAGCTAACAGAAATCGGGAAACTGCAACAGAGGCATATACAGAGACTATGCATTAGTTTATATTAGCCTTATTTCTTATGGTTAGAGCCAGAGCATTAAGGTAAATGAACCTTTAAAAGGGTCTGAGATATATTTACCCAGGTCCCTGAGTACCAAAACAACCAGTTAAAGTGGATGTTAAGAGAGGTTACAATACTCAGCTTCTTACTTGTGTTTTTTCAACATACTTTTTTTCTGGTTTGTTATTTAAAAGCTCTGTTAATGAGAATGCCACTGTCTTGAGAGGCATTTAGTATCTTTATCCTTACCCTTACCAGGAAAGATTTCCCAAGGAAGTAATTTGCAGTACCTTGCTGCAGAATATCACTTGAAGATCCCTGGACCCTCATGGAACCCAYTCAATACAAACTTACACATTGACTGTGCCTCTCAGTAGCACCCCTGTCTCTGAGAATGGCTTTTCCGATGTGGGTTGTGTCTGTTCTCTTCTAGACTCATCTACATCATGTCTTCTAATTTGCTACAGAGAATGTAATGAACAACAGCATCAAATGCCTTTCTGAAGTCAAGAAATATGATAGCAATTGCTTGTCCTTTGTCTGCAGCGTCTGTTACCCATCATAGAAGGAAAGTGGATTATTCTGATATAATGTATTCTCACAAAAAAGTGACGTTGTTTTTTACTCTCTCCTTGTTATCCTCCAAGAAGTCTGTCTAGTTACTTGTTCCAGTACTTCTGTTTCCAGAAACAGAAGCTTTGCTGACTGGCTGCATTTTCTTCCTTTTTTTTTAAAGCTCGCAACATGTTTACTCTTGCCTTCCCTGAAGTGTTCCCATTCTCCATAAATTGCCAAAGGTAATTTTTAACGGTGCTGAAATTTTATCAGCCAGTTCAGTATGTGTCCTAGGACACAAACGTGCTATACTTGCCTTGACACTGACCACTCAGCTAACAAAGCCAATTAGCAGTAGTAAGTCAATCAGCTGCCTGATGATGGTGGAGGTACAATGAGGTTCATTTACTCACAGACTAGGGCACATCAAACATGCTGATAACAGCTGCCATTGAGAGAACAGGGTTTTCAGACTGCTGGGAACAGGACAGGACATTCACGCCTTTTGTCTGAGCCCTTGAATGGGGCTGAGAATATACTGCTGAGACCTTGTAGGGGCAGGTTCATCAGTTYTCACAGAAGATTCAATGGTAAAGAGAATTTCACCAAGATGATGAAGAGATGAGGCACGTACATGCTTGGATAAACTGTGATGTTTTCCGTCTCACCTTGTTGCAACAGGATGTAAGTATCATGACTATTTTGTGGGATAAAAGCTATGAAATAAAACATTCTATTGTGTTCCTATTTTCTGCTATCACTGATTTCAAAGTCTTATTGTAGCACTGTAAGACACACAGAAAATTTAATTACACTCCTAGTAGCTGCACAGTAATAGCAGAGTGCCCATGTGAAGGTTAACGGCAAGATGGTGGTGTTTCCAAAGTACCTGGCATGTAAATGTTACAAACACCATTTTTGTGTGCGTGGCCATCTGTGCTCTGTGCAACATCTGTAAAGTTATAAGTGACTCTTTCCATATGGTGAAAGTTCTGGAAATCGACAGACTAATTTGTACAACCAGAAAGCATTCATATAAATAATATTATACTACAATCTGGGGGGCAAGGGAAATTTGCAGTGCCATATGTGTTCATTTCTGTGCCAGGTACAATGATTGTACTGAATAATCCACTGCAATTGTATGTGCTTTGCCTGGGAAAATGATACTCTTGATATCTTATTCTCTCTGCTGCATTTCTGAACTTCTCAGACAATGAGAATGCTAATCTCTATTTGAATAAAATCTCATATATTATGTTAGTCTCCATGCTTGCTTGCTTGATTACATAGCATGCCACAAAACCAGCTCTTGTAATATTTGCTCTTTTCCAACATTTGCCAGGGAGGGTAATGCCAGTTTAATAATTTTGTGGGGATTTTTGGTATAATTGTTGGTGGAAGACAATCATAGGCTTGTGTGCCTTGAGTAATTTCTGGAAGGAAAGGAAAAGAACAAGGCAGACAAATCAGCTGGCTGCTAACAGTAATGAGCTGTGCTTTTTACGTAACAAAATGCAACCTGTAAAACATACCAAAAACAGAAGACAAGGAAAACCAGTTGTGCAGTGCCTTTCTTATTTGCATTTCGTACTTGTTTCTCCTGTTGTGGAGTGRGAACTGTGCAGTGGGTAAGGTCTATATCTGCCCACCAGCTGCTGGTGGAGTTGTCTCTCYTACAGAGCTAGAGGTAGTTCCAGACTCTGACCAGGCTACACGGGCGGTAGCTGAGCAGGGGTGTGGGGAAGCAGTGAGCTGCAAAGTTTGTTAGTCTCAGCTACACACTTGCAGAGAGGCTTGTAGTAACAAAGCTCCCATGCTTGCATAGGGATCATCATCAAAGCTGACATCCAGAATTGTGGGACATCTGAGTGTCAGGACTCATTTAGGTCCATTGTTAGTACGTGTGAAGAATATCCCACTCCCTCTCCATAGCCAACATAGCTCCCATTCTTTACGTTCTTATCTCATTCTTTCTTAATTCAGCGACTTTCTCCAGCACCTTTCCAAGAGTCTTATGTTTCCATCTCAGTAACAGTTTCGGGATGCACCTCTAGGTAGAATGGCTGGAATTGTGGATTGCAGAATACCTGTATAAACAAAGAAATGGTGGCAGTTCTTCCTCAGAAGACACTAAAACATACAAATATGCAAACAAAAAATCCTATGACTCTTTTAGCTAAATGAAAAAAAAAACCAAACCAAAACAAAACCAAAAAACAATTGAAGGATAACTCTAATGGACATAGAAGTTTTATTTTGAACTTTCCAGTGAGTTTCTTCCACTTTCCTACATCCGTTTCTCATGTATGAAATGCAAATGCAAGAGACATTAGTAGCTTTATCATCTATATTAGTGTGKCTATGCTGTTCAGTTTATACAACAAAGACTCCATTTGTTTGTGTAATAATGAATTGTGAAGGCACAAGCAAGAGACTGTGAGAACTGTTTTGGCTGAGCAAGACGRGCATGTTAGATATAGGAGGACAATTATTTTATTCCATGAAGTTCTCACTATCCGCCCCCTCCTGATATCTGAGCAGATATATACAGATATTTGGCTATTAGGTTTGAAAGGAAAGGAAATGCAGGCTGACTATGCTGTACTCTACAAGTTCTGAGTATAGCACAATTTGGACACTGTCAATGTCCCTGTCAAAAATTTGAAAGTATTATGGAAGTCAAAGTGGGATTTGTGATTTATTTACCGTCAGACAGACAGATGAAGAAGTCTTCACAAAGTCTATTTTGACAGTGAGTGTAAAAGTATCGAAAGTGAAGACTGTCAAGATGGCTGAGACCATCTGCAAGTCATTGGTTTGGACACCTTTCTCTCCAGCTAGACATCTTCAGAAATTCCTCAGCTTGAAAGAATTATTTGACCAACATGCTGTTTCCAGACCTGATTTGTTTTTCAATGTAGGTGCAAATACAATAAACTCAAGTAGAGTGAAATGAACTGGCACTTGAGATTAATGTCAACATCTGTGTGCAAATACTCACCATCATTGGATAGCGCTATTAGCTATATCTAGTTTATTTAGATAGCAGTATTTAGTACTGCAGATTTCTCTACATTGCAGCTGCAGGCTATTAACCTAGAACATGACCTCTTTTAGTTATTAGTTAAGGCAGTAATAGTAGTRATACAGATTACAATGAAGATCCCTTGAGAAAAAGTACACCCTTGAGAAAAAGTACAGTAATTAAACTCTATGCCACTAGCATTTTTCACGTCCTATAATGAAGCCAGTGTATTAATGAAAAATAAATAAATAAATAAATAGAGGGAAATAATGTRGAAACATTTAGCTAAAAGAATCTCATTTTTTTGATTTAACTTTTCTCCTAAGTATCAAAGATGAGATTAAAGGAGTGTGGTTGAGAGCAATAAGAAAAGCAAACTCATATTACAATGACTTAGGAAAGCAAATCTAGTGCTTTAGGGCATAAGCAGATCACCCGTATGACTAGCATTTGAACATATATTTTTACCCAGATAGGCTTGACCCAGTGTGGAAATAAGCCAYGTAAACTTTCTTTGAAAGACAGTTAAAGACTATTGCCAGAGACAGGGCATTTCAGCATTTAGACTCTTSGTCTTTTCTGGCTTGTTGAAACCTACGTTCCCATGAATATTTGAACCACAGGCTTCTGCTCATGTACCTGCCCTGGAATTCCTTAGAGATWTTCATGCTGCAGTTTAATGTTTATTCAGAATGCAATATCAAATTTGATAAAAAGTCAATAATGGCATGCAATTGGATAAGAATATATGCACAATGTTTTTTGTTTGATATCAAAGTTACTAGTGAATGTATATGGGCATAAGAAGACAAAGTACATAAACAGGCAGAAAGATCAGTTAATTGTACTACTGAACTTTGTTCCCAGGATCTACAGCTTTAAAGTGCTAATTAAGGTTAGCTGGTAACTTCTCATACCTGTATCAGCTGTTGTAACTGACAATCATTGCAAATTGGGTATACATCCCAAGGGAACATTTTTTATTGAAGATGCCAAAACTCATTTTCCCTGTGATTCAGGTGAACATGACCAGACATAAAAAGATAAAAATCACTGGGTATTACAATTTACTCTGGACCACATCATCCAACTCATGCCATTCTCTGAATGATTCATTGCAATATTATCAAGAGAGAGAGTTGGGAATGCTTATTACAAATAAACAAGGACAGACCAATTTCAAAAGAGCGAATGCTGTCAAGAGAAGCATCTATATGAGAAGAAAGATACAGGGCTGAAATTTAAGGTAACACATTAAAACATCTTTCTTCAGATTTTAATTAAACACYGAGGCTTATCTTTCAAGTAATGCTATGCTTCAAGCACTTGACTAAAAAGAGACAGGAGGCTCTGGGACATGCAGAATTTGAAAAAGCCAGTCATGTAAGCTTTATAAAGGCTGCCCTATTTCACCTGAAGACAGACACGGCCATCCATGTATATTCGTACATTCTAATTCAATAAGGGATAGCAATTAGCTTCTAGTATGCACAGCTTAAGGATCCTTCCCTTCCTCTCTTGAGTGTATAAGTTAAACAAAATGCCACGTGTCCATCCTTATTGTAAATGATGAAAAACACCCTTCTAGTTAATCCTAAGGCATCCTACAGATTGATTACTTTGTAAGTATCCCTCATCTATTACAGCAGGTAAAAAAATAAACAGCAATATAYGGTATAATACTTCCATACTGCGTCATGCCTCCATAAATATATAACGCAGCTAGAGCAGCCTATGGCTGCCTTTCAAACTAGCAAGAAAGGGTACCGATTTCTTTTGTGTGTGTTGGCCAAAAGCCACTTTCCTTCCTGCAGTGGGAAAAGTTGGAAAAAAGAACACTTTTCTAGTTAATTCTGCACCTTTCTCATCACAACATGATTTCCTACTTTCCAAACATTTAGGATGGCTCCCTCAGAATAGCTGCCCTGCAGGGTCCTTTTACCCTTGGCAGCACAGCTCTTAAAGACACTGTGCTGCTATTTGTGGCTTGCTACCACAGCTGCACATCAAATATACAGAGCAGAAGCCAGGCACGCTTTGGCAGCAGAAATGAAATTATAATATGAGAACTGGAAGAGAAGTGACTTGTTTTTTTATTGTTCTGGTAAGAAATTAGTAATCAAATGTACAGAAGAAGGTAATTGCTTGCTGTTTCAAGCAATTGTTCCAGAAAGAAGTGTTTGTTACCAGGAGAACAAGGGTCAAGTTCACTAACTGTAGATTCATGATTAGCAATAGGCTTAATCTAGGAAAATTTTAAAGTTGTATCCAGGATCTGTACATCCAGTTTAGCATTGTCCATGTATCTCTTTCTCTACCGTCACCATCCCAAATGACAGAGAGAAAAGGAACTGTGCCAAAACAGAATTGGGAGTGGTAATGCTTTAGTTCTCAGGAAGTCTAGAGAAATAGTGAGAGGTTGAGACGCACTTAAATGCAGTCTGACTTTGCCCCACTGCTATTTCTCTAGAGGTGATTGATTCAGGTTTTAATTAGCTGCATGCACATAGGTATTTGGTGCCATTTGGAATGCCCTTAGGTATCTTGCTTGATCTCTAGACCTCCAGATGCTGCCACAGAAGGACACGGGTTTCTTATACGTCCTTTGGCGTRTCTGCAAACTCTGTGTAAATGTCTCAGAGGAATGCAATGATAGCTTGTGACCAAAGGACACAGATTTCAGATGAGCACACTTAAAGTTTTTGCTGAAGTGTCTGCCACTGGATCTGAAGCAACTCCTGTCCCAGTGCCTCCACAACGTCCAGTATCACTCAGGCATGTTTCATTTTGCAGTTTTAGCAGTCAGGGAATGTCCAAACTGGCTGCAGGACTAACCTGCAGTCTATCCTTTTCCTGCAGCTGTGCTTCAAAAGGGTCACATATGTAGTTGACACATGCCTTCATCTCTGCAGGAGATTTTATTCAATTCAGTGTTCAGGTTCAGGCTGAGGTTGGACAATACACAGTTCACCGGGGAGGGGCAGTTAACGAACCACCARTTCTGCAGCTCTTTAGCGTATTTTGTCCAATTTCTCTTTGCAGTAAGCTGAGTAACCTTGCAGACTCTGCGTGTGAAGCTATATTCCGCTAGGGAGAACACTTGTCCCTAGCATGCTTTCCTGTAGTGAAAGCGAAAAGTGTGCAGTGAAGGAAGCCGGTATCCAACGGATTTGTGCTCTACCCTTTGTGTACTTGCTGTGTTAGGAGTACATGCATGAAAGAAGTGCAATGAAAGACAGTAACTCTTGCCACATGCCAGCTCCGGGTGTTATTGCACTGTAGGCATGTCCATGGTTCCCTTTTCTGTCCTTGCCCTGTCCCACCTTGTTTGCAAAGTATCGCAGTGCCATAAATAAAGAATCCTTCCTAAAAACTATCCTTCACTTCTCTGCATTAACCTCTACTCCAGGACTGATCACCAATGCACAGGAAATCCTACATTTCCTTTACTATAGATTTCAGGCCACAGACCTTGATTAAACACTCATGAGCTTCCAYTAAAACCAACCATTTCCTTTTCCTTTCCCATACCAGACGACATTCTCCTGCATTACCTCACATTTTCTGCAAGTGTCTTCAGAGGAAGAAAACGAAGACAAAAAAGCTAAAATAACAGATCTAGCTAACATCTCAGTTCGACAAGGTAATCATCTGGCAGGACTGAGGGATCAGCGAGAATGGAGTATTTACTGTTTCCCTTTAAGAAGCATAAAAGATGTCACTCCTGGTTTATGTAACTGTCTTTCTGAAACAAGATTATTTAACTGGCAAATACAGTGGATTTTGTAAGAACTAGAAGACTCTCTTCAGTGATGTAACACCTTCCTAATCTAATCCAGCGTGGCCTGTGGTGACTATTATATATTTTCTTACAAATTTATCACAAGAAGTAGAATTTTGGCTCCCGATACACATGGGCAATCTCATGAGATAGTATTTTCTTTTTTTTTTTTTTTTCTTTTTGAGAGGGCTGGTGGGTAGCAAGATAAAGAGAACAAGAGATTATTTCACAGAAAAGCACACTCAAGCTGCAACCTTGAAATTATAAATTCTATCTCCAGCTCTTCTATCAACTCACATTAATGTTTTGGAACCCCTTAGGAAGCCAAGTTTCATATCTGCAGGAGCTGGTCTGTTTTTTAGGAGCTATATAACAGATAACTGATAACTTCCACAGGTCGCTTCTCGTAGAGCTGCAAAACTCTCAGTCCAACCAGAGGCAAACCTGGCAGTTTGTGTTTCTCAGAAAACATTACTAGATTAGGTAATTCTGTAAGTTACACTGATTCATCATAGCTGTGACACCTTCTATGGCTTAGACCACACAGAGAGGTTTACAACTGCTGCTGCATCAAGGGTGGAAGATCTGGTCTTTAGCTCAAATAACAGGGACTCGTATTTTTACTTCCAGAWTGAGATTGAGCCCTTGGAGACAAAACAGTCAAGAACTGCCTATGGTGTGCAAAACAACCAGAGCAATGCTTCCTCAGCCAGGAATRAACATCTCAAATATGGATGCATGCCTTTTTCCTTTCACCACATGAATAGCAGTAAAATATTTCAGCAAAATACATATTTTGTTGCCCTTTGTGGTTTGGTTTATCAAGAAAAACATCCATTCTCATTTAATGGGTATCATCTGATGTGAGTTTTGATACCATGATTTAAGTATGACGAGCTCCAGTTTCCACTATCACAAACTCACTGTTTTCCACCATCACAAACTCACTGTTGTGTTTTCTTCTTGCCTGCAACTACTTAGGGGAAGTTCTCTCTTCTGCCTTGTGTACTGAAGTGCTGACCACACCCGGGTTCAGATCATGGTGGTATCCCCCAGAAGGTGTTTCAGTAGTAAAAGCCACATTTCACTGTCTTGCTACAAACGTTGGACAGGTTGCAGCTTTTTAGTTGTCAGAAATACACTGGAGGTGTACAGAATGGACTAAAAGCCAATGGGTAAGGATTTGGGAAGCTGTTACATTATTTTTGATGTCTCACCACTACTTTTCAAGGTTTGAGGTTGCCTGTACTGCATATTACAGTCATTCTGATGCTTATAGACAAGGAATTCCAAGGAAAATGCTTATTGACAAAAAAGGTTTAATTTTCTTTTCTTTGTAAACCGATAAAAAGGGATCTGTACAGCTGATATGAAAATAAATTCACTTTGGCCTTGCTCAGTAGCTTTTGCTCATATAACATGTAATGGAAAAGCTAATTGACATTCTGTCATTTCGGTTTCAATAAACTGAACTCAGTGATGCCGCCCTCTAGAATCTGTGACAGCTGATCTATTTCCAAAATAAACCAAGGAACTAAATTTATTTGCAAATAAAGATTACCTCATTCTGGAAGCCATGCTAAGCCTTTTTTTCCCCCTCAACAACTGGTACAAGGAAAAATGTTAAAAAAATACTTCCAAAGAGTTAAAGCTCAAAAGGGAGACTATATTTCACAGGAAGCTATATTTCACAGTGCAGAAAAATTAATCCTAGGTAGTTGCAAATGTTTTAAAAATAAATTAGAAGTTCTGAAGAAAAACAGCATACTGGCAAATAAGACAGGAATACAGTAAATAAAACATAGCAATTATAAATGGTATGATAATATTCCAAGAAGAAAAACTATATTAAAATACAAATTTGAAACTTTCATATCATCATCCATGTAAGCATCTGAAAGCACATTAAAATAATTAGTGGATGCATGTTTTCAAAGGTCTCCTGTAAAAGGAAAAGGATGCCAATCACCATTTCTTGGACAATACAGAAGAAAAGGTGCTACAGAGAACTTTCAGGGCACCACGGGCTCCTGTGCCAGGAGTGCCTGGGGCTCCCCAGCTGGTTGACGKCAGGGCCTGGCAGCCAGGGCAGCCGGGGGGCAGYGGGGCAGCCCCAGCCCCGGGCATCAGGCACCTCCCTGGGGTCAGGGATGAGGCCAGGATGGGACGTGGTCCCATGGGTGGGYCCGGATTGGTGTGGCCATGGCCAGGCATGGCCTACGACATGGCGGGAGCTGTAGCTCAGGCGGGGGCCAAACGGCAGAGGCTCAGCTTAAAAGCAGCTCCCATGGGCAGGGGTTGGCCCTGGCTGTGGCTCCCCCGCCATCCCCAGTCATGGAAGGAAGGAAGGGGACAGCCCACGCTGCCCTGTCCCTGAGCTAGGCCTGAGCCCCGGGAGCCAACCCTCCGGGAGGGGGGGATGCACTCAGGGCCCCAACATGGACAGGAAATCCTTGTGAAGGTTTGAGGAAGAAACGCCAGTAGCTGCTAAGACTAGAGGCTTTTGCTATGTGGAGATGTATCAGTGTTGAGCAATACTGGGTTGGATAAGAACCTAGGTACACATTTCCAAAAAAGCAAGAGAGCAATGTGAAAATAAAGATTTTCTTTAGACAATAGGTTTCTGTCTGCATGAGATTTTAATTGGTTGACATAACTGTAGAAGCTTCGACTGCAGGATGAATGTGTGTTCATAACAAAAATCAGKCACGTTCAGTGAACCAGCAAATAATACACAGCCACTAGCTTGGCTATTAACCATCTGTGGAGATCTTTTAGTGTAATAAAGGCGAACATGGAAATTTAACAGATGGGGATATTACTCAGAAGCACGTTTTATGTTGCATTAAACACGTTAAGCGCATTTCAAATTGAACTGAAGCATTTGCTTACAGCCAAAATGCCTTATTTTTGTTTACCGGTGATCTCCACCAACTTGAGTTCTATTCTGAAAGGGACATACACATGCTACTCAGTAAATAGAATAATAATGTGTCTGTATTATTATTTAAGTAGATTTCACTTCCTACTATCTCATTAGTATTTTGTTTTGAATGTAATACACTGGCAATTACTCTCTTTACTCCTTTATTAATATTTTAACACTGTATCATCTTGTTTTCCTCAGAGATACAGGAAGCAGCAAAGTGGAACAAACCCATCACCAAGCTGTTCTGTTACTGTATTTATGGTACAGGCCAATGCATTATGGAAACTTTTTGAGAAAAAAGAAGAGCAGGGATTGGTTTCTAAATATGCAGTAACACAGTGCTTCCATTCTTATAATATCCCCCAAGTAGTTTGTTACCTGCATACGTTATTCCTGTGCAACCTCTTCTGTACACGAAACTTTATTTACAGTGTTTATCTTGATAGATAATAAATAAATAAAWAAAAAAMCCTGTTCTGTCCATTCCCTGAACATTTCCCCTCTGTTCAAATGCCTTCCTCTGTTTTTTCTTCCTGGATGTTCTACCTACAGCTGATCGTCCTCAGGTAAAAAAACAGGGCTTGTGGTTCCATTAGTTTATTTTGAGGGAAAAATTGCACAGTGTTGAGTTGGCACAGTGGGAAAAAGAATGTACCTGGAGCAGAACTGAGAGGAAAATAGAGGAGAGACAACTTCCATTCCCTCAGGGGTTGTACTTTTCCTGCTTTTTCCATTGCCTGCTGAAAATGCAATTCTTTTCACTGTCCCACAGTCTTATTACCTCCGTGTTATTTTTATCTGYATCACTGTTCCTTATTATTTGTCTTGTTACAATGCCTAGATACCTCAGCCAAGATCAAGACTGTACAAATATGGCCTGAATCTGCCAGTAAAATATTGCAAATTCTAATGGAAGAGGCAAGAATAAGAACAGAGAAAGCAAACATTATTGTTTCAGTTTTATGTAGAGAACAAGACAGAGAGAGACTAARGGAGATGTGCCTGCATCTGGGCCTCTAGTGCCAGTTTGAATGTCCCACTGTTCCCAAAAGAGATGGGAGATGTGACAGCCATAGTCTTCGGAAGCTGTTGGACACCTGGCCGGAGTACGACTAGCTGCCCGTGCTTAGGTAACTGGAAGCCTATGTTCAGCCCACTTGAGATCACTTGCTCAAGGTTGTTCAAGGAGTGCATAGCAAAGCTGTGCTTGAACACAAATCCCATGAGCTCCAGTTCACTGTCTTAATCACAAATTAATTCTTCCTGCTTTCAGCTTCTCTTTTTTTCTTTCTCYCGACCACCTACACGACTGCTGTTACGAAGCAGAACATCCTTTCCTGCTTCAAATTTTTCTTCTTTCTGTTTCGATCTCTGGTTTTGGCTCCTGTCCCCCTCTCTCACTCAGCAGAAGGCTGAACGCTACTTCGGTTGGAGGCTGTGTTACATAATGTTCTCCACCCCTTCTGCTCTTTTGCCGGCATCTCCTCCCACCCCCCCAGCATGCCAAACAACTCCAACATACTCCGAAATGCAGGGATCGATAGCCTTTGCCATTTTGTTTTAGCTAGCGTGCCAGTAGCGGTTGGTAGACATGCAAACAGGTGATGTATTAAAATACTCATGTCACTGAAATACCCACTTGCAATCAGCTCTTCAAATTAATTACATATGTGTGAAAGAAACATTCTTCTACTTTGTATTAGATGTGTTCCCTTTTAAGAGTCATGTTATACATTTATTTTGGGCAAGATTAAGTAGAAAAGATTGACCTTCTTAATACATTTTATTATTCTCTATAGTCACATCTTTCTTTCTTTTCCTGACATTAAGAAGCCATTCCATTTCTGTGTTGACATTTTTATTTTCTCTTTATATCCTTTCCAAAAGCCGTGTTATTTATTGAATTTTTGCTGACAAACAAAAGGATGAGAAAGAAAAATGGCATAAACCCCCACATACAGCAAATGGCAAGGGCGTGCTGTCTTCCTCTGATGCAGATGAGTAACTTTTTAGCATTCATTTCTCACTTCACTACTTTAGTTCCACAGTCTTTTCCTTCTGGTTCTGCTTTAGTTCTCTTCTACCTGTATTTTGGACTCATCTGTTTGTTCTGACATTTCCTGTTTTTTCATTGTTTGYGATTGCCCCTTCTTTCCTTAGAATTAGTCTATTTGATTATTTCTCTCTCCAATTCTGTTTAGTCTCTCTGGCAACCCCTTCAGGTATTACTTTGCTATGAAAAAATTGTATGTAGAAGAATTTCTTAATTCCACAGCATCTGTAGTTCATCAAAATGTCACTGTCAATGTGACATTTTTTGTTTTACRTTACCAAATCTGATTGAATCCATGTTACTTTCCTCCTTAACAACCACCTTGTGAACAAAAGTAATTTTAGGGTTGGAGCATCTTGTCCTAACGCCAAGCTAAATGGCCAGCGCTGGCTTAGCTAATGCAGAGCCATGTGAACAAAGGTCTTCATGAGAATGGGCACTAGTGGATGATGAGAAAAGGTATAATGATACATACCTCTTATTCCACTATAGGAAGACAACCTCTGAATATGCACTTTTTTAGAGCAATGCTGTAAACAGCGGTGTTGTTCTTTGTCCTTAATGTATCTATTGCATGGCCTCTCTAATAGATGCAGACCGTAGGAGGACYGAAAGGGCCTTAACTGCACCTTGCCCCAATTAGTTTGAATGTCACTCTCTTGCAATATGGGGCTGCTGCTTTTCTGCAGAYAGCATATTGCCTGAGCTGGTCTCCAGCCATGCCGAAAGGTCAGACCAGGTGTTTSGTGTATACTCAGCAAGCCTCTCTGGAGCTTGACAGCCACGTGATCATGGGCCAAGGAGTGCTGTTTTGGTTCTGTCTGCTTCTTTGGTCTTCTAATAAAATGTCCACACCAAGAAAGCCACTACTACCAAAACACGGTTGGTGAAGGCAGTGGCTGAGCTCATCCAGGTACATCCTCGCCTTGAGACTACAGATGAAGCAGCCAATGAAGATGATGGTGATTTCATCACACTTTGAATCTAAATGTGGCTATGAAAGAGCATATGGCTGCACAATTGTTTTTTAAGCTTTTTTTCCTTTCTCTTTCTCTGCGCAGACAGTTGCTGTCGTTTTCACGAGATGAAATGTGCACTGGTGTTATACTTGATGCTGAAATTCACACATAGTTTCCTTTAGCAGCCCCAGCCAAACTTTAAAGAATTTCTAACCACTGTGGGGTTTTTTTTAGAAGATATTTCATCATGATGCTTTTAGCAGATTTAATTTTGAAAATGAGGTGATGTAATGAATTTGAAAAGAAAAAGCCACAAAAGACTAGGAGGACTACTGTTTCACTCCTGAAGAACAACTGTTGAATATTTGTTCCGTTGAGCCATCTTTTGCAATGAAAAACCCAATAAAGTAAAAAGATCTGTACGCAATGAAAAACCCAATAAAGTAAAAAGGTCTGGTCCTCCACTGGGGTGCCAGGGCTGAGGGGCCCTGTGAGCGCGGGGGTGCTGTGCCCGGCAGCGGCATCAGGGTTTGTGCTCGGGCGAGGAGAGGAAAACAACCTGCGACAGTTCAYGGCTGGGGCCAGACCCAAGGCCAAGGGGGGAAAGGAGGACGGCGACCCTCCCTCCCATGAAGGGAAGGAAGGACATTGCGCAACGCTCACCCGTCCCCGTGGGGGCGGGGGGTGCCGCGGCGGCGGGCCGGGGCACGCAGCCGTTGGGGCGGGGGAGGGAGCCGACAGGGCAGGTGCGACTCTGGAGTCCCGGGGAGGGGAGGGCTTTTCTCCCGGCCGGGCGGGCGCCGGGGTGCAGGCGAGGGTGGGGGTTTGCCCGCCGCGCCCGGCGGCCCGGAGCGGGGCTGACCGCGGCGGTGCGGGGGAGGCGGGGAAGGCGCCTCGGCGGCTGCGGGCCCGCGGCGGCTGCAGTGCCTGAGTCGCGCGGCCCCCGCCCCCCCCGCTCTCCGCCCCCCACCCGCCGCGGCTCGCGTCGAGTAACGTCCCTGGCTCGCGCTCTCACCGGCGTTCGGGGGCGGCTGTTGGCGGCTGTACCGGACCCAGCGCGTGCCGGGGCTGCCCCCCCCCCCCCCCCCCCGGTTCCGCCCCGCCGCCGCCGGACCCACGCACACGCAGTCACACACGCGCTCCCCCACACGCGCTCACGCCCGCTCACACGCACACGCTGCCGGCGCCGCTCCGTAGCCGGCTGGCGGAGGGAGGCGGCCACGCGGGGTCACCTTCCCGGCCGCCGGCAGCGGGAAGGGCGCCTTCGCCGCTCTCTCCCCCCCGCCGCCATCCGTCCCTTTGGGCCGTCCCCGCCCCGGGTGAGCGGGTTCCCCGGGCCGGCGCGGGCATGAGCTGCGCCGGCGGGAGCGTCGTCCTCCCTCCCGGGGATCCGCAGCGAGACCCCGCCGCCCCGCTGGAGCTGCCGGCCGGGGCGGGGGAAGCGAGCGGAGACACCCCGGAGGAGGGAGAGAGCGGCGGCCCCAGCGCCGGCGAGGGCCGGAGGGGCGGCTCGGAGAGCGGCCGCGCCGAGGCGGGGGCCGCCGCCGGCGACAAACCCGAGACCCGCTCGGTGTGCAGCAGCGAGAGCGGCAGCGGCAGCCACCCCGGGGGGGCCGGCCCCATCTGCAAGATCTGCTTCCAGGGCCCCGAGCAGGTGAGGAGAGCGGGGCGGGCGGCTCCCCGCCCTCAGCGCGGACGGACCGACCCTTGTCAGACACACACCCCCTCCGCTGCCGGAGGCGGCMGGCAGCGGGGGCCCGGGGGCACGCGGTGGGGAGCGATCAGCACCAGGGACAGGGCTCGGCACCGCCCGCCCGGCTCTCGCCGCCGCTCCTGCCCGGCCGCCGCCCCGGCAGCGGGGCGGAGAAGTGGCCGAGTGCCGCTGCCTGCCGCTTGCTGCCTGCCGCCTGCCCCGGGGGGCGGCCCGGCATCCCCTCGGAGACCTGCCCGCTGAGCGGCGGCTGGCGCCCCGGCGGGAATAGCCCTCCTCTGTGTCGGCGGCGAAATGGGTGTAGCGAGCCTCCGCTGCTGTACGAGGTGGTTGTGACAAACGCTTGGGGCAATTCGGAGTCGGCGCAGAGCTGTGGGAAAAATCAGAGACTTGCTATGGCTGGCTCGCACACTGCACATCTTGCCATCACGCTGGCTGGCTCTCCCCTCAGGGACTTTAAACAGTACGAATTTCTCAGGTTTCTATTAGACTTTAAAATGAGAGTGTTAGCTTACAGGTAGTGTTGAGAAGACCTCCAAGTATCTTCTCTGTCATTACATTACTGGGCACAATATCAGTAATGGATCCGTAACTAGCATTTTATAGCTTGTCTTGTAGTTTAGCTAAAAAAAAAAAATCTTTTCAAGGCAAGAAGAGAATAGCTGATTTATAGAATATAGAAATATGTGAACTACTGGGGGAAGTGTTTAGTTACATTATTTGAGGTCCTGCCAGACAGGTGGCCAGCTGGACAGTGCAGAACCCTGCTCCAAGAGCACGGTTCTCTGTGATGTCACCCATTTCTTTCCTCGTGATGACTGCAAATAACTGTTGGAGAAATGCATCTAACCACTTTCGGTACCATTTGAGGTATTTTAAAGGACTAATGCTACTGTTGTTTGATGCACGGTAATCTTTCACTTGTTTCACGTATGCACATATGCATRCATAGACAGTTACCTGGCTTTGACTCATTAGAAGCACTTAGATGTTTTTAAGATGGTTTAATTTTTGAGAATTTTTATACCCAAAAATACATGTTTTTTCATGTATTGAATTTGAGACCAGTTCGTTGTTACAGACCTGTAAATATTTTGGTATTGAGTATACATCTACATAAAAGATTCCTTTAAAATTAATGTTTCTGTGCTGCCTTTTCAGGGTGAATTGTTAAATCCTTGCCGCTGCGATGGGTCAGTACGATACACGCATCAGCTTTGCCTGTTAAAGTGGATAAGTGAAAGAGGGTCATGGACCTGTGAACTCTGCTGTTACAGATACCATGTTATAGCAATTAAAATGAAGAAGCCTTGCCAGGTAATTTGTTKGTTTGTTTTTTAAAAATATGTCTTTCCAGTCATTTTTWAAAATAAAATTATATGTTTATTTCAAGGGTTTTGGAAAATACAGTGGAAGAGCCTATATGCTTCACCAATTAGTACTTGCACCTACTTTAAGTTAGTTTTTAAGACCAGTTACGTATTAAAACATGGAGTCATTTGATTCTGTTATGTTCTTCTAGCTTTTGGCTTGCCATAGAAATGGTCTTCAGAGGCTGTTAAATTCTGTAATTAGATAAGTCATACTGAGACATGACAGATGTCATGGATCTCCCTGATTCACTTTCCAAACTTTAAACATGTCTTTATAGTTTGTTAAAGACTCAGTCAAAGGTTGATTTCATTCATTCTTCAAGCTTGGGGTCCAGAGGAGAAAGGCAAAGAAAACTTCCATCRTCTGTGTATTCATGTACTGTAAAAAAGTAAAAGGAGGTGACCTGTCATCTCTTGGCACAATCCAGAGTAGCAGAACGCTCTTTTAAGTTTTGTCCACCAATAGTTGTTTCAGAAGCTGAAATGTGCAGTAACATTTTTCACAGCTCCCTTTTAACAGCATCACAACATGCAGCTGGAAGTTAGAATATTATAGTGGTAGCATGTTCCAGGGAGAGGGGAGGGGAAACTCAAAGCTTTAGCAGATCTGTTAGGGAAGCCTTAATACCACTTTGCATATCAGAATTCTTCAGAGGCTTAAAATTCCATCCTAGAAATTGTATTTCATACATCTGAGGAACACACTTAGTAAGATAATTGTTTCTTTTTTTTTTAGTTTTGATCCTATGAGCTCAGAGATGATGGAGCTCTCAAAGGCCAGAGCACTCGGGTCATTTTTTCTGCGCCTGAGTTTGATTGGAGTTTTCTATAAAAGACATGCATGGATGGTAATTGCAGTTGTGTGAGCATGATAAGCATTCCCTGGAAGTAGGATATCTGGAGTATTTGCTTACAGCTGTTCAGATTAGGTGCAAGTACTTTCAGAGCCAGATGTGACTTCAGGTTTTTTCTTTATGAATCCACAAAGGAAACTTTTTGATAAGCTTTCCTGGATAGAACCTTTATGATGTAAAAAAGTCATGGATTTGTAAAACGCTCCAGAAAATGAAGGTGGTAGATTCTGTTTCTACATAGACTTTATCTGATAGTTTGGCATGGGATTCTGTTTGATCCTTTTGGCTTTTTTTAACTTTTTAAAAATCTCTATTTCCTGTATATCCACAGCGATCTCATCCTTTTCCTAGCAAAGGTTATATCATTATCAAMAGTTTGCAATGATAGTCTCTCTAAATAGTTGTTTGACAGCAAGGGCGTGACACAGTTGCCTGCAAAGAGGCATCTAGTACTATTTGAGATGTCCCAAGGTAGCCAAAGTATCTGCACAGGATAGCAGATATGACACAACTTATGAGAGTCTCTGGAAGTGCAGCCGGAGACCAAGTGGGATATTAAGGGACATCTGAAGTGTCATTAGACACCTATCTGTGGACAACAGAATCAAGCCCCGGTTTGAAGAACAGCTATTCAAGTTCCGTGGAAAATAGAAGCAAAGAAGAAAGAAAGTGTCAGTAGGTGACACAGTAGACAAGAATGTTTGGCCAAGCTACAGGTGAAGTAGAAAGAAACTGAAGAGCCAAAAGTTAAATGCCATTCTCTTCATGAGTTATGACACCTTTTTGRGGGGAAGGACAAAACTAGATTCATGCTTCTCCTTCAATAGCTTAAAAAAGACTTGATTTATTCTTAACCCTGTCTTTCATTTTTTATGTAAATTATTTAAGTCTGCCCTTTTTTATTCTTGACAAAATAGCATACAAAAAGATTTCATGGAGTTCCATACTCAAATAATTAGTTAGACATACATTCCTGGGGTCAAACTCCTTTGTTTTGTTGTCACACATCTCTTTGGAGGGACACGCTGGTACCTTTCTCATTCTCCTACACTGAATATTCCTCTTGTCGTTACAGAATCTAAAAGGAACTCTCAAAACTGCAGTTGTCTGTGTATTTTTATAAGGGTGATCAGTCTTAAAATGCCCTCACTCCTCTTCATACCCTTGACTATAATAGTATTGGCCATTTTTAACAGCTGTCTTGGTTTAAGCTTTTGGACAAGTTCTGAATCATTTGCTTGATGACACAAAAGCCTTTTTTWAAGGTAACTTTTTGGTCAGGTTTGGTAAAAAGTTAAGGGTTAGACCATTTCAATATAGAAGTAGTTTACAAAATCTTCATTGAGGTAGCTAATGTACTTAAAAGTTCCCAAGAAAGCAAGACTTCTTGCATTACATTAGATACAATATTTGGACTGGGGTGGTTCACTGTCTCTACAACTAGTAGTCTGCCTCAGTTCATGTTCTCAGAATTGTCTCTACCAGTCTTTTACTTATCAGATCTGTGTAGGCAGTGTCATAAGAGAGAAAAAGGATGCCATTTACTAAAATAACCTTTTCTCAAGTGAATTGTCTATGCAGATTTACACCAGCTCCTCAGGTTTACTTTTACCTCAGGTATTTATGGAATGTAACAATGTTTAGGGAATTAAGAAGTATGAGATTTTTCTATGTTTTCTTCCAGAACATTGGAATAGATGTGAATATTCCATTTAATATCTAACATTTTCTATGGTTTCTGTTGCTTCATGGCAGGGAAAATAATCCCAAAGCACGGCCTCTTTGGAGGCAGTACATTCAAGGAACAAAATTTACTATGGGCAGTGGCTATTCTAGTAGAAATTTTTCCAGTGTCGCTTTGTATATTTCAGCAACTACTACTTAATTCACTTTTAAGAACCCAATCCTGGAAACACATAGACTTTTAATATAGCAATAGATCTTAAAAAATAAAAGATAATAAATTAACCAATGGGCTAACAGTGGAAGATGAGCACACAAACAAATTGATGACATTTGATAATGGTGTTTCACAGAGAAGTGCAATTGGAGACATTTTTTTCAGTATCCTTCTCAGGATCATATCAGAAAGACATATTTAACCTTGCACTTGTCCATCAATGAAAGCACATGTTCACGTTGCTGGACTTGCTCCTTACAGCAGGGTGGAATTTGATCCAATGATAGACCAGGTTATGTTAAGAAATAACTAGAAAAAAAAAACCAAAGTGTAATGAGGGGAGATGGAACAAATATTGGTTTGGGCAAGGAGTTWTGGAAAGTTTTTGAAACAACTTAAAAAGGAGGGAGAAACTTTAAATGTCTGAYTTGGAAATTAAACCCACTTAGAATTACATTTTAGATTAACAAAGAGAAAGCACAAGCATAAATATTTTTTATATTGGTTTGTTAAGCTTTATAATTTGTATAGATTTCCTTCCTAAAGGAGATATAAACAGATTGCTTTATTTTTATTGGTGCTATTTAATTATTAAGCTGTTAATAAATTAGTTCATTAGACTTGCAGTTAAACATGAATGTATACTGAAGAATGTAAATTCTCTTGTAAGTTTCAGAAATAATGTTTAGAAGTGGAATATAGTTATGCAGAGGTTCACARAAATATAGTTTGGTACTAAACCTCATCATTTCTATAGAAGTCAGCAATAAATATATTTAGAGAATAGCCTTTTTTAGACTGCTACTCTGGTCTGTCATAAAATAGTATTATGTTAGAAGTTTAATGCGCCCTGCGCTTCTGTTCATTAAAACGTTATATTCTGGTACTATAGGTGAACTAGACCTATTCCAAAAGTAATACAGTAGGTTGGTGTGCTAATTTAAAAGCTAATTGCATGACAATTCAACACCTTTTCTGACATCAGGAAAATCACAAAGCAAAGTTATTTAAAGAAGTGAATTCTTAATTGTTAGATCTGATTTTTGAATATAGACGAAAAAATGAAGCTTGTACTTAGTATTATTTAAGCAAGTATCTAGTTACTGGAGGTGGAAYGTGGCTCATGAGTTCAGTGGTTTTCAGTGACCCAAACTGTGATTATTAACATTTGAGACATTTATCATAAAAATTACTATGTTCAACAGTTTTCGTGAATTACAGATTCACTTTTTCAAGTCTTGTTAATGTGAGTAGTCCTCACTCCTTTGAGTAATCTCACAGGCATCAATTAGATAAGCATGAGCGAGACTTTGTAGCAGACTGAATTTATGTATATGCATGTTACATTAAAAAGTGGAAAGGCAGTTTCTTCAGATACTTCAATATGGAGGCAAGTGTCCAGAAAAAATGTGTAGTAAATGTTTAGTAAAAGTTGTTGCTAATGACTATGCTTAGCTGGATGAAAGCATTTACTTTTTGTAGGCATGACTAAGAAGGGAAAAGGGAGAAGACTCAAATCTCCAACTGTGCTTTTTAAACYACACTATGTGCTAATAACAATCTATTAATGTTGCTGCTGTCACACTGCCTGCAGTGAAGATTCAGGAGGATACATTGTGCTGCTTGGTGTGTCAACACACACAAAGAACAAAAAGGATTGTCCCAATCTTGGACAATTTACAAAGAAGTTTGGACAAGAGATAAGGGACAAGTCTATGGGGATATATAAAACCAGTAGTCTCTGTACACTAACCATTTTTAATTATCGTTGAGTTTATGGCATCTCAAATGGGATGAGTTTTAASATGCCTCTTGAAAAGAAAATAATGAAGTTTTGCAGGCACCCTTTGAATGTGAGGGCAGTATGGAAGGGCTGWTAGAAAATAAAATACTTGGCTGAGATAGGTATCATGAACTGAACAGAGATGAGATTCAATGTCTGAGTAGTCATTAGAAGGTAATTAATATGTCAGTAAAAGCCTGGAAGGACTTTAAAAATCAAGTCAAGTCTTTTTTATTTGATGTGATGGGGAAGAGAGGAACCAGCATAGCAGAGGAAAAAGGGTAGTAACATGGTCAAAGTAATGGACTAAAAAAAATTGTATTTGAAGCAGTCTTGTGGTCACTGAGAAAATTACATTTGTCATGAGCTTAAAGCTGTATCACAGTAATTTAGACAAAAGATGAAAGTGATGATGAGAAATTAAATTTTATATATGTATTTTGTATATATAAGACTATATAATAGTCTTAGATATGCTACATAGAAAGCACCCACAAGTTTTAGAAATACTGTGAACAGGAGAATCCAAATAGATATTTAAATTAAAGATAATTCCTGGGTTACAGAACAGATTCATGGATTGGAGGACAAATCCATACTGCTTCAGGAAGGCTGGGACATGAAAATCCTAGAGATTTTAATGAGCTTAAACGTATGGTAAGATCCATACAAAAGGTGGTAGAAACAGATGAATATTTTAGTTTTGACAGGAGAGAGAAGCCTGCAACAAAAAAGTAGATCTGTCGATCACCAGCATAGGTACAGTAGTATCTATCTATCTATCTATCTATCACACTCTCTTTTCCTAAGCATCTACTTTTGCCCACTTCTAAAGATAAGTTACTAGACTAGATAGGCCTTTTGATTTGATACACTCTCAGTCATTTCAGTGATGTGCACTGGGTAGAAGCTGGTGATTATGATCAGTTCTAAGTAGTGTGCTTAATGAGTTTAGAAACAGAAGGATAGCAGGGCTGTTGGAGATGCCAGTGGTGACAAAGTTGTGGTTTTTTTCTGTGGTGGGAAAGGCAATTTCCTGAGTACTTTCTGGGAAAGATCTGAAGGTGAGAGACTGAAAAAGAGAATTGGAGTAAACAAGTGGATCAGGAGGAAGGACGAAATGATGTCACTGGTGCAAAGTAGAGAGATTATAGAAGAAGAGAGGACAGTACAAATTTCACCATCGATGGAAAGCACATAATTGCAAAAATAGAGAATTGCATCAGAGAGAAAATGCTAAGGGGATAATGAATTTCATGTTGCATTATGTTTTCTTTGTTTTCTTGTAACTAATGCACAGAGAGACTCAGAGATAAAAGGAGTAGGGAGTGGGAAAATAAAGACAGCAAAAAGCTGTGGAGAGAAAAGTCAGTTAAGCTTGAGAAATACATTTGGTTAGCCCTTCAGATGAGAGAATAAATTTGTCATGGAACAAGTGAGCGGGCCACTGGTGCACTACTAGCATCCTAGGAGCAAAATATGTGGCTGTTAGCATACAGAGCTGAAGGAGTGCAAGGTGGACATTACAGTGGAAAGGAGGAACAAAACTGTGGAAGCTTTAGAAGGATGAAGAGAATTGGTAACTAATGACAGGTAAGAGGCAACAGGGGATGGAAGAATCATCAATGCCAATGATCTGAAAGTCACAAAATAGTGAAGAATAATATATGAACAAATGGACTGATTCTATCACAGTGATATCACAGTGATAGTAGGGTAGGGATAAAGAAGAACTGGTAACAAAACACTAGGTATAGATAACAAAACACTAGATATAGACCTAGGTGAAAAGCTAATCAAAGCAATGAATGGCCGTTTTGTTGACTATGAACACTGAACCATATTGGTAAGTCCAATGAGGAGAGATGATATTCATCTGAGAGGTCAGACCGGTCATCAGCATGGCAGCTGAAGCCATCAGAAAGGAATACGGGAGATTTTAAAGAGAATCAGGAATTGAAATTGGAAGGATCAAGTAGAAAGGAGTTAAGTGCACAGAAAATAGAAGCTTGAGAGAGTGAAAGGAGATTGATTTTGTTTTAGGGAGTCCTATGAAAGAACTGAGAGTGAGGAAGGGGGGAGATTTAGGTCAGAACTGCCAAAAAATAGAAACCAAATGTTTGAAACCTATGATTCAGTTCAGAAACTTGGATATTCCTAGTCTAGTCAAGATTTTAACATTGTATGGCAAAAATTATGCTTTCTCACTGGTTGGAATGGGTGAAGATTGAAGCAGTGATCTAGAAAGTGTAGTTAATATTTGGGATTTTGCTACAAGAGTTGGAGTGCCACCAGCAAACACCTGAGATCTGCTTTCCTGATTCTCTGTGTGATTACGCTTTGCTAGATGGAACATTTGGTCAAAGTTGGCATCTCAACTGATAGAACCCAGGAAATCTGTTATTCTTGTCAGAGCATCAGATACAGCATGCAGGGAGCTAGACAAGCCACTCTGGTGCTCACATCTGTCTATTTAAGATAGGGGTTTATCAGTAAAAAATAGATAAGGCAAAAAAATGGTGATCATAGCATAGGGAAAAATTTTATACTAACGAGGATAGTGATTTTAAACTAGTTCTCTTGTGTTCACTTAAGCAGTTCTGTTGGACTTCTAAAGTATATACTAAGGTAATCAAGTAACTACACAAAATAAATAAAACAGTGAATATTTTAAAAAAAGAATAGCGTTAAAGGTACATAGATCTGYGCCCCTAGTATGTTACTCTCTTATTTTCTGTAGCTTATTAAAAAATCAATTGTTTTCTTGTTTTATTTTGTGAAATGTGCAAATTGTGCTCAGGGCAGTTTGACTGCTTGAATGGTATGAAACAATAGCACAATGCAAACTGTGAACTGTACTTGGAAATAAAGTTTTAATTACAGGTGTCACCCTGATCTAGTGGTAAGATGTATAGATACAGATATAGATATAGATTTAAAGAGTGTCATTATCTTGGTGTATTAAATAGTGGGTTAACTACTTCAGGGAAAAAAAATGGATTCCTTTGGGCCTAAGATTTTCATGGGGCAAAATGACCAGCATGAGACATGGTGCCAGGTTGTTTTTCAGAGGAAATATCTTGAATAAAAGTTATTACTGGAATTATAAGCATAAATTACATATTTACAACAGATTCCATTAGAAAAATACATTCAAAAGTTAAGGGCAGTGTGAATGGGAATCAAGGTTGCTACRTATACATAGTTACTGCCGTTTCAAATGCTTAGGATATCTAAGTAAACAATGCAAGGCTTAAGATGTTGTGTGGGACCTGCATTCAGGAACCTTTCCTGGGGTTTGTCATTTTTTTTAACTGATTGGATATTTCCCCAATAGCTTGATCTTCTAGCCTAAAATTGATGAAATTTATTTAGCGATGAAAGATTCGTGAATTTTACAAATACAAATTTTTGTCTTTTCGTCTTATGTCCAAAATCTTGCTTATTCAGGTCTTTAACTCCTATCAACAGAGATTAGCGAAAAACTTTGCAACCAAGTACTGGTTGGTTCAGCATGCTTCTTCTATTTCTTAATATGAAAACTTCTTAATAAATGATAGTGTACCCCTTTTATACCTCTTGTCTATGATTCCTTAGCTCATGCTCACTTGGCAATGTAAGTAGCCTGCCCTGGGCACCAAATACTGTCATAACCTCCTGACTTCTCTACCAGTCATGCTCTGTAAACTGTGAAGTGCCACTGTAGTTTTTTCCACAACTGAAATTTGTCAAAGAAAGTTGGCTTTATTGAATTCATTTTGAAACTTCCTTTTAATGCTTCTTGGTTTTGAATGTTGGTCAGCTTGCATTGAAGTCTTCAGTGCTTCATCCAAATGACCGCCAGGCATGCTAACTTACTTCTTTCTTAAATTGTTCAACTGGGGAGACAGCTTTTCAACCTATTGCACGTACATTTTTTTAAATTTTTGTCCCATATGTAGATTTTAATTGGATGCTTGGTATTCAGACTGAAGACTCTTTTTTACTGCTTCAGCAATGTGCAAAAGACAGCCCCTGCCTCCTTTCATGCCAATAGTGCAACAGTGAAAGAACAATTTGACCTCAGTTCTTTTGAAGTATTTGTCTGAGTCAGAACACTCTCTTTGCATTGTGAGTTTTGCCTGCGTGACTCTTTTCCCATAGGGTTCTTTGTCTTTTGTTTTAATTTATTTCAACTTTCATTTTTATTTTCTTTATTTCTGCATTTCTTTTTCCTGCTACTTTTGTTTACATTTTGGTGAAGCCGATGGAGAATGACTATTCCGGTTTTAGCCACATGCTGTTTCCTTTCCCCTTATTTTTTTTCCCCTATATTTTTGCTTATTTTTCTGGCAGTGTCTTCCCTCCACGGCAGTATTAAACTTGGCCATTTCTGTGACAAGCATATTCCCAGTACAGGACTACACCGTATTGATACCCACACAAACTATATTATTGGATGAAGGCCATTTCCTGAGCTAAGGCTCATTTTTTCTGGTCTTTTATGTGCAAACAACAGATATAATTAAAAAAATAATTCCTTAGTAGTTTCAGAAAGTCATGAACCTTACCATCTACAAGAAGGGCCGGAAGGAGGATCTGGGGAACTACAGGCCTGTCAGCCTGACCTCGGTAATGGGGAATGTTATGGAGTGGTTCATCTTGAGGGCGCTCACGAGGCAGGTGTGGGACAACCAGGGAATCGGGCCCAGCCAGCATGGGTTCATGAAAGGCAGGTCCTGCTTGACCAACCTGATCTCCCTTCTATGACCAGGTGACCCAMCTAATGGATGAGGGGAAGGCTGTGGATGTGGTTACCTGGACTTTAGTAAAGCCTTTGACACTGTCTCCCACAGCATTCTCCTAGAGAAGCTGGCAGCTCACGGCTTAGACRGGTGTACTCTTCACTGGGTAAAAAACTGCGTGGACGGCCGAGCCCAGAGAGTTGTGGTGAACGGAGTCAAATCCAGTTGGCGGCCGGTCACGAGCGGTGTTCCCCAGGGCTCAGTTTTGGGGTCCGTCTTGTTTATCTTTATCAATGGTCTGGACAAGGGGATYGAGTGCACCCTCAGTAAGTTTGCAGACGACACCAAGTTGGGCGGCAGTGTTGATCTGCCTGAGGGTAGGAAGGCTCTGCAGAGGGATCTGGACAGGMTGGATCGATGGGCCGAGGCCAACTGCATGAGGTTCAACAAGRCCAAGTGCCGGGTCCTGCACTTGGGTCACAACAACCCCAGGCAACGCTACAGTCTTGGGGAAGAGTGGCTGGAAAGCTGCCTGGCGGAAAAGGACCTGGGGGTACTGGTTGACAGCTGGCTGAACATGAGSCGGCAGTGTGCCCAGGTGGCCAAGAAGGCCAACGGCATCCTGGCCTGTGTCAGAAATAGTGTGGCCAGCAGGAGTAGGAAGGTGATTGTGCYCCTGTATTCGGCACTGGTGAGGCCGCACCTCGAATACTGTGTTCAGTTTTGGGCCCCTCACTACAAGAAGGACMTTGAGGTGCTGGAGCGTGTCCAGAGAAGGGCGACGAGGCTGGTGAAGGGTCTGGAGCACAAGTCTTATGAGGAGCGTCTGAGAGAGCTGGGGTTGTTTAGCCTGGAGAAGAGGAGGCTGAGGGGAGACCTTATTGCTCTCTACAACTACCTGAAAGGAGGTTGTAGAGAGGCGGGTGTTGGTCTCTTCTCCCAAGTAAMAAGCGATAGGACGAGAGGAAGTGGCCTGAAGATGCCCCAGGGGAGGTTTAGATTGGATATTGGGAGAAATTTCTTCACCAAAAGGGTTGTCAAGCATTGGAACAGGCTGCCCAGGGAAGTGGTGGAGTCACCGTCACTGGAGGTGTTCAAAAAACATGTAGATGTGGCGCTTCGGGACATGGTTTAGTGGGCATGGTGGTGTTGGGTCGACGGTTGAACTTGATGATCTTAGAGGTCCTTTCCAACCTTAATGATTCTATGATTCTATGATTCTATAAAGATGAAATACTTGCTAGCTTCATGTATATTTAGCTATTCTGCTAGCACTAGAAGAAGATTATTCCAAGCACTACAAGGATCTTGAAAAAGGCAAATTCCATAAAATTGGCATGCAGCAAACTGTATCTGGAGAAAATTCTTTCATACTAAGGAAGCTCCCTCTGCTCACCGGCAAGAACAGACAGAGACTACTTCTTAATGGAATGCTTTATGTATCTCTCATTGCTATTATCTGAGCAATCTGCAATTTACAATCTACTATAACTTGTGGTTTCTCCCAGCAYATTGTGTTCCTCCTTGGATGACTAAATTCTTCATCTCAATTTCAGGGCTGCTGTTTCATAGGAGGAAAACAATATGACATATTTTACTTGAAGGAATCGGCATCACAGCTGATGTGAGCTCACTGGCTTACGTCAGAATAACACGAACAGAATATTGGAGTCTTACACTTGCAGCCTTTTCCTGCACTTGCAACACTGTCCTCCACATAACCTCCTTCTTTAGTGACCACAAGAATCATGGGAAGCTCCAATCATTTGATGTCACCTTCCAAAAAGGACACTTTGCCAGTATTTAAATGTACAATGATGACTTAAAATCCTCCTGAGACTTAATAAAGAGGGTCACTTCCTCCTCAAGCAGCATTTACAGAGTATTGCAAATCGTCTCATTGCTTTCTGGATGCTTGCACCAAATAGTAATTTGATAAATTACTGATGCCTTCTGATACCTGTCAAACTTAAGGGAAAGATCGTCATAGCATCCACTACTCAGTATAAGGAGAGGGACCATCAAATGCATCTTGGGGATTTCAGAATCCTCTACTTCAGCCTGTTCTTTCCTTCCTATAGTCTTGGGTAAAAGATCTAGAAAATATGTGAAGTTGCTGGTTATTCTAGGGAAATGTGTCTACTTCAGAGCTTCTCCACTGAGAGTTGATATGGTTACCATGTACTTGAATGTGTTTAGAAATTTGTGGAAAATCTGCTGTGCATTCACTGGGAATTTAGAATGTCTATGGGATTTTAGAAACTTGTCTTTTCTCTGGCCCTTTCCCACATGCTTTCATAGATCTCGCTGATATAATCGCTGTGAACCTAGCCACAGCAATTACGTCCTACAATATCTAAGGACTTCAGTCTTCGAGCCTAGACTATTTCAGAAGAGAAAGTAGTTTCAGTAGTTCAAAGTTACTCTCAGATGTCTTGGTGTTTATCACATGATGCAAGTGAATCTTTGTCTGCCTTGTACAACTCTCACGCATCAGGTCCTCGTGATAACCTCCAAAAGGTTCCTTTCTTCCTTGTTTGGGTTCAGAGGTACAGGCTTCAAGTTTGTTTACTTAAAAATCACCTAGCATTTCCACAGTACTATGTCCTCTGACCCTGAATTAGCATATCTGAAGTGTGACTAAGAAGCCATGTCTTTGTCCTGGTGTCACTCTCTCCTTCTTTTTCATCTTTCCCTAACTTTGCTGATGAATTGGCCAGGTTATCTAGGCACTGAACCATTGTTGCCTCTGACATATGAATCCCTAAGGATGTGACCCTTGGTTATGACATTAAATTTGTGACTATTTCTCTACTCCCCTCAGTAACTATGCTGACTACTCCTTTTCCAGTAATGTGACAAAAGTCAGGAAGATTCTTGGGATAGAGACCTGCTTCAGCAGGAGTAACACTGTCTTTTTTTTTTTTTTTTCTTGTAATCAAGACCTAATTCCATTCGCTTTAGGGGGAATCATAGAATCACAGAATCATAGAATGGTTTGGATTGGAAGGGACCTTAAAGATCATCTAGTTCCAACCCCCCTGCCATGGGCAGGGATACCTTCCACTAGACCAGGTTGCTCAAAACCCCATCCAACCTGACCTTGAACACTTCCAGGGAGGGGGCATCCACAACTTCTCTGGGAGATTGTTCCAGTGCCTCTCCACGCTCACAGTAAAGAATTTCTTCCTAATATCTAATCTAAATACCCTCTTTCAGTTTTAAACTGTTAAACCTCATCCTATCACTACACTCCCTGATAAAGAGTGCCTCCCCATCTTTCCTGTAGGCCCCCTTAAGGGGGAAGAGAGTTTTGTAGAATATGTTTTATGATATGAAAAAGAAAATTACTTTAGAAAGTTAAATAACTTTATTTACAAACTCAATTCATGTGGGAATTTGCATTGCTCCAAAGGGGTGATTAATTTGCATCTCTCGTGTTCATTTTCATTCATGAAGCAAAGTACTTCCTGAAAATTTCTGTATGTGCTGGAAGGCTGCTCAGTCTGCCTGTGGCACTCAGCATCTCTGCAGGGTGTTGTGGGTCCAAAGTAGCAGCTGGTTAGTTGCCTRCTGGAGAATTCCACCACTGGACTCGATTAATGTGTTGGCTGAGAGGCTGAGCTGCTTCATTTTGGTGGACCATGAGCAGGTGTTCAGAAGTGACATTCTAAAAGCAGTTCTTCTATTGGAAGGTTGCCGAGGCTTGTTTTCATAGTCACAAAAAAATACCAACCTTTCTCCTTCAGCACTGAGGCTGCCCACTCATTCCCAGTTCCCTGACTGGAGAAATGATGCATTCCTTCCTTCAATCTCTCCTCTCCCTTAGAATCCTCTATGAGTTAAGGCCAATATGGCAGAAATGGTCCTCTTCACTACAGCATAGCAAAAGCTGTCTGGTGTCAGTGTCAGAATACTGTCCATTTTCCTGATTTTTTTTTCCCTGTATAGTTTTTTAGGATACTGAGCCATAGCCGATATTCTCTACTTCAGAGTTGGATGCTGGATAAGTTACTAAGACAGCCAGGTCTGACTGGGCAAACCTACCTGAAGAAAAGTACTAGGTTCTCCCCTTACCAGATGTCTAAGCTGGTTATCTCTTTGCGTGCTTTGAGCCATGAGATCTTATACCAGGTATTTCACGATGCTGAGACATGTTCCATTAGCTTTGTCTGCAGTCACCAGTCTTAAGATGCTCTRCATTTTCTCAGCTTACAGTCTTGATGTTTCTCAGAGTCTAGTGAGTGAGTGAGAATTCCATCTGATGTGGAGAAACGTTCCCTGCTTTCTTCATTAGGCATCGTTCTTGTAAGGATGAGTTGCTCACAAACTTTGGATATCAAGAAATTTTTGTCTTACTGCAATGGCAGAAGCAGGGCCATTTCAAGATCTTCTTGCYTGTTTCTATCCATTCCAGAGAGGTCAAAAAGAGCAGCAATCTATGTGCAAAAAAATTTCTAAGTGGGTAACAAGTTGTTTCAGGACTTATATCCTATAGGACCACTAGGGTGTTTTTCCAAGAGTGCCCTAAACTAGCTTCATCAGAGCTTAAGTGTTATTATTAACATTGTTAAGGAATCCAGAAATAGTGCTGACTATTAGCACTATAGTAGGACAGAGCAATCTGAGAGCTGCTGTTCTGAAAAGAAGACCAATGCCTCCATCATACGTAATTAGTGAATGTAAAGAGGGGACTATTGTCTAGAGACCACAAAATGTGACTGTGTTTGTAGACATAAACTTGAAAAGTGACAATTTGCAGAAGAGTAAGTGGTTCTTTGATAAGCGTGTTTTCCATATGGACAGCATATACTTACCTTTCATTCTCTTAGGTGCTTCTTATATTTGGGAGGAACTGAGGGTATTTTTATATCTGTATTTGTACTGCAAGAGATGGCATGTGGGTTATCTGTAAGTCATATAAGTATCATTAAGCCAAGAACAATTTATAGTGTATGGACTTCAAACACAATGATATGAATGGATATTGCAGTTTTTGATATTATAACYATTGCTTCTTGCAGTATTATGAATGGTGATGCACAATATAACAAGTCAGAAGGCTGTGTATTTTCAGTGTTCAAAAGCATCAGTTATATTGTGCAATTTAATGTAATTGCTCCAAGGGATTTCAGACATATTTATGATGTGGYTAGAGAGAAATATAGAATTTATGGTATAGTGTATACTATAAAGGCAACTATTTTCTTTTTTTACAGATAGAGCTATCATATTTGATGATACTATCTAAATTGCCACTTTCTGTAATTAAGCACTACATCTTATACATTTTCAGATCTTAAAAATGGAGTCTTGTAAGTAACCGGCTGATCAAAACCATGGCTATCCCAAACTATTAGAAAAAATATGATTACTGATTCAAACAACAGTACCAACTAGCTTGTAGTTGTGATTATGTAGCAGTACCTGAAAAAACTAAGGCAATTAAATTTTTAAATTTTGCTGTTTATTAGATTTTTAAATTAATAACTTAATAATTAAAATAATTATTATTAATAATTGTTGTAAGCATACATTGTATTAACACTTATAATTATAAATGTATTGTGCATCTTTTTATACCCATTTTTAATTATTACACATAATATGTAATATATAAAACAATTATAATAAATAAATAAGTTAATTCTTCCATTAGGCCAAATTTTCAAGCAGTATGTTATTTACCATATTCATTTGCACAGTCTAAAATTGTATAGTTATGACTAAATTGTCTTCAAGTGAATTTAATTGATTATTACATAATACATAGTAATACATTCTAATAATACATTCTTTAATAATACATTCTAATTGACTTTTAGAGCAGGCTCTGCTAGATTTTGTGCAAGCCAGAACCCAGGATTCTCTTCTTCATGATTACATGCTAGTAGATAATACCTTGACATTCTTACCATCCTGCCTTTTAACCTTCATCCATGATACACATAATCTTGCTTAGGGATTAGACAAGGCAACAACCTTACCTCTGAACTCAGGATATCTTTAGTCTTTTTGTTGCCCTCAGAATCTGGTTTCCTTTGCTTTATATCTTACAAAGAAGCACATGAAATCAGGATTGTTGCTTCCCTCATGTTGTGTGTCTTCCAGATTATCATACGAAAATTCTGATCCCATTCTGTGAATTAGTTTTTGTTCAGGGCCAAAAAGGCCAGAGGCCAATATTTGTACTCAGTTGTTTTCTGGTGAGGTTGTACCCTTCACTGCTGAAACACATCATTACCATATAGCCATAGGAGGAAGACTCGACAGCGAAGGTGCTTCTTTGTGCCTAACCAAGTGTACAGAGTTGTTTTGTGCCAGAACTGTTGTGAAGTCCTTGATTCTCAGCTGTGAATAATGTTGCTGCAGGAGGCAGGGGAATCCAGTGATAATAGATGGTGATACACTACTTGATTTCATGTCTTTGGATTCATAGACTGCCTAGAAGCAGATAGTAGAAAGCAGTAAATACTGTGTACTTTAAACAAAATGTTGGTAATTGATGCTTTACAACTTCTTAACTGTACTTATCCAAATGAATTTGTTCATACATCTACATTCTTTAGCTCCATCATCTAGCCATCATTTTGTGTTGTGCCTGGATTGGAAAAACACATTAATACTTAGCATTTTCTACCCCCTTTACAGTACTTAAATGCTTTAGAAGAGACCTCTTTCAGTCTTCTTTCAGTAAACTGGGAACTTTGAACTCTAAAATTCCAATTATATGGCATTTCTTCCACCTTCACATCATTTATATGGTTCTTTTCCAGGAAAGGCCTTTCCATGGCCTCTTTTTCAGCATCCAGAACCCACTGAAATAGGCCAATGTCAGAAATAGGTCCTGATGCTTTGTACCATACTAAAATCATCTCCCTATTCATCCCTCTGGAGGTGATGTGAATAGGGAAATCAATTTCATTTGCTTTCTCTCTGGTTCAGTGAACATCTATGTATTGTATGGGAACTGGAAGTGTTCCAATAAATTACTTTGAAGGAGTTCTACTATTGAATATCCTGAACACCATGTAAATCTCAGTTATTAAAATAGTATCTTTAGAGGTGGAAGTTTAAAACCTTGCTTTAACTCAGGTGAACAATGGGTTTGAGTTAAGGTCTCTCACAAGGGAATGCACCAACCATTAGGGTGTAGAACATTCTCAGATAAACCCTCTGTGTTTCCTCTTGTATGGGTTGTAAAAATTATTTAATTATTCATAGAGTCAAAAAGACAGAGAAAGAGTAGCCAGAACTTTCAGAAAGTCCAGCTAGCAGATGGCACGTGTGTTTCAGTAAATGAACTGGAATTAATACTTCAATACTTTCAATAAGATAGCCAAGAAGACATCAAGAACAGATGATCCCTCTATATACTGTCTGGTGGCCAGGGCATTTTTGTGGAAGAGGCTTGTTCTGTCCCTCCATGCTGAGCAATTTTTTGCACATCTTTGGTGACTGCATTAATATCATAATGAACTGCACGATCTTAGCCTCATGCTCAGCATTTTTTTCAGTTAGAAGTATTCAGCAGTTTTAGCTAGAATTTACAAACAGTTCCTTTCCCAGGAGAGAAGGAAAAAGAAACTCCAGAACCCTTTTTGATGCCATCTGTTTGTGTCCMAAGAGAAGTAGAGCTGCACAGGCAAAACAGGGTTAACCCCCCTAAGTGACTAGATGGCATGAAAATTGTTAATACCTTCTTCACACAGTTTATAATCTTGCTGAGACTTACTTCCTCTCAGTAATTGGGACAAATTAGAATTAGAATAAATGTTAGTAATTAGAATAAATGTTTTTTTCTCGCCTATCCAGAACATGACAGTCTATGCTTCAGCTGTTTTCAGTTTAATTTTGCAGATCATATTTAAGGTACAGAGAATGCAACAACCACGGCAGGCTTTCATTTCCTCCATTCATTCATATTTAATTTTCAGATAATGCTATCAAGAGTACAGCTAGGTTGAAATGAAACTCAGTATTTCCAATAAAGCTGCAACAGAAATTGAACAGTTCCTACTTTACAGTAGGAATAGTATTTATTCACGCAGAGTGGTAATTTTCATTCACTGGCTTTCACCAAATATACACATGTCCATGGAATGTTCAGAACACTGGCGAACTAAGCCACCACGCTAAACTTTATTGGCTAGAGTCTCATATGAGTTAAAAGCTGACTTGAGAATAATTCACTTTAACCTCACATATTTCTCACAGATACATCTCTACAACATACCATGACTTTTAAGTATTCTGTGATACATATTTTGGGCAGAATTTGACCCTAGTAGATTGACAGGCGATTTTTAATGAAAAGTGGAAATCAAGAATTAGAAAAAAATACTACTTGGTACAAATARGACATTTAGCAGGTTTCATATTTTTGTTTCATATGCTTTTAGGTGTTGAGAATACTATATTAGTTACTGTGGAATGATTCCAGGTTCAAGAATGCTCATTATTAAAAGGCCGGCCTTTCTTTTGAGACTGGATAAAATTACAATCCTTATTTTAATAGACAGGAGGATTAACAGACAGGATTAATATCCTTATTTTAATCAACAGGAGTTGATGCTTCCAGAAACTCTCAATGCCTCAAGAGTGCAGAGGGAGGTCACCTTCATGTACCTTTAAAACTAAATACCCACTTTCTGTCTCTAAGATAGTGAAAATGGTCACAAAATCCTGCAATCTTGCCTCATTCCTTTTAATTTTTGGCCAGCAGCAAAAGATAACTACTAATAGTTTTTCAGCTCTGCTTGTTGGTCTCAGATCTTGGTTCTAACATCATTTAAAAAAATCACAAGATAAAATGTTAAACTATTCTGCTTAACAGTGAACGTGCAATAAATAGTAAGATTTTGAAAAATGGATGTAGTAGAATTTGAAGATCTTGTACATTRCTCAGGGTGTCCAGGCTTCTGGGCACTCAGAAATCAGAGATGTGTCTACTGTAGGTGTAAATGTTCTACTCAGTCATGTACATGCAGTAAGCCAACACTTCCAGGAACTACCAACTAAATTGCTTATGTGGTGCATGGATGGATGGTATCTCCACAGTAAACATTACGGTTTCAGAAAGTCCCAAGTAAAATATTGGTACAGCCTTCCAAGCAGCCTGAGAAGTTTCATAGAAGCCAAACTATCTGTATTCATGAGCCTCGTGATACATGAAAAGATAATGGGCATTATGACTACAGGCACTCTATGTGTTAATAATTTATCAAAATAGGTAAGCATTAATGGTAAGCTGCAATTTTTGTGGCATTGATTCTTTTTTAAAAAAAGACATAAAACCAGAAGCCTATAGCCAAAAATGACATTTCAAATGTGTGTGTGTGTGTGTGTGTGTGTGTACTCAAAACTATGCATTTTCTATCCACTCTGGTCAATAAATTAACAATATCACTGCATATTAAATAATGTAGTCAATGTGTGCTTACTGTAAAACATGTTAGAAAACTTAATTATCTAATTATCTAGACTACTAACAAGATAAATTAAGGAACAGGCATTTCAAAAATGGTTTGTTGGACCTAAATCACTGTGTTCTTTTGCTTCTGTAAGAGTTTTATTTGTACATACACAGATTGCAAGTCCTATTATGCATAACGAATGGCAGTAGGAAAGAATTTTTTYTTGACGGAGCTGTCTGATTCTAGCAATCAGAGCAATTAGAGCAGTCTTAACAAAAACTTTTTGAAGTCATATAATTGATATGTCTTCAGGTTAATCATGTTATGTTATAATAGGTCACTGCCAGCAATTTTTAGTTACTTTTATATAAAATATGTGTTCCAGAACGACTAGAGGGAATGAGAGGCTTCAGTCAGCAGTATCCATARTAAGTTGTGTTACCGAGAGAACAGAGTGGGGTATCCCCCAAAGGCTCTTTGGTTTAAGGAATTTTGGTGGATTACAAACTGGGACAGTTGAAACAGGTACACATTTGGGGAGCCGTAAGGAAATTTTGTATGTTCTTTATTAAGGATGTAGGAAAACCTGTAGTTTCATTGCAGGTATTTTTCGTGTAATGTATTCTAAGTACAAGCACAGTCTCAGTCGGTACTTTTTAGATCACTTTTCTGCCATGTATTTTACAATAATCAATGGGCTTTTACAAGGCATCATTAAAAAAAAGCCAAGTTAATATTGCTTTATCTCAAAGATGACAGATCTTTGAATATTATATCCATCTTTATGTTAATAAAGACATGCATATAACTGTATTAACTTTATTCTTTAACAATTAATCCATCAAAGCAATATGTTTCTTCCAACTTCTGGAAGTCTCAACCTCAAAAAATAAGATTTATGCAGTATTTCTGCTTGACAGAGCCCTTAGAAGAAAAGAGAAGCAATGTTTCTGGGGTCAGCATTAGAACTGTAGTGTACCATTAATGTACTAGACTCCCAAATGTTTCATTAAAGGAAGACCAGTGGTAAATAAAAGATAAAAAGAGCCAAACATAATGAAGTGTCAGTAGAAGTAAAGTGTAGGAAGTTTTCAAGGGACAGACAGTATTATATTAAAATCAGAAGCATGAATTATATTTTGTTTATGAAGGCACCATTTTCAAAGGAAGATTTCATCATAGTATATTAAAGTAAAATGTGTTCTTTTCATGGACATCAGGGATGGCATGGTACATCATAACACTACAGATATGATGGGAAGGAATATGAAATGGGATCCTATTTCATAGATATTTAAATAATTTTTTTAATGAATCTGTCTTTGAAAAATTACATTATTATAGTTATCTAGATACAAAATATTTAAAATTTTCTTTCAACTTTTAGTTTTTAAGCAAAAATGGTAATCTTTCTCATAATATATATTTTTTAGGGTCATGTACTTTACGGAAGCTGACACTAARAGGCTGTATAGATCTTTTCTAACTTGGCAAAGTAGCTAAAAGAACTGTTACTGATTATGGAATGTATAGTCAGCAAATGACAAAAACAAATTAGGAAGTCATAATATAATTTATAATCATAAGCAATKAAGAGTTGTGAGACAAGTTATATGAAGAAAATGAGAAACTTTTATGGAAATAATGGATTTAAATTATGACACTAATAATGAGATCATTCAATTTGGAATGTTAAGTAATTCAGTCTGTTAAATTCTAAATGCAGTTTCTCAACATTAACTATCGCTGAATTATTTTTACTGCATTATTTTTGTGACTTCTTTATTGTAAGCGGTTAATTTGACATTAAAAGGTGCAGTGATTATAACAACATGTAACAGGACATACAATAAGGTAAATGATGATGAGAAATCAAATAAAGTTTAACTGGCTTTTAATACTATAAAAAGAATCTTACTCTTAGAAAAGAAGTCTTCTGTTCCTGGGTGTCTGTCAGAGTGTATACTCACACATACTAGCTATGCTGTAASACTTCAGGTAGAGAAAACAGTGTGACTACAACTCCAGTTCCTCTTCATAAGCCTTGTTATGAAATGCAGTGCCACCAAACAATACGGTTCTATGTAGTTCCTCTCGTTGCCTAGTGGCTAATACTGTCCATGGCTCAGTAAAGGACTGAACCTTCCAAACTYATTTACATATGAATAATGTCATAACTATGGAGTACCTTCTTCATTAAGTGAAAAATATGCTTGTCTCAGTAAGATCTGTTAACTTTTTATAATTTGTACCCAAACTCAAAACTTACGGGAAAAAAATAAAGACATGAATCAAAACTGCTTCAAGGGGGGCAAGGAGGACGAAATTTCAGTTGAGGTAAGTTAGCCATCAGGAACATCCAGAGTCTTCTTGCCATTTGCACTAAGGAGGGACATACACAGAAACCAAGATCCCCAAACATCACATGTTAGAGCTTAATACCAATCCATTCTACCCTATCACTCTTACGGTGTTGGATTCTTATGGCAGACTGCCTAGCACTAGGAGGCAAGTTAGCAGTTTCGCGTAAAACTTTCTGGGCCTCTTGAATGCCTTCCATCTTATGCATACAGTCCTTCCTCCTCTATCYACTGTGGGATCTCATCAATTAGTTTAACTTACAGATTACAGTAACAGGGAGGTAACTTTCCTAAAATGTTTAAATTGCTTGGTTATTGCTGACCTTCATATTGAAGAAGGTGGAGGACTACAGTTTCTTTTGTAGAAGAAAGGCAGTGAATACCACAAAGGCCGAAGTAGATGAGTAATAGAAGAAAACATCCATCCCTCTTTTGGGGTTCTTGGTTGTTTTGTTTTGTTGTTTTTTGTTTTGTTTTGTTTTGTAACTTTTCTTTGATTTTTAAAGGCAAGGGAGTTAGGCACTACAACCTATGGAACGCTTGAGCATTTTCTCAGTAATTGGGGTGGCTCCCCTTCCTGGTTGGTAGCATGCTAATATGCTGAATCTTTGGAATTACTGAATTTATTGAGGTTGAGAGATTCAATTGCTTGCGTTCCTGAGAGACAATTGATCTGATCAGGAGAATAGCAAAATAACTAGAATACATTCTTGAGAAGATGCTAGGAAGAGGTGAGGATCATACCTATGTTTCTTAGGACATTTCAAGGTCAAGCTTTTCTAGCAAGAAAAAGTTTGGGTAAGCCAACAAAAGCCCTCGTTAGATGGAAAAAGATGGTAGGAGTGGTTGATTCTGGTTGGGAGTGGGAGATAAGAATAGAAATTGGTTGTCAGGCAACACCAGAATAAGGGATGGGCTTTATATCTAGACTGCATGCTACACTACTTATCTCAAATGTTTGCACTACTTTTCTTCTGTTCAGTGCTATCTTTGCCGAATAATTACGAGTAATCTAAGTTAAAAAAAAAAAAAAAAGAAAAAAAGAAAATAAGAAAATCAAAATAAGCCAAAGTGAGTTTAGGAACTTCTGCATTGCTGAAATTGCACTGTGAAAGATCTGCTGTTTATTTCAGTGATATAACAGTTTTTTCCATTTATTGCCAGCTTCTTCCATGAATTTGACAGYTTAATATTTTGTGACAGTTAAAGCTTTACTTCATGTAAAGGTACTTTGATTTCAGGCATTCCGAACAAATTTATTACAGGACTGCCTCACACTGATAATGAAAGAAGATAGAAAGAGATACATAACCAATAGTATTTTTGACAGTTTTCTGCCAAGTCACRCTATGTGGCTTCAGCTGAGAAATGAAAAATAATTTTGTTGAACAAATCCCTATAGAGTCTAAAGAGAGTTCTATGAATTTCAGTCCTGGCATTTAAATCCTGTATACAAGTAATATCTGTCATGAGAAGCTCACACCGTTCTGTCATGCATGACCTTCTTTGACCTTATTAAAAAATTTCTAACAAAGGAAATGAGTATCCATAGTTGTTTTTCCATAAAAAAGGTATTCTTTAATATGAATAGCCCCATTCCAAACCGTGAAGTTCAGTGAAATAGTTAGTATGAGTTTAATAAGTTCATTATAAAAGGATAGTATTTCAAGATGGACAATTTACAAATTGTTATACAGCTATCTTTTTGTACTATTATATTCAGAAGGCTGCAACAAGAGAAGGCATGCAGCACCAGATATGCATATTAGGCAACAGTAGAAAAGTTGATGGAAAAAACTGATAGAGAAGAAAGGGGCAGAGGACCTCATTGCTCACCCAGGCTCTTCACAGTGGTACTTGATGGGAGGAAAAGGGCATAAGTTGGAACAAAAGAGGATCAGCCTGAATATAAGAAAAACATTTTTTAAGAAAAACATTTTTCAACCTGAGGACAGTCAAAAATGGAACAGGTTGCCCAGAGAGGCTGAACAGTCTCCATGCTTGGAAGTTTTCAAGGTGTTACTGAGTAAAGCCGTGAGCAGCCTGGTCTGATCTCATCACTGACCCTGTTTTGAGCAGGAAGTTGAACTAGAGACCTCCCACAGTCCCTTGCCACMTGAATTATTCTAGCATCCTACGATCATAGAGTACTGGGTACCCAACTGCTGGTAAAAAGAGAAAGCTTTCATAAAGTAACAGTAAAAAGGAAAAATTATTGCCATATGGGAAAAGAGGTAATGGAGCCCTTACTTCAGTAGCTCTTTCTCCACTTATTACCTATTGAAACTGTATAAGGGAGCAGGTATGTTCAAAGTTAGGAACAGGAAAGATGGCAGTCTACAAAGTCTGCACACTAGTTCTGGAATAGATGATGGGGCTAGAGTGGGGATTCTGCCAAGCTAATTTAGACAATTATGGCCAAGAAAGACCATATATGTCAAGGATAATCTAGAATGTTTTTCTCCTTATGTTGTGTTTTGCTTTTGTGACTCTTTGTTTCAACAAAGTTTTATTTCTATTCTTATCTTGAAAGAATTCAGTAAGCATACTCTTTTATATTTAAATCTTKTCACAGTATAAATCTGAGTCACCTCACATACAGAGGATAGAGCCTTCCGTGGATAGGCGGACGTAATTGAGGTGCACTGAAAAGAAATGTTCATGCTACCTATACTCAGGGCTCCTCCTGAGTCTTCAGGTTGCTTCCATACTAGGCTGCAGGTGTCTCTTTRTAATGTTAACACTGGTTAACCCAACTCCCCTGGTATGTCTGGAGATAGCCTGGAACTTCTTTGATGAGCAGCAGGAAAGTGGAAAATGGCTTCAGACTTGAGGGGGGCAGGATGGAAAGGAAAGTTGTCACTTTCAACGTGTCACACTAACGTAAAACATACTGAAGATTGTTTTCCCAACTTTTTTTTTATTCTCTTCGTTAGCTTACAAATATGAAAGGCTGAGTTCTGTTCCTAAGACTAAATCTTTTTTTGCCTATRTATTCAAAACAGATATGAAACTGTTAACTCTTCCAAAGTTCACAGCTAGATGGGGATGATAGTGACGCTGGAGGGGATGGGGAAGCAACTATTAGCTTCACTTTAATTAAAAGTGAAATAGGTAAAAAATTATATAAAATGTCAGTATCAAGGATATTAGTAAAGGTCTATGAAGATATGTATAAATATTAAAATAATTTCTGATTTCAGGAAAAAAGTGGAATTGAATGTACAATCACAGAAAATAACATTTTTATCTTATACAACTTTGTTTCTCTTTTAGTGGCAAAGCATTACTATAACACTGGTTGAGAAAGTGCAGATGGTTGCTGTAATCCTAGGATCTCTGTTCTTAGTAGCAAGTGTGACTTGGCTTCTATGGTCAGCCTTCAGCCCTTATGCAGTATGGCAAAGAAAGGACATCCTTTTTCAAATCTGCTATGGAATGTATGGTTTTATGGATCTAGTATGCATAGGTAAGCTCAAAATCTTTAAACAGCACAGACTGTGGTTTAAGACTGTGACTATATCTATTTTTCTAATTGGTCACTCTAATCGATCACTCCAGTTCTTTGCAGATTTATTCTCAGCTGGTACCTTTGGTAAATACTGCTTTTCACAGTGTTACAAATACTGCAAAGAGAAAAGAATCAAAGAAACTTTGCTCTCAGATTCATCAAAGTGTCTCCCTAAGATCTCAGTGGTGAGAACAGGACCAGTTTCAATTTCTTGAAAAAATAGATGGCTAGCAAAATTCAGGAAGTTAAATAGTTGAAAATAACAAAGACATTATTAAAATAATTAGTAAAATTATGTGCTGTCAAGTCTTCCACTGATGCCACTTTGCATTGGATTGTACCATCATGAAGCGCAGAAGCCCTTTGAGAATGTCGTCAGATTACGTATCCAAAATTAAGTTGCACAGACTTAGATAAGTCACTGTGCTAGTAATAGAAAAGAACAGAGAAGACAGACGTGAGTTCTTTGTACATCATAAACAGTTACAAAACACTCTAACAGTGCTAACTATAATAACTTACTACACTATTAAAAAGTCTCAAGTAATTTAACTCTGGCTGAAATCTTATAAAAGAAAATGCAATTTACTGCAAAGCTATTCTGACCAGTTCTGAAATTTSTGAAAATATACTGGACCCAGAAATATTAAATAGAAACCCCTTTAGTATTTGATAAAATAACCTTGAATTGATTGTTAGAATAGCTACAATTATTTGCAGAGAAAATGTAATAATTGCAGTAAACATTAAACCACATTCTTAGAATTGCAGTTCCAAGAAAATCCAGAAGTCAAATGCTGTCTGATGTTTCCTTTGAGATTTCTGAGTGATAAATGTTGATGTTATCCCAGTCTTTTATATGGGAATTTAGAAGGACAGTGCTGAATTCTGCTCAATAAGGTGCAAAGAAACAGAGTGATCCCTAATATCAAGGCTTTTGCTCCAACCATAAAGCCATATCATCTTTTATTGAAACCATCCCATTACTGTAAGCGTATTTATATTTCAGCTGGATCAGCAGTCCTGTTTATTTTGTAATTTTTCTAAGAGAAGCCCACTCTGGAATATTTTAGAACACAGGCTTTCTTCTGTGAACCCAAATCTTCTCAGACAGAAACATGAACAGAATCTAGGTCTCTAATACTCTGGACAAGTGCTCAGCTYTTAAATGAAGAAAAGGGCTCAGCTACCTGTCCTCTTACATGCTGATTCCTGAATACCACTTTTCCTGGCTTAACACTCAATATTGAGGTTTTTGCTTTTGTTCAAAAAACCACTAAGTGAAGACAAAATGTGCTTCGGGCATTCTAAACTTTTCATTTACATGGAATTCTGTTTTTTCACAAAGATTACAATTGTAAAAAAATTACTTTGGTATGCATCAACTAGTTGGAATAATTGGTTATTTCAAACTATTTCAATTTCTTTCCATTTGTTTGACTGTTAAAACACCTAAACCAAATTAATCTCAAAATCAGTCGAGAATGTCTGTGGGTGATCAGAWATATTATTGTATTTATCTGTAGAAGTAAACTACTGTGGGGTGAGCCTTCAGTAGATTGGTACATGCAGTTATGTAGCTGCCTTCCAAGCCGGGCAGGCTCWAGCCACCTCCGGACTGGAAGCTACTGAACTAACCTGTACCTCACATGGCTGTGGAGCTTCTAGCCGAACTGGCACCATGCAGGAGCAAAGTGGACGTGCAGCTGTCTTCACCCACCAGCTAAACTGACTTGCCTCTAATTACATAAACGCATGTTTTATAGTCCTATCTTAAATAATACATGGAAATTTTTATGTAAAACTGACTATAATTAAACATATTTTGACACTGTTTTGTAATTACAAAGTTCAGTGCAGGTACGACTTAACAGTTTACTAAAGTATATCTGGAAATTCAGAAAGCTGTAAAGGAGGTTTGGTAATTGTAGAATTCTGAAGATCCAGATTCATTCAGCCCACTTATTCTGCATATAATCTCAAGTAATCTACATTCTGTAAGCTTGTAAGACCAGGAGTTCTTGYAACTTTTGAAAATATTTATTAATATGTTCAACTTCATTCAATTTTATCTTTTTCTTTCATCATGAAGTGAGGGATTTTAGATTAATAGTTTTAATTTAAAACATTTTAATAAAGTACTCTAATAGATGGATGTAATTATTACTCATGAATGATTTAAAAAAACCTCAACACTGTCCATTATGCTGATGACTTCCCAAAGGCATTAACATATGATTTTGCCATTGCATATTATATATAATCTCTTACATCATAAAGCTTGTAATGCTTACAGCCAGCCACAGTTCTTACTTAGTATCTCCTCTCCTCTCATTTGTGTTTAGTCATCCATGGCATTCTCTTAGTTTTCAACAGGATTTACAGTGAGTGAATACCTATACTCCCACTGGAATCTCTCTGTTTCAATGAAAAATCTATGCAGATGTACGGGTTTTCCTGTGCAGCACATATTTCAAGACAAGTGCTTGAGTTAMTGGTGGTATGACCAAGACTTATTCCAATTGCCTTCAGTTATGCCTCCCTATAGCTTTGCATAAACATGTGAATACTTTTGGTCATTTGTGAAGTGTAAATATCTGTACTTTTTTAAATGTTTTGTTGTCATTATTTTTAAAAGCCGTTTGCCTAAAGGTACTGACRTATTTATATGACATCTTTGAAAACTTGCACATATTACTTTGTTTTCCCAATGATTGGTTTATATACCGTATGTAGCATACCACCCACTTTCTTCTCAATTAAATTACATGTAAGTTGTATTTTAATTCTTGGTCTTGTTTTACTTTTCACTAAAAAGAATATCCCAAAGATTACAGATCACAAATATAATATGTTCTGTTCATTCCAGTGTACATATTTTATTGGTATCCATTGTTCTCCTTGTTCTACTCTAAATTTTTCCAGAATTCTTCCTAACAGGAAGGATTGTTTTTACTTACCAGTGTTAGTTTCAACCATACAAATCACTGGTTTGTACATTTCTGCATCTAAGCTGTTCTCTTTGAAACTTGCTGATGGTAGAAGTTTTCCTGAGGCAGACCTTGAACATTTTAATCAAGTAGAACTGCTGCCTGCAAAACCCTGAGCTACTGCAGTGGTAGTGCTAGGATCAGACCATCCATGTAGGGATTACCAAAGGGAGTGAGTTCACGAGCTAATATGAAAGGAATGAATAATATGAACCCCTTATTTAGCCACTGAAGGACAGTACACCAAGCCTTTGCCATTCTACTTTGTAAACCTAGCAATTATTTCTCATAACAAATTTATATCTTTTCACCAGAATATAATCATAACTACTAATCATAAATAGTTCTAACATGAACAAGTTCTCTCACAAGTAATAACAGCGCACTTGCAATCCCAGAACAACAGTGCAGCTCCTTTAGAGCGTGAAAAGCAATTGTAACATTGCATTAGAAATGTGAGTGGTGCCAGTATTACTACGGCAAGGGAGTAAGAGATGGGAGCCAATGTAAGGTGTGAATAGCCCTCTGAAAGCCTCTTTCTTCCCYGCCAAGGAACTTGATACCTAGCAACATTTGTGTAACTCCTTAGTTGTAAAAATGTACAGGCTGAAGTTACTTAAAATGAACACATCTAGCTGCACTTAATACTTCTCTACTCAGAAAGTCTTTTTTTTCACGTTAGATCTGATTCTGAATAGTTTAGAAAGAGTTATATTGCTGGTTTGAGAGTGGACATGTTTCACTTCAATGCTTTGAGCAACTTATTGCATATTTTATATCTGTGGGCCCTAGAACAGTATCAAGAGATGGCACTTTGTCCAGTGGTAAAGTCTGTTTCTGAAAAGGGTCTTTTATTCCCTGGTAAAAGTTTGTGATGTTTCTGGGAGGACCATTCCTAAATGATTATAACTAAGATTAGTGTGATAGATAAGACAACTTTGGAACCTAATACCACCAAATCTGAATGAACTAAAATGAGTTGTTTGCTTGTAAAGACATTCAGCACGAAAAATTTCAAGTGATCTTGTGACTCAAGGTAAGARATCCTTTGGATAGAGTGAAAGAATCTCATAGTACTTTGCAATAAATGAAAAGAACGTTATGATCTCTCTATAATCCTATTGTCCGGATGCCACTACAATCCCTACATCTTAGAAATAAATCCTGAAGGTAAAGTCTTCTTAGAGCCCTAGGACATTTTGCCAGGTCCATCATCCCAAAACTCTGTTCCTTGTAGGTATTAATTGGACAGAATGTCAGAACAGCTAACAGTAGTGAATTCTGACACTTCTTGGGATCATCTGGGTAAACAAGTGATTTTTTTTTTTCCCTAGGACTGTGCAGCTATGTCCTCTGTGCTGTTGAAATCATGATATTTGGAACAAGTCAGTATTATTCATGAATTTATCCTTGTTTTCTCTCTCATATCTTCATTCATTGCTGTGGAACTCTTAAGAAAAAGGAGATTCTTTGCCATTTTCTTACAGCTTCACTTTAGTGACTAACTACTTATATTTTGAGCATCAGAACTTCTCCGGAACGGGAAAATCTSCAGCATTTAAACCTTACCCAGATTTCCCCTTGTTTGTGGTCTTGAAACTGTTGGTGCTGAGAGCTTTTTTCCCCCTGCTCCCTGGAAAATATCTTTCAAAGAGACAAAAGATCTGTTGGAATTCTTTTGCCTCTTTTACGTAGGTCTTTTTCAATCTGCAGTTTTATCAGATGGGAAATAAAGCTTTTTATGGGAGGAATTATGAAAGTCCTCAATTTCTCCAAATCTGACAACTTTATTTCAAGCCTTGCAATATTTGATCCTTTGTTCAGTAGCTCTTTTAGAGCACATGTGAATAACAGCTTCCATTTTAAAGAAAAGTTCTCTTCCTTGCCATTGTTGGAAAAAAATTTGAAAACATGATTTCGATAAATCCTGAAAGCTCAAAAACAGTAAAAAAGAGCTCCCTGAAAGAAGTAGTCCTACAACTTTATGATTTTGAGAGGATACTTGTGACTGTTCAAATGTACTTCATGTACCTCAATGATCCTTTCTCAACTGCTTCCTTCTCTATTCTGAAATATGTTGTTCAGGTTCCAGTGGAGTGCAGGCAGGTATCAAAAATTTTTACATTGGGGTAAATAGGTTTTCTCACTTTTGCTTCATCACAGTCTTGAGAGAAACTGGGCCAGAGAATACTATGATCCAGTGACAAGTGGAGGGAAAATTATGTTCATCTCCCTTATCATTCTGTAGGAAATCCAACAGAAAAAAAAGGGGGCATCTTTGTCACAGCAATAAAACCATGGCTTATTTGGTTTGTAGATTTTGTACGTGATCAAACACATTTATCCTTTTTAAGACAAGATAGCCAGTCTTGAAGGTGCATTTATGTATTAACATGGCTGCTAAATTTTTAGGACAGGTTGCTTTATATATATCTGAGAAGATGAAGGTAGACATCTTACAATCAAGGAAATTTTCCACTAAAATGCTGTGCTGATACAAAATACATTTGGAATATTTGACATTTAGTTGAGTTTATATTGTGTTAGTTTTGCTGTATCAGATGCTTCAACAAATTCTAGGCAACTTGAAAGCTTTACAGAGATGCTACATATGCTATCATGTCCTTCTGAAAGCAATCTTTGTGTTTCTCCATCTTTCAGTGTAATGATCTTTAAAAATGTGTTAGAGTAGGCATTGTTATCTGCAAATCATTGCACTTGAATCTGAGGTTTGCTGTTCATATAAATGTTTTTATCATCCTTTCTGCTTGTGTCATCTTYCCTTGAATGTCTCCTTTCTGGTATCAGTTAACCACACTAAGAGATCTCAGGCACTTAAATCACAATTTCGTTGTGTAGGAACAGGTGATATACAATCTCTTGGGATAAAGGACTATAGCCTGTGACACCGCAAATCATATTATAGATGTGGCCATGTATAGGAAAATTTTAAGCAAGAAACACACTGGACAAAAAATTTATAAATGTGTTTGGCTAGGCAGATTGCTCACCTCCCAAAGCAGGGATTCAGAGGAAACATGTGGCATTGCTCAGAACCATGTRAGTTACCAGACTGGTTGAGGAACAGAGGAGAAACCTAATAATAAGGCTGAAGCCCCATGTGTATCATCTCCAGTAAATCCATATTTTAAGTACTTACGCATAAAGAATGTGTGTGTAAATACATATGCATATATACATACATACAAAAAATGGAGACTTTCATTTAAGTAAATAAATTGCTTGCATGCATACAATAAGCATAATATTAGCTACATGGAAGCTCATAAGCAGATTGGTCTGCTGAGAACTCCAGATACTCTGTATTTTCCTTTTAAAAGATTTCCTGGGTCTCAACAAAAAATATGTTTCTCAATTTYTGTATACTGAATTTTGAAAAGAAAGCTTCCTTGCTTATCGTAGTTATTAATAACATTTCATTTCTTCTTGCTCTACTGAAGCAAGACAGGAAAGTCATTATACTTACAGCTGTTTCAGGTTTTCATAAATCTTCTCTGCTCCCAAGTTGAACTAAGAATGTGAAAACAGTTAAATTTGTTTGTATCTGTACTGAATTCTACAAAACACWCTTAAACAAATTTAAGACCATCCTGTTCATTACAGAAGGTCTAACTTACTTAAAGACCTACTTACACCAGTACAAATCTCAATAAATAGTACTTACCATGAACAAGGGTAACACTATCATAAGCAGTCAATTTACGAATCTGCCAGTAAGGTTCTTTTATATTGGTTTACTAAAACCTAAATACTTTATTTAGTTAGGCATGCTCAGATTATTCCAGTATTGGTTATGTTGAGCGTTCATTCARAACAATTTTATTTCCTCTACATGTTCCCACCTCCCAGTCTTAAACACGTGAATAACCAGTTATATTGCATATGTYCAATTTATTTGAATTATCAGAGTTACAAGTAATTTAATAGGCTCTGGCAATTACCAGATTCATTACAATGTGTTACTTCTGTATTTGCTGTCAAAATGGTATCCAGTGACATTTTGTACAAACTAATTTTTTTTTCTTAATTTCAGGACTGATAGTACATGAAGGTGCATCTGTTTATCGAGTGTTTAAGCGCTGGAGGGCTGTGAATCTACACTGGGATGTGTTAAATTACGATAAAGCCACAGACATAGAAGAGAGCAATCGAGGAGAACCCTCAGCAGGAAGGACATTGTGGTTACCACTGACTGCATTTAGAAACAGAAGTTTAGTTCATCCAACACAGTTAACCTCACCAAGATTTCAGTGTGGCTATGTATTGTTACATCTGTTCAACCGCATGAGACCTCAGGAAGATCCGCCAGAAGATAACGGCTCTGGAGAAGTAGTGATGAGAGTGACCTCRGTGTAAAGATGATGCTCACTGTGCTGAGGATAATGTGCCCTGATGTTACAGGACTTTGGAATGTAGTTCCAATGAATGCTGAAACCATTAACACTTGAAAAAATATATATACACTTTTTTAATATTTAATGCTTTTTATATGATCAGCTAAAACACAAATACATTTTTCTGGGAAAAAAGAAAGTCTCTTGCTTTTTATATAGTCTGGTTTATTAGATCTTTTGTCAATTTGTACCTGAGGTGTATACAATATAGTTTAACTCTTAGGTCTTTGAATGATGAGGAAACTCATTTTTAAGTAAAAAAAATATTTAAATGTATTTTCTTAAACTCTGGCTTTAATCCACTACTGTTATTTTTCCCACTTTCATGAGGATTAAACTGAACAACCTTCTTCCAAAAAGAGAATGTTGACACAAGTCAAGTATTCTTCCTTCTCTATCTTTATGTTGTTGTTGTTTGTAGCTCACTTCAGGTGCATGAAAGTAACTAAAGGATATATTGCCCCTTGTCTTTAAGCAGAAGTCCAATGGGTGTTCTACAAAACATGAGGGAAGATGCCAACTCTTCTTTTAGCTCTCCCACATGGATGTGCAAGATGTCAGACACAAGTATGACACAAGCAAGGGAAGAGTCTTGCACTTCCTCTCAAGTCTCTAAGATCTGCAGAGTGCTGGTGATGTGCCTGTGCACAGAAATGACATTACCTTCCAAGCAGTGGTGCTGAATTTAGCAGCCTGTGAATTTCTAGTACCATTCTAGCTACAGCACATTGACATCCCGTATTTTTTACAGAAAAACAAGAAATGTACATTACAACTTCTGGAATAATAATAAATCCTAATGGAAACTGAAATAAAAATAATGCAGAGCCTTAATTTTGCCAGGTAATGAATCATCATGTTAAAAATGARCCAATATTCATCTTTATCATGATAGCTAATCGATGCTGTGAAGTTTGCTTCTCTGTTTTTGTCTCATGGCAAAAATTCTAATATCATTTAATCAAATGGAAATGGAAATAATTTCCAAGTTAATTATTAAGTCTGCTGAAGATCAAGATGAAAAAGTAGGGCTGAAATGACTCTGAGAGCTCTAGCTTACTTAAAACAGTTTGTGGCGGGTTGACCTTGGTTGGCTGTCAGATTCCCACCCAGCTGCTCTCTCCCCCTCCTCAACAGGACAGGGGGAGAAAATAARACRAAAAAGCTTGTGGGTTGAGACAAAAGACAAGGGTATCACTTACCAATTACCGTCACAAGCAAAAAAGAGATAACACGAGGAAAATAAATATAATTTATTGCGTATTAAAATAGAGTTGGATGGCGAGAAACAAAGACAAAACCTAAAACATCTTCCCTCTACCCACCCCTCTTCTTCCCAGGCTCACCTTCACTCTTTCATCCCTGACTCCTCTACCTCCTCCCACCCAGCGGTGCAGGGGAATGGGGACTGAGGGGCTGCGGTCAGTCCACAACAGCTCATCTCTGCTGCTCCTTCCTCCTCACATTCTCCCTGCTCCAGCCTGGGGCCTTCCCACTGGAGCTGCAGTCGTTTGGGATAAACCTGCTCCAGCATGGGCTCTCCACAGGCCACAATTCCTTCAGGGCATGTCCACCTGCTGTGGTGTGGGGTCCTCCAGGGGCTGCAGTGTGGATAGCTGCTCCAGCATGGTCCTCTCCGTGGGCTACGGGAGATACCTGCTCCACTGTGGTCTCTCCAGGAGCTATAGGGAAATACCTGCTCCACCAGGATCTCTCCAGGGTCGCAGGGGAATCTCTGCTTGGAATCGGCTGTGTCCGGCACGGGGCAGTCCCAGCCTCTCCGCACAGAGGCTGCCCCTGCAGCTCCCACCCCACCTCCCCTCCCGGACACCTGCACCCAGCACACAGTTAAACATTTTTCTGTTTCAATATAAGTTGTAACCAATGGCTGAAAAATTTTAGAGTTATTTTGTGCAGTAGCTGGAGTGATGTGGCTGGAAAATTCCCTCTCAGAGATCAACAGGATGGTGCTGGAATCAGTGCATGCCTTCCCTGTATAAGAAGCTCACATGCCAAGACCGGACACAGGAGGCTTCTGCCACTACACTTGGAAGGGAGATAGAAATAATTTAAGTATTGGAGCTAAGAGCTCCTTATATATTCATAAACATTTAGCYRATGAACCCTACACAGGGCCCAGYGTTCTGCATTACAGTCTCACAACCTCAAATTTACACTTACTAAATCTACAAATGACTTGCTGCTCTTTAAACACTTAACGTGAAAAGCAGTACATAAGCCATGAACAACAAAATGCTATCTCAAAAAACGCCAATTTATCTCTTGCATGGCAAATTACCAACATATGACTGTCAATCTCATTGAGAAACTATGAGAATTCACATCCAGATTAGCTTTAAACAATTTCCCGAAGGAGGAATTTGTAGAGAAACAGAAGATGAGAGAAACTATGCCTGGGGAAACCTGCTGTATCACTGGGAATTTCTTGTTCTTAATTACTACTTAAATAAAGCCCACTTTCCCAGAAGGAGCACAATTCCACGTGACCAAACTGGAATCAGAGTTAGTATCTCAAAAGCACTTGTAATACAAGGAGAATACGGCATTCTGTGATCAATATACTTAAAAGGTTGTCTCACACCTTTTAGGTACTTGTGATCTCTGGGATTTAAAGAATTTTTCAGTGGTCTTTTTACAGGTTCCTAAAAACAAAATTGAGAACCATATGAAAACATTTTGTTGTAAAGAAATCTTTTTCATTCACATCCAAATAATTAGGGTGCTGGAAAAAAAGTGACTCACCAGAAAAGATCAACAGATGTAATTTAAAAGAGGTCAAGATTTCTGTGTACAAATATTTGAAAGACACCTGGGTCTAGAACACTTAACAGCTTCTGAGGGAAAAAAAATGGTCCAATTAAGAGTAATGAAAATTAGTAGTGAGAGAATTGTTTAGGGCAAATATTAGAAAAGCCTTTTTAATAGTAGGATTTTTCTATGGCACAATAATTTTGCATGTCTGCATTTACATATTTCTATATATATAAAGCACGATCAGGAAATGATAAACAGTGACAGGATTAGTATGGGCAGGATGCAGTTGTGAAAAAAAAAAATCTATGGCTGTATTGTGCTGCGGAATGTTTTCAGTAGCAAGAATGCCTAGCACAGGATATGAATATTTCTTCCTTGACCTTGTATTTGGATTTGTGCAGTACTGCAGTGCTGTGATCACCTACATGCAAGATAGATTAATTTAAATCAGAACAGGTGCAGAGAGGGGATATTAGGATGAAAAAGGCGTAGGGACTSTACTTCACATGAGGAAATTAGAAGAGAGTGGCTTGTTCTGCTTAACAGAAGTTGAGAGCGAATGTTATTGTTCTCAGTTAATACCTTGCAGAATAAAATTCATTTTAGGCCAAGAACAAGCCTAAGAAACAAAAGAACTCAAGGACACAAATAGATCACAAATAAATTTAGCTGGAAGTTCAAGGTAGTTTTAAAATATTCATATAATGAATCACAGGCAACAATTTAAGTTGGAAGGGCCCGTGGAAGAACATCTAGTCCAAACCCCAGGGTCAGCTCTGAGGTCAGACCAGGTTGCTCAGGGCTTTAAGCAGTCAGGTCTTAAAATTCTCCAAGGATGGAGATCGTATAACTTCTCTGGGCAACCAGCTCCAGTTCTTGACTGTCCCCAGCATGCAAAGTATTTCTTTCCATCCTATCTCTTCTCTTGTTCCAACTTACGCCTGTTGTTCCTCATCCTCCCATAACGCCCCACTGTGAAGTGGATGGCTCTGTCTTCTTGATAACCCCCTCGCAGGTGCTGGCAGGCTGCTCTTAGGCCTCCCCTGAAGCCATCTCTTCTCCAGGCTGAGGAAGACTTGATCCCTCAGCTTCCCCTCACAGGGCAAGTGCTCTGGCCCTCAGCTGGCTTGGGGGCCTTCTGATGAACTCATTCCAGTTACTCCATGTCTTTCCTGCACTGGGTTGCCCGGGGTGCTGTTGGCYCTCCCTGCAGCCTGGGYACRCTGCTTGTGCCTGCCAAGGCCCCCAGGTCCCTTCCCGCAGAGCTGCTCCCAGCAAGCCAGGGACCAGCCTGGGTCCTTGCACTGGTGCTTCCTGCCCAGGGGCAGCACTTGGTGTTTGTCCGTGATGAATTTGATGAGGTTCCTGCTGTTCTATTCCTCCAGCCTGGCTAGGTCCCTCTGGATGGCAGCCCTGACCTGATGTGTGTCCCTGCAATCTGGCATCATCTGCAAACTTGAGACCAGAACTGTCTRTCACCTCCTCCAGGTCACTGATAAAGATGTCAAATGGGACAGGACTCAGCACAGACCCTTGCATTACTCCACTTGTTACTGGTCTACAGGCAGTGTAGCTCCCATTAACCACCACCTTCTGGACCYGACTATCCAACCAGCTTTTTTGCAATCCAATTTTCCAACCATTCAGACATCAATGCCCTGACTTTGAAAGAAGACTATTGTGGCAGACAGTGTGGAAAGCCTTGCTGGGATTGAYGTAAGTAGCATCCACTGCTCTTCCCTCAACCACAAATGCAGTCCTTCAAACACAGAAGGCAATCAGGTGGGCGAGGTATGATTCACCTTTGTTAAAGTCAGGCTCACTGTTGCCAACAACCTTCCTTTTCCTGCATGTGCCCAGAAATGTGCTCCAGGAGGACTTGCTCCATAATTTCCCCAGGGACCAAAGTGAAACCAACAAGCCTGTAAGTCCCTAGGTTGCCCTTTGGGGTTTTCATGAAGAGGGGTGTGACATTTGCTGCTCTCTGCAGTTGCCAGGGACCTCCCTGATCTCTACCAGTTCTTGCATATAATTCYGGACTCAGTCTTTACCCACTGATCRTCATTCCTATCCTCGAGCCCTTTCACTAAGCACTGAAGGCTGTGAGAACTTGGTGGTGAAGACGGAGACAAAGAAGGCATTAGGGACACTGGCCTCCTCTGTGTCCAGCACCACAAAATCACTCACCCCACTAAGCAGCAAGCCCACATTTCCTTGTTTGGCCTTTTACTACTCATTTAGAAGCTGAAGCCCTTCATCTTGCCCTTGATGTCCCTGCCAGTTCAAGACAAGCTTTGAAATATTTAGCAATATTTCTAAGGCCCTCCTTTGAAGCCTGGCCCTGCTTCCACCTCCTGTGCGTGGCTGTTTTGCAGTGGAGCTATCCYGCGAGTTCTCGGCTTAGCCAAGCTGGGATCCTGATACGCCTGTTTGTTTTCCTGGGTATYRGGATGGWCCATTCTCGTATCTGGAGGATGCGGTCTGTACASACCTGGCAGCTGCCCTCATGTCCTTCACCCTCCAGAGCTGCTCCCCTAGGATCCCAGCTGCCCGCTCCCTGGACAAGCCRCAGGCTGCTCGCCTGGTGCCCCACGTCTGGGCTCTGTGACTCTCCTCCCTCCTCTCAGGATCTTCATCTCCACTCTCTCACGCTCACCATGGCCAATGCTGCCAGGGGTCACCAACTCCCCCGCTGGTGCCTCCTTGGCAGGGACAGCAGATCCATCAGTGTGACCCCCTGGGCTGGCCCAAGCAGGCCCTGTATCAAGAAGTTGTCTGYGAYACCCTCCAGAAATCTCCRGGACTGCGTGTGCCCCATGCTGCCCTTCCAGCAGGTGACAGGGAGGTTCACGGCCCCCAGGAGCACCAGGCTCTGCCCTCCCCGGGTTTCCTCAAGGGGTTTGAGGAAGGCTTTGTCCCCTCCCTCACCCTGAGCCCATGGTTGGTAACATGCTCCCCACCACGCTGCTGCCCTCCCTGGCCTCCCTTTGGATCTGACCCAYGAGCTCTCACCAGACCCTTGTCTGTCCCAAAGGAGAGCTCCATACATCCCAGCTGCTCCTTTGAACTGAGAGCATCCCCTCTCCGCTTCTTCCCCGCCTGTCTTTCTTGCTTGTCTTTCCTGAGAGTGCCACAGTGAAATACTAGAAGAGCCTCCCAATAAAAACAGCGACAACAAAACATCCAACCTGTTTCAGAGGGAGTTTGATGACTTTGTGATAGTATTTGAGATGTTATTACTAGTGGTAGCAGAAGACTGGGATTAATACCCTTCCCTCTCTATACTCATTTCTATGTACACAAAATGCATACATTCCCTCTTCTGAAGAATTTCATGTCTCCTCCGAACAGCTAACTTGTTTGGAATTAATCAAGTTATGTAAAAAGCATGTATTTAATGGACACCAAAAAATCACTGTTGACCCAACCACAGAACCAGATTACGATGTGAGGTGAGGTCTTGCCTAAAGTTCCAGACAGAGTAATGACACTGGAAATCAGACCTCATGTAAAACCCGTATTTCAGTCACCATCCTGTTTRAATATTAAAACTGTAAGTGGGAGAGAATCAAGGTGTAGCATAAACTGAAGGTTTTGCACCACCACCTCTGGAAAGTCAGATTTTTTCCATTTTCCTTGCATTASTCCCCACTGGCAGTAAAACAATGGACTACAGGCAGTGTAAGGGCAACTTTGGAGTTTCCCTGTTGGGACACAGGAGAAACAGCAAGAATTCTGCTTGAAACGGCCCAAGCATTTGTATCAGCTTGAAAGCAAGGAGGAATCAGATTGTGTTCATTCAAGGATAGCAGTGTTTGCTGCTTAAACTAAAGATCACTAGCCAAAAACTGTAAGTGGTGAAACACAGTCTTCTAAGGCTCTCAAGGACAAAGCCATTTCCAGTCACTGCTGTACATATAAGGTTTTAAAATGCTTAAAGTAAAAAAATCCACTTTTATAAGAATTAGATTATTATTAGAGGCATACGGCTTAGGGAGTCAAACTCAGCAGAGGTCCCTGGACTGGACACACTCAAGAACCCTTTTGAATATCAAYAAGAAAGCCAAYAGAAAGCCCATTTTTACTTTAAAAATGTAGAAACAATTATACAAAATAAAGCTGCTCCATAAACAGTTTCGTGACCACAGGAGGCTAATCTGATGGGAGCTCTACAGAATAGCTCCCCTGATTCTCATGTCTTTCCTTTGGAATTATATTTAAAATTCAACGTATTGTTAAAACAAGTCATGTARTATTTAAAGCAAACCTTTTCACATATTCTCCTCTTGAAACTGCGTATCATCTGTATTAGCCTGCTCTGGTGTGTAAATCAAATTTAGCAATTCAAACATGCGATGAAACAGGCAGCACGCTTACTGAGCTCTGACAGTCTGGTTACACTCCAGACCAAGCCACAACAGTTTCACAAGAATTTTTTGACCTCATTCGTAAGGTACCATTGAACCCATCATGACTGCAAAGCAGACTGCTGTTAGCTACTCAGGAATTGCTTCACAACAGAAACTTTGAGGAAAGAATATATGTGATTTGATTGGTGACATTTCATACTAATTGCTCGATAATGTTTTGGGTTTTTTTAACTACAGAATATCTTAGTTTATTGCATCATTATTCTGTAAATGACATATCCAAGGAATGATTATCAATAGTGAAATCTACCTCAAATCTACCTATGGCAGCAGAGGACAATACAAGCAGGGGCTACTATCCYGAGAAGCATACTTCTCCCTCTGAAACCTTAACAGGTGTTTTAAAGAGAACTGAAGATTTCTAGTGGACTAAATTTGAAAATAATTTGGTATTATCTGTCAGACCTGTGACTCCAATAATTATGTACTAAGAAACACGAAAATTTTCTAATACTTGAAAAACAGGAACTGTTAGCAGGTTTTCTGAAGAGAAATGAAGATGCTCTTTAAAACATTTCATCTTTCTTGTTTGCCTTACATAAAAGAATTCATTTTCATAAACCTCATAACAATTTCAAAAAATCCTAGTGAGTTACCAGTTCCTAGAATCACCTCTTAGCTGTTGTGTAAGAGGAGATAAAGCAGTGCTCTGGGCTGAAAGAGGACACCAGAGAAATCTTTAAAAACTGATAATACTTGTATTTCATTTTATTAAAATCAGAAATGAGGTTTCAGATGTTTCTACATTCAGAGATTTGTCAGGTGGATGCTGACATTTCTCCTGGATTTAAGAARAGATATTAATAATGCACCACGAAGTGCAACCGCRGTCTGAATTAGAGGTGATGCATACATGAAAACCAGTCGCATGGCAAAAAATAAAAAGGAAACAGTAGGAGACAGGCCCCTGAGAAGCATAAACACCTTTCAAAGATCACCCACAGATAATAGAAAAATAGCAATCAGTAGCAWAATTTTTCCCTGCTGTGGCCAGTCAAATATCCTGCAGGCATGATCATCCCCCTACTTTACGAGTTCTCACCTGACAGACTGAAATGATTCTTTCCCCCGGAGTCTCCACATGCAGGGACTCCAGATGAACTTAACCCTGGCTTGTCACCATTTGCTCCCTTAGTTCGGAAGACGTTAGCAGCGGGCTTGAGGAGCTGAGSTCTGAAGGATAAAATATGTATCAGCTGGCTGAACATTTGTAAAAGCCTCATAAAATGACATTTTCAGCATGAAGCAGCTGGCTGGAGCCAACCACAGAACTTGTTTTAACACCAGTCCAAGCAAACAGTGTTGAATCAGGTCCATGCTGGCGAGTCCATCTGAGTGCGAGAATTCAGGATCAGCCACGGGCAGAGACCAGAGATGCCGTCGAGGTCACCACAAGAGYAAGAGTTAAGGTGAATGAAAGGGGCTTGGACAGCGGTGGCTTGGTGACCCGGAGAACTTCCTCCAGCTTCCACAGTTTCTTCCTGGCCCCAAACCTCACTTTATCCTACACATGAGGCTGGAAGAGGAACAGCCAAACTTGTGAAAGGAAAAATTATGTTGAATAATTAGTCCACAGGTCCCATTTTCTAGGCCTGACCACCACTAATTCTCCAGGAAAGAGTACTTCTCCTCTCCCTTATTTGCAACTTTTGCCCTGCYAGTTTTGAAAAAGGGGGAAAAAAATGCAGACAAAACCAAGGAACTTGGTTTTTCTAAGGGATCATATCAAAGTCACCATATGCTCCTCATCCAAATTTTGCTAGCATTCAAAATGTTGAACTGGAGCAGCTAAGCCTTTAAAGAGGGAAAAGCTGAACTCTGCTGTAGGAGACAAACTGAATGTGAGCGATGTCCCCCCTTGCCCATGCCCCTGCACTAAGGCTTCACCTAGTGCAGCACTACCAGCTGCCCGGGAAGCGACCCATTCCTTGGGAAACCTCAGCCGGCTCTGTCACCACTGGGGCTGGCTTTGGCTCTGCTCTCTGCTGCAGGCAGGGGCCTGTGGCAAGTCCTCGCCTGTGTGCCTGTGGCAGGTCTCAGCCCCTCTTTGCCCTTCTGCTCCGCTTCAGACAYCCCTGCCAGCAGAGCTGCCCCCAGGAAAGGCGTCCCTTCCTTCCCCCAAAGGCAGCTCAGCCAGAGAGCTGTGACCAGGCCTTGACAAAGAGGCAGCTGTCCTCCCTCCTGCCCACCACAACCTATGCACCCCACAGCAACCTGAAGAAGCAAACCAGTTTTACCATGGGTCACAAACATACAGACTCCTCCTGCGTAGATGCACGGACATGGTTTTGTTTTCTCTAAGGTAACCAGTCAAAATGAATAGTAGCTAGAGTCCGGTGTGGGGACAGAAGTCCTGTGCCACCTGCATTTCTYCTATCAGGGAGCATCCCTGAATATAACTCTTTCATCTCTCTTATAAAGCAAGCAATTAAATCCAGAAAAGGCCCAAATAGTTTTAATATAATGTGTTTTGTCCCCTCAGACATAGCTTCCCAACCCATGCAGYAGGTCCCTGACCTACTGATCTAACAAGACAAGAAAATCTATCATCCAGGCACAGACTGGCTCCACTGGGGTAGTGTTTCTTTGTTAGACTTTGCTGTTTCTTGTCCCATAAAGATTCARTTTGTATTAATGAACTTTAGAAAAGACTCTATAAAAGCTTCTGCACTTTGAAAYGGAAACTCTTCTGTACATGGGCAGATATTAGCAAGACATTTCAAGCTASCGCCTCACATTCAACACCCACTGGGGTGGGGTGTCTGTTCCCACTAAACACATCTGGGCTATCACTCACTCCCGGACGTTAAGATAATTTATCCACATCCCAGTTTGCTRCTAATGACAATTTGGCATTTGTCCATGAAACAAGAGTTTCTAAGACACCCATTCAACGTTTATCCTCAYGTCAAGTGTTTATCACCTTCGCAGGACATTAATTTGGGTTTTACATATTTAATAAAACACCCATTTACTCCAGTGGAGAAAAGTGTGCTTCATGTTGTTTAACAATTAAAACACTTGTTAAAAAATGCAAACACAATCTTATGGTAAGTAATAACCCCTGATGACCAATCCACCATTTCCAGTCATTCATAAGGTTAAATTAGTTTTCCTGTCCCCTTCCCAAATTCTCATGTTTTTCGTGACAGTTTCTAACCCATCACTCAAGAAAAGCCCCAGACACGMCACGCCTCACACACTGAAAGGTGTATGCTTTGCGTGACAGGACGCCTTTAAACTCACCATTTAGGTGAAACTAGCATTTAGCTCCTGAGCCTTCACCCTGTTGGCGGGAGGGGTAGGTCGGGCAGTCTCTTCCCAAGCATCACCCAGATGGGCTAAATGCTGTAGTTAAGGAGCTGCATATCAGCAGCTGCCCCTGTTTCCCCAGCTGACACGGACTCCACTCATGCCACAGCAACCTCAAGAGCTTGGACACATTGTGCGAAACCATCGGAGGCCAGCAGCTGTCCCGTTATGTGCRCAGAAAACATGACCACCCGTTGCACAATTCAGCTGAACAGGCCTTCGTTCTTTTGCTGCGTCTCCCCGTTCTGCCTTTCCTTTCTCGTCGATACGCCTTGTTCATCATGCCCCATGGGTGGAAAAATGCAGTAGCCCCACCAGAGGGAAAAGGAAAGTTACTTGTAACCAGATTTGTTGGAGATAGTTGTTGCCTCCCCTGCCCAGGCCCTTCCTTATGCACTGCCCTTCAGCGGCAGTAAGAAGGAGCTGTGATGGCTGCAGTGCTGTGTCCTTTTACTGCTGCACTCTGGGAACTCAAAAACCCAGCCTGTGAGGATGATGCTCCTCAGGAGAGGGACTGCATGTAAAGCCCAGTCCTCAGGACGTTGCTGGATCTGATTGCACCACCACCACCAGCCAGAGCCAGGCATGCCCTGCCAGAAAGGACAAGCAGCTCCCTGGCAGTGGGCAGACTGCTTTCTCACCTCRTTAGTGACTCCAAGCCCAAGGATGCCCAAATATTCCCTTACTCCCCCCCCCACAGGTCAGCTCTTCTGCCGCTGGCCTTCCCCCGGGTGGCTGGGACCCCCCTCACACCTCACTGCCCTGCTCTGGGGTACAGTGACCGGCAGAGCCTGCCTCTTCAGCCGACTGCCTCCAGTGGGAGCTTCACCTCTTCCATTGCAGCTTTCCAGAAAACACAGGTGGCACTTACCAAACTCCCACCTGGAAATGAGTCTCTGTGCAGAGAAGGAGAGGCCACGTCTGGGCAGGCAGAGGTAGGGGGACAGCAGGAGGGACACAAAATTACCCTAGCAGAAGCCACTTCAGACAAAGCTGGAGTAGATTKGGATTAGTCCTGAGTGGAAACAGGCGGCGAAATGGCATTGATCAGCTATTCTCTTTGAATCTGTTTGCACAGTGTCACAACCATCCCCCGAGCACCTGCATTCGTGGGTCTCAGATGCTGCCTGCCCTTTCCTTCACTTCTGGGTGAGGAAAGCAACGGCCAGCATTCACTATAGGACGTACCATATGTTCAGTATAACCTGGGGATATAGGCCTGGCATCATGCCTAAGCTACAGCTCACTACTGGCACAGTGTCTCCGACCAGCACTGTCCTGCTAACCCCTGTTACATCTTCTTTCTCCATCCCAATGCCTCATTGGCATGCCAGGGCTCAAAAATGCTGAAGGGTGCAGAGCTGCCAGTTGTCAGGTGGAGATGCCTCTGGGTATTCAGCATAGCCATACCACTAGGATCTTGTGCTGTTCRCTGACCATTTCCCTCCTCAAGTTCAGGGGAAATTTTATCCTGTGGAGATAATCCTGGCAGGAGCAAAAGGCATTGCTATGCGCAGGGTCTTGGTGTCAACTACAGACTGCTTCCTTTAAAAGACATCCTGCAGCTGTCCAAAATGGAAAACTTGATTTATCTTCCACTCCTCCTTTATTCAAAGCAAAATGTGTGAGAAGGCAGGAACAAGCCTTTGCCAGTGACCYGTGGGAGGACACGGATTCTCCCATTGTTTGAGGCCTCTTKATTGCCAGGAAAAGGGCTGAATGASGTGGACCCTGATGAACCTAGCAGACAGCCCTCCTTGACACCCAACCTCCTATCCTTGGGCTCAGCTCCCTTGCTACCCGCACTGAGACCAGAGAGGCTCTCCTGAGGAGCTCCATGCCGCTACCCTTACGGCACATGGGTTTATGGTGCTCCCATCCTCCTCCTCTGGCRTCAAAGTGCAAGAAATTAATTCTCCTGACATTCATGGTAGCTCTTCCCTTAACCGAGGGGAGACTTCAGCAGCTTCCCCCACCTGCGGTGGTAATGCTTGCAAGGACGTATGACATTTTGGCACCAGACAGATTCTTATGTCTAAGCTCGGACGCTGTTTTATATTGACARTGCAAATCTCTCAGAATGAAAAAACTCTTAACTAATACAGTTCAAATCAAATTTAAACCAATTTTTATTGAGATAAAAATACAATATAAAAAAGAGAAAAATCTCTTTCCAGGCAGATGTGGGAGGTGTGGACAGGTGAGATGGGAGCAGAGCATGAGGAGCCCACCTAGATGAGAGGTGACCTGAAGAAGGTAGACCCAAGTGATGGTGGCAGGCAGCTGGTGCTCCATGCTGCAAACGATGGTGAAAAACCTGCCTTGTCCCAGCCACTGTGACCTGGGGAAATTTCCCTCCTGACCCTAAAGGTAGCGATTGGCTTTACACCAAGCACGAGAGCAGAAATGGCACAGTCCATGGGGCCTCCTGGTGTGGTCCATGCATGTGGCCATCACAGTGGCCTCCTGATGTCCTGGATCATCTGAATCATCACCATGAGGAGGCTCAGGAGAATCAGGTTCAAGCCAGACAATTCCTGACTATTCATTGTCTTTGGTATCCATAGTAGCCATCACTTTAACAGGGTCTATTTGAGTAGACCATAGTAAATGATCCCTACGCATGTGAGAATTGGCTGTGATCTGAGGCTGCAGTTCTGATTCTAAGAACCTGTTTTGGTTTTCTAGCTGCATACATTGTGTTTTATACATCTTGTATTCCCACCACAAACTGCAGGTTGCTGTTCCTCTCCCTCCYTCACATGTAGGGCTGAATGAAGTAAATAGTCTCTAAGTCTCTYTGCTAGATGGAGCACGGCGGAAGGACACACAGGAGCTCTGTCATTAGTTGACTCCTCTGTGCCGTAGGAGGCTGGGATTCAATTCCTTCTTTTRCTGAGAATTCTTGAACATGCTGCAAAGCTTTCCTTTTTTGCCCTGGAGCTTGCAAGGCCATGAAAAGGATGTGTGCAACTAGTGCAGCCATCCGAGTATTCAGCCACAAAAAAAACCCCAATGTCATGAGAAATCTTTTCAACAACTATTTATTGCAAAACTAATTCAGATATTTAAGGGCTTGTTTTCTATGGATTCTCCAATTCATTGCTACCTTAACACTGTAAAAAACACTTGCTTGTCTAGTTTTGAGTMTGTTCTCAGCAAGGAAATGAAGCTTTATTAGGCATTCCATTATAAAAAGTTTTTTCCATGGGAAACAGATGCAAGCTACCAAATCACATCCCTTTACACACAGGAAAATTGATTTTGAAGTGAGGTTTTCTGAGAACTACCAGGCTACAAACCTGATTTATTGTGTGGCCCTAGCCCTCCAATCTGTAGTATGTATTAAAATAGGGAGCTACCTGAAAAACGCAGAATTTTTCATATCAGCAGAACATCCATTTTTCTGAGTAGGGTATAAATAAAGCAGCCCAAATATGGAAGCTTCCAAACTTGTAGRATTCCCAGTCCTTTTATATTTGCATTTTGTATTTCTGTATTGCCTTTTTTTTTCCTTTCCCATTTTCTTTGTTTCCTCCTTCATGTATGATAAAATTAATCCTTTGKAAGGCAGGGTGATTCATCTTTAGGACCAATTGTCACTTAGTTTTTGTTGTCTGATGATCTCTTTACCTACAGTTTGTTTGCAACTGAGAAACGTGTACTAACCGCATGGTGAATAATACTCCCCACGTRTCTTTCTAGATAAGAATGTTGCCCAGAAGAACCACATCATTATMGATCCTGGGTATTTATAGATATTGTTATGAAGATTCCCAGATGTCAACACCACAGAGCTGGAAAGCACTTCTAAAAGTAGAGCCTGAGTGAAAAATGCATTGACAGTAGATGATTTAAAATAGACACTTGGGATGATCGGTACACCCAGTTATAGAAAATGTATTTGTAAAGTGAATGAAGTGAAATAATATTTAAGCCTGCTATGGTGCATCTTCTTGAATACTTCACTACATACAAAGAACTGGGCAGTTTTTAGAGGCAATATCCCTGTTTCAATGTTGCRTCCATTTATAAGTACCATCTTCAAAATGAATACTAGTTCTTTTTGCCTCATGTACAATTTTCACCATGTTCCATAACACAGCTTATCCAATAACTTCTGGATATGATGCAAGAAAGCATGTGAAAACTCTTAAGCCCCTGGTGTACATGATGCTATCTAGCTTCTCGGCTATCCTCCTTAAACTCAGAAATTTCTCTCACTTTAAATTTTAGTCAGCTGAAAGAAGGCAGAAAATTGTTGATTTGGGTGGGGGGTGGGAATTATCTTTCCTTGAAAAAATACAAGAATGCCTTTTCTGGTTTTCATTCTTTTTGGTTACAATTTGTTTAGGATGTACTTCCATTTGTATTTGAAAGTCATTTGATGCCCATTATCTGATGACTCTTTTTTWAAAAAATATCATTCCATCCTTAACTTTCTAGTAAAGTTGGTATTTGCATATTTACAAAAAAAACCTCAAGCATGTTGACAGTGTGAATTAACTGGTTGAAGAAATGACAAATAAAGCCCAAAGTCTYTTCAGTTCAGTTGCTAAGTGGCCAAGGCGGTACAGGACAAACAAAGTTATTGATGGAAAGGGACACTGGCAGACAGGAACCTAGGTTTTCATCCCAGTTCTGCTGATGATGTTTTACTTACTTTGCTTCTCTGTGCCTGGATCCCCYTCACCCTTTATGTAGTTAGGTTAGATTTTGGATTCTTAGATTTTTGTATTTTAATGTACAGCTTCCTTACTGTGTATACATAGCCTATCACAAGGAGCCTCTGCTCTCCAACARGGCCTTTTAAAGCCTGCTTAAATGTAACGTAATGTAATATAACAGCATCCTCACTCTAAATCTCCAGGATAATATTAAACGTGTACTAAATACGAATCCAGCGTTTGATGCTGGCTTGAATTCAATTAATCCAATAAGTAAAGATACAGTGCAGAAAAACAGATTCAGTAAGGCAGACTTACTGTTTCCAGAAAAATATTTACAGAAACACATGGGAGTATTGAAACTCTGGTTCTACTGCATACATTCAAACACCATCACCTTGATCGAGGGGGAGATGTGTAGGGGTATGCACGTGTGTATCAAAGCTGCCAGCCAGGCAGCCCACCTCCAGCAAGGCCCCAGTGCCCACCAGAGCTTGGCCAGGCACGGCGTGAGAGCTCAGACCGGTGTGAAAGCGTACGGCCTCTCTCCTACGTCTCTCAGAAATGAAGGCAGGGAAACGGCAGTGCAAAACCATACAGGCCAGGTGCTTGAGCAGAATAGGATGAGTTGAGGGTGGAGCTTGGGCTAGAATCACAAGTTTCCAGACTGCTAGAGTCAACCTGAAACCTTAATTCATCTTACTATRATTTTAGGTTTGAATATTTTTCCCTGCTATATAAACCGTAGCTGTATACAAAATTTTAAAAAGAAAATATAAAGCCAGTGATTAAGATTTGAAGGCCAGATTTGGTAAGGAGAAAACCCCCAACATTTTTAGAGAGCCTTCCTTTATAAAAGAAAAGGCATATTTCTGAAAGAATTGTCACCCAGATTGTACAAGGAAGCCCAAGACCCTGTAGCATTTTAGCTTTTGCCAGCCTGGGCCTCTCTGCTTTCATGAAGTCTCTTTCAAACTGAGCTGCCATTTGCTCTGCCRGATTTTTGTTTTTTCCTTTTGTCCTGTTCAACTCAAATTCTCAGGTGGTTTCACGATGACGAAACAGTTCTACTCAGCCAAAGTGGAGAACGGCCAAAATACCCAGATAAAGAGATTTTCAGATGACCTGGGGGAAATTCATTATGCTGAAGGTACATCATTATTTTCAGCAGCATTTTGTGAAGTGGAACAGGCAGTAGGTGATTATTAATCATAGAAACATCAGCACTTTGGCTCTTCTATGCAACCTTTCCTCCTCTACTTTAGTATGTTTTTTCCCTACAGTCACGCTCACTCCAGGCTATTAGTCTTAGACTTATGCTGTACATACTATCTCAGCATTGACAGTGATGTAGATGTTTCCTCTGCAAAACTAAAGCAGAGGATGCTGCTGTTGTACAAAAGCAAGCAATAATGCTATTTTAACCCAGAGCACTGAGAATGCTACAACCCACAGAGCAGAAGTGTGCTATGATTAAATATTTTTTTCCACTCATATAAAAGAGAACTCATTCTCACTTACAGTCTAACCTTTCCTTGGTCTTATCTGCAAGTTAGATGATAAATTAGCCTTGATGGTATCTGGAAAATGGGACAACTATACTTATTTGTGAGCAGTCACTTATTTGTTCTCTTCTGCAGTGTAAAGTCCACAGATTAATGCCAGTGAATTGCATACTGCTGTTTAAAGGAGAAATTAGAGCAGAAKAGAGAAATATTACAGAAGAGAGGTTAGATTTTTCTGGAGAGCCTTTGTTAAATCATAGTATATTTAAATGCAAGTTTTATTTAAAGAGGACMAAGTAATACAGAAATCCACCTCTAGGAACCTGACTCAGAGCCACACTCTGACTCTGACCATGAGAAAAGAAGAACAGAAGCATCTCATACARGTTTCCATGTACACACTGCAAATCCATCAGTAATGGTTGGCTATTGGTTTTGGAGGAACCTAAAGGATTAAAATACCTGAATCTAGAAGATCACAATGGTGGCATGTACCAAAAAGGAAAAAAAAGTGACTTTCGGTAGTAACAAGCAGGGTACAACTCTGGCTTATTTAACCCAGAAAATACCGTGTCAGCCATCTCTGTCAGAGAGAGCATCAACTGTCCCTGTTGCAATGAGCTCAGGTCTTAACAACTTTTACCAAGCAACAATTGTAAAGATCCAGCCACCTGTATACTAGCTACTTTGGGACAGTGAAATACTTGTGCTACGTCAACTATACTATACTTTTTAGGCTGTTTCAACCTACTTACATTAATTGTCTAGAAATCAAAACTATTAGACCTAAACTGTAATTGCTCTTCTGGCATTGAAAGTCTATTCTTCTTTCATGCACAGTGCTCGGAGACTGATTTGTCCCTACAGAGCTTGAATTTTAGCAAAAGATGAGAGAAAYTAGTAGACAGCAAGAGACAACAATGTCCTAAGAGTAGATGTGCTGCAGCCTTCCTCCCCTGCCCCCATAAGCCAGCTGTTTTAAATAGACATTTGAACACTAGGTAGTGTAAATATGAGTTTCGCTACAGATGATAGGGGAATGGGCAATTTTCCACAAAGGAGCTCCCTTCACTGGTATTATTTCTAAATCAAAGTTCAGGCTTTGCAGTCTGCAAGCAGATTGGGTCATTTGATGACCAAGGGGTTCCTCATGAAATCCAGAGTGGGTTCCCAGTGTACATGCACGCATTTGTTTATCCCTGAAAGCTGAAAAATATCTAATTTCAATAAACCACAATATCCTATGCATTCCCCAGTCATTTTGCCTGAAAAGAAGAATTAGGTCACTAGCAGCAGTGAGAAAAATCATAGGAGCAACATAGCGAAGCAGCACCAGGTGAGATGGCCCATAAAGTAAAGGAAAGCATACGTGCGCCGAGCTGCTGCGTAATACAGGGGCTGGAACCTGAYGTCGTGGACTGACACTTTCTCAAATCACAGCAGGATTATCTCAGTCAAGACAGAGAATTCATTCCCCACCACCAAAAAAAGAGGAGGATGTTTGGGTGTTTTGTTTGTTTTTCGAACGGCGCTTCTGGATGACAGCTGTGTCTGCTCTCTCCATCSTAAGAGTGCAGTGATAAGTAGTGACGCAAAGACCTGTAAGGAAACGAGCTCCCCCTCCCTCCCCCCTGCACCCCGACCTCCTGTTGCGCATCGAYATCGATGTGCGCATTTCAGAAGAAGGCAAAGTGATATCCAATTTGTCCGGTAAGTGTTTTCTCCTCTAGAGCCAGATGTAATTGAATATTGGGTGCATAAGCAATTCYACTATCTAAATTGCATACAATTTGTTCTTAAAAAAAAAAAAAGAAAATTGATTCAATTCTGCTGTTGTGCCCTATTTGAGTTAGGTTAATTAAGCCGGTACCATTAGTTGGGCGGAAAGGAGTTTTCTTCTGCCCAGAATAAGCAGGGCTGGGAGATTTGTGCCTTATATCTTCTTGGGATGATCAGATAGAAATGTAAAATCAGAAAGGCAGCTTGTGCTTGTCTACTGTGATTGAACTTAGCTTGACAGCTGGCCAGCCTAATGGTAAATGTGCCAATCACGATAAAAGCTGGGCAATTAATCAGAGCACGGCAAGGACATGGTGTTACCAGTGCTGAAAGCAAGCAAAGGAAACCTTCCCGCATTACAATACATACTTTCCTCCCCTAGGGAGCTTTTGTGATACCTATTATGGAAATGTTTACTTCGGTAACACTGGGGGGAAATGATGCAGTGAYGCTGCTAATGGTTATAGCCTTGATTTTTTACAACATAAGCAAGCAGTTATCTATACAGAGGGACAGCAGTAAAAGTATTTCCTACCTCTTCTGTGATGAGACTCATAAGAAAACTTAAACCAGAAAGGAATACACAGTATAATTCAGAAACTGACCTACTACAGCGAGGAAAGACCTTTTCCTATTAAAGTCAGAGGGATTTGGATATGGCTAATAATTAGGAGACACCTTTTGGTCAGCTGTAATAATCCACAGAATTAAAAGGACTGCTGTTAAAGCACAAGAGCTTCCAGCTAATACTTCAGGTAAAAAGCTACCAGTCTTACGCCTTAACCGTGGCTACTTACCAGATTTTTATTTTAGTTTTTGGGTAGAAATAAACTGTCTACTTAAAGGAAGAAAAAGCCTCTTGAAACAAAGGCCTGGGAAGCCTCGGTTCAATATCCAACTCCCAGGCAAGTCACCTACACTCTCAGAGAAATATCTGGAAGGAACCGCAGCAYGTGCCGCAGCCCTTAGCGCACACCCCGACGCCAAACACCGGCTCGGCCCCTCCGCAGACAGACGGGGTCCTGCCCTGAGACCAGCCGGCGGCTGGCGGGAGGCCGCGCGTAGCATCAGCAGCCGGCCAGCGGAGAGCTGAATGAGGAAGAGGAGCGGCACAGCCTTGGAGGCAAGGGCAGGGAGCCCGCCTGGGCGCTGCTCAGCTGGCACAGCCCGGGGTGGGAGAGGATGTGTTTTGAAAACTGAACACTCCGCGTGTATTCAGTCGTGCTAGCGCTGGATTTTGCTGCCTGTGGGTATAAGGACATTTACTGACTTGATAGGTGTGTTGTTTTTCTGCACAAAAATTACACAGACTGATACAGAGCAAATTTACAGCAGCGTTTCRTGTTTCACCTGGAATCACTGGACCTTGGGCTCATGCTAAGCCATTTCCAAGCTATAGGAAGACTCTCATGTGAAGAGATCTCTGWTATGGATTCATAGCCTCTAAGGCCTGAAGGAATCATTTTCACAAGCCAGGTGGGTATCCCGCAAAGCCCAGACTGCAAAATGCAGGTCCATGTGTGGGGACCTTGAACAAAACCTCCCRTCTCTTTTGTTAACAAGCAACTGAGCTTGGACCTCCTAAAGAAAAAAAAATAAATCCCATTAAGAAAATCCAGCATGGTACAACCCTTCACTAGCTGATGACAGAAATAACAGATGACAGYTACGAAGCGGAGGGCTCTGTCCTCAGAAATAAAACACTGTCATTTTCATAACAGCAGAAGGGACCCCAGCTATCAGTGAGCCACGTTTCTCCCTTGTTGAACAGAGGGAGCGCACTTAGCCATATATAAACTCAGAAGACGACAGCTCACAGACAAATTACATGAGGTAATAAAAAAAGTAACAGGGAACTGCCTGCCGGGTGTCATGAGCAAGAGCTAGGCATTTCCAGGAGCATCAACATTCAGCTGCCCGCCCCACTGTAAAACTATCTAGGAATGCCAGCTGCTGCTGCTGCCGCCCAGTGACGTCGGACAGACTCAGCCATGGCAGGGGATACGTACAGAAGACGTGCCCCTTCTGACAGGTACAGCGCCAAATGCCCATGCTTCGCATGCATGGCAACAGCAAACTAAAAAAAAAAGAGTGTGGGAATGCAGATGGAGAGGGAGCAGCRTGCACGCACACGTACACACACGCACACAGAGCCTCTTACAGGCGCATTCCCAGTTTGCTCTCACACATGAGAAGTTCAGACAACCTGCACTGGCACTGGTTCCAGGCAAGCCCTAAGGCTGTGGTAACTTAACATCAGAAAAAGCAAATRCACTTCAGCAGCGCATAGCTCGCTTTGCTCACTGCTGGAACATGGATTCAGAGAGTTAATTTTTCTGTGTGGGTTTTGCAGGCAATGCATTTTAGCAAAACAGTAATTCACAATGCATTTGGAGAACTCCTTACAAGAACTCCTTACAAGAACGTAACATCTCCTCAGCAAGGACGCTGGTGCTTTTCCCGCAGATGGAGCCCTTGCTCAAGGCAGCCGCCCTGCGCGCTGGCTGCACCCCGCGCCGGGGGAAAGCCAGTCTGCTGCAGAGCTGGGTTTCAGCTGCTCCTTCTCTTGGTCTTATCAGATTGCGATTTTTTTTTTTTCACTCCGGGAGATTTATATTAAATGAGCTGGTTTTATTAGCAAATTCCAGGAGAAGCCAGGATCGTGGGGAAGTGTAGAGCGGGACCGGCAGCTCGCTGTTGGCCTAACAGGGGGTCAGGATCACAGGGGGACTTGAAAAAATGTTAGAAGAATGTAAGCAGAGTTGTGAAGTAATGGTGGCTTTTTTTGCCAGGGAAAGATCCGATTCTGCAAGAACCTGTAAAATCTGATGAAGTTTTGATCCCATTTCCTATCGTTACTTGCGATGAGCTGTTGACCTTTCTGTAAGATGCATTTATGGACCGGCCTGTGCTTGCACAGGTGAGGGGTGTGTTATAGTTTGCCATCCATACAAGAGGAATGGTGAGTGGTTGAGCACAGCAAGCCATGTCTCCTGGAAAGAGCCAACACAAATCTGCAAATGCCATTTTCCCCTAAAACACTGCAGGTTTCAGATTTTGTTTTATCCTGAACTAGGAGAAAACAATTTTAAAAGTGTTCGCAGAGTAGAGCTATACATCCAAATGAATCATGCTAAACCCAGTAAAATGATACATGTTGATGAACTCCAAATGTTTGGAAGCTGCTATCATTTCATTGAATTGTTTTTAAGTGTTTTTGTTCAAACAGTGAACGGAGACATTTTTGGAGGGAGGCTGGTCAGGTTGGTCAGGACGCAGGTCAGACTCGGAAGGACAGGAATGTAACACAGGTTTTAACCAACCCAAAACTTTWAAAAAAAAAAAGTTTCTAAATTGTTTTGAAAATATTTTGGTTCTGTGTCAGTGAAACTGATCTCATTTCACAATTCAAGGAGAATTAAATAGTTTCATCTAAAAAAAATTTTTTTTCAATAACAAACCCAGCAATATTTTTGATCCCAAAGCACCACATTGCTTGGCTGCCAGTGCAGCAGAGAACTAGATTATAATACTGAGACAGATGTTATCAATAATAGCAGGCCAAGAAATAACGTCTCAGTATGAGAGAGTCCTCTGTATTTTGAATCTGGTCAGGCTATGAGGAAACACAACAGCATTCCAGGAAAATCAAGAGCTGTKACATTAAGTAATGTCACTACTCAGAAAATATGATGAAGATAAATGCATGTACTGAATATACCCACTTTCATACTGRGTGAGCAATGAAGTCTGGCCTCCACAACTATGACACTTTGTGTGACCCTACAAAAATATGTAGTTATTTATGATACAGAACCATGAACTCTTCATTGATTTGGAACTGAACCTCCCAGATTCTCACCTGAACCTCACCTTGAATGAATCCGACAAAACCTGTATACTCCTTTTCTTCAAGAAACAAAGGATTCAAATGAGTCGCCACATGCCAACAAATCTCCAGCAAAGGAAAGGTTGTTCAGACTGCAAGGATCCGCTCAAGGACAACTGTCTCCAGACAGCAGGTCTTTAGAAGAAGTCTCCCTTGCTCTCAGAGGTGCTGTCTTTCTCAGCAAGACACAGGCAGCAGAAAGCCCTCAGACCAATTTTGCAAGAAGAAAGAAATGTAAACAGTAGTATCTAATTTTCAAAATTGACATGAACACTGAGGAGCCATGCAACCAGAATACTTCTTATRTTTATTCTGTTTGCTATTTGGCACTTGTATAATTTGGTATTTTAAATATAAGGTATCTTGTCATGGGTGACATGATTTTTCCTAGTGATTTAAACTGCCCATTATGAGCAGGGACTGTTATAGAAGCCATAGCTTTTAATCTACCACTGTTGTCACAATACGTGGCTTTATTTACGGTAAATTCTACTACTTAAGTGAGATAGAAATTTGATCACCTTGTTCATTAAGAAAATTTAATCTTATTAGAAAGGATGAAGAAGGAGAGATGGGAAATTTTCTCTGCAGAATAAACCTATTAACACCTCCTCCTTACAAAATAAACCAGGATAATCTTTCTGCCTGTTATGAGGATAGAAAAGGCATCCCTAGCTTTTTATTTAAATAGGCACTGTTGCTTAGCAACGAGAGCTGATATTGTCTTCAATGAGTATCACAAACACCGCGATTCAGCACAAACATTTATCATTTTCACATGAGTCAGTCACCTTGGGTAATGATCCAGGATGACTGYTTTACAGGAAAACGTTCACGCTCAAAACAAAAGTAAGTTAATTTCATGCTGTCATCAGCTGCTAGATTTTTCCGCACAAACCAGCTTTTACTTGCAAAGGATCTATCAACTGTTGTAGCTACTGGGAAAAAAAAATGCAAAACATTTGGGGGATAGCTTTCAGMATTTAATAGTCTGATATCATGGAAAACAAGGCTCTAGCTCCTCTTTTATACATGCAGTTAATGGTTTATGGTAAATTCTTCCTAGTCTGGCCTTCTGAGGGAAAAATAAAAAAAATTAAGGATTTCTGAGAGACCGTCAGGGCATCTGCTAGGTGGAGAGAAAATGTGTTGATTTTAAATCAAAACAAAGCAGGTAAGGTGTGAAAGCCACTGCAGAAGCAGGGAAGATGAGGGGGGAAAAAAACCCCAAAGCAAAGATACCTAGGGGACAAACAAACAGACAGAACAAAGACACTGTTTAATAGCAAACTATTTAGTGCTGAAAAAACGGGCAGCAGTGCAAATTGTCATTACCTTGTAGAACATAAYGCAGGAAAAGAAACCCAGGACAACACCTGCAACACCTTGAAGTGTCTGGGCGCGCTGCAAACAGACGTTACGCAGCTGGCAGCAAGGGCCCCTCGGCACGGCAGCCTGYGCTGTGGCCCCTGCTTCAGAAACTCGGCTGGCTGCAGGTCTTCRTCCCTCCCTGCCTCTGCTCCTCCCTCACACCTGAGGTGTGCGGCGGGGGAAAGGGAGGAAGGCGGGGACACTGAGCCCGCCCGGAGCTCGCCAGGCGGAGGTCCCCGGGCAGGGGATGAGTTAGGACCCTCCCGCACGAGGCTCTGGGTCAAGGCCAGAGGTCAGACAAGCCCCGCAGGTCTTGCCCGATGCCGCAGCCCCGGCAGCGCCCTTGGCAAGGCACGCTGAGCTGCGCACCCTCCCCTGCGCCGGGCTGCAGAGGAGCCCGCACGTAACCGCAAAGTGCAACCGGCTCCATGTTTCTCCCCATGACCCCAGGGCCCAACATAACGTGCTGTTTCTTCAGCAGCTAAATGGCAGAACCTAAAGCAGAGCGGGGCTGTGTCCTCGCAGCTATTTTAGGTGTTGGGATGTCCTCAGCGATTCCCAGGCGTCCCCTTCAGCTGGGGATGGAGCCGGTGCTGCAGTTTGAGGTGACTTCTTCCTTCAAATCCCAGAGAGGGGCCCAGAGACCGTCAGCAAAGCCCGGGCAGTAAGAGCTAAGATGTCTGACTTTTTTTTGTCTTATTTTAAACATCAGAAACATTTCAGTTTTGAAAAGGAAGCCCGAACTGTCCTTTCCCCAAGAGTAAATATTTGCACAAAAATTGCGGCAGCCAGCATTACAAAACGATCATACCCTCACATGACAGTCATTTCTATACTTGCCTGCACAGTCATTTGTGGTTTATTTTTTGTGTGTTTGTGGCCCAGTGAACAGCCTGTCTGACCTTAACCACAGACATCTTCCCTATAACTTTCGGAAGCATGTTTGCCTAAGTAAGGACAACCAAAGGCATCTGAGATGCCTGATGGCATCTGCCTGGCCTCCCTCTGCCGATGCAAAAGGGCACAAGTCTTCCTCGGGGACTGTCTCGTCCCTGCCAGTCTTCTGTGGATGTCTTGGATACCCTTGCGCATCTTCAATGGCATCCAATACCTATGTTTTGACAACTAAATTGAGCCTTTGGTCTAACACTTTTCCTGAAACTCCGGCTCTAATAAGGAATAAATGTAGGCCGGCAAAAGTGCCAGGAATTCACAGATGTGTGGATTCCTTCGCAGCAACAGGTTTCCCTGCAAATTGCTGCTCTATACTACTATAATTTTCCCCAATATGAGTCTACATTTATATTAAGCTGTAAGGGTATTACAGGAAGAACACCTTATTAAAAAAAAAAAAAATTCAGGCTGAGATTACACAGCAAAAAGTAGCTATTGATGACCTTAGAGAAAACCCAGAATAWGGTTAAACATCAGCAGTGTTGTTTATACCTTTTATCTACACACTGTGTATTAAGGGGCAAATTGAGCAAAGCTCTTAAACACATGAAGTATTGCAGCACTATAGGCAAATTCTGTGGAGAAAATTAAGTGAAGCCCAGGAGTTTTTCAAAGTGTCTCAGTGCTCTAAGATCAGCACAGTAATTCCGTATGCACGKTTTTTTTGTTGTTTAACGTGGGTGACTTCAGAGATGCACGGAGCAAGGACTTGTCCCTCTCATAGTGCCATAGTTCCCTCCTCCCGCTTTGCTTCCATGCATTGTCGATGCTCTGTGCCCTACAGAAGAGCACCCTAAACAACCAAACATATCTGTTGGCCTCAGAAGAGAATGATAAGAAAAAAAGACATGATTCCCCATCTTCTTAACTCTGTTTTTACCTTAGGTTGATAATGGTCTTGCCTTTCCTATTTTTCTCCAGTTTTCCCTAAAAGCAATATTAAAGAGTTAAGTTCTCCAACACTCAAGTCTTGGTCCAGTCGTTCATTCAAGTGAGTGCATTTGGGGCATTTGTCTGAAAACCTGGGTGTACTTYGACATCCAGCCACGAAGAGAATGGACTCATTTTTTCCAATCTTGGCAAGACGAGCACTCTTAAATCAAAACAACTTAGTCATATTGTGAAAGCTGAAACCCTTGTGAGTTTATATTCCTTGCTGTGTTTGGGTATTTGTGTGGGCCCAGGGCCAGAAGTAGGCAAAGGGTTTGAAGAAGCAGAGAAGGGGCTTTGGATTGCCGATTTGGACAGCATTTCTGCCTCCTCCAGATAAGTCTGGGAATCACAGCTTAGTGACTGTACAGTTTGTACCAAGTCTATGATGTTCACTGGTCATGCTCTGGCTCCTGGGCATCTAAAGGAGATTAAATTTTGATGTCAGACATCAGAGCCAGTTGTTTCAAGACTGCTGAATACCTGACCGAGCAGTCAACTGCCTTTACACAGCCTCTTGCATCTGAAATTATCACTACAACTGGCAGGCCCTTTTAAAAATTAATAAAGGGAAGCAGAGATGCTTAAACTTCTTTGGCTGAGCAGAGGCTACAGGCAAGTTCTGGTGTTGATTATAAAGATGCAGCACAGCTGTCTTCTTAAAGAAATCAAGAGGTTTCTTGATTTCCCAAAGTCTTCCTGTAGATGAGAGGAGTGAGGGAGACCTGAAAAAGCAGCACGTCTCTGTGACCAGCTTCCTGACTTGCAAGAGTTAACGGGAGCACAAAATGCTCTCCTTCCCCTGGTCTCTCTTCCAAATACAGAGATGCTTTTGTTGCAGGCCTGCAGCAATAGGGCCTAAATACTCATGGTACTAAGCCCCTAGCAAAATTTCAAGTGCCTACTCCCATGAGAGTCAATAGATGAGGATGTTAGCTTCTGACAAGACTGGGTTTTGCACACTGGAGCGTAAGGATTTTAGAAAACAAGGTGCCAAAAAATACTTAATTTGAAGGACCTTGATCAACTCTGAATAACAGCATCGCAAGCAAGAAGTGAGGGTGTGCTCTRTGTCAGGGATCGGCTGAGGAAAATATCAAAATTTGAAAGCAGTTGCTGACAAAAGGTCCTTGTAGCTGAACAGTCTGTCTGACAGTAGCCAAAAAACAGATGCCTAGAGAGAAGCACAAGAATAGAGCAAGCATGTTTTCCCTGCRTAGCCTGCCAGTCTCCAACACTTTGTGCCTCAGGCGTTTCCCGAGCCAGAGGTTGTCTGTTGTATTTAATAGCTGCACACAGACTTCTCTTCCACAAACTTGTCCAGTCTCTTTTTAACCGATGTGAACATTTAGGATCCACAACACCCTGTGGCAAGAGTCCAAGGCTTTAACACATGGCAGACAAAGAACTACTTCAATTTGCTATGGTTCCATTACCTGCTGGCTTCACTTGATGCCCTCTAACTTTTTTTTTTTTAAACTAGTAGTCATGGTAAACATTCAGTCCCTTCATTCTTTAAGCCGTCTGTGATTCAGTGACCTTTGTCATACCTGTCATATCCCACCTTACTTACCTCTTTTCCAGACGAAGCATCCTAGCCCACACTGCGATGCCAGACACAGAAGCTGTCCTCAAACCTTTCCGGGTGCCCCCAGCACCCCGGCCTGACAGGGGCCCCCGTATATTTGTTGACCCCATAGGAGGATTTCTTGTAGAAAAGCTGTGTTGCTTCTTCCCTACGGGCATGTTTATCCATGTGCCCGCTATATGTGATCTTTATGATAGCTTTCAATTTACTCTCCAGCTTCACAGGACCACATTTGAGTCCTGAGGGAGAAAATATCTTTTAAGCAAGAGATTTCACATTACCATTTGCAGTTCAGCTTTCAGCCCTGAATTCCTTTACTCTCTTTATTGGAAGTTTTGATGCAATTTTTCCTTGCTTTTTCTTATTTTTTGGCAGTGGAAAGGGAGGCTGCTTTATCATGCTCTCAAATTTAACCTGCCAGAGGTTTACGACCTCCAAAGTTCAGGCTGCAAGGCCCTCTCGTGTCTTCATCAATTTGCCTTACAAAAAAGCAAACCAGCRTTCAGAAATCAGACATCCCTCCGATCTGAAGATAATCCAGTCTCACAGTGTGTTTGAATGAGCTTCCCCTACAGACGGTAAATACCAAGCAAGTCTGAAAGACCRTTACTTAAAAAAAMCCAAACCAACAAAAAAAAAACCACCCTCCATCCCTTCTCTCTTTACAAAAATAAGCTGGAGAGCCTGGAGTCTCTTAGCATGTGCCTGTGTTGCGTCTTCAACCTCTCCTCAGGTTATCAGGACACGGTTGCCTCTGCCTTCTCACAGCTCCATTTGCTGCTTCTGAGCAGTCCCGGCACAGTGCAAACTCTTTGGAGAAAATCAGGCCCATCTGGATGCCAGGAGAGCCCCTGCTGCAAAACCCACGTTTTTAAGAGGAGCCCCTGAGCCCTCTTCTCCCCATTCTCTCCCTGGCTTACGACAGGGCTCCAACAGCCCCTGCAGTATGGACCCCTCACCTGGCCACACCACACCAGGCAGACTTTCCACTCATTTGCAACTCCAGTATCTAACAAATGGCATTCAAATTAAAGTGCCAAACACCTGACATGGGGCCCGGCATGCCCCAGGGCACCCCAGAGCCCCCTCCCAACTGGCCAGAGCTTCCCTCCCTCTCAGACCCAGCTCCACCGGGAAGGACAACATTCCTTATCCCTTTTCGCTGATGAGATGTTGACAGTGGGCTCCTTGCTTTAAGACTTCAGGTCCCCCTACACACGCCACCATGCAGAYGCTGTGATGCCACAGTGGCAAGAATGCACTGTTGTAAAACCCTTCCCAGGTTTTCCATTGCATCCCAGGCTGTTTCAGGCAGCTGTATTTCCAGAACATTCTTCTCTGTCCTGACAGAGGAAGTGCCTCCCCGCTTCTTCCCTTCCCCAGCTGCGCAGCTCTCCCATTACTGCCACATGCCAGGCAATTCCTCGCTTGCTTGAGCTTTCCCTTCCCTCTCAGCTCTGGAAAAGGCAGCGGGTCCCACCACAGTGCTGCAGGTACAGGAATGCAACGCCAGAGAGAAAATAAGCCAACCCAGTGCTGCCCCAGCAGTGTCACTGGGCCATGACCTGCTATGTTATGAAAACTCACCAGCAGCCAGTCTTATGGCAAGCAGTGAAAGCCATTGTGGCTCATGATAGATGTATGCCTGATTTTCTACTACGCTACTTTAACAAAGACGATTTTAATGATGTGATTATGTGGACACCCCCCCCCCCCCTGCAGCTGATTCATCTTGTAGTTTTACATATCACTGTAAGAACAAGCATTGGAAAGCATCATATCTGCTGATGTTCACGCATGGATTTCCCACCTCCAGTGAGAAACATGAGCAAGATTTGGCCACGGAGTGGTCACTGACTTGCAGCAATCACCTCACTTGGAGTGCCTGCCAAGTAAATGGCCTTACTCCTCCTATTAATACCGAGCCGTTCATTGTTTGTGTTATCCATGACGACGTARGCAGAATACCTCAGACTCTCGCAGGAGCTTGGATAACTCCCCGAGGGCAGAAGAGAAAAGGAAAGGACAGTATGGAGAAAAGGTCACAGCTCTACTACATTCCCCAAAGCAGGTGTTGAAGCTAGAGTTTGTTCCTATAATTTATGCCCAATAAAATGGAAGATGCTTCAGGCAGTTAAGGAGTGAATCACTATAAAAGTACTGACGCTGMTGTGGATGGGTATTTTCAGACCCTCAGCAGCCAGTCGCGCATAAGATCTGAGCTCTGACAACTGTTGTGTTGTTGACATATTGTTGACATATGTTGTTGACATATGTCATGTGTTAGGCAATTCTATTTCCATGCTGAAATGCAGGTAGCCACTCTGCAGTGTCATGTCACAAAAGACACATCAACAACTGTAATACCACACGAGATACATGACCATAAAATAATCAAATACAGTGTAATTCAAGTACAGAAATAAGCTCTATTCTTCAAAGTGTTTTCACAGCATACAGTAGACTAGGAGCAGACAACTACAGCAAAATTTGGGTGTCAGAAAAATACAATTTTTTATTAATAAATATATAGAAATATTTTTTCAATTGTCCCGATAAAGACTTAGGGTATATCCTTTATATGACAAGTGATAAAGCTGTGAAAACACTTGATAAGGCAAATTATAAATGATAAATTAGATACATTTATTTTTTATAGCTAGAAATTCAGTTTTTCTAAAGCTCTGATGTCTATCTGCTGAGGCAATTGTGTGAATGAAGTATATTCAAGAAGTAACGGAAACTTCTCAAGAATGGCCATTTACTTAATTTTAAAAAAATATTTTAGGAGCCATCAAAGACAGACAATGCAACATGAAACTGTCAAGAAAATTCATTCCTTTTGGCACAAATCCCTCTCTGCATTCTCTCTCATCTTTTTAAGATGACTTTTTCCATCTTTACCATTTATGCGAGCTTGAGGCTACAGCATGCAATGTTTCTTTAAAAAACAAAGGAAAACTAAACTATTCTAACCCAAAGAATACAGTATCTTTAGTCCTAGAAGGAATGGTTAAGATTTCTGTTCTGCGTTAAAAGTATCAGGTTCATTTATAAAAGCTTGTATTTTTTTTTCTTTTTTAGAAAGATCCCTCCTTCTGGTCCCTCTGGTTCTCTCTCTGGTGCCTGTTTAGTAACGTTTATATTTATAATGGCTTAATTTGACATATCTATGGCCAACTGGACTGTTGCACTCATAATAATTTTTTAAATCTGTATTAGCAGAGCCTACTTGGAAAAGATTTCCATTAACTAGTTTAAATCTCAGACGTGCCTCTACGATCATCCAGAGGACAAGGGAAAAATGACCTGACGTTTCTGTCCAGTTTTGACAGAAGACAAAAACAGAGGAAAAATCTGCTCTGAAGCATACAGCTGTACAGCAGGGGTGCATGAAAATAAACATCTCTCAGCTATTTTATGGAGAAAATGGATTTAATCTGTGTAATAGCAGGCAGTAATGCTGTTCAGTTAAATGTATTTTTGTTAAGCAAAGTTTGAATTCTGATGTCTACTGCCTGGCAGTAACTTGAACCTGTTATGATGATTATTATGCCCTTTAACAGTCATCAAAAGGGCACAAATTTGGCCCCACACTGACGCCTGCACCTTAGCAAAGCAGAACAGCTGGTGTCACTGAAATACAATGCAAAAGGAAGAACAGATGTTACAAATTCTTGACAGACTACCTCATGCAAAGGTGTAAAGGCAGGAACAAGACATTGAGGCTGACAACATCTCAGGCCTCCGTATACATTTGTGKGTAAAGGCAGAAGTTCTGCCTGCAAAGATTTTCTGGCCTCACAAAATACAAAAAAGGGTAGATATTGGATGCATTAAATGCAAAATTACTATTTAATTTTTGAAAGGCTGTTTCAAATTTGAGGCATCCTCACTGAAACAGTTTGTCAGCCTTTCTCAGAGCCTTCGCCGAGGGAGTGTACTGTATTTACACGATGTTCAGTTAGTTTTCTTCATGTTTCTGCTCCTGCCCCAAACTTCATTCTTCAATACTTACACTTTCTCTGGCCCAACTCTCCCTGCTAAACGAGTCATACAAACTCACCTCTCTTAACCCCAGCCCCAGTTTCTTTGCTGAAAATCATTCAATCTCTTCCATCTCAGTCCCAGACCCCTTGCCCGGGAAATTTCCTTCATCCTTCTTCTTGTCCCAGTTCTCAAAATCCCATCTTTCAACCCTGCCCTGACTTTCCAGGCAGCTTCCATGTAAGTCCGATCATTTCCTCCTTCACACTGCCAGAGTGATAAACACCTCTTAGCCTTGCCAAATCTCAGCCTCGCCAGACTACAAGCTCCAAAAGATCTGAGCATGCCCCTTTTCTCCCTGGTCATGGAGTTGGAGATGTTCAAAGACACGTAACGTAGCTAAATTTGGGTGAATTTTAACTGGGAGATCGGTAAGACACATCCTTGGCCCAGAGCTGACCTCCTGGCAAGGCTCACACTTTCACTCTGAAGGCCTTAGAGGAGATGAAGAGCAATGAACCGTTTTCAAGGGAAAGGTCACCAGGAGTTTAACATGAGCAAAGTGACATTTCCTTCTAGCTTTATTTACAGAACCAGATGAACCATTTCAACTAACATTTTCAAAGCCCAGCATGGGAAGTTTCAGCACGAATAGCTAAATTGACAAAATTATAAAAACCCGAGGGCAGGTTCCTTTGCTGGGGAACGCTGGGGGAAGAGGAGCCATGCACCAACGCTGTCAGAGAACGTTTCCCCTTTAAACTAACGCTGGCAGCCCCGGGGCAGCCAGTCTGCAGTCCAAATGGTCACTATATTTCTTTTTAATGAGAGTTTGGACCTGCTTCAAGCCTAGTGCTAAAATTAGGTCTTTTACTAGCTTTTTAATTTTCCAGTTCAAAGGCTAGAAGTTTTCAGAAACCACGTAAGCCACTACTGAAGGTTGCAGTCTGGACCACGGTTCTGAGACCAAGACACCCAACAGAAGCTGGTTTGCATTTTGTAGGAAGCCAGATGAGCACAGCTCAAAAAGGCAAAAGTGTTGCACTTCACATCAATCTCATGCTGCTAATGGGGAAAATACAGTTCCATTTTTTACGAAAGCCAAGGGACCGAGAAGGATGTATACCCAGATACAGAGCTTTGGCTATGATCACAGTGCATGGTAGTTTAGATGCGCCTTTTCCAAGAGACCTCTCTCTACAGGACACAAATTATTCCGAAGACATAAACAACATGCCAGCCTGACTGATGTGATTCATCGATGCTTTGTTTGATGAGATCACCACATGCTATTGCAGAGCAGAAAAAGCCTCAGTGCCTGAGCACAGATTTTATGGTTCAAGAATCAACAGTGTTTTCACTCTGGAAATTTATAGTCTTTGTCAACCCCAAACTGGAGTGAAGGCACATCAGTCACATGTTGCAACCTTTCCAGCAAACTCAGCTCCACATGCGCTATTTCAGTTTCTTTTCTGGTCATGTCATTTTGCAAGTAGACATAGGAAAAAGGTTAAAAGTTAAAACAGGCAAGCTGTATCAATAAGTTAAATTCAAATTTTCTTGAAATAAGTAGCGGTCTCAGAGTGCCAACTCAGATCATGTAAGACTATATACTTAAAAATGTTTAGTGGAGAAAAATTACCTTTATTGTTTTCCACCAGTGCCCCCCAGAGTGGGTTTTTTAGAGCATTCAAAAGGCAACACTGCACTGGTAAGGGCTCTACCCTTTCAGTCATTCCATTTTACTTTTCTCATCAAATATGTTAACTTGCCTTTAAACTAATGCAGAGGCCCTCCTGAAATTTTTATACATGTGCTTTTTATATACTGTTTTTTTCTTTTACTCACACTTCCAGTTACTGACTATGTTTCAGGGTCAAGAAGAACCACATGAGGAAAATAAATTTTTAAAGAGACAGATAGGCAAGGTCTCATAATCCATAACAAATATTTTTTTTTTTTTTCTTTTTTAATATAGTCATCCACCTACCTGATGTTCTGATGTGCTCATTCACCTACCTACCTTTCAAGAAAAGTATTTAATCTTTTCTTTTTCACCAGAAGTTAATCAATTAGTGCAAATGACAATGCACACTCATCAGTTACCAATATATTGCTTTATTTCTTGGTAGCAAATTAAGGCTTTATAGTGAGATTTGTACAGTACAGGCCAATTTAAACATTAGAAACCTTAAAAACCATGTAGCACTATTCACTCAATTTAGCATAGCCAGAAAAGTAGCTTTTTTTTTTTAATAAACAGTTAAATGTTACTAATGAGGCCTTATATTTCATGAGTGCAAATGGCTCAAAATCCCATCATCCTCAGGTATGGGCTTAACATTTAACTATCCTCAGGGCCATTTTGAGATAAAGGATAAACAGAGAGTATAGCTGGCTCAAATAAAATATACTGTACTACTTGCTGGAGAAGAATCTCTAATTTTAAAAATACAGAAACGAAAACCAAAAAGTGATATTAAATGACCAAAGGATGGTATCACCCCCTATTAGTCACTGACCAGCAATAGTGGCAATGACAAATTCATTTTTCATGGCCCCCTTTGCTTTAGTACAATCTGATTTATAATTCAGAGCTGATGACATCCTGTATGTTAAGAAACTCAAAATTGGAGGAACATACATAAGTTACAGGAATTTTTGCAGCAGTAGGACGAGTTCCCTCTGCAGGGACATGTCCAAACCATTGCTTTTTTGTAATTTGAGAGCGCACTGCTACAAGTATTTCCTCAGCAGTTATGTATTTTTCTCGAGCATATGGATTTTCACTTCATATCAATGATTTTATTAATGTTGTCTGGAGATGATGGAACTGCTGCTTATGAAAACCAGACACAGTGTTTCCCTTCTTATGTTCTCTACCGAGACATTTATAGCGTTGAGCTGAATGTATGAATTCACCTGTCAGTCAGGCGCAGGGGGCCTGCCTGAAAATATCATCACCCTTAACGTGTCTGGCTTTCAGATCTGAGCATTACATGTGAAAATGCAGACAAACGGCTGCCAGAAAACTGTGAAGAAAGTGGCCATCAAACGACTACATGCTCTGGGGAAGGAGGCAATGAGATGCGGGAACCTCCAAACCACTCTTGCTCTTGCATGAGCAAGAGTGACCATGAGAGTACAAGGGTGTCCCAGTGTCACAGGGCAACACTGGCGTTTTAATTCCKTGTTGAACAACAGCTGTTTCTCCAGCCTAAGGGAACACACACAGAAWAGGTTTCACAAAATCTAAATCTAATGTGAATAACACTCTAAGCCCCTCCGTCCCCAGGAGTGTTACCTAACATCAGGCTAACATCTTTGAAATCTCAAGATCAGCCATCTATCCTTTGAACTGGAAGGCCACAGAAAAGGGTCAGGTTTCTATGTGTATTAAGGCATATACTGAATTTACCTCAACGCACGTGCCTGGTTTGCTCAGGGAGTGTCAACTGCAGTGGTGCCACGGCTGCTGAAGAGATACAGTGAAGGAACAAAGACAGACTTTCTGGTGACAGCCGCGCAGCACAGCAATTGGGACTGCCCCGTGCAAGCTGCTCCGCAATGCCTCAGAGAGTCCCCGGCGTACTACAGTGCTATCTCAGCTTGTTGCAGAGTTACAGCAGCTTCTCAGGCTGATTTGCTGGCTTTTCCCTTTGCCAGGCCACCAATATCTCATCTGTTTTCCTTCACTTGGGTGAATGTGTCACTGCTTATGAGGCCCAGAAGTCCCTATCTGCTACCAGAGGGTGGTATTACACATGCAGGAGAGGGCGGATTTAGAAGTGAAGGCAAGTAGCGATGATGCACGAGTGACCTGGAGGTGGGCTTTCCAAGAGAATCCACGCATGGGCACAATCTCCAGATTCACTCAGCAGAGTGCTCGGCAATGGCCAGCAGGTCTTATTCTGCATCAGTCAAGTATGTTTAAGAACATTACCCAGTATTTCCTGAGGGATTACAATGGATGACTACCAAAGAGAAACTACTTGGAGACAAGGGGATGCTTTATCAGCCATATTGGAAGAAGTTGGGGAACACAGACACATATTGCATAGTCAGCTTCATGAGCACAGCTGGAATTCAGATGTACTTGACACAGCTTAGTAGCTTTTCCAAAGGAGGGATTATGTGCTATTTCCTTTGGAGGTAGCTACTGTAGCCTGGGACAAGATCACGGCTGTTATGGAAATAACCCCACTGGGGATGCTGAGCACTCATTGCTTTTTCATTAAGGCAGCCTCTCCACGGAGACCCACCGCACCTTAAAAAGTGATCATACAAAAAGCAAACAAAATAGTCCTCTAGAAACCCCCCTCACCCACAACATACAAGAAAAGCTGACTCCCGTGAGCTATAGAAATGACAGCATTACTGAATATGGGAGCGTGTGTTTATACATCAGTGTTTTTAATACTGCATTGTAACAACAGGTGTGGGGTGTCCTTTCAGAAGAAGGCAGGGTTGGTGTGCTCTATAATACAGCGCTTGCAATGTCGTTTAACAAATCGCAGAGCATCCACAGAGACATCGCAGTCCTGCACATTCAGCATCTGCAGATCAAAACAGTTGGCAGCCACGATCTGCAGGCCCTGCCCAGTGATGCTCTCACATGATTTCAGGCTCAGGCGCTTCAGGTTGAAGCAGTTGAGGGCTAGAAACTCCAGGCCGGTGTCTGAGACCAGAGGGCACTTGCCAATATCTAGCGATTTGAGTTTTGTGCAATTTTTGGCGAGGTACTCCACACCGTGGTCCGTGATGCCCTCGCAGCCCCGCGCGTTGAGGTAGCGCAGTTTGCTGCAGTATTTGGCTATGTAACGGATGCCCACGTCTGTGATCCGGCCGCAGTGAGCAATGCTAAGGTATCGGAGGCGCGACTCCAGCTTGGCAATCTCCCGCATGCCGAAGTCACTGACAAAGCGACAGTCGCTCACGCTCAGTTCCTTAATGGACGTGCAGTAAATCATCAGGTAGCGGAGACCCTCGTCAGTGATGCGGACACAGCGGCGCAGGTACAGGTGGGTCAGTTGAGTGCAGTGAGCGGCAATGGTGTGCAGTCCTTCGTCCTCCAGGACGAAGCAGTCTGTCATGTCCAAGTAGCGAATCGAGATTTGTTTCCCATGTAAGGGAGACAGCTTGATGGAGGCTTCACGAGTCAAACTGATGCATGTTACTTTGGAGCAGCCTAAGTGGAAAAACACAGCGAATTTAAGGAAGCTGTAAAAACAAATCACACAGCAAGACCAGAAAGGTGGGCATGAAATTGCGTGCTGGATGTGATGAAGGTATCTTCATGTTGCAAGAGCAGAATCATCCTGACTGACTAGTCTGGATTTGCTGTGATGTGTCCCTACACCAGAGGAAATAATAAACTCCACTGGAGTCAGTGAGGTTGCTTTGGGATTTTGAGCACCAGCAAAGCGACAGACCGATTTTGTCCATATCCCAAATGTAAAATGATGGTCCTAGGTTTATCTAGGGACAGTCTATGATCTGTTACTGCAATATAAACCCAGTGACAATTTGAGAAAATGGTACTAACATGACAACCAACACAGCTTTTTGATCAGAGGCAGTCTCATTGCTGAATGGCTGAGTTTGTAAACCAACATCAGAGGCTCTTTCACCATCCAGCCCCATTATAAAAAAGACAAACCCCACCCACTCTCCAAAAAGCATTTGGAGAACAGATGTGAATCCAGACCCAAGCCTGCAATGTGGGAAGGATGCAAAACTATGGCAAGACTATGTGCTTGCAGAAGGGTGGAGATTCGGGTAACCTAAGGAGAATGGGGAGAGTCAGCAGGAGCCAAAAGACTGGTAAGGGCATGGGAGGACATAGACAGATGCAGAAAAGGACTGTTTCAAGTAAGAAAGTCCGGCCATGAATGGATGTAACTTGACTAGAGGAGAAACACCAGACCTTGCAAGGAACGATAAAGACCTAGATTAAAGGGAAAAACATGCCCACAGACTTCCCCCATTTTTAACCTCCACTCTGCATGGTGGTGAATAAAAGCTTTTTTTGGAAAGTGCTGTTTCTGCTGCATGGCAAACTGGCAGTCTCCGGCTCCTGAAGGGAAATTCTTATCTGTGCCAAGTTCAGCTGGGCACATTCCATTAGCATAGCTAGAAACAGTTACAAGGAAGAAGGGAGGTCTACCTGTTAGTGATAAACGCCCAACAGGTTTAGCCACAAATGTCTACTCAGACAAATTCTGCAGCTTGTGCCTAAAGAGGTGCCCTCAGGTAAGGGTACAAAGAGCTTTTCCGTATTGCTGAAGCACTGGCCAACGGGGATGAAGTGACCCATGAAAAGCCAAAAAAGTTAGGATGACGACCTTAGAGCTCCGTGTATCACAAATGCTGTGCAAATCCTGTGGTCTGGAAGTAAAGAGCATGACAATGTATGGACACCACCTCAAAACTTGAATGACCCAAACCCATACCACTTGATACAACAGGTTCTCATTCAGAGGCTTAGTGCAAGGTATGAATATGCTTCAGTTCTTAAAAAAAAAAAAGGAAAAAAAAAMCCCTTGAGATAATCCAGTGGGCTCACACAAATGCTGTAAGAGGCATGAGATATGGACTTGAAAGAGTTTGCCACCTGCAATTAGATTTCTACATTCATCATTTGAATTTGCAGCTGGATTTTTAATTTAGGCTTCAAATTTATTTGAACAGTTGTAAATTTTTACTTAGGCCTCACACAATGAAACAGGCAAATTGTCCACAGGTCACGCAGAAGCTCTGGGACCTTGAAGCAAAGCACTTTGTTCAATGAACAACATCTTCTTAAAACTGAATGCTGCTATTTCGTGTTCAGACCGTGTTGCAGATCCATCTATCTTATGGTGCAATCTTTGGAAATACGTTTGCTTTTAAATAAGTACTACATACACGCTCAATAATGCAAAGTGATTTTTCTAAAGGGAAGCAGTTCAATACTAATGGTGTAAAAATTTCACCTCTAATATGTTCTTTGGAGTAGGTGATACAAAATGCACCACAGGAGTCCCCATCCTTGAGCTCAGTTTCCACAGAAGAAGCTGGCACCTAGGCAGAGTGCTGCTGGACCTGACATAGCTGTTGCTAGTGCATTTGCCCAAGGAGGTTGCTGGATTAAGGAGTAAATCTGGATATTTTACATGCTGACCAGAATTCAATTTTAAAACCTGGTTGAGTGAGAATGAAAGGTCCACAAGGCCAAGGAGAACGTTCTCTCTGCTGAGCATCCAAGAAGGGGGAACGCTTTAATGACCGCAATTAGAAAGTGAATGGGTCAGAAGTCTCACAGCAGGGTTGGAGTCACATACATCAGCATGTGATCACTGTTTTGACAAGCTCAGCATCGCCTTGTCTAGTTACTTTGGCTACACTGTAAAATATTTCACGAGAAGGATATTCAAAATGGTTTCACCAGAAAAAGATTTCATCTTGATATAGAACTGCCTGATTTTTAAGCAAAATGACAGGTTCCTGGATCTGCAACAATTTTTCTGTCCTAAATAATAAAAAATGTAAAAACAAAGCTCTTGTAACAGGATTTTCCATAAAGTAAGTATAACTGATTTTTAAAAGGGAAGAGAAACTTCGAAACAGATTGAAAAAAATGTTGGCTAGCGTGTTAGATAATAACTTGCAGTCAAGCTCAACCAACTTCCAGAGATATCTCAGACCCGCCCACAAAGTGGATGCTGAGAGTGACAGAACTTACATTGTGGAAAACTCTTAAAGTTAATATGAACATCTGGTTTTGACATTAAAGATTTTGGTAYGTTATTGCTGCCAAGTAACCATCCAAGGGGGAGAGGGATTCAACTAGATGTACAACTGTGAACTAGGTTTTAATTAACTAGCTGTAAGTATACTGTTATCCCCCAGCACATGTACCCAACTTCTCTTGCTCAGCATGAAACAAAACCAGTGAACTAGTTCAGTCCCGAGAATTGCTTGAGTGTGTAGGTGCAAGCCTTGTCCTCCTAACTACAGGCAGAAAGAGGGGAAAATGGAATCCTGCTTCCAAAACATCCTCCAAAATTACCCACATCAGAATGAAAAAAGTGGACTCCAGACAAGACCCCAGAGATCAATTATCCTCAATTCCTATGCAGGCACATGCAGCAAAAGCCATGTCTGAACCCAAACACCCTGACTTCTTAGAGCGTGTTCAAATCCAGGATTTTTCCCTCACCTGCTCCAAAAAGAAAGGACAACTTAGAAAAGTGCGAGATTAAAATTACTTTCCTGTCCTGTAGATGAGACAAAATTCAAGGAAGACAGGTATTTTACTTGCCCTCTAGACCCTTTGGACCAAACTGATGAGCTCTTAGGGACAGACACCATCTTCTAGGACTGAAAGTAAGAGGCTCAAGGAAACCACAAATGAAGACAGACCCTGAAAGAACCTATTTCAAGACCTGGTATCATCTTTTCATTTTCCCTGCTTTTGATAAAGTCACCTGCAGTCTATAGCATATCTACCAGTAGGAGCTGTGGACCAAAGCATTTTCAGCCACCTACAAGCCCCCAGGTGCACTCAGGGTGTCAGCTAACAGACTGGTGTGCCAAGGCAGTTCACCCTCAGCTCAGCAATTCTACTTGTCCTGTCTCTCCAGGCCCAGGATACTTGAGTCACTCAACTCTCCATATCGCCCTAGAGGATGTAATAAGAAAAGCATAAATATGCCAGGGATACAGCCAGCCTTCGAAGTGGTATGTAGCTCTAGGTCTAAATCACACAGGCCCACACATTTTCTCCTGGTGTTGGAGATGCTTCAAGCTGAATGTGTGGTTAGCAATCCAGAACTAATGTCAGTATCTACCGACAACATGCAATTCATATGCAAGGTCATTGCTAATAGACTCCATGGGACAGGACTCTCATGGAGTCCCGCAGATACTCCTTGTTGCCTGGCGGTTTCAGAAAGCAGTCACAAAAAGTGAATAATTCTGATTTTTTCCTATTTGTTTTGATGCCTTCCATGACGTTCTGCCATCCTAGGACTATTAGGTGAAAGAGTTGGATAAATCAGTTAAAAAAATAAACAGCAGAAAAAAGAAAGCAAATCAGTGTACATCAGATAGGCAGCCTTGGAAAAAAAGGTTTATCTGGGTACCAGTGACTCAGTAGCATTGCTTCCTATCCCCACTTCGTCCTGCTTGTTGTCATCAGTACTTCTGCAATGGCGAATCTGGTCCAGCTGATTAATAACAACATTAGACTGATAATGAGTGAGATCACAAAATAAGTATTGAACATCAAATTTACTTCAGTGCTCTGCTTGGCTTCGTCCTTTCCATTAAGTGCCAACCTATTTGCAGAGAGGAAATTCTGTGTGGCTGACCTTGGGAAAAAATGTCTTTTTTCCCCAGAGCAGGTCTGAGGAAAATTGTGTAAAACATTTCCGCTCATCTAAACAGCTGCAGTGATACGTTGTAACTGGGTGAAAGGAAAAGCAGAAAGCCACTAAGCAAATATATACACTATTAAAAAAAAAAAAGAAGTCCAACTAGCTAAGTCTCGTTAAAATAACAATGGAAACAAGGGGACCTTGCAGTTTAGCTAGAGGTGACAATTAATATTTATACACAGACAAAAGCCTCGCACTGATTCTGAGCTCCTCCTCAAGTCACTTACCAGATTACAGATATACACATTATAGATATATAAAATCTACATATAAATTATATATATATATGAAAAAGATAAACCAAATTTTGCTGAAGTAACTATCCTTCACCATATGATGCAGCACTGACTGCAACGTGGGCCCTTGTAAGGGAGCTTTGTGCAAAAATCTATAAAAAGTACTCGTGCTATTTGAACGGGCCATCTCTGCTAGCTCGTCTCCATTGGAGGAGGCCTGGCCACTCAAGAGGTGCTGCTGGCATTTGGAGCATTGAGATTCTAGCTGAGATTCTAGCGGCGCCTGTCTCACCAGTACTSTGTTAGCAGACTGGCATTCCTACTTCGAAAGACAATGCAGAAAGGGAAGGTGTGCAGTTGTGGGGCCAGGGGGTTGACAAGCATGAGGCTTTTAGAATCGGAGGCATCCGTATTGAAATATTTCCTGTTACCTGACACATCCAGGTGTTCCAGGTTTGGGCACAGTGACACGACATCAAAGACCGCCTCATTGGAGATGTTGTAACATCCAGACACCTCCAGCCTCCTCAGTTCCGGACAGCACTGGGCAATGGTGTAGAGTCCTCTGTCTGTGAGCCGCCTGCAGCCACTAACAATTACCGTCTCCAACATGAGACATACGTTGGGTGTATCCTGACAAAGCCTCCGGGTCAGCACTTTAAGAGCCCTGTCTACGTTGATTGTCTCACCGGTCAGGCGAATAGTCCTCCAAAGTCGGGGGTCCCAGGCAAGGTTATACCAGCGGCGGCACACACGGGCACAGCGGCACAGCTGGTTGGTGGGCAGGAAGGAGAATATCTGGACCATGGAGTGGTCGGGCAGCCGGTCTATGTTGGCCTGTTCTTTCTGGTGCTTGGATGCCAGCCGGATGAGAGGATGAGTGAGACGGGTTGGAGGCGGCGAGTGGACCATGGCAACAGTTTCCCCAGTGACTGAGGATGAAGACGTCGACGACCCTCTGCCATTTTGGAAACCGGGTGAATTCGGTGGAAATATTAATGCTGGACTGGGTGTGCTGAGCGTCCGCATGCTCAGGTCGGAGTCTGGAAGACAAAACACATGATTTCAGTAAGCGGTGGGCGGACGCAGAGCTCTCTGTGCAGCACAGCACCCCGCTAGCCCATTTGTTAATGAAGCATGATGGGCTTTAGGGTTTGTTCAGGGTTAAGCAGTCATTTTTAACAGCAAGAATGAGGAAGCACATATTTCAAAATCTATCTTAGAGTATACTCTGAAAACACTGTCCACCTTAGTGTTGGGTACMTGACAGAGACGGATGCCTAGCTGCGCTGCCAAGGTCATGCTAGCAAAGGAGGGGCTGCAGGTCTGAGCCCTGTAATGAAGAGGAGACAGCAGTGGAAGTCCAGGGATTTTAATTCTTTATACTTTCAACTCAACACTGCAAGAAATGAGTCCACTCGAGTCGCAGGTTTTTTTGAGGGAGAGTAATCGCCCATAACCTTGGCACTACTTAGGCAGCTGTGAGCTGTCAGGGGAGGAATACTGTGGTCCTTCGGCTCTCAGCTCCTTCAGCCGTTCAGTGGGAGGCCAAAGAAGAGCTCACAAGGCAAATGCTACTTCCTTCACCAGACCTGGGCAGATGGGAAAAACACAACCCCGTACACTTATTTTCATTGTGTCATTAAAGTTCAGTTTTCATTCATGCAAACTGGGACTCAGCAGTTCAACCAAGAGCCCAGTGACTAGTTTTTGCATTGGCTGTGCCTCTTCATGTACACACAGAAAGCACTCCTTTCCAATGGACTAAAGTGAACTTCGGTTGGATTTGAAAAAACAAGCCTAGAAAAGTCAGTGGTGAAGAAACAGCATGCCTGGAAACTTCTTACAGAGCTGTTGCACAACTTTTACATGCTCKTTTTGCTAGGGCTAATTGTCACACTGGAAACAGTCAACCCCCCAACAATTTGCTACTTCTTTACCTTCTTTATTTCACTTTACTGGCAAAAAGCAGGCACAAAAATAAAGGTCCTCTACTACTAAGAAAGGTTGCCTTTGCTGTGAGATTTTTTCAACTGTTTTCTCTCTATGCTGACATTGCTGCCTATGAGTCATTTCCACTCCTGCTCCCAACTCTCCAAGCAAAGCAAGTAAAAGACTGGAAGATGACTAGGATATAATTTTGATAGTCAAGCAAATGCCATGGGCAATACATTTAGAGACCCTGAGATATTTCAGTGGTGTGCTACACAAAATGCTGCTGCTGAGCACACTCCTTCCATATCTGACCTCTCAGTACTGATCTCAACAGAAATTCTTTATGAAGGAAAGCACCATCCAGAGATGAATACAGGAACCACAGTTTAGTGCCCAGCAGAATAACAAATATCATGAATGGACTAAGAACAGAGGTTCTAGAGCACCAAGCTTTCCTCCCCGTCACATCTTCTGCTATCACTTCAGTGTTCAGACACTTCAGAGAAGCGTGCAAAGCCATCTCCTTAAATAACACTGACTCTACAGCTCTGTGACTGTGACAGCATAGATATGGGCTAAGCAGGCTAGAGCCAGCAATGCATTCAGCAAACCTGCCCAAATCTGGATTTAGGCAGAGTTTTTAAATTAAGTACATTTTAGATKAATTTGATCAGTGTACTACACATGAATTTCCCCATCAAGCTTTTACTTAGCCCAGCGCAGGCACGCTCTGATCTCACTAGGTACAACAGTAGCAACCACAGGCCTGCATTTTCACAACGTGCCTGCAAGGGAGAGACGCTCAACCGTTTARCTGAAGAACCCAGGACACAAAGTCCAACAGCTTGCCCAAGATCACCCAGTTCAGTTKAGGAGAGATGAAAATCAGCACCTCGCACTGTGAAGGAAAAACCTGCACTACCCAGCTCCTTCCCTCTTCCTCTTCTGTATCTTGTCTTMCTCAGACAGAAACTCAGTGTTTCAGCAAGTGACATGAAAAACGTTTTCTTCAAGGCTTATGAGTCTATGCTATGGCTACGTGGACCTAACCCAGGGATTTGTGTATTTTTGAGCAAGAACTGTATCTTAATGCAGAGTGGGTTTTGCAGACACTCTGCTCCCCTTTGAGACCCCCTAATACCCCCCTGGCAGCTATTGCAAATAATTGCATCGAGGAGTGTTATTTGGAAAGCGTCTGGTATACTCCGGTATTTTAAAAATGAGATTTACAGCTGGAGAGAAAAAAAACAAAACACCAGCAGCAGCCAGGCTCCTGCAGACAAGCACTGACTCCACAGACCACTTAGGCAACAGCCCCCTAGATTAATTTTTGCAAGGACTTACCATATGTTTGACCTCCCTCACATTACCACCAAAACCAATGACAGTGCCTGAAGTTAAACATGTGCAGAAGATGTGGCAGACTTGGAGCCTTTACTTTTTGCTCTTTTCTTGAGATTTTAAGGTAAGGATCCTTCTAATATAAAAGAATACACATTTTTTCAAGTGCTGGATCTATCTTCCACTACTACATATATTTGGTATTGTGAATTCCTCTCCTTTCCTTTTACTTTTTCATTTGCTTTAGGCTTTTTGTTTGGTTGGTTGTTGTTAGCTTGTTTTTTACACAAACCAGCACAAAAAGGGAAAACAAAATGATACAAATAAAACCCACAGAACGAACACTTGTTTCTACACCGCAAAATAGATAGAACTAAAATCAAGAGCAAAAAGTTTCATTTTTTAACACCTGCTATAAACAATTTTTAGTACTGTGGTAATGATTACCTCCTGTAAGACAGTCTCCCACCATATTTTGAAAACATAYATTTTTAGCCAATTATTGTTGAAAATACCTCAAAATCTCTGCAGGGTTACATTCTTCCCTACTCTCCACTCCTATTTAAGTATAAAAAAACATTTAATACTCCATGATACTCCCCCCCCCCCCGGTGATCAAAGCACCAAGCTAATACGGCTAATCTCAACTCCTTTTGGATCAAAAGTGGCATTCCTTCATCACTCCTGGACACTCTGTGAATAATCAATACCTTAAACATTCTGGATGCATAATGAATTACCAAAATGTGTTTTTCAACGTAGACCTTGAGCTAAAAAAGGTTTGACCTTCTGTTTTATGGGTATGCTCCATGCTTGCTTCGTGCTGTCTTAATTCTCATTAGTATAGCAGTTCCAGATGTGCATCCTGTATTTCCTTCACCTTCAGTCCTGAAGGTGTGTCATGTGAAATTTGCTCCCTCCACCTTCGGGGCATGGATTTCCAGACAGACATATACACATGCATATGCACGCACCCTGCCTCCCCACCCCAAAGTATTTTGGAAAAAGACTGTAGTGTTGTCATTATGTTTAAGCAAGAGAGTCGAGAGAGCATTACTGGTGTGCTGAGCCCGTAATGCAATATGCTGTCAGACAGGAATTTTGCTGGTAGCTCAGCTGGGCTCTGTACAGAGGTATTCCCACTTACTGTTCGTTGTACACCCCTAAGGGGAAAAGAAAAAAATAGCAGGTGAGTCCAGGAGGTTTTTGCCAGTAAAAACTTGGAAAGCTTTTTGCTAGCATTTAAAGCTTCAGCAAAACACTTGGTCTGCTGTATATTTTCCAGGCTTTTCAGGTATTGTTGGGAGGGGCTTCCTATAGCACTATTTGAACCTCTAAGGGTTTCCTTCAAATTTTGTTCTTCACCATTTACTGAGTGCTAGCTAACAGGCTGAGTCAGTCTGAGACAGGGCAACTTAATGACGGTGTGACATTAATAAACACAACCCTGCAAGTGCAAATGAAGTTACTGAGTGCAGTTCTCAATATGCATCTTTACACACACATGCCCTATACAAGCATTTCTTTTCCTAAAAAAAACAATTGTTTACAAGCCTGAAATGCAGCTTTACATTTTGGTGATCTTAGAAAGTAAAAAAAAAATTACAAAGCAGCCCTGTGCTTCCCTCCCTACAACCTCTTTTGCCCCTTTCCCTCCCTGATTACCAATCTTCTGTGCAAGATGCTTTTTATTAAAGCTTTGCTCGGGCTCTGAAAATTGTTTGTTGATGTAAGAGAAAATTTCTTAACAATCTTTAAAGAAATCTCAAAAGATGCGTGCCAGAAACAGAACTATAAAAGCTGACACAGAGGGAGAAAATGCACTGGAGGGAGTTTTCTTATTCCATTAGGAATCTGGTTTATTTCAAAGGATTTTTYTTCCCCCAGTTTGTTTCCCAATTAATACATCCATCTGGGAAAAAGAGCCTTTAAATATATGATTTAAACCAAGATCTAGTCTCTGTTCCTTCTGGCACTGACAAAAATACACAGTCGGCGATTTCAGAACCAGAGAGAGAAAACAATGTTGTATTTTCGTTAGTCCAGCAATGCACACTAACACGGGACACTTGATGTCCGGACCCCAGCATGGACTTTTTAAGATTGAACCATTTTCTATGCTTAAAACTTGACTCCATTCAACCGCACCTGCCACTACGGTATTGTGGGTGTGCCTGTTTTAAAGTGAATCCTATGCCAAGCTCCTCAAGTCAACAAAATTAAAATAAAAATTTTGGTAAATATCAATCAAACTTCAGATTCTTATCTGACAACTAAAAAAGAACCTTTGTGTGATCTGCTGTCACCACTGAGRTTTTTAGCAAAACTAAGGCAAGAATTAAACCAAACTATGTTCAGGCTCTGAAAAGTCAGTATAGCTGAGAAAAATAAAAAGCTATTGATATTTTTGTCAAAATGTTAGATGCAAAATAATGTGCGCAAGAAGTATTTAGGCATAGTACAGAAACGTCACTTACTTAGCATCTCATCAATAACAGTGTTGCATAATTTTTACATATTTTACTAAGTGCAATGTGGGTATAGACTTCACATTTTTACCACGATACCATCAACTTTGTGCATGCCAAGGAAGTACTCCTTTTACAGACTGGGGAAAGTGGGAGCTTAATGGTTGTAGCAGCTACAGTCCATGGTGCAAAGGGGAACAGAAGCAGCTAACAGGCTTCTACAGGGGGAACATTGCGGGCTGATTCAAGGAGAGACTTGTGAATTTGACAGGCAGATGTCAAATATGGCTGTGTGCCCTTAGAGAAAATTAGGAAAAGGGGTTAGCTAGGACAGCAGGCTACAACAGGGCCATTTGCTTTCTAAGGCCCTGGGCACGGACAAACTCTCAGAAAAAGTGATACCTACAAAAGAGCATCTTCCACATCACAAACATCCTCAGGCGTTTCCCTCAGGCTAAGTTACCCTACTGACCTCGGTTCAGCTTCCTGGAGCTGGGAGGAATCGGAGAGCCCATGATAGCGAAGAAGCAGCTGGAGCAAAACTCACSGTGCAAAATTGCAGGGGGCTGCAGTGGTCAAGTATGCCAGAGGGAAAGGGTTGCTTGGCAGAGATACCCACGTRATTTTGCAACTTTTTACAATCAAGAATGTACAGAATGGGAAATGGAGTTGGATGAGCTCTCTTGTCTCTCTCCAAGTACACTAAGTACACTTAAACCATCTCTGCTGTGCATGTCTGCCCTGTTCTTAATTTCCAGGGACAGCTATTACTCAGCTCACTGAGGTATCTGTTCCACTGTTGTCACCATACCAATTTTCTAAGCTTTTCCTCTTACCCAATTCATACAAGAAGCTGTTTCTTGCCCTTCTCCTAGTGRTTGTGAAGAACGAGAGGTCTCCACTCTTCCTGCAAGGATTTCTCACACGCATTTGCTCAAACTTCAGCCCTTTCTTCCTAGTCACATTACTAATATTCACAGTTTCTCCTAGTTACTCCTTTAGATTTTCTCCAGTCTGTGTGTAAAGCAGAATGCTCCAAACTGAGCACCGCACACTACCACACCTCACCAGCGGCTAAAGTGGAGTCCTTCCCACCTGTATTTCATGGAAACCACATTGTCAACGTCCCAGATTTCAACAGCCTCAGAAGGATGATGCATTCAGTACGTGATTCGACGTATTTCCCAGATTCCCATGTGCCATACAGCTGCCTGGCCATTTATTTTCTTCATCCATGTTTATATAATCTATTCATCTTCCCCACACCTGTGTCCTTAGAGAGTGCTATTAATCTTCTATTTTTTTGAGAGCTTTTTTAGTACTGAGCAACCTTCTCAAATTGTACTCATTTTCAGTCTTCCAAATATACTGCAGGTCCAGTGTCATAAATTTTAGCCCATTCCTCTGTATATTGGTAGTTTTGTGTCTCAATTCAATTCAAACACATGGCTTCTGCTAAACCCCTAAAGGGTTCTTCCTGAAACATCATCACAGTTGACAAATACTCAGTGATAACTATGCAATATACTATATCTTTCAGTGGCCACCTTATGATGATTTCATTTAGTCTGTATTTCACYGGCTTGTTTCCAACACAGACATGCAAAAACTTGAGATAGGTACAGGTACTGTTTCCCTCTCAGTAGACAATTTATTCTTACCAACACAGAAAATTAGATTGAAAACTTAAGAAGAGTAAGGTCAAGGGAATAAAAACACTTCAGCAAAGATGAAAACTTAATTCTTATCCTGTGAGATATTGTATGTCGTGCAACTCTCTTTTTGAGAGCAAAGACCTGAGACAAAGCTTGATTTTTCAGTGTAAGAATGAGGAGCCTCAGAGCTCATGAAGTAATCACATCCACATGCTCCTGGAAGGAACGGTTCCACAGAACTTAAAATAACCTTTTATAGTTTTTAAAAACCTCCCATAGAATGTAATAGGAAACTGTACCTATTCTACAAGACTAGAGACTTTGTTACAAGACCATGTGGAAGAGGGATATGTTAACTTAAATTTGAAGCCATTTCATAGTAGTTTCTGTGTGACATTTTACACCTTGGATTATACTGGTGTAACTTCCCTATGATGTTGAGATCCAGTTTTCTTTAGTCTATAAACTCCTCCACATACATTTGGAGACCTGATCTTGCATTCCTGGCATAGTCACACTTGATGCTTAAAGTCAAACAGCACTGCAAGTGMAGTAATCGTTTTAGTTTTATTAAGCAAATAATTCTTCCTTACAATATATTTGTCAAAAGCTGGAACTAATTTCCCCCCYACTGACTTTGTCCCCTGCCACTTGGCAAGAATTAATTTTATCCCCATATTTCTGAACAGAGCTAAAAATATGAAGACTGAGGGGAAAAAAAGAAAAAAAGTAATCAACCTATTAATTTATGAAGTCAGAGCATCTTAATTTTGCCTTCAGTCCACTGATGATACTAGCACATCAGTTCTGAGACAAGGGTTTGTCAGTGCATCACTGCTGGGAAAGTACATAGAGATAGAGGGGATGGTGCATTTTTTCCATGTTCAGTAAATATCTAACCCCAAAATGAATTCCATACACTCTTAAGTACAAACTCTTCTTAAACTCCTTCAGGTCAGATGGTCTCCCAGCTCCTTGCGGTATGCCAGGGAGCTCCTCCAGCTGAGCTAGTTTATGTCTACATTAGCAGCCCAGAAAGAGGAGATCTGTGGAGCAAAACTGTTACTGCTGAGAACCCAAAATCCACAGGCCTGGGAAGAGTGTTAGCTTTCGGACAATGTCAAATTTCATCCCCAAACCTGAATGCTCACTAGGGGTTGCCTCTGGTGCTTTAGGTGTCCTGCCAGAACATATTTTTTGCTTTAGTTTCACCTGAAAGTAATTGGGTTCATACACCTGTGGTGGTAACTAAAGCATGGTAAGCAGGGACTAAGGGGAGGGTAATTTCAAAAGTGAGTTTCAGACCTGAACAAAAATGCTAGTGTAGATGAACCCACTGGCCAGTGAAGAACCCCCCATCCACCTCCTCCGAACCCTGAGTTATAACCTCCCAACCTAACCCATACCATGTAGAGGAGAGGCATCCTGTGCCCTGCTGGGTTCTCAAGACTGGATTATCAATGGACTGGACACATTGCATTTCATTGTCCCCCATTTTCAGGATTACCACACCTATGGGGATCCAGTCCTTTGCTGTTCCATGCATTGCTTTGAAATGTGAAAACCAATTGTGGTTAAAATTAAAATAAGCATTTACAAGGTGCTTATATATAAGCATCTTCTATATACTTCTATATAAAGGTTTAAGATAAATAAGGCAACAAAAAGATAGCAAGGTTGCTTAATTTCAAAGACATACTAAAAAGCCTGCCTCTCTCTCTCTTCACCTGACAAGCTGTTAGAAAGTCTTAATTAACCCAGGAACTCCAACCTGGTGCATATAAAAATCTTTCCKAATTCATCCAGAGAACAACTTGGTTCAGTGAAACAGGCTTACAACAATGCCCTGCCTTTTCTTTGAGTTACTCTGACATACTCCAAGGTCAAAATTTTATCAGGTAAAACACTTTCCTGCCTGACTAGGCAACATTTACATTTCTGTGTTCCACTTTTTGTGAATTGATCTTCATTTTTCATTTAAAACTCACCTTACATAAATATAGGTAAGATGAGTGCACGGGCTCTCAAGCTATACACACGTGGTCAGAATCAGTCACTTAAAGTGACACGGAGCTGGGGCAAGATCCTACTCTGTCTTTGAATGATATGCTGACATGAAGTTTGTGTTGATGCAAATGTATCGTAATTTATATAGAAAACTGGAACAAATGCCTAATGGCTCCCAATTTCCAAATGCAGAAATCCAGTCAGCTGCTCCAGTCAAGTGTAGCTGTTCCACTATTTCACCTCTCAAAAATGGAAGAATTTGAAACAAAAGATGATTCAGTTTACATTATTATAGAACTTCAAGATAAGTTCCTGGACGTAAATTTATGGGAGGAAAACATTTTCAAAATCCCCAGTTGTTCACGTGGATCAATACCAAGAGGACCTGCAGAACCCTGAAATGTAGTTTTGATAGATGTGCGTTGCTCTAAACGGAAAATAATATACAAAGCAGAGGAATGCTTGCCTCTGGGGAAAGCTGAGAATATTATCACTTTGTTGTGTAATCAAGATGACTTGCATCCAGTTGGTAGCAAACTCTACAGCAGACAAGTAATTCCCCTAAGAATGACTGTTTTCAGCATATTCACCAAAAGTGAATTATTTGTGTAAAAGAACATTGTTTTTCACAATCAAATACCAGCATTTTAAAAGCGCACAACTCTCAGAAATGATTGACTTTCAAATTAACAGGGCATCCAGGATTTGACCTCCAAAATTGGAGAAATAAATGCTAAGCAATAGGCTAAACAGAAAAGGGAACAGTAGCAAGAGATTTAAAGCCACGAAGTTGTGCTCCTCTCTTAACATTCAAGTTTAGATGCTAAAGATTCATTAAATCAATGTAATTTAGAATAGTCCAAATATCCTTCCTAAAATAAATTCAGGCTTTGTAAACATAGGTTTTGCTGATAAGCTGGGAAGAAATGAGCCTTCAAATTATGGGACAGAGTTGTACACAGCACAAGAAGAGGCCTCTAGATTTACAAAAAACAACACCCCAAAACAAATGGGAAAGTAAAGCCAATGCCAGCTCAGCTTGGTTCAGYCCAGCTCCTTCTGGATCGTCCTGGGAGATACCTGCAAGTGCCCACCCAGTGTCCCAGCTGAGGAGTCGTACGCCAAAGCAGATAAGGTAACCCTGTACCAGTTAAGTTATCAGTAAGGGACTGATAATAAAACAAGAGCAAAAAATGCTGCCAATAGAAAAGAAACCACAACTCTCTTCTGTAAAAACTGCTCAATTAGTTACCATGTCATTGCTCACTCCAGGGTGAGCRAGGTGAGCTCTTTTCAATCCTGTAGGAGAATTACCCTGAGGCAGTAAGAGTTTTCCAGGCTTTACTGATCAGCAGAAGTATTTATTCCCAGAATAATGCTTTTGCAGGCTAGGAGGGACTCCATCAAGAGCCCTGCCTGGGTCTGTAGCATGGCCACGGATTACAGAAAATCAGCAGAGTTGTGCAAAGCGTAACTGAAGGCTGACCTGCAACACCTGCTCCCAATCAGCTCAGATCCATTTACACTTCAGTTTCCAAAATTTATTTTCTTTCCCAGGAATGAGATTCCTTCAAAAGCACCTGCTAGCRTCCTGGCAAGCATTCTCATGTTTTGCAGGCAAATACCTCATTTCTAGGGTTGCATCCCTTCTCCCTTTTGACACGTGGCCAAAGTGAGAAAGCAAAGCTGGTCTCCAGGGATGGAGAATGGTAGAAAGGAATGGTAGAAAATTTCACTTAATCCACAGTTTTATATTTCTTTCAAATCCACAATGCTATCACTATGCTTACAGACAAAGGAATAAATTCAGCAAAGAGTTGGCCAAAGCCAGTTCCCCAGTGAATCACCTTTGGGACCTGGATGAGAGGAACACTCTGGAGGGGATGAAAGAAAAGAAATGTAGGTCTCCAAAGCAGAAACCCAGGACACCAGCACAATCTAACTTATCCAACACCTCTCTAACAAAGATACATAAACCAAGGATTTTTTATAATAAACACTTCAGGTTATAAGAGCCCTGGAGTGACAGTCAGCAGTCCCCTGYTCTGTTACAAACACACTCAATGTTTATGCAATGATGCACTGAGCAGGCACATAGTGCTTATTGAGAACCACAAGGATTAAAATTTTGTTTAGGAAATTCAGGAATTAAGCTGGGAAAGAGACATGGCCACTGGCAGCTTTCTCGTACTAGAAAATGTAACTGGCTCAAGCCCAAGTGCACCAAGTTACGTGGATTCCTGACCACCAGTGTGAAGCAGTCCCAGACTGTGTCAAAACAGATGGTACTTGACTGCAAAAGCAGTGCATTAGCCATCCTTTAAAACCCAGCCCTGCCATCTGAGGTCCTGCTTGCTGTGTCCATGACTTGTGATGTATAAATTGCAGATTGCTATTTATATGCAATAGCATGTGGTACTTTGACATTTGAGGAGTATCAGATGTACATACATGCAAGTAAATCAAGGATTCAACATTCTGTATTTATGGTAACTTCAATAACTTCCCAGTCTACTGAAAGCCATGATAAATAATTGCCTCATTGTGCATAAAATATTAACTGACTACAATTATTCCTTTTCAATTCATTGTGATTTGAATTTGCTGAAATGAAATAAACAAAATTATTCACCGATTGTTTTTATGTCATTTTGATTTCATTAAATCAAAATCAATATGCGAAAAAAGAAAATGTGAGGYTTACATCTACACAATTGTTGAAAGAGTTATTATTCAAAGCAAGAACTCTGGCATTATCTAAATCCTTCAGCTCTTATTTTTCATATTAACCTAACCTAATTATATTAAACACCATCACTGATTTCTAGCTCTGACAGTGGGATCGAGTGCACCCTCAGCAAGTTTGCAGATGACGCCAAGCTGAGTGGTGCAGTCGACATGCCTGAGGGACGGGATGCCATCCAGAGGGACCTGGACAAGCTCGAGAAGTGGGCCTGTGGGAASCTCATGAGGTTCAACAAGGYCAAGTGCAAGGTCCTGCACCTGGGTCGGGGCAACCCCCGGTGTCAATACAGGCTGGGGGATGAAGGGGTTGAGAGCAGCCCTGCCGAGAAGGACTTGGGGGTACTGGTGGATGAAAAGCTGGACATGAGCCGACAATGTGCACTCGCAGCCCAGAAGGCCAACCRTATCCTGGGCTGCATCAAAAGCAGCGTGGCCAGCAGGTCGAGGGAGGTGATCCTGCCCCTCTGCTCTGCTCTGGTGAAACCTCACCTGCAGTACTGCGTCCAGCTCTGGGGCCCTCAGCACAAGATAGGCATGGACCTGTTGGAGCGGGTCCAGAGGTGTACTACTATTATATTTAAGCAGCAAAGTGATTACAATGTTGTGTTTACAGGATGTGTGATGTAAATTAAGGTACCTGTAATGAGCCTCGGGTTCTAGAAAAGGCATTTAACGCTGTGCTACAGTTCCACTAGGTACTGAAGTTTCAGGTGGACAAATTATAGTAATGACTTAATCTCCTTCTTAATTGCACAAGACTTCAAGCAAAAGACTAACACAAAAAAGAAATTTATAAAACTGAATTTCTAGCATTTTTCAGTGTAATTTGGAAACATGGAGCACAGCCAATAAAGAGAGATCACAAAGTCACATTTTAAAACTTCTAATGAGGAGGTAAAAAGAATTTATATTAGCAAATGTTTTAGAGACCCGCAGTGACTTCACATTTTCCAGCTCACTGGATTTACAAGCTAACAGGYTGATGCTGCAGTGTCTGGATGCCGAGTACTTACTGGGATGTGCGGAGTACCAGTGACTACTGTAAGTTCAGAACAGTCAGCTTCTCATAGGATCACAACTCCCCTCACCCCACGCTAAATCTGAAACACTGCCYGGTTGGTTCACTCTCTCTGTTCTATTTGTGGCAAAGAGACTTTTCTAACATAGTAATTGCCTGGAAAGTGTTCCCCTCATTTCATTATACTGAGCTACACTCCACTCATGCTGGATTCATGACTATTTATAGCATGTACCATGCATAGTAACATGACACTGCAAAAGTGTCAGTATGAGAAACGYTGAATTAAGAAGTGAGATTAGATTGCAAACATTGGGCCACTAAGCTACTATAATGCAGTTATAGTGACACTTACTCGCTCCTTCATTTTAATTCCATTTACAGAACACGTGAGCCATGTGCAAGGCAGTGATAATACTGATAGTACACACAATTCAGGCAAATCACAATTCAGGCTACCTTCTGTAGCCCTGAGGGTGATTCAAGAACTAATACAAAATGTTGAAGCTTTCACTATTTAATATCTTATCCAGTTTGGAAGACAGTGAAATCTGTTGCCAGTTCCTGATCACCCTTTAGTTTGTGGGAATAGGTGTTTGCATCACAAGGCATCCCTCTTGTTCAGTTTAGATCAACTGTTTTGACATAGGACATGGAAGGAAACAGAGGTGACAAAAGCATTGCTCCTTCTGAAGCAGGACATTTTTAATGACAGGAGTGCACGTGGCAGCTTGTGTCTTACAGAGGTCTCTCTAGTACTAGRGCACTGAAGTCACAGAACCACAGAATCATAGAAGAGTTTGGATTGGAAGGGACCTTTAAAGGTCATCTAGTCCAATGCCAGGGTCCTGCACCTGGGTTGAGGCAATCCCTGGTGTCAATATAGGCTGGGGGATGAAGGGGTTGAGAGCAGCCCTGCCGAGAAGGACTTGAGGGTACTGATGGATGAAAAGCTGGACATGAGCCGACAATGTGCGCTTGCAGCCCAGAAGGCCAACCGTATCCTGGGCTGCATCAAGAGAAGCGTGGCCAGCAGGTCGAGGGAGGTGATCCTGCCCCTCTGCTCTGCTCTGGTGAAACCTCACCTGGAGTACTGCGTCCAGCTCTGGAGCCCTCAGCACAAGACAGACATGAACCTGTTGGAGCAGGTCCAGAGGAGGGCCATGAAAATGATCAGGGGGTTGGAATGCCTCTCCTTTGAAGAAAGGCTGAGAGAGTTGGGGTTGTTCAGCCTGGAGAAGAGAAGGCTTCAGAGACACCTTATTGCAGCCTATCAGTACTTAAAGGGGGCTTATAAGAAAGATGGGGACAGACTGTTTAGCAAGGCCTGTTGCGACAGGCCAAGGGGGAATGGTTTTAAACTACAAGAGGGTAGATTTAGACTAGATCTAAGGAAGAAATTTTTTACAATGAGGTTAGTGAAACACTGGAACAGGTTGCCCAGAGAGGTGGTAGATACCTCATCCCTGGAAACATTCAAGGTCAGGTTGSACGGGGCTCTGAGCAACCTGTTCTAGTTGCAGATGTCCCTGTCCTTCCCTTTGGATCTCAGGAGTTAAATTCTCCCTTAGGTACATCTCCACGCCACATGAAATGGGTCTTTTGTTCACTACCTGCTCAAATGGAATGCCTGTACATCAACCTGGAAATGGATACAAGCTATCAATGATCTGTCTCTCCCCCAAGCTTCTTCGCACATGGCTTTTGCAGTATTCGAATTCTGCCACTACAGCTTCAGGCTGTAATTTAACTGCATAAAACCCTAGCATGAAAGTAGCTCATACCTTAAAGAAAGGTGTCTGTTCCAGGGTCTGCATTTGCAGAGCTCAAGGTTGATGGACAGACTGCACAGTTCACATGGAGCGTTACCCCTTATTGAACAAACCTGGTCTTGACCATCCTGCCTTTTTAAGGAAAACACCTTATAAGGCTTTGATTTTACTGAAATGAGATGACAAACACATACCTTGCTGAAGTGATATGTGACTCACAAGGCTTTTATATTGAATGGCCTCTGTTGATTTAGAAATCTCTATTTCATAAACTCTGGAAGGAGAGCAGCCTATATTCGCAAGTGATCTGCTATGTATAAAACAGCCAGAAGCCATTTGAGAACCACACAATAAGAAAAGGCTTCAGAGAGGCGCTCACAGTGCCTCCACCCACGAGGGCTGATCATTAGGCATGGACATCAGCTTTTCCTTCCTCCGAAACAAAGGTGGGATGCCTGCCTTGGGACTGAGCCATGGTTCCTGCACACCCCAGCTGATCGGTCACTTTTCTTCATTACTTTTTAAATCTACAGCACTCACCAGTGATGCTACTGAGTCTTCTTTGCTGAGTATAATGAGTTTCATGCAAGTGCAGCCATATCTGGGGAACAATTCAGGCAGAGTAAGTTATTTTAGCTGAGACTACAGCTGGCAGAGCCTGCTCCTTTGGCAAATCACTTAAGTCCTTGTAACACAACAAAGCCTCATCTGCCTGCAGTACATTGCAGCAAGCTCACCAGCTTTTCTGTGAACAGCTATTTGATCCTTGAAGGGAATTTAGATTTTTGTTTACAGAAAAGCTCCAAAATGTCAAGAACACAAAGCAATTTCATCACACTTGATCTGCATGTAGCAGCCTTGCTGTACACAAAGGTATGGATGGAGGGTGTGCTTCTCCACCCTGCCCATGCAGCATGAGATTACTGCTGATATCAGAATGAGATCTAGGAACACATGATGATGGCATGGCCCAACCTTGGTAAATGGTCTGGGTAACACCACCTTTTAAGATAGGAATGCGAGTGAATAATTTGTGGTGTGCATGTGTAAAAAATGCATAAAACCAGAGAGTGCTTCCCAAAACTGATCACGTTAAAAGGGAAGAAAATCACCACCCTCCAACCAGTCACCTTAAAGAGGAAGAAAATAATCAGCCAGATAGAGCACCTCCCAGGCAGAGGCCATGAGCTGCCTGCTTTCAGGCAGGCTGCTGCAGGCAGAGACCCACACACACCTCATGGGGTGGAAGTGAGCTTGTGGGTGCTGCCTCACCAGCTGCAAGGAGCAGCACGGGGCCCCACGAGGTGAGAGTACCCACATTCCCTGCAGGACATGGGTGCACCCGCAGGTGGGGCAGGAAGGGACTGTAACCCACACATGCTGGTGGAGTGTGTGTGTGTACCCGTGAAAGGGAGACTAGAACTTTGGGGGATTAGTTAAAGCTGTTTATCTGCAGGTGTTTAACATTTTTTCAGTGTTCAGTGTTGTGATTTATCTGTGACATTACTGGTACTGATCCCAAATGTGCAGTTCATTGACTACTGATTAATTTCATGTCATTATTAAACTGCTTTGATGAACTGAAGCTACTCCACTGCAGCACATGGCTGTGATTCATCACTCACTGCTGTTTGTTTCTGTTATATTCTTAAGGATGAGAAAACTGATTTATAGCAGGTGTCGATGAGAGTTTCAAAATAAAGCTAGGGATTAAAGAGTGTTGTTTAATCAGCTGCAACAAGTCATTATTTAGAAAAGGTGTGGACAAACTCCCAAAGCAACCTAGATCTCACTGTGGCTTTGTGGAGCACCGGTAGCACTGCATAGCAGGGCAACAGGGAGATACTGAACACCTGCAGTGAGGGATCATGTTCTGCCTTGGCAAGGACTGCAGCTGATTCAGACTCTGGTTCTCCAGCAGGGAATCACAACCTTGGTATAATCTAATTATCTCTCCGTACATATATGTGTATTATTTCCATATACAGCTACATTTGGCTATATCTATAGGCAGGTTACTATAATTACAGATGGCCAGAAATGAAACAGCGGCTCTGAATTTTCTTACTAAGTATGGAAAGTACTGGAAACCACAGAAGTGCTATGACTGAATGAAAAGCTTACCTTTCATTTATAAAAGTGTGTGCCAGGGAAAACTTAATAACATACACCTAATATCGTTAGGAAACCCAATTAAAAACAATTAGATAAATTATTTAAAACTTTTTTCTAAGGAAAGGTGTCAAATTCCTTATGAGGATATTCCAATCACACAATTAAAACAGAAGGATTTTAGCCTATTAGCATTCTCTCTTTTCTTATTTTTTGTCTTAAAATATTTAAGGATCAAGAACTGGCATGCTACAATAGATGAGTTTCTTTGCAGAATTATATATATATGAAAAAAAAGAATGAGAGACACACTAGTAATGATTTTTTAGGCTGAGTTAAATTTAGCTTATTATGCTAAAATTAATTAAAAATTAATTAGGTAAGCCACAGAATATTTTTCTGACAAGTATTTGATATACCTTTATGATAAGGGGCACTTACACAGGTTTCATCTATTATGTTTAAAACTGAGACACTTTGTGATAACACTGCTCAGAAAACAGATATGAGCTGTAAAACTTTAAGAGATACTCAATATTTTGACTGTAAATTTACACCACAAGGAAAACAGCTTCCAGTGTGTGTCCAGTGCATCCTTGTACCTAAGCCAGGCAATGACCCTTCTCGCTTTCCTGGCAGTAATGCTACTTGGATTTGTACTAACCTGACAGGCACACTATAGTCTTTTCCAGGCTCCTACCCGTGTTTAAACAGAATTCTCCCTTATTAAACACGTCTCCCCTTTCAGCAGAGTGGCACAAGCACAGACACGATAAACCCTAAGAATGATTTTTGGGTTGTATCAGGTCCTCAGGTGAGCTCCAGTGCAGCCAGCGGGGCGGTGCAGCCTGGGGACACACTACTGCAGGACCAGAACTCCCAACCGTGGGAAATGCAGAGCGCAGCCCAGAGCCACGGGCAGCTGCAGCTGTGGGAGAYGTGCTGCAGAAACAGGACACGTTCCCAAATTATGGGAAGCACAGTGGTTTCAGAGGATACCACGTGCACTGAGCTGGCTTCAGTATGACGGTGTAAAAGTGCTGCCATTTCACTCATTTCCCTTTTGCGTGCCCTCTGTTAAAACCCACAACTCCACTACACAATGTGATGTCAAAAATGTCATACGGATAATGACAAGTGGAGCCAGAGGATGAAACCAGATGTTTATTCTTATGTTTTAACCAATATAAACTGGATTAGGAAATTCAGTTTATACTTGATTGTATATTTTAAAATAAGCCATTATAACTATTGCACTAACCTACATGGAATTCAGATGCTTGGACATCTTGGCAACTTTGATGTAAATTCATATTCTGCTTCTTTCAAAAGGCTATATCCAAAAGAAACACTATATCAAATGTGTTGTTAAGACTTTCCCCAACACATGCTTTGACATCTAGGCAAATTTTAGGAGTCAGGGTGGTTGAGAAGCTTAAGCAACAGACCTGACACTGCTGCATCTGACAGATTCACGACTTGGAAAAAAGAAGTTGCCTGTCTTCTTTCGACAGCTGAACAGGACATCTCAGCTGCTTGGCTTCACGCTCCCCATCAGTACACTCCATCGGCATTCTCCAGCTTCAGCCCACAGCCAGCCACGGCACGCAGCAGGGCTGAGTGGCCTCCTCTGCAGCTGGMACTTACGTGTTCCTGGTAAAGCGGAAGGAACACAGGAGCCCCGGGGCACTTTGAGACACCCCTGCTCTCAAAGCAGCTGACAGGCACCTAAATTATATCAATCACCTGTGAGCATGCCTCAGTATTAACTGCCCCCTGCATTCCTCACCACTGCATTGGCAGCTTACTTCTATTACATCTAATTAGTCACCAATAATCATTTAGCAGCCTGAGAAGCAGCACTCAGACGGCAAGCACAGCCTGGTGGCAGAAGAGATCTGTTTCCTTGTAATTGCACATTCCGGTACTGGAGCATTAAAGGCAAGCGAGGCTCACAAAGCYGCAGAAAGATTTCTTTCCTCACGGGAATATTACAGGTTGGCATGACCACTTGGTGCCACCAACCTGACTGTGTTAGATACCCCATGAAGATGATGCAGAATATGACATACTAGAAACCACAGTAAGCAACGCATCTAATAGTTGTGCTCACCCTGCCATGCATCTTTCTCTGTCCTGAAGTCCCTCTACTACTCTGAGCACTCAGACACTGCTGCTGAAATGCAGTATGTTGTTTCCCAGCACTAGTAGTAAAAACCATGCAGCCAGAGCCAGGTGTAACTTGTCCACCATCACAGGCAGTAGTTGCGGCAGACAAAATCTGAATATGCAGATACAAAGTGTTCTAGTTTAAAGAAAAAAAAAAAAAGCAAAAGCAAGCCAGATTGCAGGTGCTTGGGAAAGAAGCTAATGCATAATAAAACACAAACTTCTTAAACACCTAAAGTTAGATATGCTAGCAGACTTGAAATACAACTCTCTAGACACACCACTATACCATGCAGTTTGGAATCACCAGCATCTTGCAAGCAACTCTGAAAAACCTGGCAACTCTAAGGTTTGTTATTTGAAATAGTTTCAGTTTTCAGTTCAAGTTTTGTTTACCTCTATGACAGAACATATCCAAGCTGAGACATGCTATGAGGATTCTGCTAGTAAATCAATAACCACAACAAAGTCTGTTCAAGAGGAAGACTGTTTAATGTGAACTGTTTTGAAATCTTATGAGGAAAGACTTGATGTCACTTTAAAAAAAAAAAAAAAGATAAATCAAAACAGATAAATTAACCGGCCTCCCTTAAAACATGRAGTTACCTGCAGTCAGAGGCCTGTGGCGAGGGTGAAGTTAAAGCTTTTACCACTGGTTTCTACCATCTGGCCAATACACAACACAGTTTTCTATATACTGTATTATAAACACATATTAGATTTAAGCTTTGTATATGAGCCTTCCACTTGCAAACCCCAAAATATCACGTTGCACACCACAACAGAGGTTTGCCATCCACAGGACGGTTTGTTTGTGCCTCTCACTTCTCTCAGCCACAGCACCTTCCAACTCCTACGACTCTCTGCAGAGAAACCCTCAGAGCTCGCTCCTTTGTGCCACTACCCACACGCACAGCACAGCGCAGCGCTGCTAGCAAGCAAACTTAGCGGAGGCTCACAGAATGCACAACTTAACAATCAAGGGCCTTGTTGAGTTGGACCTTTTATTGAACGCAACTCTGGCCCTTGTCTCCCTTCTCTGTTTATAAGGCTAACCAAGTATATAAACTAGTGCTCTTAAATTATGAGGACCCACAKTTATGAGGGCAATTATCCTTTGTTTGTTTAGAAAGGCTATTTGTCTTTCTCCTGTCTTTTAAATGCCTCCCTGCCTCCTTTGCAAAAAACAAAGCAAAATGTTTGGATTTCTATTTGAGGGTGGGCTCCATCTGAAGTTCACTTAATGAGAGGAAATCTCTGCTATAACCATTGGATGGGGGGAGGAGCGGGAGGAAGAGATCAAGCCTTGCTCCAGTTCAAATGAAAGCTGGGCAAGGGAATTGTTCAGAGGAATAGATAAAACTTTTGCTTTTATACCTCTACAAAATTCATTATAAAGTTGGGTTGGTTTTGCTTTAAAAAAATTTAAAAAATCATAGTACACATCAGTTAATAAGTACCTCACTGTCACTGTGCACTAGGGCAGGGCAGGGTTTGAAAATTTGACTGGCCCTTCTGCAGTCTGCTCAGATGAGATGGAAAGTAAAAACTCACTGCTGGGGGTTTAAAAAGACCATGCTATCCCTAGAGAATGGATTAAACTGTAACTTCCAAAAGAATAAAATATACCTTTGTAACACTGCTCTGTTCAGAATTAATACTGCCAACATAAAAMACATCTGAGGTCTGCAAGTGAGCGCACTTGGCTGTCTGACTGTGCTTCCCAGCAAGTTGTCAAGTACCGAGCATAGATGGATTTCCTTTAACAGTTTCAGAAAAATGATCCTACATMTCAGCTCTGTCATTCCTGTAACTCCAACATGCCTTTAAGACCTGAACAGCCCTGTGGCCTGCAGCCAACTGGCTATTWACCCTGAGGACCGCTGTTCTTCCTTCCTCTCCAGAATTTGCATCACATGCCCTCTGCTACACAAGGCAACACCCAGACCGAGCCTTTGAAATCATCTACTTAATGAATAAGAAAGCTTAGTTGCCTGGAAAGCCACAGCAGCAGTAGGGAAAGGAAACAGAGAGGTGATGTAGCTCCTCATTTCCTCAGCCACACACCTGCTCACCATCAGTAATGATTGAAACTGTGCTTTAATATGAGATGCCCTGGGTAGGGGAAACCCTCCATCATACTTTCAAGTGTGGAACTCCATAAAGGTCCTTCTGAGGGAGGAGGATGGGACAGATCTAGAGTAGCTGAGCTTMATCTTGGAGAAAAAAAAAAAAAGAGAGATTTTTAAAACAAGTGCTGCAGAACTGTATTAACAGGAGGGAACACAGGGCTGGCAGGTGCCGGGAAAGCCGCTCGGTGGGCAGAGTCATTGCACAGCCACCAGACGCTGGAGCACAGAACAGAAATGCAGCACAGAGAAAGCCTTCCAGGAAAGTGCGGTTGTTTCGTTCAACAAAGCCTGATGAGAAGATACTTCAAAAGTGAAATGCATTTTCTAAATTAGGGGATTCTTAATTATATGACAGGGAAGCTCATGCCTTTGAGTAAAGTTCAGTGGTTGTTCTGCTCTCCATGTAACAGTCACCCATCACCTAGGTGACTTTTATTCACTGAAATTTAATGTTTCAATGCAGAAAGAGGAAAGCACCAGTCGCTTGCAGGCTGAAAGTGCATTTTGCTGTTTATAAGTAAAAATAACTGACACTCCCTAATACAGTTTCCATGTCCAAATATGATTAGCAGAGGTCTTGTAACGGGACTTCATGACACTTGTCAAGTTATAATAAAGGAGCTTATCTTTCATAATGCAGGACACATTACACTCTCAACAAGGCACCTCTGAAATAAAATCACAAGTTCCCCTTCTTGTAGAACCTGCTTTCAAGGTTAAATGAATACAGTCATCTTTTGATAGAAATAGAAAGTATTAATCATGAAAAGCATAAAGATGAGATCATACAAGAGCTAAATGCCATTCTACTTTTCAGAAGCAGTCTTTTTACTCCCGAATCCTCATTTTTTTAAAAAAAAWTTTTCAAACCATCAACAACTGTTTTTATGGAGTAACTTTACGCCATGTCCTAAATATGAATTTTATTGAAAGCTTTTGCTGTAAAAGAGTTGTCTGGTTTGATTAATAGTCATCTTGAACAGGAAATACTTGCATAATGTGAATACATCTTGGACACAGATCTGGCTCACAGTAGGTCTTTTGTGCTGCAGAGACTAACCTGGAACTGTTCCCACTGATACTGCTTTAAACAATCCTGCTGGACTGCCGAGTGCRGATACCAGCATCTCCTTCTGCAGGTTTTAAGCTATCCAGCTGGAGAGGGGAATTTGCCCAAGTTCCACCAGCTACGGACAAAGAAGAGAAACTGCCCAATTACTGAGCTGTATAAACTGGCCTTTCAGTCAGAAAGCCTCTCACCCCTATGGCACAGCTCAGCATCGAGCGCTTAGAGAGCTCTGAATACAGAGGGCCAAAATATGGAAAGTCTAAGGTTACTTGTAAGCTGGCAAACAAAACCTCTGCAGGCAGCAACCTCAACCAAAAAAAAAGTACTTAAAGAAAGATCTTGTGGATATAGTCCACTTGGGTTTCCAGAAGATGCTCAGTTAACATCTACCTGGAAGGTCCTGAAATAAACTGGGCAGCCAAAAGGAGAAGCGGGAAGATCTCAAAAATGAACTCTTTATTTATTTATGAGAACAGGAAACAAAGTAAGAGTTATCAGTTTCTTCTTGCCATTAAAGTAAGGATCCGGACAGTTCAATATGCTATGTAATCTAGAAAATGTGGTTAATAGGAAAACAACTAATATGACTGGTGATACATTAAACTGTTCAAGGAGATAAAGATGAGGGCTTACTCTGAAGAACTGCAGAAAAGTCTTAATCACACTCTGTTATTGGACATTACATGAAGGAAACTTATTTGGATAAGCTTTCAGGCATGCACACATAAATATACAATTTTCCATACAAAGTGAAGGAGTTTGAGCTGACCATTGCTATTGAGGAGTAAGAACCTGGGATTGCAATAGACAGTTACATACCGTAGTTCCAAGTAAATATCGTCTCAAACTAAAGAAAAAAAAAAATTCAAAAAGCGAAAGCAAAACTCTCACAAAGGAATAAAGAACAGGAAAAAGCAATCATCATCACAGAGCAAAAATACAACTCAAGTACTGTGTGCAGTCCTGGTCCTCTCCTCTCAAAACACTTTAGTATAAGCAGAAATCATCCAGAGGCGAATGCTGAGGACAAGCAAAAATAAAGAACAGCTTCTGCATGAAAAAGAACTAAGCATTCTTCAGTCAGAAAAAGAGACAATTGAAAAAGAATAAGATGAAGATCTGTACAGTCACAAGTGGCACTAAAAAGCTATACCCCGCTTACTCTCTTGCACTAGAGAACCGAGGAGATGAATCAAACTAACYGTTGACAGGCTCAAAACAAATGGATGAGAGATGGTAACGAGCTCTAGCTGGAGGACAGCATTTGCAGAACAAGGCCTATCACCTCTCCTCCTATCCTTTTCATAATGCTTATACTTCTTGCTCAGCTCYACCGCTGTTTTAAATATCACTCCTTCCTCTCCCACGTGTTTTTTTTAAAYCCTGTAAGAATGCCATATAATTTCCAATAAATATAGGTCTGAAAACACGTTATARTGCAAAGTGTTAAGGGCTGCTGTCTCTTCTATATAGAGTATTGCAAACATGTTTAAAACCGATGAGTATTCTCAAGCCCTAAGGCTGACTGGAAGGTGCAATTAAATGTCTCATTTTATAAGAMCAGCTGGAGCAAAATGGTGGTGAAAAACTGGTGAGGCCCATAAGTGAAGAAAATAAGCTGTGAACCAGGTCAAGAAAAGGTTAAGTTGTAAACAGGCAATCTGGCATTTAGGACTCAAAAATTAATGTGCAGTCAATTGTTTTAGCGGGTAAATATTAGGCTTCCTAATAAACATGTCTGAAGGGAAGGGAACGAAAAAACACAGCCGGAGGTGGGCATTTTCTGACAACAGCACAAAGGTAAGGTAGGTCTAGGTAACACACGCTGGAACTAGTGATTTAACTCAGAAGACTGGTGTGTGTAGTGCGTAAGCAAGCTCCTCCGCTTGCTAGCACCATAACTGCGTTAGGGCCTTCCTGAAGTTCAGAGAACCAGGAGACTAATTCTTAGACTCATTTTTGGAAACAACCTTCCCAGTACCTATATACTGGCCAATGGCTCAAGCTAGCATTACTCCAGATGAATTTTGAGTTCTGCAAAGTTGACAGAGTTTTCTCATTAAATTTTTTTAAAATTCAGCCAAAGACCATCTGTAAATATCATACAGGRGAGTTGTGATCCATGTCTGACCACCTGCAGCGTTATACAGGAACTCTGGTGGAAACAAGGGAAATTTTATTTCCCCAGAAGGTCCTGCAAGACAAAACCACACAGAAAATGGTTGGTATTTGACACTACTTKTATTAAAATCTAGTCAAGGAAGAAAGGAGAATATTTTCCCAGCTACCCAAATCTCAAGATGAGTAAACAGAACTGTAGTAGGTATATGGCAAGGAAAGACAAGGTTTAATACTGACAGGATCTAAAAGTTATTGCTTATTATCATCAGAGAAAAARAAATGTAATACAGAAGAAACAGCTCCCCTCTTCAAGGCATGAGAGGCAACAGAAGTTGTGGAACAGGCTCACACAAGCAGCTCACATACAGAAGCCCCAACCTGGGAATGCCTGATGTGGAAAAAGCAATTCATTTCCAGCAAATGAAGAAGCAAAAGCTGCTGTTGTCACCTGAGGAAAGAGAAAAGGGCATTGGCATGGGAAGGAAGAATGATCCCCTAATTAAGTTACCACATCTGCTCCCGCACTGCAGACAGTTATCAGGCAGCYTAAGCCACAGTTGTGGTGTTTCCACACAATTTAGAGAATAACTATGCAGTGGCATTTTCCCAGAATATATTTTTCCCCCTTCAGCATATCTCCATTTACGCCTGAGCTTCTGCAATAATTAGAGACACCCCCCAGGGCYCAGAATACTACAGAAAGGCTCCCAGGCAATACCATGGCTTGTAGTTATCTGTATTGCACACACCAAATACTGCCCAGCCAAAGTGGGATTAATCTTCTTTGAGTGTACTTACTTTTCGGTGTCCTTYTAGATGCATGTAGCTACAACATCAAGCAGCCCTAAGCAGTGCCCAAGTGCAGCAGCAAGCAGCTTTTGCTGCCTTACATCTGTGAGTACTGCTTTGGAGCGGAGCTGGGTTGCTGCTAAAGCAGCATAAGAGGCAGAGGGTGTGCCGAGAGCCAGGGGAGCRCGTGCCTGTCCAGTGGTTTAATCCCAGGAAGGGAGAAGTCAACTTGAAGTGAAGCTGCTTCAGTGAATTGCGCATGCTGACCTTCAAGACTGCCCTAATTTTACCGGTGCAAAAAGGTCACTTTTGCAATAATGAGCAACTCTATCAAAAACATTATTTTAACAGKAGTGCTGAGAACACAGTGGGTCTGTAATTGATAAAACAAGGAAACTCCACCAAGGTGTTTTTAAAGGGTTTGGTTAGAGGAAGAAGGTAAGAAAGCAACTTAATGAAAAAGCAACARAACAAAACACATAATGCACAGAGTTCACTGGAGTTCAGTTTTCATATATTTTATACACTTTTTTTCAGCACTGTTTCTGAAATGGTCTGCTGTACTCCGGAAACAAAGAAGAGCCACATAAATAAATAAATAAATAAATGGTCTAAGAGCTGAACTCCCTTTAGGCTATTTGAAAAGGAACAGGTATCATCTGACAACTGCATTACAGCTTTTTAAGTATACTAAACACCTGTAGGGAACAGTAAGAGCATTAAGAAAAAGGGAAGTGAACTAAGCGGGACCAAAGACAKTCATGACTTAGCGTCAGAAAAGGAATTACAAATATGTTTGGTTGCTCAGTCTGAATCACTAGAAATACAGTACCTGTGGTAAGGAAGCACATTGCCATAAGATGAAAAAAACCACTCCCTTCAATGATTTATATGATACATTATCAGGGAGATAAATGACCATGATTGGGCTGACAACTGCAGTATTATCAACACACAAAAAACGGCTGTAAATTGAGAAAAAAAMCCTATACTGCTGTCAGGAAAGGTACATTGAACATCAAAGTATTATTCATTGACTTTTCTGCAGAAAAATAAAGGTAGATTTCTTGAGTTTTMACCTTTTCTTATGCAAACCTTCAGAAAAAAAGTCTCTCCACCGTGTTTTTAGGAGCTGTGGCGGCCAGCCACTGAAGGCATTCAGCTGTCCAGTCGAACAGGCGGAACCTGGCCAGCCCATCCTGGAGGGTAACCCTGCTCACTTGACAAGGGTAGCTATAACCCATGCGGTCCCACACGTGATAGCCGAGATCGTTGCCAACACACCAAAACTATAAGCACAAAGGCATATAGCATACCTCATAGAAGAATTTCACAAGTTTACCTGCCATTACTTAATTACAGGGAAAAAAAAAAAAAAAAAAATCAATACTGATAAATTCCCTCTCACCTCTGAGTCACTGCTTGCCTTGAGCCTCACCCCTGCAGTTTAAGGCAATGGTCATCTTTATTCTGCACGGTTATTTAAAAATAGTTTCCTATTTAGTGTGTTTATCTCAGACTGCTTCATTTGACTAGCTTCATTTTCTGAGCTTCATGCTAACTTCTTCTGGCATTTCTTTCTGAAAGACTGCTGTCATATTGTTTAGCGTCCACTTGACCATCCAGCTTAAATTAGCATACTGTTAGAGTATGCTTACTTAATAAGCATACTGTTAAGAGTATGCTTACTAATAAAACTCTGCTATTAGTACCATCGTTTGATTTCCATCCACTCTTCTCCATGATCAGTACACATTTTAGAATCATAGAATCATTAAGGTTGGAAAAGACCTCTAAGATCGTCGAATCCAACCATCAACCCAGTACCCATGCCCACTAAACCATGTCCCGAAGCACCTCATCCACACGTTTTTTGAACGCCTCCAGGGATGGTGACTCCACCACTTCCCTGGGCAGTCTGTTCCAATGCCTGACTACCCTTTCAGTGAAGAAATTTTTCCTAATATCCAATCTAAACCTCCCTTGGTGCAACTTGAGGCCATTTCCTCTCGTCCTATCGCTTGTTACTTGGGAGAAGAGACCAACACCCGCCTCTCTACAGCCTCCTTTCAGGTAGTTGTAGAGAGCGATAAGGTCTCCTCTCAGCCTCCTCTTCTCCAGGCTAAGCAACCCCAGCTCCCTCAGMCGCTCCTCATAGGACCTGTTCTCCAGACCCTTCACCAGCCTCGAGCCTTTTGAAAGATCTCACCTTAAGAAATTCTTGCCTATTGCCATAATATTCTGCAGTGTTTTTCACAATATTCCTCATTTTTCATAGTACCACCTAAGACCTCTGTTTCAGAATATGTACATGCATACGCTTATTATACCTTTAGTTCCTTATTGTGAATGGATTGTGGAATAGAGTACAGCACTGCCTAATCTCTTAAAAGAGTTACAGATACTGAATACCATTGCTACTGCACTAGTTTCATCACTGACGCATCTCTGATTCTTTCCGAGTGCACCTCTTCTATCAGGAATGTGCCTTTTCCTGGGACAGGATCCTGCCATTTGACTTTCTAGCCCAAGACTTAGTTTATACACCGCAGGACAGCCTCCATGATCCTCAGCAGACCCAAATGGCTTTGGAGTATAGTTAGCAGCCAGTGACATCCTCAAAACCGCCGCCCCCCCCCCCCCCCCCCCCCCCCCCCCCCCCCCCCACAACAACCCCCCCCCCCCCCCCCCCCCCCCCCCCCCCCCCCCCCCCACACCGCCCCCCCCCCCACAAACGCCCCCCCCCCCCCCCCCAAATTCATGTCTTCAAATACTATAAGTCACCCAGAACAAGGGATAAAAAGCTGTATGTGTGTTACCTATGGCTCTGTGTTCCTTAAAGCCCACAGCCCTTTTGTAGTTGCTCTCCATCCCAGCTGACCTTCTAGCATGAAAAAGCAGTCCTGTCTCACCCGGGGACTCTGTCTTCTCGCTTGTGCAGCAGGTAGGTCATCAAGCTTCTCTCATCCACTCCCTCAGTAGTTTCTCCTAGCTCATGCAAAATCCTGTCCTCTTTTCAGTGTTTATAATTTTAATTCTTCATAGAGACTAGCCAATTCGCAACTTAAGGGAAACTTGTTACTCTCCATCTTAGAAACCCCTCAGGTAACAAAGCTCCAAAGGAGATCTGTATCGCTGTTTTATATTCCCACTTCTTTACACTCTAATAGGCTTTTTATAGCCTCCATCACCTTTGCACATTCAGGAAGGAAACAGTACAGAACTTACTGGAGAAACAAAATTACTAAAGAAAAAAGCAGACACTATCCCAGCTTATACAGTAAACATTGTTAACAGCTCTACAAATCCTGGAACGGGTTGAGTCAAATTATGAACAAGTTTTAAAAGAAAGAAGAAAAAAAAAGCCCCCCTAAAACACCCTCAGCCTGGAAAACCTTTTCCTTGTCAGAAACAAAGAGAAGGAAAACAAAGCCAAAAGGTGTGTGGTCTAAAGTCCTGGATTCAAGGTCAAGTAGCTGCATCTAATGAAAACACTCCACACAATGCCATGAAAGCTCTTGGAGTTTGACTCTCCCGTGTGCCTCTTAGCAGGAAGAGATGGTGTTCTACAGCAGTTTTAGTCAGCACACTTTTTAATAAAATACGTCTTTAAAGAGACATGTTTAGAGTTTTAGTTTTCAGCATCAAAAGTTTCACTTTGAGTACTGAAGTTATGCATTCGTTGCATGCAAGCCTCTTCTGTGTAGCTGGAGGGAAAGTGCAATACAACGTCAAACAAAGTACCTTTGATCCTGTCTACAGGAAAAGAAAAGAGAAAAAAAGATGTTTTATTTAACAAGTCATATTATATTAAAAACTGTAAACAAAAGAATCGAGAGTTTAAGGCTGAGGAAAGCAAAGAATTTAAAATTGAATTTGTTTCTTTTTTTAAATACAAAAATCAGAGACTTAAAAGGAGAAGCTCACAAAYTTATCAACAGCTCAAAATTTAGACATTATTGTRTTGGCTTATGTGATTTGTTTTGAAAGAATTCAGACTCAATCTTTATGTGATAGGTTAGAATTACTTAGAAATATTTAATAAGTGGGCTTTTTATTTTRTATATTTGCACAAGACCGACTCAATGCCAATATAAAACATGTTTTAATCTGGATCTCAATATTTATACTTGCAACTTCTTCCAAATTTCTGAAGTTTACATTCATACTGCAGAGCATTCTGAAAGCACTGCATTTCCATTTTCACTCTGATTCGATGTGACTACAAAGTTTTCCTGAACATAGGCCTTCACTCTAATACAGAAACTTTTGATCTTCATAAAAACCTAATGAGGAAAGGAAAGGACCCTAACATATAACCGCCTTAACCCAGCCAGACCAGTATTTAACATTTTATGTATTTTACTTAAACAAAATGTAAGTGACTCTAGGGAAAGCAACGTTAATAAACATGATCATATAAACTTTACGGTGAAAATTCAATTTTACCTTTAATAGCGTCTCTCAAACAGTAAACTTTATTATAAGACCAATAACTCTTAATCAGAACCTAGCACCAAAATCAGGTGTTTCATTTTCARTTTTTAATCAGTTTGTCCAATTGCCTCTTGGAATATTTCATGCCCTAAATAAGATAAAAAATGCCAATGAAAGTGTCAGATTCTGCTGGAAACTGGACTGATGCCTTCACTCTCCTCAGTTCCAGGAAAATCTTTCTTGACCAAGAAAGCATTCCTCTTTGGTTACTGCAAGATTCCATATCTGAGAAGCAGAGATACTAACGTAAGAGGTGAAAGACTACAATTTGTCCAGAAAGCCATTCTGAAACTTGGGTTAGTAGCAATTTCAGAGTCTCACTACCCCAAGATGACAAATTGGCCCAAATTCTGTCTAATGACAACAAGAAAATAATTGTGATACAAGCTGATCATAGGTCTCTATACTTGTTCGGTTTAAGTCTCCATAATGCTCTACACTGTACTCCTACACACTATCATCCTCTGCAYTTATTCCTAATCTTTCCATTTGAAGTTTCCAGAAACACTCTAGGGCATTTTCACTCTGCCCTCATCACAGCATTTGCAGCACACAAATGTGCACAGCCTGGGTTTTCCCATAAGTCTACTTTCTGTTTTAAGACACTATTGTTCTTTACATGCAAACATTTAATTTGCCAGACACTAATTTCTTTCTCAAGCCATAATGTCTTTAGCATATTTAAAGGCAACTCCACAAACTTTATATGCTAGGTTAGCKCATCATTAACTTTTTCAGGGATGCTATTTACATCTCTTTCACAAGAACACATGGAAGAACTCTTGCCCATTTRGAAATTCTGTGTAGAGCCAAGATTTCCAAGCACTCAGGTTTTTGTGAGCCACCAGTTCTGAATGCTCAGTTTGAGTGACTACACCCAGACTTGCCATAAAGAGTTGCTTGAGCTTCTGCAATGGGGCATAGGAAAAAGAATGAAGATGCAAGATGCAAGCATAATCTCCTCTACCATTGTAACATTTTCACCAGACTGTGAAAAAAAACAATCTTGACATTCAACTGCAACTTTGTGTGGCTGAACAGTGTTGAGAAAAATAGCAATTTGTGGTCCACAAGTGCAGTTCTAACTCAACTTTGCTGTAGAAGCAAAAAGAACACCCCTGCCCGTGCAGAGTCCAGGCTGAACATAAGCACTGCATATACAGCACAAGAAAAGAGATGCTTGTGTTCTGCATGGTTAAGATTTTGCCAAAATACAGAAATACYTGAAGGGAAATAAAAGCTGTCATATGCAAGGTTAATCTTTGCAGTCCTATGGATCGTCATGAAATAATGAAGGGCAAGAAACTTCCTGGGAACATAACTTTGTTATTACTGGATCTTCTGCACTTTTGTCTCACCACTGGTTCTGATAATGTTGAAAAAGGGTCCTACAGACTGACATTGGTGTAGCTGCACCCAAGAGCCTGCCTTAAATTCAGTATCTATCCTATGGAAATTCTCAATTAATTTATTTGCAGAGATGTATGGTGGCTGTAAAATATGTACATTTTTGTAATGTCATAAAATTATCCTTTCATGTACATTTCAGCCAGCTATAGCAGCTATTGAAAAATTTTTAATTACTCATAATGAATATTGTACCTCTAAAGCGGAAAAAATACAAAACAACTGCATACTTCCCTAAAAGCTACTGTAGTTCTAAAAGCAGACAAAACTTGCACACAAAGTAATGTATTGATGGGCTTTTCTCTGAAGTATACTACATCATCCATGGGCACAAACCAACCCTTTCATGCCCTCTGGAAAGAAAAACATGACCAGTTCTTGAGAAATTCCTCCACTCCATTACCTGAGATTCTGGATGACTTGGACATACATTTCCAGTGCTTCTAATAATTTAACAGGCTCACAGGTTTCCGCATTCTCTTAAGATTACTCAGACTAGAGAAACTATATGCCAAGCCGAAGGAACTACAACGGCATTACTTTGGCACACATGGGGACAGAAAGGCTCTCCAAAATCAGGAGCATTAAGGAACAGAAAGCAATTATTCTTACAGAACGCAACTCTGCAGAATTTAACGCAAGCTCCGAGGGACAGACAAGGTGAAATGTTCCAGGGGATTTCTCACTATTCGCAGAACACTTTCTTAGTTCAAGGACCAAAATAGCAGCTGCCCCTGATTAACAGCTTGTTTCTGCTCTTCTGGATACTGCAAACCTGTCACTCCACAGGATGGAGTTACAAGTTATATTTTCTTCAGTGCCAAGTCAGACGCAGGAGGTTCCACCCTGTCAACTGGGTTGATGCGACTCCACGTGGAGCCGCATCGTTCAATGGATTGCTGAAATGCTCTAGTTGTAAGAGCATCCTATTGTGTCACAGCACTGCATGACTCGCACAGCTGAGTCCTGCCGCTCAAAAGTTTGGCCCTAGCTCATGTTTTGGGAAGGCAGCACCACAGTCTCTTCTCCTGCATGCCAGAAGAAATGGATCAGTGAACCCCAGGTGGGATGTGCTGTGCTGCAGCCAAAATGAGGCCAGTTTTAAGAGGCCAAAAGCAGCCCTTTGAAGTGTCAATAGATGTAATGCTCCACATCACCTCACATACTGGGGGGTTTTCTGCCAGGGGTCACAATGAAACCCGAAGTCTGCTGCAGAGAGACATGATCTCTAACGCTGCTGTGATGAGCTCAAGCAAGGTATGACAGCCACTGTGCCTTCATCACTAGTGAGGCATGTTGCAGTTGGGATATATGTAGCAAGAATGAAAAAGGATATGAGACCAGACCCACAAATCAACTAATTGAAGAGACCTATGGAAAGCTAACTTCATGACAATGAAACTGTAACATGAAGGTACTTATAGACATCTGGCAAAGGATTTCCAGTGCTTAACCTTTGCTTTCAAAAAACGGAATATCCAGACATTGGGAAAGAGATGAAGGTACAGGTTCTGAACCACTCTCAGCCTCTGCAGGCTTGTAAGATATATGAAATAATACAGTTTTGTTCCCAAGCAAATGTCTTTTAAATGAATAGTATAGAACCATTGCAAGCTATCCACAGGGAGAAATGCCTAAGTACTCATGCTGTTGCCATATAACTACTCCAGACACTATCCTTGCTACGCACAGATGAATTCAATTTTTAGTGAGTTTAGATGACTGTTAGAAGCAACGATTTCTGCTGCCTTTTTTTTTAATCTTTATAAAGTCTTCTCCCCTCACGCCTCCTTCTCATTTTAGTACAAAATAGGCTCCCATGTTGAATGYGACGGCAAAGAAAATTACATGGTTTACAACAGAATTCAAACGATATTCATAATTTCTTAATTCTGTTTCTTGAAACATGGTATATAAAATCCTAATTGCTTCAGTAGAATTAAAAGAGAAAACGTGCATAAAAAGCTAAGTGCAAAATGCTTAGATCCAGTCTTATTTAGCAAGTACACGTTCTACACTGCTGGATGGGTTCCAGAATGAAGCTTCACATTATTTCCGAATAATCTTTACTGCCCTATAAATGGGTCCATTGTATGAACTTTTTGGRTTGGACACATAAGCAGATAACACAGACACATTTATTTAATGCTGTAACTGAAACCAGGCATATATTCAGTACAAAACTTAACCCAAGATCAAGGATTGCCAAACACCTTGGTCAATGTAATGAGAAAATGGGGCAAAGTGTTAGGAGTCCCAGGAAACTAGACCTGAAGGCTCCCACCCACCAAGGGTGGATGTACCAAACTACATCTTATCACAGACTCTTCCAACTCTGCGAGGGCTTTAAGACATCGGATCACATTTTATCCTGCTACTGACTGGACATCTCACCAGCCTTTCTTAAAGATGCTGCACCCATTGTAAGCAGTTATGCTTTCTTGTTTGATGCTATGAAGAAGGCTCTGTTGCATCCGTTCTCCTTCCAAAATTTCTCTTGGTCAATACAACCAACTGACTTGATGTACAGCATGATCAGGTCAAAAAGGAGGCGGCAAAAAGTGCATGTGCCACCCTCAACTCCATCAAACAAGTGAACTACTCCTGTGCAAATCTGGGGGCTACAACCCTGTCATCCAAGAGCTCTATTACTCTTCTGCCTAGAGTACAGTGCAAAGCACAACCCACCTGGGCCATATTAGTCCCTGCTCTTTAGAAGAGGTAAGTCACATGCTTGATCACCGTTAGGGGATATCTGAAATGGTACTTCATAAAACAAAGGTACTAGTTTGCCTATTTATTACAAATAGTGATAATTTACCTTCTTGTTCCCCAGAAGGAGGAAGAAAAGGGACTATGTAGCACTAGTGGTGTTTTTTTTTTATGGCCTACTTTGCCTAGTTTGGGGGCTTTGGTCTGTGCCTCAGTCACACTCATACTAGTTAGAGGATGGCTGTAAGTACCTGATTCAGCAACATTCATTTCGTGTATCACCTTCCCAAACACTTAAAACAAAAGCCTTTTAATAAGTTATGCATATTTATTTCCTTCTGACAGAGAAATACCTGAAGTGCAACCTCTACAGTAGTTCTGTGGCAATAGAAAATGCTCAAGTAATTGTTACTGCTTTTCCCACGGGATGTCAGGGTGCAGCCATTTGCATAACGTTACACAGAGGTACCACATGAGTCTCACACCACTGACTTCTGCTCCTGATGCATTTTACATTCACACTTCTGTAGTCACTGACTGAAATGGCAATCAATCACTAGATGAGTAAAAGTTATCATAGCAGCGAGCTCCTCAGTTAGCAGTGGCTGGATGAAGCCCCTCCATAACTTACCTACAAAGAACTGAAGAGAATACAGGAAAAAACATAATTTGCTAAATAATATAATTTAATAATACRATTTATAATATAATAATAATATTATGTCTGTAACATAGCAGTGGGATTTTTGGCTTTGATTTTCAATTCCATAGTGCGATAACATTGTATCAGTCAAGTTAGTTCACAAGACATCCATTAACGACTTGAGAAAAAAGAAAATTTAGCGAACAAGGAGAGCTGGAAGACTTTGTTCGTAAGACAAATGTTTAGAGCTCACCTTATAAAAAAATAATATAACACAGGGACAAGTTTCTGGTCATGCTTACATGAATGTATCATGAGAGAATAAGGATAGAGTTTAAACGTTTTGCTCACCAAAGTACAGGTAGAGTCCCTGCACAGTCTGCTGGATAACTCAAAGGATGTGATGGCCGAGAAGAACCAGACTGAACATTTCACCCCTGACTGGCAAAGTGGTGACGTACTGCCAGTTCGCTTCAGCTAAGTTGAACTGCAACCACAACCCATACTGGCCTCAAAGAAAGGTTTCCCTAGAAACCTTCCCCCATCTCTAATTATACTTTTAAACAAGCCTTCAATTTGCTAAATTCATACAATATCAGAAATGTATTAATGCTTTTAAATTATATGTGCCAAAAGGAACTAAACTGTGCTTGGGCTAATATGTTTTTCCAACACATTTCCACAACCATAGYGGTAAATCCCCCTCGCAACACAATCAGAAACATGACGGGAGCAGAAGCTTGTGCCTACCAAGAAGCAATACATGTCATCTGGTGGACAAAATGCCCTCAGGGAAACTGTGTGGGTAAGAAACCGCAGCCAATAGATGCCTGAATGAACTCATAGTTGATAAAGGCCAGAAATATCCAGTTACCAGAGGAAAAAAAAACCAACCCTGTGTTTGCTCAGTCTGGATCCTTTAAAGAAATGTATAAGATCCCTTTGGAAGAGAATCTGGAAACAAAAATTCATATAGGTTCTACTGGACACCAAAACATAAAATAAACAAAACTACAGACTCAACAGGAATACGGGTCTTCAGGTATTTCCAACTCCCCTCCCCCCTCCCAGACAGCCTCTCCACAATCCACAGGCAGTATAAATTTCAGGTCATGCTGTTTGCCATAAGAGCCCAGCACTTGTCCACCTTTCCTCCTGCTTTATAGTCACCCATCACTTCTGCTGTCAGGTGGCTGGACTAACACAGTCTATCTACACTCCAAACAGTTGTTAAACTGTTAACAAGCTGTGAAGACTGCTGCAGCTATTTTGGATCTACAGAACAGCTTGTGCATCCAAAAACTTGTATTCCTCCCCACCCATTAATATTATATTATTTAGTCCAAAAAATAAATTACCTCTCCTCACAAATCCTGCCTGTGAAACTTGAAGCACACTGCCCATGGCAAAGTGGGGTGCTGCCAAAGTTCCATCAGAAAGACACAGCTCAGTGTTGCCCTCCAAGCCAGCAGCATCCTTACCTTCATCTGCTAACAGTCATTTCTGATTGTTTTCCATCCTTAACTACTTAATGCTGCCAGGCAGGCCCTCCTCAACTCCACGTGACTTACTTAAGCAATGCTAATGATTCATCCTGCACAAGCTCTTTAAGGAATGTGGGTTATTTTCTGTGCTTGTATTTACACTAAAAACTTCTCTATTGTTTATATTTCCTTTCACAGCCCCCAGACTGTTTATTAAGGCATCAAATATCAACAATGTCCTCCAGGCTGGTGATGCTCTTGGCTAACCGTACTGATCAGACCGTGGCCAAACTGTGACTGAACTGTCAAATAAGTCTGTAGTAAGAAAGACTTTAAATCCCTTAGGGAGACACGGCTTGTTCAAAAACTGCAATAAATGTTTTTTTATTTTTATTTTTAAAAATGTAATATGTGGTTGCTTGGTTTCATTTAACCTTTTAAAAAAAACAATTTGTTGGTTTAAAGAAAGAAAAATTGACATATTCTCTCTCCCTCACTCATCTATTTCCTTGTTCTATTGTGCTCCAAGTGTCTATGTCACTTGTTAACAATTAAGCTCAGAATTTCTACATTTTTAGATGCCTATGCACTGAGGTAGTATCCACATACCTCAAAAGAGAGTAGCTTGTACTGTGACAGCAAGAGAGGCAGTTCTCACCTGGCAAAGTTAATATAACCCATTTCTCAGGTGCTGCAGGTCCTTCTGGGCCCAAGTGAGATATCGCGAAATGCTGCCACTGATCCAGCTCAGGCACCTTTGCTCTGCTGTTCGGTTTACCTCTGTTCTGGGGTCCTTGCAGTATAGATACAAGTAAGCACCAAAACACTGCCTGTTCCAGTCGATCAAAACCAACAACGTTTCTAAAAGGCAGAAGGGAAATTAAGTGCTTCCTGCAGTTGCCTTCAGATGTTCAGATGGGAAATGGAAGTAATACATACCAGCACACCCTCTGACATGCAAGATGGGATGTAATCAGTTTTCTTTGTCATTGTTGTGGGGTTTTTTGGGGTTTTTTGTTTGCTTGTTTGTTTTTAAATCCTCTACATTTCACTGCCCCCATTTCCACAGAGAACCTCCACAGCTCATCTCGGAGCCCRTCTCTTCAGTGCAGGAAAAATACTGATTTTAATTCTGAAAGTTCCAAATCTCTATCATCAGACAAGGTAGCAGCTGTTGCAAGTGGTCCTCATAAGGATTCAAGCTACCTTGCCTCTCATTTATCCTAATACCCTTCTTGGGATGCCCATGGAATACAACCCAGTAAGGAAGCCCTACAAATTTCCTTACATGATACATACGAGATAAGCATCTTTAACAGACTCCAATTCAGGGGATCTGCTGTTCAACCAGAAGGCAATTGCAAAGGTACTAGATTTTTATCCCCCTGTTCTGTGGAAAAAAGTATATAATCCAATATCATCATCTTCCATGAGTAACCACAACAGAGTTGTGGTTTGCTATGCGGATAAGGAAATACCAAGCAGGAAGATAACACAGTCTCTATTGGCACTAACGTAACCTCTGCTAGCATACCACACTGTTCTGCTGTCCACAACACAAATAGTATGGAAAAATTGGAGAGAGATCAATAAGAGCAACAAGAATGACTAAAACATGTTTCATCAGACTAGGAAATTCAAGCAGTTCAACATATTTATCTTACAGAGAAGGTCCAGGATAATCGTTTGTAAGTGCCAATAGGAAAAGGGAGATTTGATAAAGGACCACTCAATTATATGTTTTGTATCCAAAGTTATATATAACATTTGGAAATTGCAGTAGACATTCTTATTGGAAATAAAGTTGGGGTTTTTTTTCGTTTGTTTGTTTGTTTGTTTGTTTGTTTTAATTTTAAAAAACATCAAGTCCAATGAAGCTCTGGAACAACTTATGAGATGGATTCCCTCTACCCATTTTTTAGCTGATTTATATATGTCATATAAGGAAGGAAAGGTCTGTGGCTCCTGTCCATGCAGGAGGTAAAATGCACTCATGACACTCCCTTCTGGTCATGAATTCATAGAAACTTGAAAGATATTTTGTCACATCTTCAAAGAGATGATTCTTCTTTTAGAATCACCACCAGTTATGTCTGGAAATAATTACCATTATGCTGGAATTTGGTTTCAACTTTTTAAGAAAAACTATTCTGCCACCACCTTTGCAACCACTTAAGCAATATCGCTGAGTAACTACAAAGAATGAAAGAGGAATGATGGAGAGGAAAAAAAAAAAGCAATATACTACCTTATTATTCAACTGCCTAATGCAAGAGCTAGTATACAAGGAGGGCATCTCCCATATCATTAAATCATTTAAATTGCTAACTTTTCCAAAAAAAGAATAAGCACCATTTAATTCATATTATATTTCAATAATATTTGGAGCCTTCAGTTCTAGGAACCAAAACATCCCCAACACAGATGCTCCACAGCCAGTATGCATCCTTTCATCTGCTCTTGCAGAGTGCTGCCTTCCCCTCTGTGAGTGCAAAGTTGCTGCTCACATACCCTGAGTATCTGAAGAGCTTTGGCTGCTCACGTACCCTGCGCTCACCCAGTGCCATGCAACATCACCATCTGGTGACTAACCCACAGAAAGGGAGTCTGCTCTTCTGGTTTGATCTCCTTCAACCACACCACAGCCCGCCAACAGGCCTCCCTCCTCCACGGCCTGAGATACCACATGTGTGCGGCACATGAGCCACCTCACCACAGGCTCTGGCGGGGAGGGYAACCGCGCTGCTGCTCAAAGATGTGCCTAGGGACTGGCCGGCTGTGAGCCAGTGGCTCCTGAGAGGCAGCTCGCTGCCACAGCCACGGTGCTGGCCTCCCCCAGCCCCTTGGTACACCAAAAGCGCTCCCTGCTTCAAACATGTCCTCACTGGAGGGGAAATTGCTGAGCATTATACTCACAGGTATAATAGACGGCTCAGAGGCACTATCAACAGCTGAAATCTATTTCAAGTTCACTGGGAAAGCAAGTCTCAGAGCATATGCAGAAACTCCCGCCCCTATGGCTAACAACCGCTGAAAGGAAGCTGTTGTYGTACGGTACCTCATCAGTCTCTCTTTAGATCTTAACAGAATATAGTGGCAAAAAGCAGAGAGGTCACCGACACACTGGAGAGCTGTCTGTATTCACAGAGTGAAAGGAGACATTACCCCTGACTGAGCTCTGCAAAGGTCCATGACATCTAATCAGTGGACTTCCTTTATAGCAACAAATTTATTAATAACAGTACCCAAGATATCAAGCTAAGCCAATGAAAATTTGAAATCTATTTATAACAGAGAGGAGCACAGGGAAGAAAAGTGAAGATGACRAAGGTTCTGCTTTGCTGCACGCATGTTCTCAGATGGGCTCCTGCCACCTTCCCCCGAGACTTGGCACCCACCCAGGGCAGGAACTGCACTGATGAGACTGYCCAGATGTAGCTGCTACCTGCATTCTTCCCGACACCTGGGGAAAGTACCCAGCTTGGCACCCCTATCCCATCCAGGATGGTACATGAAAAGATACCATCACTCGGTTGGGCCAGCCTGTTTTTGAAGCCGTGCATGGTTATAGAAGCTAAAAGGAGACTCCACTGGCGTCATGCAAAGCCAGAAGGAGCCCTGCAAAGCCAAATCCCAGCCAGCACAATGTGGAGCAAAACCCRATGCTACCGACAGAGCAAAGCAGGAAGAGTCCAGAAGAGACCAGAGAGGCTGAGCATACTGCTGGCTAGTTACTGGCTTACAGCTTCGCTTGTAGGAATCCAGAAGGGAAAAGCAGGCCCATGTATAAAGGCATGAACCATCTGTATGTGGAAATTACTTCACCTATTCAGAATCCAATGGACAGTTTGAAGAATACAAACGGGGGGAAAAAAAAAAAAAGACTATGAAATAATCTGGCAACTTTCTGTTCAGGAAAGAGCTGGGGGAAACGTATCCCTGCTGATTATATGTCTAATAGCTCCAAAAGCTGTGTTCTGTATCAAATAAATCTGTACAGCACAACCCTGTTTGCAAAAGGGAGAGCAGTTCTTTAATTGACCACTTTTAGAATGATGTAAGAGTTTTACAAAGGAGCAGGAAAAAAGAAAAAACAACACAGCCTGATTCATGAAATTAAGACATATGCACTGCAGCTCATAATATAAAAATATACATGCTGTTAAAACCTAGACTGTTCCTTTACCACAGCACTTACACGTGCCAAAGTGTGAGACAGTATGTGAGACTGTTGTGCCATGAAAACCAAAAATATGGAAATCACAATAGATGTTTCCCTATTATTGCCCAACAGACTGCTACATTAAGAACTTACTGACATAAGAAAATTATTAACCAAAGTCAAAGGCTTCAGAATTTACTTTGTTGGTATAATCACTACAAGCAAAAAGCCAGAAACACTCATTCTAATCCCAGATCTGACAAAGCCCACTTTGTAGCTTGGCTTGGCATTTAAATGGCTTGTATAGCGTTATACTATCAAAAGCCTGGGTTATGAGACAGAATTTACATAGTATATATGCATATCTAGATTTTCCTTGGAAACCAGGCATAAACACCTATCCTTTGAAGATATAACGGTGCTAATTTTTTAATCCCAGTGACTTTTAAAATACAGAAACTCCACATCTCTGAAAAATATGTGGTAAAAGAAAGAGGAGTTTTTAAGAGTTCAAACTTCAGCTTTGTTTGATATTTTAACAAAATATAAAAATATCCTCTGAAGAAAGGTGTCTGAAGAGACTTTTTATAGGCTTAATTCTGATTTTAATGATGGATTAGAGCACAAAAAGCCATAAAGATATTTCAAAACAAAAACTCTTTTGGGGGTGGCAAATATGGTTAAATGTGCATTTTCCAGTGTTGTTAGAAACTTATTTTCATTACTTCCCAAATCAAAGTGAGAGGTGGGGGAGCATCAGCATCTCATGCCGCACATCGATTTCAAAGGCAACAGCATTTTCCGACAGAGAACGGGTCTATGAGTAGAAGCAGCACTTTAGAGGAGCTCATGGTTTGCTCCCTGCCAGGATAAGGAGGCCTCACGGCTCATTAAGGCAGCAGCAGTAAGTAATGCTACTCATCTCAGTGCGTCTACTCACACTTAACGCCACACGTCTGTGCATTATCAGAAGCTGAAATATGTCTGACTATGGGTTCTAGAGGTTAAACAACTGGGCCTTTTGCAAATAAATGCACATCCAAAATCCTTTAAAATCATTAAGCAGTTGTCTCCTACATCCCCTGGAGAATCAATAGTTTCCGAAATCAGTCAATCAACAGACCTGTGGTTCTGCTCCAAGTGGACACTGGCCAGCTGGAACAAGATGAAATATTTTCAGCTGGATCCTTAACTCGGCTGACAGGGAGGCAAAACCCAAAGTGTCAAAGCAACTGAGGTGATGTTCTTTGTTTCCTTGGTGCTACTTCTGAGGTGCAAAAAATCAAAATAAAAGCCCATTAAAAGCTTTTACTGCATTTGGGTGCCCTGCTGCTTAAGCCATACAGTTTTTGATGTTAGTATCTATAGACATGTCTCAGGGGGTGCCTTTGATACAGAACAGCAGTATACCTAAGCATGTGAGGGGAGTAAATGTCTGCTCCTAGCTTCCCTCTCCTCTGTAGCTCCCACCAGCTTTGGATGTGTTACAGGACACCAGGCGTTTCAGGCAAAATTCAGAACCAGCCAGATTAGTAGCAGTCACCCACTGGATCAAATGTAACCAGCAACCTGCATGCAGTGTTTAAATGAAGAGGCGCTCCGATAGAACGAAACAAGGGAACTTCAGTGGGTGGACTCCAGACTAAAACTAAAACAATGGGTGGCCCTAAGGAAGATCTTGTCTGTATATCACTGGATCTTAGATGAATGAGGACCAAGACCTCCATGCTTTCAATTCAATATTTTGATGATCAAACCTGCAGTTAAACTATGCTAAATACAGTGATTCCAGTTAAGAGTTCTACTGAATATTTTGTCTTCTGTATTTTAAMCAAGTCCCGAAGACAACAGGAAAAAACCTGTTCTTTTCATACTTAAAGTTAAATACATCTTAACTGGCATACAGAAAAAAGATAAAAGCCCTGTAATAATCAATTTAACTTTCCATTTAACAACTTTCTTTAAGCATACAAGTTCTTTAGTCACGGGGACAACTGTTTCTAAAACCAGATGAACAAAGTGGTTTTAATCCTTCATTTTAAGAACAAAGGCAATGTAATCTATTCATTAAATATCTGATGATGTAGTTTAATGACATGTGAAAAAAGTGCCTTGGAACAGCCTGGGGAACATGTGCTAGCAAGAGCAAAGATTCCCATGTTGCTGTGATGGAGTAAAAACCATGCCAGCCCACTAAGAGGCACTTGCAAAAATTAAGCCTTTAACCACAGAGATCAGATGGCAGAATATCCTAAACAGCAGAATCTATATTAGCAGTAAAAATATCTGTGATAAGTTGCTAGAGAGAGAAAAAAAAAAGTCAAACAAGGGAGAGATATCATACGCACAGTAATCTCAGAGATCTTTCCCTCCTATTTAGCATTAACTGAAGCGAATGAAAATGGAGGATACAGGAAAAAAAAGTTKCTGCTAGCCTCATACATAGAGTGGTATCCACGGGCTCTATTCTGCAACTCTGTATTATGTAACACTTCAACTGCTAATATTTGTATAGTAAAAAAAGTGAGCAAGTAAACAAAGAAAGCAGCTATTGGCCACTGAACAACAGGTGAAGGTGCTATTTCATTAAAAAAATCTGAAGGAAGTCTTCTAGTTGCTGACCACGCAACTAAACTTTCTATTGCAGCTGCAGTGTCATCAACTGAGTAATTGTGGAAGTGAAAAATTTGGTGATGTACTAAAAACATGATCAGAAATGTAAGCAGCAACCTCATGTAACTCAGTACACACACATATGCGCGCACAAGTATTTATATATGGTAAATGTGAAAACACTGAAATATTTAGATGATGGAGCAGGGGTAAGGACTATTTGCTTGCAAAGAGTTAGCATTCCCCAGAAGACTAGTTCCCTGCATTGGAACTAGTCTTTTGCATTGCCTAAACACAAATCACCACCGGTACCTGAAATAAACTTTTACCACTTAATTGCAGCCTTTTATTATATTCTGCCTCCCCCCTCCATGTTAAACATTTGCAGGACAACCAGGGAAAGCATTTAGAAAGGTTTTAGATACAGAAAAATCACTATCTCTAATAGGCCTTAAAACCTGCACAGTAAAATCACCCAATACTAGAACTAACAAACACCGATGTGTTTTTCTTTCCTTTTTTTTCTTTTACGTTAGCCACAAGAGGGAGCCAATAGTATTCGAATGCCAACAATACCCCCTCCCCCATCAAAATCAAGAAACGAGACATGGAGTAAAAACCAACGGTTTAAACAAAATACATTTTTTTATATGCATTTCAGGAAAATTAGGATCACTAGCTAAAGCGTAAACCGAAAGCTTCAGCTTCTTCATATGTGAATTCATATTCATTTCTTCATTTGTGAGTTTGAAGGTGAAAGGAGAGCACCTGCAGAGCAGCACAAAGGAACCCCAGCCAGTAAGACAGCTTCATCAGGGGCCCAACTTAAATGCCTCTGTGCAAATGCACGTAGCATGGGGAACAAACAAGAGGAGTTAGAGACATGCGCACGCCTGCAGGGCTATGACCTTATTGGCATCACGGAGAYGTGGTGAGATGGCTCCTATGACTGGAGTGTTGGAATGGAAGGATACAGACTCTTTAGGAAGGACTGGCAGGGGAGACGAGGAGGGGGGTGTCGCCCTCTATGTCAATGACCAGCTGGAGTGCATGGAGCTCTGCCTGGGGATGGATGAGGAGCCGACAGAGATCTTATGGGTCAGTGTCCTGGTTTTGGCTGGGGTGGAATTAATTTTCTTTCTAGTAGTTGGTATAGTGCTATGTTTTGGATTTAGTGTAAGAAGAATGTTGATGACACGCTGATGTTTTTAGTTGTTGCTAGGTAGTCTACTTTCTCAAGGACTTTTCAGCTCACATGCTCTGTGAGGTGCACAAGAAGCTGGGAGGGAGCATAGCC
>JASVER010000001.1:24722695-24804127 GCA_030449065.1 Oceanodroma leucorhoa | reverse complement strand
CCATGGGATAAAGCCCTGGAGGGAAGAGGGCCCCAAGAAAGCTGGTTAATATTCAAGGATCACCTCCTCCAAGCTCAGGAGCAATGCATCCCAACAAAGAGAAAGTCAGGCAAAACCGCCAGGAGACCTACATGGATGAACAAGGAGCTCCTGGACAAACTCAAACACAAAAAGGAAGCCTACATGTGGAAGGAAGGACAAGTAGCCTAGGAGGAATACAGAGGAATTGTCTGAGCAGCCAGGGATCAGATTAGGAAAGCTAAAGCCCTGATACAATTAAATCTGGCCAGGGACATCAAGGGCAACAAGAAAAGCTCTTATAGGTATGTCAGGGATAAAAGGAAGACTAGGGAAAATGTGGGCCCTCTCCGGAATGAAACAGGAAACCTGGTTACCCRGGATAYGGAGAAGGCAGAGGTACTCAATGACTTTTTTGCCTCAGTCTTCACCAGGAAGTGCTCAAGCCTCACAGCCCAAGCCACAGAAGGCAAAGGCAGGGACTGGGAGAATGAAGAGCCACCCACTGTAGGAGAAGATCAGGTTCGAGACCGTTTAAGGAACCTGAAGGTGCACAAGTCCATGGGATCTGATGAGATCCACCCACAGAGGTCCTGAGGGAACTGACGGATGAATTGCTAAGCCACTATCCATCATATTTGAGAAGTCGTGGCAGTCCGGTGAAGTTCCTGMTGACTGGAAAAGGGGAAACATAACCCCCATTTTTAAAAAAGGGAAAAAGGAAGACCCAGGGAACTACAGGCCAGTCAGYCTCACCTCTGTGCCCGGCAAGGTCATTGGTGATTGGTGACAGCCAACATGGCTTCACTAAGGGCAAATCGTGCCTGACAAATGTGGTGGCCTTCTATGACAGGGTTACAGCGTTGGTGGATAAGGGAAGAGCAACTGACATCATCTGCCTGGAATTGTGCAAAGCATTTGACACTGTTCTGCACTACATCTTTGTCTCTAAATTGGAGACATGGATTTGACAGATGGACCACTCAGTGGATAAGGAATTGGCTGGATGGTCGCACTCAAAGAGTTGAGGTCAACAGCTCGATGTCCAGGTGGAGACCAGTGACAAGTGGCATTCCTCAGGGGTCGGTATTGGGACTGGCGCTGTTTAACACCTTTGTCGGYGACATGGACAGTGGGATTGAGCGTGCCCTCAGCAAGTGTGTAGATGACACCAAGCTGTGTGGTACAGTCGACACGCTGGAGGGAAGGGATGCCATCCAGAGGGACCTTGACAGGCTTGAGAGGTGGGCCTGTGCAAACCTCATGAAGTTCAACAAGGCCAAGTGCAAGGTCTTGTATATYGGTCAGGGCAGTCCCAAGCACAAATACAGGCTGGGCGGAGAATGGCTTGAGAGCAGCCCTGAGGAGAAGGACTTGGGGGTGCTGATTGATGAGAAACTCAACATGACCCAGCAATRTGCAACTGCAGCCCAGAAAGCCAACCAATATTCTGGGCTGCATCAAAAGAAGCGTGACCAGCAGGTTGAGGGAGGTGATTCTCCCCCTCTACTCTGCTCTCGCAAGACGCCATCTGGGGTACTGTGTTCAGCTCTGGGGCCCCAAACATAAGAAGGGCATGCACCTGTTGGAGCGAGTCCAGAGGAGGGCCATGAAGATGATCAGAGGGCTGGAGCACCTCTCCTATGAAGACAAGCTGAGAGAATTGGGGTTGTTCAGCCTGGAGAAGAGAAGGCTTCAGAGATACCATAGCAGCTTTCCAGCACCTGACGAGGGCCTACAAGAAGGATGRAGAGGGACATTTTACAAGAGCATGTAGAGATAGGCAAGAGGTAATGGCTTTAAACTGAAAGAGGGTAGATTTAGATTAGATACAAGGAAGAAATTTTTCACTATGAGGGTGGTGAGGCACTGGAACAGGTTGCCYAGAGAAGTTGTGGATGCCCTCTCCCTGGAAAGTGTTCAAGGCCAGGTCGGATGGGGCTTTGTGCAACCTGATCTGGTGGAAGGTATCCCTGCCCATGGCAGGGGGGTTGGAACTAGATGATCTTTAAGGTCCCTTCCAATCCAAACCATTCTATGATTCTATGAAAACCATGTTTATAACCCATGACATAATGATCCAGACAGCACAGAAAGAACTTACAGCAAAGTTTCATTCCCTTCAGGGCACCATCCCACACTCACAGCCTTCAGCAGTGGTACTACCAGTTTGATGTTCAAGCTGAATTACCCAGCTTTCAGACCACATAGCTTCCTTCCAGTGACTTTCAAGACCTGTGTGCACAACAGCCAGTCCCCTGTGCTGTGCAACGCTGTGTACCTGGTGCAGAAGTAATGTACTTTTGCTCAGTCCCCTGCGATGTAAATGCCGTACGTGCTTGACGGGGCATGACCAGGCCAGCAGGCAGGCCCCAAACCAGGGATCAGCAGGCACACTTACCAAGCTCCTATGGCACAAGAGGAGATTCTGCTTTTTGGGTTGCATGAAGAGCAGGGGGACTCTGTAAGAGGCAGGCTGGGAGACCTCAGGAGATTTTACAGTCCATTCCCTGTCCACATCTTCACAGCCTGAGCAACCTGGAGGCTGACTGCAAGCTATAGATCTGGCATCCATCTCTATAAAATAGCAATCTCTTAGAAGAAATTAAAATAAATGAATTGAAGGGTCTGAATGAAAGTCAGCTCTGTTCCTTTTTCTGAAGGTAATGTCAGGACAGGAGTACTTGGCTATTTAGCSTCTTTACCACCTCTTTTTCTTTTATGTTTGCATTATACATCAATCCTAACTGGATGTAAATCACCTCRTTAAAATAATTTTAATCCTCACTAAGCAGAATTCAGTTCTGTGGATAGCTGCTTTAAGTTGGAAATAGTACTCAAGCAAAGCAGATATAGTATATTCTTCTCTTCATAATTTGCTTACAGAAACAAATTTTTGTTYTGTCCATTCCTATAGTTACACAGGAGCTCCTGAAATACTGAGAACCAGATCAAAAATAACAACCTCTGTTTCAATGACTTTTCATTTCTTACACTTTGCTTTTCTAATACTTTCTCTCCCCCACTGTATTTGTGAGAAGGGTAAAACCACCATTATCATTATGAAAAATATTTACATTCATCTGATAAAACAAACTACTTTCCCAGGATGTCTTGCAATCACACTTCATTTTCACATTCTATATTTCTATCCAGATGTTCATATTGTGCTATGAGTCTGCAAATGACTACTACTGACACAAGCACTGAAGATGAGTTTGCTTTAAATGTATCAAAAAATCCCAAACAAATGAAGAAACCAAACACCCCCTCACACACACAAAACAAACAAACAAACAAACTGTTGAGAGTTTCTGCTGGCTGAGGCAATAGAACAATTTTAGCACTAATAATGTCACAGCACCCAAAATAATTCTGGACATAATTGGTACTTTGAATTGTCTACTAGCCTGGTGATTTATGATACGGGATGGTTTTAAGTCCAGATCCCACTGAAAAACTGCTTTCATAATCATGATTTTTGTTGTTGTGAAACTTCCTAAGTTCTCCCAGCTACAGTGCAGATACAATAGAAGCTATTCAAAAGTAAAGATTTATCAGATTTATTAAGAAGTTGCCACAAGAGATTTTCTCTCTGTGCAGAAGGCCACGCGACATAGCCCACAATGTGTCTAGGAGGCCAGTGAAGGGAACCGTTGGTTACCCACATAGGAGCATCCATTGCATTTAGAAATTCTGTGACATCCTATTCACACAAGGTAGGACCAAACAGGTATGAGGCAAGATGTGGGCAGCACCCTTTCCACCTATATTTTCCACACTAGGCTTGTTTCAGCTTTGATTAACCTTTGAACTGGCAACAGGCTGTCAGCACTAAAGGGGCCCTATATCACTGGAGTTAAGTCCTTATGGGAATGAAATTACCTACCCATTAATGCATTCCTAACACTTAAAGATGAAGACTACAAGAAACACTACCAAATCTTATGCTTGATGACATCAAATATTCCACTACCTCAGCTAGGAACAAGCTTTTTCCCCTGATCACAGCTAAGTGTACATACTGGGCACATTCTTCCCCTCTTCCTCAGACCCACCAGAAACATGCCAAGGCTGGGGATAAAAGAGCACTCTGTACTGGAGACAGAAGATCCTCTTTCTCATGTGCCTGGCTAGTGCACTCTGCTTATATAGTCAGAGTTATGGCTCCAAGAAGTGATCTTCTCCCAGGTCCTGTGACGCTGGAGGACACATACTGCAACAGACAGCACCATCAGTGGAAGGGTCAACCCATTGCCCTCTCCTGGAAAATCTGCCCTTAGTTCTCTCTCCCATTTGCCCTGTGCTCTGAAATAATGCCCCAAAAGGCAAAATAAAGGCTACAATTACAGACATTTTTTGTGCCACATAGAAGATTAGTGATGAGCATCGTCCTCTTCTTCACGGACCCAATGCAAGGCACTGGAACCTGAATCAGCTCAGGCAAGGGGGGAGGACCATGTAGGCACAATGTAAGAAACAGGCCACTCATTTTAGCTGTGCTGCTCACTTGGACCTTAATGCAACTTTGAATTTTTACCTGGYTAAAAAGCTGAAACCACGTAAAACCATCAAGTTTTACATGTTTCCATCCACAAAGAATAAACTGACCTAGATTCTCTCATTCTTAGATTTCCTCACGGTTCTGGCCAGGCTTTCAGAGGGTTGCTAACCTTGGCTGAGTTAAGGGTTTATAATGAAACACTAAAAACAAAGTACGTTTGAGCTGGTTTGAATTTTATTATGAATGTTTTGGATGGCTGTAATGTTAGAGTCAATTCAGACATTCTGGGTACATTTCATCCAAAAAAATTGCTGCTTGGAAAAAAAATCCCATGTTTACAATAAATTAAAATCAATCATTATTTTGGGCCTGATTCTCCACTGCCCATTCCAGCACAGCATCTGGTTTAAGACTAGGCTCCTGCAGTTGCAGTGAATGTACCTTGTTTTTATATCCTCTTACTCACTACAATAATGAAAATAAAACATTTGTGGAAAAATTCACTTSCAACTTCAAAAGAATCAAAAGTATAAGGTGACAGATATAGACATAAGGGTGATGAATGAAGAAATAAAATACTAAGAGAAAAGTCAGAGAAAAATAACTCCAGAAATTCAAAAGATATCAGAAGTACCGAAACAAGAGTCTACAGTTTAAAAGACATCATCTTCAAGCTCGTGAGATGGCTCACCACCTTGAGACACATACCAAGATACCCCATTAAGGTAAGGCTCAAGGTAATGGCTTCTCATTTAACTGAGAGCTTCATCCTCAAAAAGTTTAAGCAACGACATTCCTCAACTGCCAGTCCACAGCTCTGGGAGAAGTTGAAAGAAACTTATCTGAGGTACTGGTAATGCAAAGCAGCACTTTTAACATGCTCTTAAAGCAGACAGGGCCTGGCTCAGAGGGCTCAGAGTAACTAGACATTGAGAGTATGAAGGCAAATGAAAACTATTGTCAAGACACCATACCATAGGCTAAATCAGCAAGCAAGTATTTTCAACATCTGAAGTTTTTTCATACTTTGCTTGATAGGCTCTCAGGTTCTGTCAGTATGTAGTGTAGGCTGTTTTTTTCCCTTTGGTCAGAACAATGATTTCAGGTAAAGATGCAGTAGGACAGAGGGAGGAAAAAGAAAAAAAAGTGGATGCTGCTGATAAAACACTCTTACTTTGTAGTTCGTCCGACATCAGACCATGCATATGCTACCTTTAAAGCCTTTTCACGCTTACTTTAATTGTTCTTTCTAAAGTAAAATTGTTTCTCCTAAAGAAAAACCTAAAACCACTCTTCCATGTTCAGCTCCCCAAAAATGAGGTTGTAAAAAGTAGTTCCACAGCAGGAACAAAATATTCTATACTATGCTAATACTGTGCATACTTTAATAATAGACAGAGCATTTAGAGATGCCTGTTTTCACTTACGAATGGGGACAGAGTAATTCTTAGTTAATTTTGTCTGCACTTTATTGAAATAGTTATGAAAGGAGGAAGAAAAAGCATGCTTCGAACTTTGCCAATATCCAAACAAAACAAACAGCAGCAGGGTTTTGTTTTCACTTAAGTTTCATTATACTTCATATACAGAGAATTAGTGCAACTTAAAACAGTTTTGTATTTAAACCCATGTGTATGACAAGAGTAGCCAACATGCTCGTTTGTGAGTGGAAAAGTCTTATTCCTGCCATTACTTCCTAGCGTAATGTGTTTTCATATGTTCTGGGAATCTTTTTCCTAAAACAAAAGTAGATCTTAACAAATTAACAGACCTGAACCAAAAGCCCAGTCAAGAAATCTGAACTGTAGGGAGTTTGCAACTGGCTTTACGATTCTACGGCTAAATATTCCTGTACTACGATAACTGAACTTGGATAACGGTGGCAAGAGAACGCCAGTCACACAATGTTGGTCTGGAACAGAACAAGCAAAACAACCTTGGCAAGGCTTTTGCAACACTCTGAAAACCAAAGAGACAGCCAGGAGCAAGCTGTTTTTCCCAAGTCAGTAGAGGTTACTCAACTGAAAGCTCTTTCTGTTCCTTAACGCTGCTTGTGCAGTTTGGCAGCTGAGTCATGTCGTCTTAATTTGTGTTGTGGCCCACTGCAGGCCACTGACATATACAATCTTAATGGCAATAGCAAGGGAAAATAATTAAATTCAGTAGAATGCACCAACTGTAGGAAAAACAAAGGAAACTAAAGGCCAGTTCAGCACCACTACATCCGAACTGATGAAAACTCAGATGAAAACAACTCCCATCCAAAATGTGACTGGTGCATTGCATAATGCATGTGTGAAGGCTTGGAAGTTATCTAGAAAACATACAGACAGGGAGAGGGATTAACTTTGCAAGTTTTAGTGCCTAAGTGGGAATTCAAAGTGTCCAGTCATTTACGGGTGATGGTCAGCACTTCAAATAAGCAAGCTTTGAAARAATTAGCATTACATGAAGCAGCTAATTAACGCACATTAAACTTCAGACAATTCATGATAGAAAATGCATGTTCAAACACTATGTTTTACTTCTTTGTTAGTTGCATGCTCATTCCAGTCTTAAATCATCCAGAGGAAGGTGCTAAGAAGTAAGGTGAATGAAAGGGCGATTAGGTTTCCAATTAGCAGAGGGAGTGACAGCATTTCTTACTGAAGTGGAAAATACAGGAGAGCTCTCCTGAGTCAGCTTTCTATACTGTGTATATTAGCAATTACTCAAGAACTTTTAAGAAGAAATCAGTCAAGAAACCTCTGTAAATCAACCATGACCTCAGGTAATCTGACTTCACAAGGAATTAGAGGACAGCTTACAACAGTTTAACTTGAAATTGCTCAGTGGTATTTCTGCCATACATTCATTGTTGAGTCATGCAACAAATATTAGATCTCTATTCCCATAGTTTTTGTGCCAATTTGCCAAGCAAGCAAAATATTCCTCAATCTTTCTTCACACTCTGGCCATCTTTCCACCATAAATCAGACAGGAGAGAGCGCAGCCAACAAATATGGTAGGCAACACATGTGACACTAATCATCACCCTGTGGTTATGATAAAAGTTGTGAACGTGAGCCTGTAACCTAAGGGCAAAAGGCTCCACGTTTCATCAAACTCCTACAGCACCTGCTTCCTGCCTGATTGATTAGCTTTAAAAAGAGCAACAGCAGCAATCTGGGAAGGACCTTCCACAGGCAGAGTGACCATGAAATTTCCACCACACACACACTTCAAAGTGATGCCTCCCTCCCTAGCTAAAAAAAAAATACCTTGGGAGCATAACTTAAACCAGAAAATTACCCTTTTTTTTAACCCAGGACTCATATGGTGGGAACTCCAGGAAGCTTGGGAGGACCGGTAACAAAAGAGGCCTTCCAGTTGTGAAGCAACAGATATGCTATGAAATGGATGGATGTCAAAACAGACATGAAAGGGGCAAAGTGTTAAGACAGAAGAATAGATTAAAAAAAAAAGAATTCAAAATTACCAGAACTTTCACAAGGCTTTCCAGAGATGGGAATAGACTTGTAAGGATAAAGGAAAAAAAAAAAAAAGATTAAAATTAGAAAGGGTCTTATAGGACTACTGGAAGCAGAATTCTGTTGAAAAATATTGCTTAGAGCCCTGGCACTTAAAACATTCAAAACAAGAACAAAACGATCACTTTCAAGATACTAATAAACCCTTAAATTAAAGCAAACTCCAACTAAAGAAACATGCAGGTGATGTTCTCTAGATGACAGCATGCACTATTACAGTCTGTAAACATTTGGAAAAAGCAATTTGGTCTCATTTGTTCCAGTTCATTTAATGTCTAAACAGAGAAGCTTATCTTCTCAAGCCAAGTCTAATTAAGAAAGAATGTCTTCAGCCTAATAGGTCAAATGTAAACAGGTTTAAAATTAAACCACTTCCAATACATCAGAAATGACCCTACCCACACTATCATTCACACTCATCTTCCTCATCTGGAAGAGGAAGTCCAGACCTGACTCCAAGTTTCCTGCCCTGAGTTTTGTTCCTACCCAAAGCAATTACTGTTTAGCTGAGTACACGCAATCAATTTACTTGGCAGATTCAATAACACTCCGAGGTATCACTGTGACTGAAAATGAAGTTGATAGTTGTGTGTTGCTTGGAGAGCCTTAGATAGCAAGATTCTCCTTGGGAACTGAATGATGAGTCTGCTATTAATACTGTTTCCAGCCCTACTCCTGTTCCTCCTCTACCATTTGATTCTTCTCTACAATTCTGCAGTTTTACCAAGGGTTGTGTAAAAGCTGTCTCACTTGAAGGTCCTCCAAATATTTATGTTTAGATGTTGTTTCTTCCCCCAAGTCTCCTTCATTCTCTTTTTTCCTTGCATAACTATACAACAGTAGCACATTGTAAGGACAGGAACTAGAATGAAAGTTCTGGAATRAAAGTTCCTAGAAAAACCCCACCCCATCCCCCCAAAAAACCCAAACCAGACAAAAACATACACACACAAACCAAAAACCTCACACCCCCACCCCCCGCCCCAAAACCCACCCAGATAGTTACTACAATGAGTATTGAATCAGAATCAAAGTACATAAGCTCTTGGTGACAGGAACTCTTTGCCAAAACTCCAGAATTAATCTCAATTAGTGCAAAAAAAAAAAAAGTCAATAATTATGATAGGTATTTCATAAGGAAATTTACGGATCTGAATGACAGCAGAGATGAGCTAGTTTTTGGATTAATTTTTAGCCAGAACCTTTCTCTCCATATCTTCTAATTTTGTAGAGTCTGATTACAAGTATATCAAGTATATATACAAGTCATACTATTGCTACCAGAGGTTCAAAGCCTGGAAATTTCATGGCCACTGAGCTCATTGAACAGCACAAGCAATAAGGTGCCGAATCCATTCTGTGAAGTACTGAAGGATATCAGATTTTTCCTGAATAGTCTTTGTACACTCAGTGTATTGCTGGGTAAGGCCTTCTATTCCCCCTTCATTAACAAAATGGTATCACTTCGCATCTCAGCAAATCTGCTGGCTTCAGCATGCTTAGCTACAAGAATGCAAGCTGTATGCAAATAGCCTAATTACTTTCCTCTATCCATTAAACCTAACCTAACCTGAATAAGGACTGATCAATTATAACTTACTTCAGTGTTTTCAGAGGACTTCTGTTTCTAATCAAGATTTTACATTAGAGCTATCCTTTCATACCACAAATACGCAAGTGTAATAGATTTTTCCCTCAAATTCAAAAGTTAAAAGCTTCCTAGGAACTATCCAGACCATCAACTGGATCTGCAAAATCCCATTTGAAATGCGTTACAATATCAGAAGATGTTATATAGCTACTATTTTTACGACTATGTCACTGAATATACCTTTTGGTATAGCTCAAAGTACTTCTGAGGTAGTCAGTACTACACAAGTATTGGAAATAGTGATGGAAAGTTGGGCAGTAGGATTTAACTTCTGCTGCTGAGGAGACAACAGCAGAGCCAAGCATGCTCATCTGACAGCCAGTGTGACAGCACAAATTGAGGTTAACCCACCTTACTTAGCATGGCTCCATCTTGTCTTTACTCTTCCATTAAATAGTTGTAGGCAGCAATAAGATCTCCCCAAGACTGTGTTCTGCAAGCAAAATAAGCTCTGTTCCCCCAGCATTTGCTTAGAGGTAAGTGCTCCAGCCCTTGACCATCTTCGATGGTGCTTCACTTGACTGACTCCATTAGGCCAAYGTCTTTCCTGGACTGGGGAGCTCAAACCAAACACAGTATAGCAGGTGTGGCTTCACAGGTGCCAAACAAGGAGAAAAAACTACTTCCCTCAGTTTGTTGGCCACACTTTAGCTAATGCAGCCCAAGATGYTGTTAGGTTTCTTCAGTCCAAGGGCACACTGCTGCCTCATGTTCAACTTGTTATCTATTAGGTCCCCTCCAACATTTTTCTGCAAAGCTGCTCTTTAGTCAATTGGCCTTTAGCCTATACTGTTGCACAGGGTTATTCCTTCCCAGGTGCAGGACTCAGCATCTGTCTTTGCTAAACATTGTGAGATCCTGCTCAGGCCATTTTTCCAGCCGGTTGATGTTCCCCCTGCCCTCAAGCATATCAATCACTCCACTTAGTTTGGCATTGTCCACGAACTTGCTGAGAACATGCTCTATATCATCATCAAGGTTATTAACTTAGATATTAAACAGTGTTGTCCCCAGTATCAATCTCCAAGGAATACCACTGGTTACTGCCTGCTAGTTTAACTTTGTGCAGCTGGTCATCTGCTGATTCATATTGTAACTGATAATCTCACTTCTGAAATGCATGGGGAAAAAAAGTGTGTGTATATGGGGGGTGGGGGTGGGGGAGAAGTTCATCAAAAACCTTCTTTATGAAAACACGTCCCCGTGGCTATCCTAACAGCGTCTTTTTTCCTTGAACTACAACAAGTCCACGAGGCACAAGTCTGGGACTTCATGTCGCTGTAAGTTAACCAGGAAGCACCACATACTCTCAGTGATGCCACAGCTCAGGGAATGATTTACAGTGAGAGCTGCTTAGAGTTGCTTTGTCAGAAGTGCAAGCTCTAGGAAAGTCTGTCAGGATTACCATGGAAAGATGGACAGCTTCATAGTCATCCCCCAAAATCAGTGCAGTGGAATATGTATGACAGAGATCCTGACTGTCCAGACCCACAACTGAAGCTTGCTTTTTCTCCACAAGCAGGATGCTGCACATGCAGAACCTCTGCTCTCAGTTCCAAACAARCCTGCTGCCACTCAGTTCCATTTGCCTTTGAACATTGCTTGGGAAACCTGTATTTGATGTCAAGTATGAGAGGTTCTTACTGAGAAGAAACTAACTTAATAATGCTTAAGCTTTTAATCTTCAAAAATTGACAGACCATGCCTGCAGGGTCTAGGGGGGGCTTATGAATTACCTGTTTAGAATGCAAAGCCATTCCACTTCAGCATTCAATTAATTTTTCTAATCCAGCCCCTCATATACTTACCCTGCTTGAGAGCTTCTTGATGGGATGAAAAGCTATTAACTTTATTACCTGTAGTGGATGTTTCTATAGAAATACACTTCTACTGTGTACAGACATCAGTTTGAGAACCTGTGCTATTAGCAAACACTGCTTCAAACTGCAAAGAAAGACTTCAGAGGCCTGTGCCTCCAGCAGCAGGAATACACAAAAGGTATTTGTCTTTGTGGTTCTGTGGGCTATGGAACAGCAGAAGGAAGCTGCAAGGAAGACAGCTTTCCCTGGAGAGTCCCTCACCTTTGAGCAGGCAGCAACCACTCTTTTGATCTGTGAAATGAGTATGGGCGTCTCTACAGCTTGTGGCAGTACTGAAACAGATCATGGCTAAGCTTTACTGTGCAGTGCTGCACCTCCTGGGCACCACAGAGCATGGTGGTTCGGCTCTGCTGCAGCTGCACGTCTGCAGCCTTGCTGAAAATCCACTGAATGTCAAACACGCACAACATGCCTCTGCTGAGGCATTTAGTGGTGTCTGTTTTCCTGCAAGGTGCTCTTTCTGCCTTGGATACTAAGTAGTCACAGCAAACTATTTAGTCAACAGAATATTCTTCTACTTCAAACTAGGATAAAAACATGTCTCTTCAAAGATGTTTTCCTGAAAACTGGGATTTGCCTTACTCAAGGAGAGATTGGATTTGGGTGCATATCTCCCATGTCTCAGCCAAATACCCTTAGTAATTGAACTTCTGGCCATTTCAAAAACAGATGGTACCTCTGCTTCCCCAGACACATGTATTCCTATTAAAAAATTTTGATTCCAACAAGCCAGCATTTTGCAAAGAAAAAAAATTCTCTTATCAGAAACATTCCCAGTGTCAATAGACAGAATAGTGCCTTTGACATGCATATCTGAAAATATTAGGCTACTTAAGTGCTTTATCTTCCCTTATTAAATTTCAAATGATTAAAGGGAATGGAAAAACAAGAGCTTGGTCCAGCAACACATAGACATGCTCTCTCTGAATTGAGATGCTTGGTTTTATCTGCAGCCATGCCTTTGAGTTAAGCCCTAGGATCAAATACCATAATTTAGCATCCAAATCTTGTAYTGTTAAGCCCATCCAGAAGGCAAGAGGCATTTCAGTGCAAGCCATCTGCTCTTTCCCRTCTCCAATTCCACAATATATTACTGACAAGTCTTACTGATTAATTTTGATAGCATAGGCAATTAAACATATACAACGTGTGTGCATGTAGTTTTTATTTTAAATACAAATATGTGTATACACATTTTTAAAAATGCTTGGAAAAACAGGAAGAGGGGAAATTAAAATACATAATGTTTTTAAAGGGCATGGATTCAAGCAGTGTGAAACTGGATTATACAGAAGACTTTGAATTCATTAGCTTTGTCAGTSTATGCTATGGCAGATGTGGAGAGGGCAATGGAAACAGTATTTGCAAGCAGCTTAGCTCACTGACTGCTATAAACAGATGATCTGTGGCAATCACTTGACTTCCATGAAGCCACCATTGATTGACAGAGAAGTTTGCTTGCTCAGAACTTAGGAAAAAAAGAAAATAAAARTTAAAAATAAAAAAGCCCTACACCTTTGCAGCACTATAGGAAGACCTGGGCCGAGCATAAACACGAGGCAAACTTCCCAGAGAACTCAAGTTTCAAGCACACTGGAGACCTTCAGACTTAGGAGCAGATGCATTACACACTTTGTGAAGCCTGAGAGAAGGCTGGGCAATCCCTGCAGACCTCACCAGCAGTGCCCAAAATGCTAGGAAAAGAGCTAAGCATGAAAGGATCAGTTGTAGATCGAGCCCTACTTTCTCTTCTCACTGGTGGCTATCTTAAAGGCAAATTTTCCCACACTCACCTAACACTACATAAAGTTCATATCCTTCACCACAAACACATTTTATTTTTTCATTTATTTCCATCCTACCTGCTGGCACCTGCCACTTCAAATATACTAAGTTGATAAACTCATTTACTGTACACTTAGCTAACAGAAGTTAACAAGCTCTTTGTAAAGCTCGAGAAGAGATATGACCATATTTCTGCACTCACAGGAAAATACAGGATCTGTAATAAGTCTCCCAACTGCTTCTGTGGCCTCAACTGTCACTTTTATGATCTGGGAGATTTAACTACCAGGCTTCTATAGTAAGCTATACTAACAGCATAACTTGCTGCTATTCAGCAGAAGAACCATTTTGCTCCCTCTCTCACATACCAGATTTCTAACTAAGGAGAGATTAACCCATCTACTGTTTTGCTTAAAATATGCATTTAACATGCAACAGTCACATGAACATTGTTAACTGACTTAAACACACCAGCAATTCCTTCCCTCATCTACTGGGATCCTTAATGCCTCCTGCAAGCAAGCAACACCTGCTGTAACTCCCCATGACTTGCATAGCAATTCACAGCATCAGGCATCTCCCTGGCTAGAGCCTTTAAAGAGCTTAACAAGTTTGCATATATAATGGAGTTAGTAAGGAATGCTGTTTCCATAGTGCAAACAAAGTTATTCCTCATCTGAAAACTGCTCAGTGCTGTTAAGTAATGTTTTCTTGCCTCTAAGGGTCATCTGACATCGATTTCTATTTATTCACACAATGAGATAAGTAGCTGCAGCGGTACTGAACGCCAAGGAAGACAAGGTGGTGTCTCCAGCCATGAGAGGTGGGGGAAAAGACCCTGTGAGGGTCTAGGAACGGAATGGGCACATCCAGCACCACTAGCAGAACGATGTTACAGTGACAAACTACACATAGCTTTTCTACATAAGTGTACACACTGGTGCAAATCATAGCCACATAAAATACACACTTCTATTGCTATCTGAGATCAAATAGTCATGAAATAAAATAGATGACTAAACCACATGCATATTCCAAGGTGACTCCATCTCAGGGAATGCAGCACTGGAACAGAGCACCACACCCACACAATTATGAGATGTGGCAGGCTAGGGGCCAGGGTCTTTTGGATTTATTTTCGTTTGGGTTGTTGTTTTTTTTTTTTTGAGAAACGRTTGACAGAAGTTGCAGAAAAGAAGTGGGATCCTGTAAGAGACTTTGGGGAAGATTAGAGGGAAAGAACAATAGCTCAGGGAGAACAGAACAACTGTTCTGTCTGATGCTCTGCCAAGCTTGTGTTAAATAACAAAACAGTGTCCTAAAAGAATTTGTTAATATGGCAACAAGTCTCTCCTGGACTGGTGAAAGATAAGGCTATGTAAAGCATTGCTTATCTATTTGAGCACCAGTTTCTGCTACTCAAGTTAAAGCTATGGATCTTGGCTGTTGGAAGCCTGCTCCTTTATCAGGGTGTTCCTCTCCAATGCCGGCAAGCCTGCAGTAGTCCTTGACACACTGTAAGTTCAGCTGAGCAATTTTCAAATCTTTTCAGAGGACCAACTCTTTCTAAAGTCACAAACGATTATCTGCAGCAGTTTCAGCCTGCTAGCAATGACTAGCTAACTAGAGAAATCAAGATAAACCTTGTTCAGATCACACATTTTTTCAGAAGAGCTCCTAACTTGTTCTGATCCCACTAATACAAAGCAAGCAATTAAAAATATTCCTTTACTGAAAGTCTCCTTTGTCCTGTAAGCTATCCATCCATACCTACCTTCCTGATTCAGGTATTTATGTTATTTTATGGCACCTCTTCTTAGTGCAGTAGATAAAAACAGGCTCTGGCCCAGAGAATTTATCCTCTGATTTTAGCCAAGACACAATGAAGCGAGATGGGGAAGAATAACTGGGAACATGACAATGAAGCTATGGTTATGAAATAGTGTAAGGTGCTTCAACAGACACATGGGAAGACTGGCAAAGAATTTGTAGAAGGATGCTGCTTTACACAACATATTGTGATACTCTAGATTGGAAAGATGAACATAGACAGTTTGGGTATGCCATGGATGAGAAATGGGCAATTTACATTACTTAGCTGGATTAAGATGATTTGACTTCATGGATCAAAACAAAGGCAAAATCCTAGCTTGAGCACAGCTATGCAGCTAAATCAATGCCATGCAAAGCCGCATCTTAAGTTGCCATGAACTGTCAAGAAAATGGATTAAATACAATTTCAGAGCAGTGCCTAAGGAAGGATTTTTACGTGCAATTGCATTCCATAATCTTCAACATATGGTTATTGAAAATCAGATTGTTTTACTCCCTTCCTATAACACAGGTTTCTGATTACGTTTGTCTTCCCTTCTCTTCTACAGCAGAACTTTTAATGCAAAAAGTCATGAAAAAAGAATCTTGCAACTACAAAGTATTGCTTAAAGCAGCAACTCCCTCCTCTTCTACGAGGATCACAGGACAGCTTGTACTTATCTCGATCACCAGTGTACATATGCAGCTCAAATCAAGGCTGTGAGGAACTTGGCAGCGTTTATCTTCCCAGGCTTGCCACTCCCAGAATTTTGTTGCTTTCTGACCTGCATTACAACACAAAAGAAGCAGCCAGAAATGCCTAKTTTTGTTTGACTTAAGGGTCACAAAGATGTGAAAACACACAAGCTTKTATGGTTAAGGGGGAAACTGAACTAGTCACCTAATTTCTCAGAGCTTGACTAAGGCCCACATCCCGTAAAATCATTTTGGAGAAATGGGGATTTTCTGCTCCTAGGCCAAGTTTCAGGTTAGGATTGGAGACCAGACTGATGTTTGTATTCATTCCCCTGTATGCAGTTCCTTTCAAGCGCAAGGAGAGACAAAAATACCCAGTACTACGACATTTAAGTAAGTTTAGCAGAATTTGGGTCTTTGGTGTTTATAGCTTATGAAATAAAGCTACAAATTGAAAAAGCTTCTTTTATTATTTTTTTTTAACCAGATTTAGTTTTCTATCATCTAAGGACAAAGATAATCACAGGGTTTCAGTTTTAACACTTGTAAACTTTCAGTGCTGTTACGTGACCTTCAAGACTCCAACGACCTTAGGAATAAAAAAAGGAAAAAGAAACTAAAATTGCAATCAACATTTTACAGAACCACTGCTATCACAGATCACTAATGGCTCTTAAAACCTTCCAAAAAAGCAGAGATGCTGGGAAAACATTTAAAAATAACAATCCTGGCCCCAAAATAAAACCAACACTACTTGATTAAGACTAAAACAATGCAGAGATTTCAATGTCTGTTATCTGCACACAAAAGGCCAGGGAGTTATAAACTGAGCTAGGAAGGGAATATGACAGGATGAAGAGAAGCATAAACCAAAGAGCTCCTATCCTAAACTGTCCCTCTATGAAAAGAGAGAAAGTGCTTTAAGGCAGAAGTGTGTGTATGTGAATTCTGGCTACATCTACTGCTGTGTGCTGCAGCATACAGACACTTGGGGATCTGCCATCACAAATAAAATGAGCAGTTAGCCGACAACATACCAAACATTAGTGGCCTCTAACATAACTACAGGTTTTGTTCACAATAGCATTGCCAGATGACAGCAGGGTTCAACTGCCTGCCTAGCTATTGAAAACTATATACTGATAAATATGTTTGTTACATGCATACAGAAAACCCACAAGGTTTCAGTCATTAGTATTCAACTCCAGGGCCTTTAATTATACAATCATTTATGAAAATAGTTACTGTGTGAACAGTGGAAAGACAATGCTATGGTTTCTCACAACATACTACTAACCAACCCAAAACCGGAGCAGAGATTTCCACAGCAATACTCAAAGCATGTTAAAAAGGAAGTTTCAAATCTAGCAGCTCTTCAAGTTCATTGGCTTGCTTTGATTATCATTTTACAAGCCATGAACTCTTAGTTTAAGTGTGGTCTTTTTATTTCCGTGTGGTCAGCCTGTACCGGATCAGTTAAAAATACTCAAAGGCAATGAAAGGTAAAAATGGCTGGAGTTACTGTTAGCTTAAGGAGAACAAAATACCACCCATGCCCATGACTATATCAAAGGTCCAGTGAAAGCAGATGAAGTTTCGAGACACAAAAAGATAGGCACCTTCTTTAGTCAGATAAACCATGTTAAAACCCTACTGGCTTGAGAGCACAATATGGGCAAACTGTCTTTTAGGGGCAGAAGAGCAGATGATCAGCATCCGTGTGCACTCTGTTGGGTCACAAACTGTAAAGCCGTCTCCTGAAAACCACTATCAAAGGAAACTAAAGGTCAGTTCAGCACCACTACAGACAAGGTTCATTAGTCCACATCCAAACTGAAARAACTAGGCAGGACAAAATATTAGCACCTTGCCTTTGTCAGTTCTAACAGAGTTGGAAGTAAAATCTTTGCAGTAAAGCAGCGTAAGATAATCCAAGCAACTATTCTTTCCAACTACACTGCTCAAAATAGTCAGTTGTCAAAAAACACGAAAACCAAACCAAACCAAACCACACAACAACAAAGTCCCTCCCATGAAACTCAGATGTAGGTGATATTCTTTCAGAATTATTAGTAAGTCTTTGCTTGTGCTATAACAACTTTTTTCTTTTCCCCAAACAAGAATGCAACTGCCTGTCACATCTTTGTTTCAGTAGGCGAGCTGATCCACCAAACTTTGCTATCCTTGAAATGAAACTTAACAGTGGCTGGAGCAGTAAAGGATCAAAAATTTAAAGTTAAAAGGAAAAATTTTGAGAGCTTCAAAAGCAAATAACAGGAAAGGAAGTGACTTATTTGACAATTGGTTCACTGCTCTAAGACTGACTAGGTTGGGTTTTTTGGACTGTATGTCCTGTGGGGCATTCTTTTCTCCCTCTGTGCATCTCTTCCAGACATTTAGACATCTCACTAGAATGACAATGCTTGTCTGCACAGGAGTTGTATTCATGAGTGCCTGTGAAGCCCTGTCAAGCCTCACACAGTCACTTCCCGCTCTTTYACCAAAACAGCTGCCACTTACCTACTGGTGCTGAGGGACTTGCTGCTATGTGCATTCCTTCTCCTACCAGCCAACTCAGGAGGACATGCACATGCTGCATGACCAGCCTCACATTCCCACTACATAGTCCAGCCCACCCCAAAGATGTTTGAGGACCAGATTAAAATTCACATTTGAAAACTTCCAGAGGCTACTGCAAAAAATATAAAAMCGATGATCCATTAAGTTAGAATCACGAGCTCAATCTCCTAGCCATGTTAGTAATCAGCACACTCAAAGAAGCAAATAAAAAAACTGTTTAAGCATCAGTGAGACAAGGCCCAAGCCTCTTTACATTTTCCTTCATGAAAAATATTTCTATGCAAAACAGCCACAGTTGTTTTTCAAAACCCAACAGGCAATGTTAATGCGGTGCTTGCTGCAATGATACAGTTCTAATGCCGAGTCAAAAGCATTTGCTTCCACACATCATGCCAGCGGGAGTTGGGTGCTATGTCAAATAAGTGCATCACCTAAACTGACGTGATGTTTGAATGACAGCAGTGTGCAAGGAACTGCAGAAACATGGGAAGATCATCAATCCTACCTGAAACATTCCTATAGTCTAGACCAAGTCCTGACAACTTTGTTTAGAAAAATATTGATGATTTCACCATGAACTTTCAACATGCTGTATTAACTACTGCACTTTGTCCAGTCAAGCTATATAATACAGAGTAAAAGGAAGAAGTGAAACAAATAATTGAATTAATAATCGGGACATACTACTAGCATTTAATTAAATTCCAAAGTGAAATTGCTAGCATTATCTAAACACTTTGCCTGCTACACCTGATGCATCCTTCGGCCATTTCTCCTCCAGACAGCCCATCATACTTCCATTTCTACCCCTATAACAGCATTAAGGTCACAGCCCAATTATTCAATCCATCACACTGAGGTATACCACATTTCAATCAAAATGCTTTCTCTCAGTAACCTGGTTGTGACAAAGGAAAGTTAGCTCAGTTCTTACCTTTCCCTCTTTCAAAAGGAAATGGAAGACTACCCATCAGGCACCAAAAGCAGCATCTTGCTTTTTGTGTGTTTTGTTGATTTCCATCACTTAAGTTTGAACAAAATTTCAGAACTCATGGGTTAACTCCATGTATAAAGAACARCTTAAATTCTCTACATTGCCACTTTTTTTTTAAACAGCATCTTTAACAGCATTTCTTAACAGTCAAGAATCACTGAGTTAGATACATTCTTCACTATYCCATATTACATCTTCTTCTTTGAAAGCATTTGATACTGTCCTGCACAACATCCTTGTCTCTAAAATAGAGAGACATGGATTTGACAGGTAGACTACGTGGTGGATAAGGAATGGGCTGGATGGTCTCACTCAAAGAGTTACGGTCAACGGCTCAGTATCTGGGTGGAGATCAGTGATGAGTGGTGTCCCACAGGGGTCTGTATTGGGACCACTATTATTTAACATCTTTGTTGGGGACATGGACACTGGGATTGAATGCACCCTCAGCAAGTCTGTGAATGAAGCCAAGCTGAGTTGTGTGGTTGATACCCTAGAGGGAAGGGATGCCATCCAGAGGGATCTTGACAGGCTAGAGAAGGGCCCACGCAAACCTCATGAAGTTCAACAAGGTCAAGTGCAAGGTCCTGCACCTGGGGCAAGGCAATCCTAAACATGAATACAGGCTGGGTGATGAGTAGATTGAGAGCAGCCCTGTGGAGAAGGACTTGGAGGGTATTGGTAGATGAAAAACTGAATATGAGCCAGCAATGTGTGCTCACAGCCCAGAAAGTCAATTGTACCTCACCTGGAGTACTGTCTTCAGCTCTGGGGCTCCCAGCATAAGACAGACATGCACCTGCTTGAGCGGGTCCAGAGGAGGGCCATGAAGATGATCAGGGGGCTGGAGCACCTCCCCTATGAGGACAGGCTGAGAGAGTTGGGGCTGTTTAGCCTAGAGAAGAGAAGGCTCCCGGGAGACATTACAGAGGCCTTCCAGTACTTAAAGGGGGCCTACAGGAAAGATGGGGAGGATCTCTTTATCAGGGAGCACAGTGATAGGATGAGGGGTAATGGTTTTAAACTGAAAGAGGGTAGATTTAGATTAGATGTAAGGAAGAATTTACTGTGAGGGTGGTGAGGCRCTGAAACAGGTTGCCTAGAGAAGTTGTGGATGCCCCCTCCCTGGAAGTGTTCAAGGTCAGGTTGAATGGGGCTTTGAGCAACCCAATCTAGTGGAAAGTATCCCTGCCCATGGCAGGGTGTGTGTGTGCAACTAGACGATCTTTAAGGTCCCTTCCAACCCAAACCATTCTATGATTCTTTGGTCTATACATCACGCGCCCAGTTGGTGCTGCTATCCCTTTGCCAGTCTGATATATTCAATGTCTGTCAAAAACACAAGAAAAATAGGAACATATAATTTCTCACTGGGAGGAGATGAATAAGYAGATATTCCAGTGTTTTGCTGTCCATATGCAGCACTTCTTGTCTCTGTTTCAAATGGGAATTCAGAACTGCTGAGGGTTTGCCCAGTCTCATTCCACAGTAATGGACCAAGACAAAGGGAATGCCGTCCTGTTCTCTCCCTCTGTCCACAGGGGAACTGCCAGAAATTCTGTCCATAAACCGACTCTGCCTCTCCTGAAGAGTCAGCAGGGCCAATGGCATGGACCAGTCATTCTACAGGTAAGGGTGGGAGTGATGCCAGAACTCACTATTCAKCTGCATAAACCTCTCCAGCAGTCCAACAAAGCAACAGCATATGAAGATATCAGGCAACTTGGCCTCCTGTTTATGAAGGGAAGTAAATCAATAATTCGTGACTTCTACTTCCAGAAAACAGCACCAACAAGTAWCAATCATCACTTGGCTTATCACATCCCAAGAGGGACAGTCCAGGACTCTCTGGCAGCCTGGGCAGCGCGGTGCAGTAAGCCAGCCACAGCACCCTCCATTTGTCTGTAGAGTGCTTGTTGCTTTCCAGCGGGGCTGGAGATGACATCTCAGCAAGCTGCAAAGCAATCTTGGTTCCTTCCAGAAGAAACCCCCTACTCTTCCTTCTGATATACTTCCTATTTAAGACGACCTTTCCTTTTCTCATTTCAGTATCTCAAGGGAAGATTTGTGACTCTCTACCTCAAATTCCTTTTGCAAATGGTTTTTAGACTACTTCTTAGAAGGGGTCCACCTTTTCTGTTTACAAGTTTAACATGTTTGAATATAAATTTCAGCATAAACTTTCTCCCTGTCTTAGCTACTTTGTTTCCTTCTTCTGGAGTGTGCCACCAGTTACCTTAAAAAAAACCCAGCTCTACTGCATTTGGCAGGAATATTCAGGTAAGGCAGCATGTAGAGATTAGGAAGTCCAAAACCTCTCCTCTTCTCCAAAACCTAGGAAGAGCTTCATTATCTAAATTGATATGGGGGGAAAAGAGAGAAAAAGGAAGTTCGGGGAATTGGAACACTGGAAAAATTGTTCTGAAAGATTTCACATTAAAAAAGCTAACAAATTTTTAGTGCAGCTGGTATTTCAAATAATATTACTCTATTTCAAGGCATAGCATTGATCAGCTGCAGCTCCTATAAAACAGTGCTGCCAAAAGGCAGTCTGTAGGTACTGTTTAAATAGCCAAAGACTTTTGCCTTTTGCACTGGCAGGAACTGTTTGTGATACTGAACAAAGTGTGTTGGTAAAACTTTGTTACATACAATAGGCCAAGTTATTGATGGTCTTAACAAAGTGCTTCTAATGAAGTATTATCACCACCATCATTATGTATAATGGGGCATACCCATTTTCCAGGTTTTCCCCTAGAATGCAAATTTCTTTATTACTGTGCCATTATAACATTGACTCCATTTAAGTAGCATTTCTGAGCCTTGTGGATATAATGCTCATTTACCTAGCATCAAAATGAATATTTTCTATTTTTCTGTTAAAGAAATCAACAAGGGGAACAAAATAACACATTTCTAGCTTACTTGGCAACGCAAGACCATTTGCGATATTCAGTATGTTTGATAGCATTTAAAAGAAAAACAAAGTCACCCTTATTTCCTAAACCTATCAAGCAATATTTCCTAGCTGATAACTAAATATTCCTGATTTTTCTCACTCTAGAAGCAATGAAGTTCAGATTGACTAAGAAATCACTGATGACTGCAGACTCCCGATGCAGTTATTACTCCCCATGAAGTAGTATTTTTCTTATGCTTTCAATATTGTACATCTCTAGGAACAAGTCACCTCCTACCATGTTAGTGCAAGCCATTAAATAAAATTTAGTTTGCGCCAGAAGGCAGACTGTTAACAGCTGTTAAATATAGGCATTTTTGAAGATCATATTACCTGTTGGGCAACTGATTAAAGCAACAAGTGATCTCATGTAGAAAGGGAAGTGTCTACATGCAAACATAGAAGTGTTTGTACAAGAAATTATAGAATAATTATTTCATTATTTATATCATATTTTATATATGTGTGTGTGTGTGTATCTATCTATCAACATATATATTAACAGTAACATAGATCTACATTTTGCTAATACAAGCATTGGGTCAACACCAGACAGTGCTACTGACAGCAGAATAAGACACAGTAAGAGTCCAAACTGGCAACGGCAGGAGGCCAGTTGTAGGAAGGTAGTTTCTGTATCTGCTTCTGCCAACACATGGATCAATAGTGAAGTGGCAATCCCACCTCCTGGAGGTGACCCTAGAAGTTGCCATACCACAAATTACATCTTTCCACATGTAGCACTACTCAAGCCTGCCACATAGCCCCTTTGAATTGAGATGAGGGTGAAGGAGAGTATGTTAAGTCTAACATTAAATAAAAAAAATGAGGTCCAGCCACTCTTTTCAGAGTTGTGCTGACCCATAAGAATTAGATTTGACATTTGAGGTATTTTGTTCCATCAATACCTTTCAGGAGTGGATTTTCCTAGAAGAGGCTTCATATCCTAGTTTACTTCAGCAGAACCTGCCTCCCAGAAAGGACTAATATGTACTATTTATTCTACTTTGGCTAGTCCTTAAGTATTTTCTTATTGATGTATGCTGCTCCTAACAAGGGTCTACAGCCCCCTCAATCTGACAGGGGAATGCACATACAGAAAGGCATGGTTGCTCTTCCACTAGGATTTAATGATTCTAAAAAGTGAACTGTAACATAGCTTGAAACCCCTCTCAGTTTCCAGTGCTAGACTACTCATATCATCAGCTCACATTCAGAAATCTACCCCACCTGATTTCGCAGTTGTGTTATTAAGTACCTTCTCCAGCCATCAGTAAAACAAGATGAAATGAAAATCCAGACTGGAAAAGCCATTTCCAGCAGATAAGCTCCTTGCTAGCTCTCTCCAGCCTTTGCTAAGCCAGCCTTCTATCTAGAGGAAAGACCTTTGTGGTTTTTTTCCTGCTTTATTATTAGGCTGGAAACAATAGCATTTTTGTTCTATGGCAGGAATACAGGAGCCAAAGCTCCATGCACAATTGTGTGATCATCGCACGGCCCTGTGTCCCAACCTTTCCGAAACGCGGCAGGCACAAAGCTATCCAGCTGACTAGTGAGAAGATAAAGGACGGTCCGAGGGAAACAATGAACAAAATTGTCACTTCCAGCAATGTAGAAGGCCACTTCAGTATTCCCACAATCTTTTGCCAATTTTTCTTTCCTTGTGCCATTTCCTTCATCAAATAACGGCTGTCAGCTTAAATGATTAATTATTCTGACCATAAATATTCTTAGGAGAAATGAGAACACTAACCTAAAGCTGGAACATTTATTTGTAATAATAATCATGACTTTATGTCCTTGAACATGAAGGAGGGTCTGAGACACCAAGCAGTTTACTCCCTAAGCTCCAAAACCCAGATCCTGCCCTGCTCGGCATCTCCAAGGTAGGTGCAGCCTACAAGGGCTAAGCTCCAGATCATGTAGTCCCTGTGGAGGACACCCATGTAATAAAACTACCTGACAAGCCAGGGCAGAAGTATCATTCCAGAAATGGAGAGACTTTTCTAGAAGTGTTTTTGGCTGGTTACAATATAACTGGAGCCTTCTGGGTGTGCAGCAGCAGTGCAGATTTTCAGCTGGTTTACAGCTGTGCCTGTTCTCTGTAGCATTAAAGGATTTCAGTTAGCTGCTTCACTCAGCCATACTAGCAGATATAATGATAATATGCTGTGCTTGTGTTTTGTGTTTTCGGTGGGTTAGACTCCCACAAGCAAGTAGGAATTTTTTGTGCTGTTCATTCATAAGAGCGAATTGTCCCACTCTGAAAAAAATGAAGGGAGAACTAGATGATGCCCACCTTMGACAACTTTTTGCTACCACCACTATGCTGCAACTGGTTGACCAAATGTAGAAGCAGGGCTGAAAAGTGCTGCTGGAAGCCCTACTCCTTCACTCTGAAAAAGTAAACTACATACCAAGCTTAGTGGTGAAACTCTTCACCACAATTATAACCCTTTACTGAAAAGTGCATCTGTTACTTGTAGACGAAGAGATGATCATTTTAGCATGATCTGTTTTGCACATGGTGACCAATCATGCTAAACACTATATATTCCATTCAGCAGAGCCATACAGATTAAATGGCCAGCCAGAAACCCAAATATATTATGAAAACAAGAGGCTTGCTTCAACTCACACTGCTTTAACTTGACAGCTCAGGTGCTTGTGATCCAAAGTAGTCTCTGACTCTCAGAGGAGGAGAAGATTCATCCTAAATTCAGTACAGTTCTAAGATAAGTATCACTCAACCTCAGTCTGACTGCCCTCCTTTGAACTCAACACTGTATTCATTGTATTTGGGGGTGTGAGGGTGTGAGGGTGGGGTGGTGTGTCTCCCCTCCCCCTTGAAGAAACAAAAAAACAACCTAAAAAAAAAARAGGAAGGGGAACAGGCTAGTATTTTCTTCATGACTCACTTCTTTCCATTGCAGTACTCCTGCCCTGCAAGACACGGGTGGAACATTTACCTCTTGTATTGTTGATGTTCAGCTATGAAGTAATATCTCATATAAAATGTACTACTGATCTGGTACACAAAACATGTACCAGATGTGTATTTAAAGCAGTCTTAACACACCTCTGTGCTTAAGACAAAAATCTTCCTCCAAGCACTGAGGTAAAAATAAACAGTCCATACTTGGGAGGAGCCCCTGGATTTGCTTCAGATCATGATAAAATGATAGAAGTTGTCCTGCTATGCATTTACTCAGCTAAATATAGACTTAACCTGCCTGGCAAAACTAACTGAAACAGCAGCAGAAAATATCCTAAAATATTGTTAAATATTTTTATATAACAATGTATTTCAAGTTATTATATAATACTGCATAATAATATATTTTAATGCATTACAATAATAGWTATTATGATTATATAATAATGTATCAGGATGATAATTAAAGAAATTGTAAAATACTTCGATTTTCAAATTTAACATCCAATTATTTTCTAGGCAACATACAGATAAGGAATTCAGAGCATTATGGTAAACATTATCACACCTTAGACATCAGCTGTARGATGCATATGAAAAACAAAAGAAAGCATATGAAGACTACATGCAAAATCATCAGTCCAAAGACAATATCAGGTCAATGAAGTGTCTAGAAATGACACAGCTCTTAAAATAATGTAAAGTTATATTACAGTAAAATCGTAATTTAAAAATTATTTTACAGTATTTCAACAGAGATTAAAGAAAGCTTTGATCTGCCAAAGTTAATGAAGCTAAAAGTAGAAATAAGACACTTAAAACCCCCCAGGAGTGAACACATCCCAGGATTTTAGAGTGCATGTTTCACATGGAGGCCTGTCTTGTTCAACATCCCCATGCTATCACATGCAAACCCATCCACGATCTGGCAAATAAAGGCAGGAAGCAAAGGGGTTGCTACAAGGAAATCAACAACCAGAAGATGGATTCTTTACAGAAGCTGTGCTAATCGTTAAGAAAACTATATGCAATGGAGGCTTAACTGTGGATATTTTAGTTTCCCTGCCTCGGTTTTACCTTTCCCATATGAATTAAAAACCGTTGGGGGGAACACGCTCACTTGTTTTACATAGCACCACAATAGGGACTCCTGTATGTTTGCCTCTGTCTGATCCTGTGACAGTAAGTGCCACAGTAAGAAATGGGTGAGCGAAAGCATTGACTTAGACAACTGAAAGCTAACGTGGCAATGGTAAGTTGTTCCTTACACAGTGTGTTCCCTCCAGTGACGCAGGACATTATTTATTAACTAGAGAAACTGTTATAGAGATCTTATTTATCTCACCAGAAAATGAACTCAAAACACTGGAACATACTTATTTTCAAATACTATTAAAGTGCCTTTTTCCTTAGAGTGATGACTTTTGTAATGCAGTCCTTGGCACAAAAAGTAATCGGAGAGCAAACAGCATCTTTACAAATACTAGATGTGGTRGGTGACCTAGGAAATGTCTACATAGCTTCCTCTGTCATCCCACTCTGAATGAATTAATATTGCAATTCAAATTTACACAGACTTTAATTTTATGACGTTCAGCTATAAGTACACCTGAATGCTCTATGCAAAATAAAAGCAGTTATCATAAACTCAAAGGATTTATGACCAAATGCATGCTGGTTCTCATCCTCTCAACTGTTTGCTGTCATAAAACTCATGACAGTCACTGAATGAAAGGTTTTCTATTGCAAGATCATCCTACTAGGAGTCCAGAGTGCATAAATATGCTGGAAACTCTCCCTCTAGTTTAAATTTAAGTTATTCCAATATTTATGTTTCTACAGTTTGCATAAGCAATTGTTTTACCAATAGGCCCCAAGACTCAGCAGCTGCCTCTTGCACTCAGATAATATTTTCTTGGTTCAGTTTTGCATGGGCATCGTCTCACTCTAGTATGGTTGCACTAACTCCACAGTGAGGTCAATAAAATCCCCTTTCCTTAAAAGGCAGTAGATGTTTATGAAAGGTTTGACCTCATGGGATGGTACACTGCAGAGTGCTAAGATGCGCTGTTCCTAACTTCCACACAAACAGCCCTGGTGAAACTTTGCTTAACAGAACAGCATGCTGAATTTTGTCCAATTCTGTCAAGTAATCATTACCTCCACATGGCACAGCACATGGGAGCGTTGTGAAAACAGACGAAAGGGAAGGGATCATAAGGACAGAAGCTGCAGATAGGAAAAAATTGTATTCACTGACTGGTGCATTTTTCCCATTCACAGAGAAAAGGCAGAGAATGGATTATTTTACGGTAAAGTCCTAATGAGACTGGCACAGGGAAATCTACAGAGAAATAAGCATGCTAGCCATAACAACTTATATATCACAAAAATTGAAGGCGAGACRAGGACTTCATTACCTAGGAAAAATAAGCTCACTGTCATTCACTCCTTGGCAGTAAAGCTAGAGTTATCAGTACCTTGCTCACATGGACACTGGTGACTGTCCAGAAAGTTTAATAAAAGACGCTCTTTTTCCTCATCCTGTCACTCCCTATTAAATTTAAACCCTACTATACAAGTGTAGCCTGATCCTCACCATCAAACTAGCTATGCAGGTGGGCACAAGCTAGTAGAAACTGCTGCAGACACAGCTAAGGCACGGCACATCACAGGAAGATCTGCAGGTGACRTGTTCAAAAGGGAAACAGGGAAGAAAATACAACTAAGTATGTGTGTCAAAGAAACATTGCAAGCCAGTGCAAAATTAAGCAAAGGTTTTACACTGCTCCTCTAGAGATCATAGAATAGTTTGGGTTGGAATGGACCTTTAAAGGTCATCTAGTCCAACCCCCTGCAATGAGCAGGGACATCTTCAACTAGGTCAGGTTGCCCAGAGCCCCGTCCAACCTGACCTTGAATGTTTCCAGGGATGGGGCATCTACCACCTCTCTGGGCAACCTGTTCCAGTGTTTCACCACCCTCATTGTAAAAAATTTCTTCCTTAGATCTAGTCTATACYTACTCTCTTTTAGTTTAGAACTATTACCCCTTGTCCTACCGCTACAGGCCCTGCTAAAAAGTCTGTTCCCATCAGAGAGATGTAGATGTAGAGATATACGTGACAAGAAGCAGCAGAAGGCCACATACACCGAATCCTGAGTCTAAGGATTCCAGTTTGCCGAGTCCTTCACCACACAGGTGTCAGACATCCTTATTTTAAGTCAGTATTTTAATGAAGTCTAAACACACCACATCATAACTATATAAGCTAACAGTGGAAGCTGCAGTCTCCTTTGTACAAGGATTATTAAGTCACTTTAATTGCTGCCTGCTAAAGAAAAAAAAAAAATACCTAGAAGTTTGATGACTTCCTAAATCCTACTGCGTAGTCAAATTCCAACCAGTCAAGAAAGCTAGGAAGGCTTCCCAATTTCACTAAAACTTCATGTTCCACGCTCACATGCAAGGATGATGAAAAGTTTTACTAAAAAACAAAAGTTGAAGGCTAAGAGAGGGAATAGATGAAATAACTGGAGTATACTAAACATAATCTTTCACTTCAGGGTCTTCTCCCCATTTGACTACTCCTGGGTTACAAACAGTAGTCGTTTTATTAGGCTATGGCTGCTAGAGATGCGCTGCAAAGTATTTGTAGTGCTTGTGATGTTAGCCTGTGCTGATACCAGGGGATACGCAGTCATTCTCAAAATAGCATAAAGTAATTCTGACAATTCATGACATACACTTAATTGTACTATCAAATTGCAAGGGTTTCTCCCAGGCTCATCAGCCTGAAATTTAGTGGCCTGACTGTTCTGCATTGGATCCCTCAGCACACCAGCTGTAGCACTTACCACTGCAGCCTAATAGACAAAGCAATAGAAGAGAGTTGGCAGGCAAAAACAAAAATGTGATTTTACAGGCTAGCATATACCCACAAAAATAGTGGTGGAACACAAGCCCAATCAATATAGGACCATGGGGATCCCTGTTTATGTAACGTGATGCCAGAACACATTAAACACTAAAGTTCTTTCCAGTGTTAGAGGTTTCCAGCATGCGTTGTACAGACCTTGGAACAATATCTGATTTACTTTGCCAGCAAAAACATTACAGATGGAACTGTCAAGTCTTCTTGTTTAGTGGCGCCTGCTTTTCTAACACGTGACTTTTTTAAATAACAACGGTCACTCATCGGATAAACTCAATGTCTTTTCCAGCACCTGCAAAAAATGCTTTGAGGAGAAAGAATAGACTTCAAGAATTGACAGTCTACAAACTTCCCTTAAAATAGCCATTTTACATTGTTTTAATCTTCATGCTTTTCACTATTATAATTCTGGTTTATTGTTGGTGTGTAGGATTGTATCTGCCAATTACTTACAACACATTTTGCTATTTCATTTTTCCACAGTAAGCAAACAGTGGGCACATGCTAGATAAGATCATCCTAGAGATAAATTGAGTGTTTACATGGTGTAAAAATGGCTGCAACAAGCTTAAGACTCTTGTCCTACAAGTCTTGTTCATAATTTATTTCCTCATACCACTCAGGATTCAGAGAAGGCTTAAGGGTATTCTCAGTCRTGTCAATGGGAATAGAAGAAAACCAGCACAAGGTGTATTGGAAAGGCAGCCTTGGAAGCAGGACATCACGAAATTTCACTGGGATCAAGTCCTAAAACCAGATGCTGAAAACAAGTTCAAAGTTAGAACCTGGAGTCTGGCTCCTGCTGCTTTCCTCACTTGTCCTTAGAAGTGAGGACTAAAAAAAAAAATCATTACTATAGGGTATTACATAAAGAAGACTTTTCATTTAAATACAATGTTATTACAAAAAAATCCCAAACAAACTAATTTCAGAACAAAGAACCCATAAAAGAATGCTGCAGCAATACATGCAGAGAAAGAGTTAATGAATACAACACAATAGTTTTTTTGGGGCCTCCCAAAATTGCGTGGGAAGTTTTCAGAAAATCACTGCTACCAAATAAAATCATCTAACAATTAATTTTAGACCATAAACTTTCCATTATGAAAACATCAGTAATAAACGCTGTAAAAAAACCCCAGCAGAGCTGTAGTTAATCAGAATACCAGGAAGGGAAAAAGCAAACTTGGACGACTGACACTGGCACAACCCTTGCTGATAAAAAGGAAGGGGCAGGAAGCAGGCAACTCATGCGATACGGCTTAAGCTATAAGTATGCAAAGACTTAGAGACCTACAAGCAGAAAAATGAGTACTTGCTATTAAGAAGATACATCACACAAACAGAACAATAGTATTTATAGAAAGGTCTGGTCATAACAAGTACTTTGCTTTTTATGATTTAATTGGTTGTTTCTGCAGAAGACACATGTTTTTGCAAATTTTGGCTGGTTGAACTACAACAAACTATTTCACAGTTCCTGCTTCGCTACAGGAGCAGCATCAAGACTGGAAACTCTATTTTTCTTGTAAACTTACAAGTACTTAAAGAGCACCACAAAAGAGCTGAGTATAACAACGTAATTCCTTTAAAAAGCTGCTCTAATGCCAAGCTAATATCAATTGTCCATAATAAATGTAGGACTATTAAACAGAAACTTTGTGAAAGGTGAAGTTACTTGCTTGGGCTGGTAGCACTTCAGTCTCTCCATGTCCAGTCTAGACTTTGATGCACAAGGAAAATCATGATCATTTGCCAAAAAACACAAGTGTCATTAGCTATCGTTATTATTGGAAGCAACTAAAATAAACTTTATACCATCAACTTCTCTCAAAACAGGTAGCATTTAGCAAAGCACACCTGAAATTTACTCAACAAATAGAGTTTTAATACGTAAATTCTAACTCTAACATTGAAAGAAAACATTCCAGCAACATGTTTCTGTAATAGAGATAACCATGTAATAGGAAGCAACTGTTGACAGTGGTCCATTAGATGCTTACATCTAATTAACTACACACACTAGTCAACACTTCACTCAAGCGCTCAATATTCATCAGAGTTGCTGGCTAATAAGGGCCTATATGCATACATATCCACATTTATATAAACATGTGGTGTTAAACATGATACTGTCAGTCTCTCTTAAGAGAAGATTTTAAGTTTGTCAGTTCACTCCATATTTCTTGCAGATGTTTTTGAATGAGTTTTTTATCATTTCTTTGTTTTAGAGGGGTTTGGGTTTATTTCGTAGGGGGTGTTTCATTTTTTAAGACTGTTCATTCCACCAAGATAATGTTGAGAAACTCTGATCTGTGGAAAATTTGCATGACAACCTAAACAGAAAAAGACTGATCTCCCGCCTTTTCTACAGCAAAAAGGTAGCAACACCTTAATCACAAACCACCTGTTACTCAACCTAAATGATGGTTTTCTAATCTAATCTTCATTCAGCAACACAAAGTATTTGCTTTCTTGCAATACTACATTGCATAAGCTCATAGAGCATCCTTGCTTCCCGTGAGGTTCAATGTAACATGTACCTAGTTGGCAAAAGGTAGTCACAGGGGATTYCTATAAGATTTCCATTTCACTTAACTGAATTTAAAATGTTGAACTATATTGCCTCTACTTTTCATAATGAAAGTGGCTGGAAATCTTAGTAACCCACAAATCATTTCCTGAAGGCCCAAAACACCATAGCTTTATCAATTATGAGGTATCTGTCACATCTGAAATATTCACAAACACGRTAGCTTGACAGTGTGGCAAAGTGAGTGACGACATGTCTAAGGCGGCACTGCAGCAGTTGCTCTGCTATGTCCTAAGGTCCTAAATATGCTTCACAATGCCATGGGAGGGTGATGCTCTTAGATAATCTAATGCCCATTTTGCTGTAGGGACACAAACACAGGGCAAAGTCACTTTTCCACTGAGGCTTCTGCATTCTTCTCCTCATTGTATTTTAAGCCAGGAACCATCCTGATTCCCCACCAGCTGAACAACACAAATTGCAAATAATTTATCTTTAACATGCACTAACTCAAGAACAGTGTTAAGAAGAGCCATAAAAACACTTTCTCCTTCACCAAGGCCTTTTTCCCTCATGAGCCTCAGTAATTCCTGAGCAGTCAGAAACAATTTTTTGAAGTTTTTAAGGTTTTAAAAACACTGTCCATATGACCWCATTTTCATGAAGGTTTAGAGGTAGGATAATGGAAGCATCTAAGATGCTCAGCTTGTTGAGGCRCTCCAATATACAGGTCATGAAGCTCTCGCTCTCCTCCTTATACATCTAAGGATACTGTCATTAACTGACTTCAACCTGCATGCTACAAGTGCAACCCCTCTATCACTGAGCAGGTACCCAGACAGCACAGAGGGAAAGCAAACCAGACCCTTTCAACCTAATCATACAATGCTTCGTTAAATGTTGCCAGCAAGACTTGTGGAATTAGTCAGTGGCATCTACATTGGCTATTTGGACTGGGATCCACATGTCAGGTACTCCCAAATCCATTTCCACAGAAAGGGTGATATATCAATCACTGTGCAAACTTTTGACAATCAAGCTGTACACAGCTTGTTAGACACAACCACAACAAGAGGAAGGAAAGCTACTAGACAACACTGATCTAAATCACTCAGCCACACAAAGGGCAGCAGAGGCAGAGCAAGTGGGAATATATCTGAAGCTGCTGCTGCCTCCAGAGGAGGCTGGAAGTCTGCCAGCCAAAAGGCTTGGAGTGTCCACTCTGGTTATCTTGCTGAAGATCTGGAATCAACCATGAACATTAGCTTGCTTCTGCAACTGCCTTCCCTGAAGGCAGCCAGATTTCTAACATGTTCCTGTGTTGAAGCATCTCTGATAAAAGTGGGGTTTTGAGGGTGGGCTTTATGTGGGGTTTGTTTGGGGTTTTTTGTTTGTTTATAGTTGTTGGGTTTTTWAGGGGGGCTTTTTTGTTTGTTTTGGGTTTGTTTAGTTGGTTTTGGCTTTTTTTGTTGTGAGTCTTGGAAGGCAGACCTATAGTCGGGAAGGAAAGCAAGGAGCTTTCTGGTCAGTCTAGATGATACTTAGCCAAGAAAATACTGAAAGAGCCCCATCACTGTATGAGAAAACAGAAATTAAAGTGGTGTGTGCAAGCTGTGGTCACAGTAAAGTATAGATTTCTACACATATGATCAAGGCCTAACAAGCCATGACAGATTTAAATGTTCATCCTCTTTCCTGTATGCACTTTTAAATACAGAGAAGATTCTTGAGGTAGGGGGTATGTTTTTATATATGCAAACAATAGATTTTGCACCTATGGGAAAAGATTCACCTAATACTCTATTTTTGCTTCATTCATTTTTCTTTCCATTCTCCTTTTCTAGCAGGATTCAATTCCTGACTGCCTCCAGCTGGCCAAAAGACAACAGGCAGATCACCTAAGCATTCAACTACCAGAAAAATGACTCAGTGGAACATGTTTGGGTTTTTCCCCCCTTTATAAATGGTTTGAAATCCATTGAATCACAGGTACCTGGGTTACCCTGTTCTGTGTCAAAGCAAGGACAGAAAAATATCTTTTTCAACATGTGTATATACATGAGGCATTGGCAAGAGGGAGATGCCTCAGTTCTTCTCCCCTCCCCTTTTGATCTCAATCCCTTGGCCACTGCCTGATAAAAAACATATGAAAGAAGCAATGCAACAACAAAAAATTCTCACATTCCAAGCATTAACATCACATATGCTGAGCACCAGATTCAATTATACTTTTAAAATGCATTACAGATGTATCTCAAAACAAATGGGTGCAAGATGTACAGTCAGATATGAGTTTACAGATGAGTGTTAGGAAATAGCTGGCAGAAGACAGGCAATGTTGTTTGCATTTTGCCAGCCCAAATCTTCTCCCCTTTTCTCTCCCCCTCTTCCTCCTTTCTCTTTAGGAGTTTTGGCAGCTGTGTCACAATCTCTTCAAATTACTCTTCTAATTGGGTGTTTCTATGGAAACAGACTGGAAGACACAGTACCTCTCCATTACAGAACTATAAAAACAAGAGGTGCACCATAAGAAAACAAAACCAATGAAGAATAATAATACAAAGGGAAAAGTTCTTACCAACAATGAGAAACTGTACGACCTTTAACAGTTCAACAGCACAGGGCAAACCAGGACTGTACTGACACTGCCAAGTTACCATGAAACCAGCCGTGATTCTGCAGGGATGGCCTTTGACTGAAACAGGGASTGTTGTGCTGTTTTTCACATTAAATCTCTGCAGGCCCCAAGTACCTATGCTGGTGGCCTTATACAGTCTGTGTCCCATCATATTCGCTATAATACAAGATAAGATTCTCTTGCAACTCCTCTCTGCAAGCACTTACTTTAACATCATCTCAGAAGGGAGATTTCTTGGCATGGTGTAGCTTTCAAAGTGGAGGAGCAGAGAATGCCAGCGCAGCCAGACTGTACACCATTCCTTAATAAGGTTGCATAGATTAGCTCTTTGATCAGTATTTGTTTTATATACCTATGTGGGTTTTGCAAATTGTCAGGAAAGCTTAGTACATTCACCATCCAGCAGAGCGCTAGTTGTCTACAYTCTAGCGACAGCCACCAAGAAGCTGCAGCATGACGCTGAGAAAACACAAGGTGCCGATACCCCAACAAGGGAGTACAAGATAGAGCGTGTATGCTTCATACAGTGCCTGGAGTCCTGCAGGGAAAAACATTCACTTTGTCCAATCTGTTAAGGAGTTATCACTGGACAGAAGTTAGGCTTAGTTTAGGTATGTCCAGTCATTGATATGGAAAAAAATTTAAATCTATTAATTAGAAAAAAAAAACTACATCCCAACAATGTCAGGTCATTGGGTCTTAGCACCCAGCCCACCACTTTAGTCCATGATGAATGAGGAAATCAGCAACAGAATTTCCATCACTTCAGATCCCGAGTCTATTGTGAATCAATTAAAAGGCACTGCCTATTACTGAAGGAATGTCACAGCAGCCTCAGCTGAAAAGAAAGTGCATTCAAGACTTAATTAAATTAAATTACAACATTCCCTTACCACATAACCCATAGCAGGAAGAGGGACCACATGGGAAAAACATCAGTTCTGAAGCATAAAGCAAAATTAAAAGGGGGGAGGGAAGAGGACTTAATGCTTCATTACTCAAGATGTCTACTTTGCTGATTTTTTTTAGGGTGAGGCTAGGAGTGCTCAACAGCTTTGCCAACCTGAGCTTACTGCAAGACTGGAGTYGTAACAGCAGCATCAGGCCTCTAACAACAGCCCTTTAGCGTTTTCAAGCCCTGGTCACAAAACCTGGTAATGGCTTTTGTTTGTTTATTTTTTAAATTAGTCTTCAAATGTTCCTCTCTGCTTTTAGTGATATTGAAGACACTAACACTTGGTAAAAATTTCTCCCAAACTCTAAAATGCAGTTCTCCTTAATACACAGTTGTCTCTTATAACTAAGTTTACCAACTTCTTCCCCCCAGACTGTTGACTAACTTTTCCAAAATGTACTGCAAAAAAGTGCTGCTGGAAATCCAGGGAATTTCTGCCTTTAAGCAGTGCCAGCAGCGGCTGCTACCCAGATTCTGCTCTCAGCTATGTCAAGGCCATGGAACCCTGTAACTGCACTGGAGTAACAAAGCAGAATTTGTCAATATATTTTTTCAGGGTTAATGAAGAAGAATTACATTTATATTACATGCAAGATCGTAACTTATGGCAAGATGAATAATTTCTACACCATACCTTTTTAAAAAGGAACATATTACTTTCCAGCAATCAACAGGATAAAGACAGAATTTATTAAACCCTTGGCATTAATAAGTGGTGCTTAGGAAAAATCAGGGATTTTTAACCTTGAAATATAAATCTGAAATCCACTGAAAGTTTTATACTATTGCAGCAGTGAGGAGTGAAACAATGAAGTATTTTTGTTCAAGACCATCTGTCAGGTTGTTTTTTGGTTGAAAACCTTGTTAGAAATCTACACTGAAGACTGCTGTACTTATCAGTCTAGTGATTTTTAAGCAATATAGTAGTTAACCTAATCTGATCTCACTGTTTCCAGGGCCTAAAAGCTCAAACTGAGGCCGAGGTCAAGGCAGACAACAATAGGTGACGAAGGAAATAAAACATTAAATAAGGTGGACGGCTGCCAACTCTGGCCTTGGCATCAGAAGCTTATTCTTCACCCTCATCCTACTCCACCTTTCCCAAATAATTCTGTTAGAGAGGACAGTGAAATTTGACACATGATTAGAGTTGATAAGCCACCCCAGAATTACAATGCTGTCAGGACAAGTTTTCCTCTAAACTATAACTGATACCTCCTCCCACCCTAACAAAGTTTCTCCACTACATTCAGAAATACAATGACACAGGTATTTGCTAGTTTTTTTATGAACCTCCTACTTAGGTGGACACCAGTTTGTCTCCCTGAAGTGACAGTTATTCCTGTCCGCCTAAGAGATGCAAAAGACTGTAACAACTGCCCTGGCAGCAGAAAGCAGTACCCTCTAGATGCATCTGGTTAGCAGAAAATTCACATGAAAGGAGTATTGCAAATGCTTACACTAACTTGGTAGCAAATCCTTTACTCCCAGCTTTTGTTTTTCTTCTGCTGCCCTGGGACCACAGGGAAGACCAAAAAAAAAATTACCAAAAAAAAAATCACCCTTTAGAGCACATAGGAGCACAAAACCATGCATAAACAAAGGTATTTACAAGAACATTGTTATCCGCTACCTCAGCCCTTCAACCACTCTTGATTTGGAAGAGGCTTACTCATATGGCCTCTTGATGAAAAAATGCAGAAAGTGGTTTGGGGGAACAAAAATAATTTAAATTAACTTCTACAGAGGCCTCCATGCTCATCTCTCATGTTAGGAAAAGGATTCACCAAATTTCAAGACAGAAATTACTTTCAAAATTAGGAAAGGCTTCTTTTATTTGAYAACTAAATACATTATGTGTGACCAGACAAGAATTCGTCTTTTATGACAGTGCTACAAAGAGCCCTTATTTTCATCAGTTTCTTGATCACTTGTCCTAATTTCCCCAGTGTACTGGGAACTCAAGTTCTTAACATTTGGAGTTCTTGTCTTCATACTGCAAACTATTTGGTAAGAAAAAAAGCTGAAAACAAACCCCCAAATAAGACACCTAATTATGCATTTTTAAACCCCATTATAATATTCCTTTAAGTCTGAGAATATTCTCCTTCCATGCTCAAGAAAATCAGTAGCAAAAAAAACGTGTCTCAAGGATGAGTTTCCTAGTTCTCATTAACATGAGGAAAACCACCTGGAATTTCAATAGAATTATATCAGTTTCCTTCAAACAGATATGGAAAATGCATGATATTTGCAGAAGAGTAGACCAATGTAGACTGATTTCTTGCTTGAAATTACTTTTAACAGCCTGTAAGCTTGCTTCTGAGCAAGGCTACATGACTTCATGAAGCTTTGTGCAGCCCCACACAGATGAGAGAAATAACAGGAACTCGTACTGCTCAGCCCACACATAAATTGAAGCGTTCCAGGGCTCTCACTCAGRCAGTGGGCCAAAGTCATACCTACATACAACCTGGAGCAGGCTACTGATTTACTACGAAGTCAACTGGGTTCACTGTCTAGAAAAATGAATGTTTGCATGCACATTCCAGACACTTTGAGCTATTTCCGATGTAGAAAACAGTTCCCATATAACCCAAGTCCCATTTACGCACAACAGGAGTAAATCTTGCTGCCACCATGCTGGACAGCTGCAGTATGTYGGTGCCATTTTCCATCTCAACCCTAGACAGAAAGGAGAAATATTTTTGGTGCACACTCTGCTACAATTATTTTAAAAAGGAGAGAAAAGGAAATTACCTACTTAAAAAATTAATGCTAYGTATTTCTCAGCAGTGCACTGGAACAAAGGAGAGGAAATTGAAGAATCATGTTCCTTCCAACATCAACGCAATACGCTACCTCTCACAACATCTTATTCCCTCCATGTGCACCTTCTACTGTACCCRCCCAAAACACTAGGCAAAGTAGGACAGTTTTCAATTCCAGCATTTTGAAGGAGAGATATATAATTGCATACAAACTAACCCTATTTCCCTGCTTGCATGATCTGCAGTTGTGCACTTTACATTTTCTTGTGACATCTCCCCGCTTCCTTTGAAAAACTGAATGGGGAGCAAGCAACAGAAAGGAAACAGTTCAGTTTGTCCAGATAGCTGCTTATTGAGCCAACAATAAGCAGCTCTTTGGACRATGCTTGCCCTGGAGTAGGATTTGAGACTACTTGGTGTATCTTCACAATCTTCCCAGATGAGCCATTAACTCTAGTCTATTGTTTGATACACAGTTAATATTCTTAAATATCTTGCAACAGGTAAATGGGATGTTTTTAGCAAATATTTCATAAACAAGTTAATAGGGAAATTAAATCAATACATGCAGATTTTAAACACTGAACTTTATAGTTTATTGAAGGTTGTTTCTGATTCGTCAGGTCTATCAAATCATGAGGGCTGCTTTTATACTGCCATGAAGTTTGACAGCCCACGCCTTTCTAAGTGCTAGAAATCATTTTGCTTCCAGCTCTAGTGCATTGAGATGTATTACATTTATTACAACGGAATTAAAGTTTACTGGGAGAGTGCTAGATATTATGTTTATTTGTTTCTAAAATACATCGTTGGCATACTCCACACATTCCAAACTCTATACAATTGTCACTCAGAGCAGTGACGTAATCCAGCCTGACAAACATCAGGACAATTCGGGCTTTCTAATAAACCACAGCTATTGCTGTGGCAATGCACATGAAGATAACTGAATACCATGTATTACCAACTCAAATTTCATTTCGGATACCTACCATTGCATTTCTCTTACACCAACTGATGTAATTATTCAACCATCTAAACTTTAAGTAAGCTTTTTTTTAATCACATGAAATCATGGCTGAGGTGGTACGAAAAAAAAAATCTCACTGCACTTGTCCCATAGGTATATACTGCCTGGAAGTACTGTGGATATGTCAAACCAGACTGAGAGCAGCTTGCACAGAACCGTTTCTGTCAGTATGAGTGCAGGCATATCCCTATTGAGATATGGCTACCTACCTATCGTACATCTTACACTCCTCAAATTACTGTCTTGAACCACACACCTAAACAACCTTGAATATGTGCAAGAAAAATCCACCCACAGTTCTACTCAGCATTTAGTATTTCTCTCTGTATAARAGAGATCTTTGCCCTCTATAATTGCATACAGATTAGCTTTCACACTTTGATAGCCTCAGAGCAGAATATTAAAAATCCAAGGTATTGGTGGAGAAAAAAAAGCCATTATTAGGTACCTGCATCTGCAGGACCTCTGCCGATTTATTTGCTTTTCGTTATCTCCTTGCATTGCTGCCATTTTGTTTCCTTCTTTTCTGGCCAGCCTATGACAGTTTAAGCATCCCATGCATTTATCCTAGTCTTCTACAGCTGTCTAGCTAAAAAGACAAATTACTATTTTTTCACCACAGTGGAGAGAACAGAGAACAAAACAAAAACCCCTGTAYGTAAGCAGGTTGAGAAAAAATTGTCATTTAAAAATTAGCTCTCAGTTTCAGATACATTTACCTTGTTGGTGGCAAAACTTGCCCACAAGGGTRGGTAAATGGTTGGGTGGTTATTTCCTCTTGGGCTCCTGAAGGCATGACCAGCAGTGCTGGTGATGCTACAAAGTTTACTCAGCATTGGGTTGTTTGGGGGCATCCAATACTAATTTGYTTTAAAAAAGGAAAACAAAGCAAATCACCTGGAGACAACACACCATAGCCTTAGATAGGCCACAAATGTTCACTGAACTCATCTAGTTTACCACAAATCACAACAAAATTGCCTAGATTTGACTAGGATTTTTACAGGAGGGATTATTCATATAGGGGAAATTGGCACTGAGGTCTAAGCCTGGAAAGGGCTAAACCAGCAGTATCTCYAGGGCAGAAGTTGTGAGAACAGTCTCAGCTCCATTTCTGTGCAAAGCTAAATATCAAACTTCAAGCTTGTATAAATAATTCATGGAAATGGGTGGAGGGATTTTCTATTAGAGAATTTTACACAGAACAAGAGTAGCTTATTTGCTTAAAACAATTGCATTTTAAAAGCTTGCAAATTTTTATTTTATTTTTTTTTTTTTTGTGCAGAACAGTGCCATTTGAACCCTCTAAGCAACTTTGAACAACTCAGCCTGCTATCTTAGGCAACAAGTTGTTGCCTAACATTTGAAAGAACCGGATGTATGTGTACATCTGTGTTCTTTCCAAAAGAAAGAAAAATGGCTGGGCAGGGTGGGGATGAACAGTTTCCTTCATTTCCCCAGAAGGCAGCGAAGAGTGAAGAACAACCTCAAGCACATGACACCCCATCAAATCCAATTTCATACTTTCCCAGTAAGCTACAAGGAAACATCACGGTTTATCTGATGGAACAGCAAATATAAACCAGCACCTGCCACAGTTTAAGTGATTCCTCTAAGCCTTGCAGAGGCAGGAAATATCTTTTGTTCACTCCTTATAAATACTTATTGCTGCAGTGTCACTAAAACTGTGATAACATTTTGGCAACCAGCTGGCTCTGACTGATGGCATCATGCAGTTTAATTACTCAATTTATGCTCATCTTATGCTTCACCTGCACCTATATGGAACATATCGATTCCTCATCTTAAACCAGCTAAGTAATTTAAGATTAAACTCTCAGGGGTCAATACTGAGATTAATACCATTCAATATCTTCACTAAGGACTTAGACGATGGGAATGAGTGCACTTTCAGCAAGTCTCTGGACAGTAATGCTTCAGGGTGAGTAGTCAACGTGCTGGGTGTAGGACTGGTATGCAGAAGGATCTTGACAGGTTGAAAAAAAAAAAAAAAAAAAAAATGGGCCAATGCAAATCCCATCAAGTGCAAACACCGGGTCCTGCCCCAGGGATGATATCACAACATGGCCAGGGAACGGCTTTGCACAACCAGTTCAACACCAGTCAGAGGTGTACCCTTGCAGCAAAGGCGATTACCCACAGATCATGCTGTTTGAGCCACAATAGAGTTGGCACAGTGGGGAAAACCACTTTTCCYTCTGCCCAGCTTTTGTCAGAGCCCACTGGGAGGGCTGGGTCCACTTCGGGACTCCCCATGACAACAAGGACATGACCAAGCTGCAGTGAGCACCCAGGAGGTCCCCGCAGGTGGGCAGGCAGATGGAGCACAGAACCTACAAGAGGCAGCTGGCACAGGTGGCAGATGCAGATGAACTCTCTTCAGAGGTGCACAGTGGCAGAAAGTGATGTGATGGGCACAAGTAGCAAAACATGAGATTTCAAACAGAAAAGAAAATTTATTTTTTTTTTTCACCATGAGGGTGGTCAGACATTGGACTGGCTGTGAAATCTTCATCTTTGAAGTAAGCTGATCTAGCTGAACCTCCTTTGAGCAGGATGGAGGACTGCATGATCTGCAGGTTACTTGCAACCTAAGTTATTGCTTGATTTTTGCTAAAATGTGCCTTCTTTCAAAAAAAAGACAAATATATTTTTCCCTTCCCCCCCCCAAAAGAACCCAATCATTCGGTCACTGTCTTTAGCAGTTTGAACAACCTGGTCCTCTGAAACATGTCTCTTGTCCTTTGTTTTCATTTCAGAGGACACTAGGAGAACTACCTTTACATTAGAGTAGCTTTTATAGAATGGATAAGACTGGAAAGGTACAAATCCACAAACAGYATACCAGAAAATCATTGATTACATTTTAAAATTAGAAGAGGATAGCTATTTTGATCATAGGAATAATTTGTAAAGAAATGCAAGAGATGCCACTTTGACATCTGAATTATCAATTAGAAGCAACGCATTTGAGCACTTGTTCTAACAACCAACGGGTACAGGCATAAAAATAAAATGGGTATTATTTACTCACACACAGATCACAGAGTCACAGGATGACTGAGGTTGGAAGGGACCTCTGGAGATCATCTAGTCCAAGCTCAAAACATGACTTTTCAAAAAGATATCTTTAATAGGATTAACCTAATGGCTTTGGCAGTACCCTAATTGTTAAGACTTAGAGTGGTAGAATTGTAAGCCTGACAACACAAAATCCGAAAAAAATAGCAGGAAAAAGCATTCTCAGTTTGGTAAATATAAAACTGAAGAGAAAGGCCTTTTGAGATGAACTCTAATGAAAGTTAAACACTGCTCTTTAAAGACAGGCAACAGACCCAGGTGAGTCCAAAGTACTTAAAAGCTGCCTTATCTTCACGCTTATATTACACATCATTCTGTCTGTGACAAGTTTCTTGAGACACCTGAAAGGACAAGACTAGGCTTGAATTCCAATGCTGAAGACCTAGAACTTGCAGCTGGAAATGCAATAGAACCAGAATGAACTTTACAACTTGTTAGTAAAATTTTTTTTTTTTTTTCTGATTAACTCAGTATCATTGGAAATGAACATTTATTGAGCTCAAAGTGTATTGTTTGAAACATCTGATGTCCTCAAATTTATGCCCAGTTTATGGTAGGACTCTGCTGAAAATCCCAGTGAATTTGCGCCAGCTCCCAAAGCTCTCTGACAGTATAGGTCCCTGGGATACTCCATCTACACTAGAGCCAACGAGCTCCTACAGCTACCCAAGAAAAAGTGACAAGCCATGAGTTGACCTGGAAGGAGAGTGCTCACTCTGAAAAGGCCCAAACAATGACACCRTAAGAGAACTACTTATAGACAGCTAACGGAGCATAAGGAGGGCTGGCTCAGATTCAGAAGTGCTTGAACTCAGGAAGTTGTCCCACATGAGGAGTGCTCTGGAGGAAAGGAAGTCTATGAGAAGGGACCACCGATTTCCTTAAAAGATGGCAGCTAGGCATCTGCTTGGAGTACAGGAGGGTACTGTTAGAGAATAGGAAAACACCAAAGGAAGCACTGGTCACAGTCAAGGAGCACAGGGATAAAGCAGGAACTGCCAAAGATCAAGTTTAATTAAACCTTGAAAGAGTCAAACATCTAGTAAGAAATTCCTCAGCTATATTAAAAAAAAAAAAAAAAAAAAAGAAAAAATAAAATCAAAGATAAATAGTAGAGATGCAATCCAGAAAGAACTGCAGATGAAGATCATTTAGTAGCAGTCTNAAAAATAAAATCAAAGATAAATAGTAGAGATGCAATCCAGAAAGAACTGCAGATGAAGATCATTTAGTAGCAGTCTGATAACTAAGATACAACAGTAAAAGAAGAACTGTTTTAAATAAAGGGTCTTGCTTAAGAACAAATAGGCRTTTTGGCCCTGAACAATTTCAGGCTTTGAATGAAAGAAATATTCCGGATCCTCAGAGAAATAAAGCTTTGAAATAATCTCCCACAGAAATGGAGGGGAGGGGTCAAAGTGCTTTCGAGAAGGGCTCAACAAGTCAATGAAAGGGATTGCATGAGGCGGTTGCTCCAACAGCAGAGCAGTTGGTCCCAGTGTCCCAAGACATCCCTTCAAATTCTTTGTTCTCCTCCAGAAAAAGCCAGTAAAATTCTTGTCCACCTTTGTAACAATAGTCAGTATGACAGTCACACACTGTAATGATTTGCAAACCTTTTTTAACCTTATAACTGTTATTTCATCACTTTGTGCAAAAAAAAATTCCAGCTGAAAAAACAGAGTGTTAGTGCTAAAGAACAAAAGCCTTGAAGTATTGTTTTACATAGTCTTTTCTCCTCCACATACAGTTAATCCATCTCCCAAAATGGATTGATTTGTATGGGAGTAAATCAAGGTTGCTAAAATCCTAAATTACCCTATAAGTGAAGAGACACTGAAAAGCATTTCCTCCATCCCTAATGACATTGGTCCTAATTCTGAATCATGATCAGGGCACAGTTTGTTAACATGTATCAATGTTAACTCAGTTTTACAGAAAAATRGCTGGAAAAGCTTCAGTGGAAGTGCTTTGGTGAGATGTGCCTCTCTTGAAATAAGTATCTTTCAGAACACTGGTATAATGGCCAATCATTTGCCCAATTTTAGGAAGAAGTCAGCACAATAGTTGAAGATTTTCAGAAATAAATGTCACTTTTTTCATTGTGAAATTAATGCTTTCTCTTGCATCAAGTATTAGGAAAACAGTATTAAAAGTCAAAATAGAAATAAAGTTTCAACTGACAGGAAACAACTGGAAATTCTGACAATCAAATGAATTTTTTTTCCTGTTTGGAGTAGTCTTACACTGTAAACAGTCTTTACAGCAAATTTTGACCCCTATCTCACTCTATTATCTATATTCCCAGACTGTACAAAACCCCACATTTTTCTAAACTTGTACTATCCCTCATCCCTTTGTAAAAAGTTAAGGCACAAGTTTGCTTTTATAAAAGTTTACTAGATGTATTAGAATGAAAATACAAACTGAACAGAGAGAACTCTCCCCCCACAGTAAAGAAACTTGACTCTCTCAGTCAATTAAATACAGACTTAAATTAATCAACTGAATACAGAATTTAGAAGAACAGCAGAAATGGAGTAAGTCTTCAGGAATGTACCACTTTTTCTATTGCAGCAAAAATGCTACAAGGCATATGTATTTATGATACAAGTTTAGGGGCAGGAAGAGCTGCGTCTAGGGATTTGCAGCATGTATGTAAAGGGTTTCTTTTCAGCTGCTGGGGTGTCAAGTGAAAAACAGAACAATGTAACTCAAGCCTCCATAAATTAAATACTATTCTAAACTGCAACTAAGTTGTTCGCTGCTACCAGTTTAATAGTCCCTGCTTGGTTTCATCTTCAGCTTTCTGTGGCTTACATTCCTTGCCGGGATACGTCAATCTGTATAAACCACAGCAAAAATTGTTAAAACTGTGGTGTCTAGGCAGCTGCGTATACCCAGCCAACAGGAATCAAAAGCATTAAAAAAAAATTAAGTCTTCTCTTGCTTGTATGCTTTAAAAAAACAACATCAGACTTTACAGGGCCCATAGAGGAGTCAAATTAAGTAAATCACTCATCTCTGCTGGAAATATTAAGTCCCACTTTGGGCACAAAAGCACCATGGTGAAAACTGGCATCAGTTTGGAGTCATGATTGACGGAGCAGATGAGGGAGAAGCAGGAAAGCTGGTGTGAGCTTTGGGGGCATCAGCTTTGTGGAACAACCTTGCTTGGAGGGCTGCCAGGTGCCACAGCTGAATGGGGATGACACCCCCATGAGGGCACGCAGTTGGTGCACAGGCAACTGGGGAGAAGGGCTGTGAGGAAGGAGCTTCTGAGCAGCCAAAAGTCTATTGTTTCCAGGACCTTGTTCTGCATTTAAAAAGTAAGGATACAAACAGAAGAGGAGGGTGAATACTGCTCCTTTCTAGTGCTGCTGGAACAAATCCACAGGGTAGCATTGAGAGAGGTCTTGGCAGAAGCTGCCGCAAGCCTGGATGCCTTTGCAGGAACGCAGCCCCCATGCAAGCAAGCGGTGGGGCTAGACCTAGAAGGGGTGAACAAAGCTGACAAAGCCAAGCACTGACTATAAGTAATAGCAACAGAGCGATTGCTGAGGAAATTCTTCGTGCCTGCTGAAAGGCAGTAGGAACACCTCTGCCAGATATTTAACACCTACTTAGCAGTTAGGAAACCACCAGCCAATTCAATAGTTGTTTTGAAAGTTCATCAAAAGATCGTTTCTTGCACCGCACAAAGCATCTTCTAATGTGACACTCCACTGAATGCTTCAGTCAGCCTAGGGTCCGGTATTGGAGTGATGCTTTGTGTCAAAACAATTTGCCTGTTCAGTATTCAATCCTTCTGTGCTGTTAATCTGTATTACCTACAGGAAGCAGGAAAATTCACAGTCTTCAGCTCTGCCGATGCATATGAAAACCTTTACATGGCAAAGTCCTTGGTATGAGAAACTGAAGCAGAATAATCATCCTGTAATTAACAACTTCTTGAACTAGGCCCATCCAAACCCTATTCGAGTTGCCTCTCCCATCTGAGAAGTGACCCAAATTTCACAGTTCAAGTGTGTCCCCTCTTGGGACCCATTTTGGGCACACAAAGTGATTAGGAACAGTCAGCACAGCTTTACCAAGAGGAAATCATGTCTGACCCACCTGACTGCCTTCAGTGATTCAGTGACCTTGGCTTTTTTAAGCCTTTTAATGCTATCATCTTCTTCAATATTCTTGTAACCAAATTGGTACATCAAGGTCTGGATGGCTAGACAACCAGATGGGCAAAAAGTGGTTGGATGATTGGTCCCAGAGGGTAGTGATTACTTGGTTATACTCTGCCCAGGCTCGTAACAAGCACCACAGGGGTCAGTCCTGGGATCTCTCCTGTTTAACATCTTTATCAATGATCTGGAGGAGGTGACAGGGTGCAGGCTCACCAAGTTTGCAGATCACACCAAACTRGGGAGAAGGTTATCAAGAAGATAGAGCCAAGCTCTTCACAGCAGTGCATGGTGTGAGGACAAGAAGCATAAATTGAAACGAGGAGTTCAGATGCTATAAAAGGAAAGCCTTTTTTACCCTGAGGAAAGTCAAGCAGTGGAACAGGATGCTCAGAGCTTGTGCAGCCACTGTCCTTGGAGGTTTACAAAATTGGATAAAGACCTGGGAACCTGGTGTGACATAGCTGACAGTGCTCTGAGCAGGCAGTTGTACTTGTCCACTGAAGTTGTCTTCCAACCTGAATTACTCTACAATTTTGGAAAATGCTATTTGATTTTTATAGGAAAACATCACTATAGGATGATATACTCAAAGGTATGAGAGATTTGCTAGCACAGACCTACATTAGCTATATGTACACAAACTTTTCCAAAGCAGCTCTTCCCAGCACAGACAACTTATATCCATTCCAATGAAAAAAATACCACCTAAATTTCCCAGAAGGATCTAGAACTAAAACTCAAGAGTGCTTCATGGCATTAAATCATTCATACTATCACCCCATATAAAAAGAGTTAATTATTTCATATGAAAAGAATGAGCCATCCCAATCATACTGTAGATCAAAAACCAGGACTGAGGTCTGTCCCGTCCAACCCACTGGATTCCACCCTTTACTCTGCATTACAGTCGTCAGCTCTGCCAAAGGCTTCCTATCAGCAGAAGTATTAAGACATCTCCCTCCTGTCTGCTTTTATTAACAACAAGGTCAAGGCCAGGCAACTACTACCTCACGCATGCAGCACTGGACTCTACTTAGTACTTCCTTCTGCTAACTATTGAACATTGAGGTCTTGGTCCCACAAGATACTCTCTGTAACAAACTTCCTACTACAAGTGTTACAACATCCATGAATTAAAGGTCCTTACAGCACACATGATTAAGCATGAAGTCACAAGGACAAATCTACACTCTGGAAGTTAACTAGGAACACACAAGAAGTTGACCAAATGGGTCTGGAAGAGACTAAAACAAGCTGTAGCATTTGTTTCCAGGTATCATCCTACTGTCCTACTACTGCTGCTTTGAGTCTTACAACCTTTAGCAACAGACCTATACTATAGCATTTGTTGATACATTGTGCTATTCTAAAACAGAAATAAATGTAGAAAAACGTATTTTGCTCTCACAATGAAAGTGTTACCTTTTGGGGACAGAACAATGTTTTACTTTTACTGGAAATGGAGGGAGGGAAGAAGATCCAGATCAAGAGCTTCCAAAAGATTCCTAAATCCACAGGTTTTCCACTTCCATCATTTGCAATCTTTGACCAACCACTACAGTTTGRAAGCTATCTAGATAAATTACTCACTTTTGGAATATTCCAGCTGTCACTGATCTCCCAGAAAGACGTCTGAACAAATGAAAACACTTTAGCAAGAGTCTGATATCTGCAGCCAGAAAACCTCACATTAGTAACTCAGTTTTATTGCAAGTCTCAAGATACTGCTAATATAAATGCACTTTGTCCCTTGGCTCAAGGAATTAGTATATCTCGATTTTTGAGAAGGCTTCTACTTACCATACCTGACAATATGAATTTGTAGAAATTCAAACAGCTGACACTGCTTAGCATTTCAGTGAGCACATCCCCACTGGTGGTTCCTAGAACCCCAACAGTACTTTTGGAATCAGGGTTCTGAAAGCCAGTTTCCAGATTTTTATTCTGCAAAAGGACTTGAATTGCACTTCTAAGTGCAGGTGTGAATGGCAAAAAACAGTTTTTGTCATGACTGCATTTGAGCTTAATACTGTATAGCTGCAGTTCTGAAATAACATTTAGCTATCATGTAAGGTGACAAGGTGCCTTTATTTCAGAGCTGCCTACCCTATGCATAAAAAACATTCAAAAAACATTACTTCCATCACATGGGAGGGAGAGGGAAGCTTTCAATCATTTGCAGATTCAAGTTACTGCAGATAGTTAAACACCTGATTTATGGGTACAGGCAMTCTTTGCCTCTGCACATTATGGTAGGAGGACTTCACATTTTGTTTTTTGTGGCTCCAATTTTGCTTCAACAAGTCAATTGTGGGTGGAAGTAACCAAATAGCACGTAAGATGCCAAGTAGAGGCCTCTGCAAACTTGGCCCACAGTCTACATACTTGTTAGTCTTAAGTTTGCTGTTCTCATTTTAATCCCCTGTGCTTCTAGCATCTGCAAATTGTTTAGCAAATTTAAGTCCTTCGTTTATCCACTTACAACCCGGTCTGCTTTCCTATAATATTTTATCATCAGATTTGTAAAGCTGCCATTGTTCCACTTGGATGTTAAATGAAGTTGGATAGTAAATTATGCTAATCTTTAAGCAATTGCCACCGAGAAGGTGCAATTATCAGTAACAGCATGCTGCCTATTTAAAATATTGCTGCCACAAATGAGAGGGCAATAGGAAATACTAACAGCAAGTTTGAAAGGGAGTTAAATACAGCCATGTATTTCAACTCCACCATATCTCCAACCATACTATTTTATTATTTTATCCTTGCAAGTTACATCATCATRATGGGTAAATATTATGTGCTAGTGAGATGTTAAGTACCCTACAAATGATTTAAGATTACTTAAATTATTTATCTTCGGGTTTTTTCCTAACACAAAAAGAATTGGGAAAGATGTGCATATCTTGCTATGTTCTTGACCAAAGACACACAAGGTATCTTTCTGGCATATATTTCTATGTTCTTATGATCATTTGACCTACCCTTCAGTTCACAGTGATATATCAATGGATGGAATTATTGCTGGTGTTTCAATGTATTAATATGCCAGTTTTTCCCCTGTAGAAAGAAGCAAAGGAAAATATGATACTACTACAGCATAGACAATGGCATTTTTCTGGAAAACATAATACAAAACTGTCCTTAGTAAAAAACCCACACAATACTGACTAAATAAAAGAGTAAAGTTTAGAAGCAGCTCCCCATTTTACCTACCAAAACAAAACAAAAAAATACAAAGGGTCTGGCATGCACTGCACTGCAAGCAAAAAGAATCTTTCCCTCACTTCAGATTTCAATGAGTTGCACATTTCCAGACAGCTGTTCTGTTTCAAACAAACAGGCAAAGTCTGCCTCAGGATACGAAGGTTTTCTATTAATATGTTTTTGGCTAGATAGGAGTAATCTGCCACGGAATACCTATATCTGTATATCCTAATGAACTAGGATTATGTCTCCCATTACTCAAAAAAAAACCCCAAAAAACCAAACAAAAACCAACCCCAAAACAACAACAACAAAAAGACCGCACACAAAGAAACCAACAAACCACAAACCAAATCAAAACTAAACTATTAGGAAACAAATTCATATTTTAAGTAAAAAAAGCTATGGGTAGCTTTATTGCCATGGCATAACATTGTTCCTCAAGAGTCTTGCCTTGCAATGGAAGTTTCTCTTGCCTTGCAGATCTGATTTCCAGTTCCTAGATGAATCACAAAAATTAGTCCCATGGAGTTCTGGGTAATTCACTTGGCTCCCACTGTTCTTCCAGCCCTTCCAAGACTGCAGCCGTTCCAAGGCAAGCACAAAAACCCAAGCATATTTGTCATTTGATGTACTATATAAGCAAATAACATGTCTTTCTTCTGGAAAGAGATATAAGTCTGACAACTGTGTAGGGGAGATTGGCCTTACTTCATGCTGCTTAATTTATTTCAGACCTGAATAGTTAAATGACTTAATCGGTCTCAGCAGCTGACCACTATGATTTGATGACCACATATGGCCAAACCCTGAGGGAAAAAGACRGCTGGAGTTAGTATGGCAGCCAGAACTTTTAAACACACAAACAACAGGTGAGAATACAAGATCATCTGGTTACCCAAGACAGGCAGCTGCAGACATAGAAAAAACAAGACAGCTGCTTGCAGTTGGTAGTGTTGACTGTTAGAAAACTAGTTTTCCTTACAAACTTACATATTTCCAATAGATATCCCCAGGAAGATGTCTGGGAAGGCACATAGGGATCTTAATTCACTTTAAAAACAAAATTCCATAGTAATTCAGCTCATCTGTAACAGATGCTCATTTTTAGAAAAAACATGGAGTTCCCATCAAAATTCAACTAAAAGATTTGAATGAAAAACTGATAATTACATTTAATTCATAGCATCTTGAGACTAGATACTGGCCACTCAAACAGCACAGAAAAACATGTTACTTGACACAGATGCCAGCTGAATACTGCCACCAGACAAGAAACTTGGGAATTCAGATAAAAATCTGTGCTTTAAGACTTGAAATCTGCATTTGTTTTGGACAACAAAGAACAACTCCCTTCTTTGCATGAAAAACACCTGCTACTAGTCAGAAAAACTGTTCATATATAACAAAAGGAACAGTAGCTGACTAGTGGAAGAGTTAGAGTTACTGATGTCTGAGAAAGAGAAAGCAGTTTGGATATAGAAAACAAACAGCTGCAAAATTAATGTAAGAATTTTTATTTTGCATTTGCCAGAACCAACTTTCCAATATTGAATTACAGATCTACAATTTTTTTCTAAAGAGGGAAAGAAAATACAGAACAAGCAAAAGATTTGAAAAGATTCACCAAAGGGGTTTGAAACAACAAGTAACAGCAGAGAGTGAACAAATGTCTTAAATATGGTRACATGCTGGAGAGAGAATTTTTTGTCAACCGTGAAGTATAATTTGACATGAATGTTATTTCTGGCAATGGGAATCCATAAATAGCATCATCAAGAGCATGACGTGTGCCAGAAAAAGCCATTGCCAATTAAACAAACTCAGCCCTTTCTTCTTCCCCCTTTCCCTCACCATATTCCACAGGTCTGCAACAAGGAACACAGCACTGAATATTAACTAATAGCAACACACTTGGAGAGAGCCTTCCTGAAACCTCCTGAAGCCCAGGGCAAGTAAAAAACMCTTTGGGTGAGACAGACACCTGGAATTTATTTCAATTTCATCCACCCTGCCCCACAGCTCCATGCCCCATATCGTAGGGCAACATTTATATGGACCTTGAGGAGGTTTTGTTACAACTACAGTGGCTTGAAAGAGCAGCGTTTACCAGCTGCAGTAGTAGACCGGCCTCACCTGAACCAGATTTAAAATTACAGGCAACAGAACAGAATCAGAGCACCTTGCACAGAAATCGAACACACTCCTTAAAGACCATGGGGGTCAAAAGATGAGTGGGAATCCTTCCTTCTAGTTCACCTTCTAGATTTCTAGGATAGAAATCTAGGTACATCTGCCTAGATGTACCAGATAGGGTTAGCTTTTGATGGGTTAAAACTCAGAGAAAATTTTTTCTAGGATAAATAAAAAGGGGTATACTGGGGGTTGGAATGAACCATATTTCCATATTTGAGAACAGTAGGCATGTTTTAAAACATGAATTAATTCCACACAGGAGCAGAACAATTATGTTAGTATTTTCAAAGCAATCTCAAGTCATTAAATAGCCAAACTGTGCAATAAAACAAGCCCTCAGGTGAACTATTGTCATAATCAAATCTTTAAACAGACTAATTGCAAGCTTAATGCTTGTAAAGATGTTTTTTATAACATTTAACTAACAGGGGCAAAAAATTTTAAGTGATGCTTGGATGCTTGAGTTTGCAAACATATGTCAAGGACTTAACTTTTGGCATAGATAAGTGAACCAAATAGCCTTGACATTGAGTTTCAAAGTAACAGCTGACCAATCTAAATGTATGCAAATGGAAATATACTGGCACTGCAAGAGTTCATTTACTTTTTGCTGCTTCTTTTACTGAGGAAGAAAGGCTCTGGAGTTTGGACTACATTCACCTGCACTTCTGGCTGAGTAGCCAATACTGAAGAGAACTATTTCAGCATTAAGGAAACCATTGATCATAACAATATTTGTTAGGTCATAAAAATCTGATTATACTGCAACAAGCCTGTTCTCAATCAACAGTAAGTGTTGGGTTTTAATACTGTGTATGCAGCAAACATACTGAGAATTATGATCTATTTTGTTTATGCTCATTTTGAATGTTTTTCTCCCCAGATGATTTAGTTTTATTTTCTCTTTCAAGGCTCAGTTCCTGGAATTCTTACACTGTTCCAACTCATCCACTTCCAGATCATCCATTAGATGTTTCATTAATGTTGTGACCTTATAGTGCCCACTCAGCATTCCTATAACTGACTCATTTTCACATGGCAAGCGAGTTTTGACGAGTAGCTATTTCACCCCAAAACTGAGGTCTATATTATCTGTATAAGGCAACTTGCCAGYGTGCGTCCTGTCACCAACTGGGCATCTGGTTTTAGAGTATCCTCCCAGGGGCCACTTTAAGACTTGTTTGGAGATTCCAACCTTTAGTCATGCTTAGCCCTGCAATCCTCAAGCATCCAGTCTCCTTGAAATCCCATATAAACTGGACAATACCAGGAGTGTRGGTAATGCCTCTGTCTTCCCTTACATTTCTTCCTGATTTATGCAAAATATCTCCTGCCTTAAGGCACCCTTGCAAAATCCACTCCTCCTAGAGTCAGGAAGAACTTGGAAACAAAATGCACACTCAACCTGTGAGAGACTAAATTAGAATATGTTAGTCACATCCATGTCAACACTGAAAAACCATCCATTCTTTCCAATACAGAGGCAAGGCTTTTACAGAAAGCTCTTAAGAAGCCCAGGTATCTGCTCCTGTGGGAGACCAGTCTCCATGAACTAGAAAGACTGCTCTCAATCATGGTTCTCAATAAATACAACCAGAAATATTACCACCTTCAAAATAACACTGAAAGGGGATTCCATGGTACTGTTGTGTTAACTGACTATCACAACTGACCGGTTTGAAAGAGGGTCACTTAAATGTTTGCATGTACATCACAGGTTCTATAGGGAAACAAAGAAAAAGACTGCTAGAATCACAATTCTTTTTTTCCTCCAAACTTTTTATACTGTTGCCTGCAGATAGTTATTCACAAATGCATCCAGAATATCTAACTATTGTTTTAAATTCAGGTGTTAGTTTGCAGCAGTCACTATCTTTTAGTTTGTTAAAGACATGCTGCAGTTGCAACAGTTGCTTTTAAATTAACTTTTTAAAATTGCTATAATTTCTATTACCTGTTTTCTTACACTTAAGTGTAAGTTAAGTTTCATATATATRTAGTGTAAGAGAAAAATAAGATGCATGTTATTAATATAAGTAATACGCAGGCTTGCACATACACTTCATCACTTGATGTGATAGATTGRTGTGAGCTATGATTATAAAAATTCACTGATCCACCAATATAACATAAGGGTTGATGATTGCTCTTAATTTTTACATAACTGGAATGTCCACACAATCTACAGTAACACCTGGAAATACAAATACAAAAGTGTAGATTGGTGCCATTTTAGCACTTCTAGACACAGAGAAAGCTACTCTGTTAACATATCCTTTCAATTTGCTTGAATGTATGAATCCCCATATGTATTTTTTTCCCCTAAGCAAAATGTGTGGTTAGCCTTTAAGTGGCACAGCTTTTGCTTCTCACATATGTATCGCTCATCTGATCATACAGCAATGCAGCATGATGCTTAAATGTGAATTACACCATTTTTTTTCCCAACAGTTCCCATAACATTCATGCCATTCATATTACTGAACAGATGTACTTGTTTTACTCCTCAGTTTCTTGCTAGTGTGGTTCTCTTTGAAGTCTTAGTAGCTCCTAGAAAGTTAACCATAACAACAATCCTCTCTAACTTTGAACTACTTCAAGTTCAGTCAATATTCAAGTCTCAAAAACAAACAAACAAAAAAACCCCAAACCTCAAAAAAACCTTACACATTATTTTTTTCCCATTATTTTGGTACCTCCACAAAGTGACTAGAAATGAGCATCCTACATCATTACGTTATATCCACTTTGTATAAATGCAGATAACTCCATTAGATAAAAGGTGTGTGTGTGTGAGAGAGAGTGAAATCAGGCTTATCAGTCACTATACCTTACATATAAAGAAATATGCTAGCAATACACTGCTCAACCTATTCAAAAAAAACAACAAAACAAATTGCATCAGCTGATGAATACAGACTAATATCACTGTATGCAGAAAGCAGTGCTTGACTTGGGATATCAGATCTACTACATTAAAAAAGGCTAACACTTATCAGTGTCCAAAACCAAAATATACTGTACATTCTTTTAGGTATCGGGTGGCTGTAAGAGACCAATAAACCAACATCTCATTGGGAAATTYCTGGATTAACAAAATAAAGCACACAGACTCCTCCTCTTGTGGCTACCCATTGACTATAATGCCTCTGAGAATAAGTTATATATCATTGTTAAATAAATCACAACTCATTACCGAGTCATATATTTCACCTTCATAAGAAACAAAAAAAGTCATGTAGTAGAAAGAATAAATCTCTCTAACAGTACTTTTCTTCTGCACTACTGTATTTATCATTCATGGTTCCCATCTAGTATTTATTTTATACAGTTACGAAATTCATAGCCAATGTTTAGATACATCTTAATTCTTGCAGAGAGAGAGCCATCACCCTGAGAGTAAGGGTCAAATTTTGCTCTCACATCAAAGCGATGCCTTGGAAGCCCAGAGTTGAACTGAGATAATATGAACAAAACTGTACCAAGTAATTTCATATATTGGTGATCAGCCAATAGTCTGCCAGCTGTGCTACTGAAAGTTATCTGCCAATTTTTAAGCAGGTATTCACTCTCAACATGAAGAGCCAAGACTCTCGAAGCYGGAGGATTATGTTTAGATAGCTTCTATACTACTGTCACTAAAACATATTTTCTCGGGCAGACTGTATATGACCAAAGAGCATTATCTGGCTGATGCACATTTAGTAACATAGGTCTCCACAGTAAGACAAGAAGAGTTTTTGTTAGAAGCAACACTGACCGAAACCAATAAATTTACAGGCACACTTCATTCCAAGTAGGATTGAACCCTACATGACAGGTCTTCGTGGGGTTAGCATCTCGTACAGCAATTTCTATAAAACATTGAACAATTCTCTGCAAGCAGGGGGTGAGAAAGGAGTTCACAACTTCTAGATGATCTCAGAGAAAAACCAACAGCCACAGTCACTAAATTTTTCTTTCATGTTTCCATAACATCTAATCCTGCCAAAATAATCCCAATAATTTCAAATGTTTTCTTTTGCTAAACTTCCACATTTACAGTGAAGGATAGCTTAAGATAACTGCCTTTTGCACCAATTACATTCATAGGATAGACGTCCCCCCAAATCCACGGACCAATATTTTGAACACCCCCAGAACAAAACTTGTGTCACACCAATAGCTAGAAATCAGACAAGCAATATTTTTGACATTATAATGTGTCATGTTTGGCAGAAAACTTGTTTAAGGACAATATTGCATTTAAATTGTTTTAATCTTCATCCAAAATAAGAGCTTAGCTTATTAATACACAAGATTTTCAACTATTTCTTCTGCTTAAAACACATGTAGATTTAATTTCTTATCAAGCTGATACTGCACTGGTATCTGCTGTCATATTGAGAACAAAAATCCATTGTGCTGTGCGCCATAGGAGAAAAGCATCAATGATAATAATCCAAACAGAATTTCTTCTATACTTACAAGTTGCTGCTATGCTTTTAGAAAACACACAATGCTAACTTCACACCATAAAGGATAAAGATAGGTTCCAAGCTAAGCCACACATCAAACATTTTACAAACAGCATTTCATCTCTTAAAACAATATTGTTCATTTAAACCAAAACAATTTTCTAGTTGTASAACTAAAACATGACTTCAAAACTCATATGTAAAGCCCTTTTTTGAAACCTAGCATGTAGATGAGTGCTCATGAATAAAATTTGTTATGTAAGACATTTTTGCAAAGTAATTTTGTATCATTGGAATTCTTTGKTTTTTCACCCTACACTCATTGACAGTTGTGTTCAATCTGATGCATATGAGCATTCCCGTTACACTTCATCACAATTTCTAGTGAAACAGGCCAGTTTCCAGTGCTTCAAGGACTACAGCTGTCAAGTATAATTATCATTTAAATCTGCACAATAATGACACAATGTTACTCCAGTATTTCAAAAGATATCTTACAACAAGACTCCTTAAGCAGAAAAAAAATCCCCACTTTGCAGGAGCAATGCCCATTAGAAACCCCCACTAACGAATAAATGCGTTTCTTCAAAGAATAAAAAAGAGTCCCAAATTTCAGACTCCAAATTGAGCTAAAACCCCAGAGGCAAACTGCAGGTTTTAGTTGATAATCCACCACAAGAGTCTCATCATTTTCATCAAGAATATTATCTGGAGAGAGATTTGAGAGGGAACTGATGGCTTCCAGACCACAAAGCACTTGACTCCCAAGAACCTACTGTTCTGTCAAATCTCTTAGCCTCCTCTAGGAAAGACACAAGAGTAGAATAGATTATTGTTCCGTGTCAGAGCTGCTCAAAATTTTTTAGTTTTCCTGGAATGCATGTTTCCTCCTTAGTTACACTCATGGATCTGAATCTAATCTGAATAGGAAGCACAACTCAAGCTGACAATGTAATTGCTTAATTATTGCAGCCTGCTCACCTTCCAAAACAAACTAGTCCAAAAGAAATCGGAGGAAAACAGAAAGCAACTGATTGTGTCTCATGAGCCAGAGCATGGAAAACAGTGGATTAACACAAATAGGATAACGATCAAAATACATTTTTCTAGTAATATCAATCAGTGCCATGGAATTCACCAAAAGTTAAAATAAAACTTTCAGATTCACATTTGGTAGTTTGTGCTCATTTCTTTGTTTCCCCCCCCCCTCCCCTCCCCCATCTTACTCTGTGGCAATATTGATCTGGTAAAGCTTTAGCAACCATAGATGTATACTCTTTAAAACTAATGGTGTAAACACAAAGTTTATTCCTAGGCAACCTAGGTATGTTAATAGTCACTACCAGTCTCCAACAAGTCTTTGACCACAGCAGAATACACCAGGAGCAGTATCTTTAGTTCCATCCCGAAAGAGAAACTCCATCCAACCCCCACTGCCCACTGAGGCTGAACCCAGGCCAAATGGGAATACAATTCTTTTGTGCTAGGTGCTTCAGGGAGAACACATTACAGCTACTCACTATTTTTGGCCAACAGCAGTCTGGGCTAAGTTTGAACTGCTGTTTTAAACAAAGAGCTAAAAAAAAAAAAAAAAAAAAAATCACAGAAGTCGGAGATACAAAGGATGTTTTAGATCATCTGTGCCTCCCTCTTCCTCCCATCAGCAAAGAACAATTTCTTCCACATGGATTTGGAAGGGCTTTCTGTCGTTTAGTTTGGATGATATCTCTTTTTCCATGAAAGATTAGTCCACATTCAAGTAGATATCTCCATCGAGTCCTGTTTCCTATTACCCAGCTTTTGTATCTATCCCATTAGCCCTAATTATGTCTTTTTTGAGATGTCCCAAATGCCTTCTGCTACAGCACAGAAAATAAGCAAGACTTTCAGATTCTGTCCCTTAAAAATAAAAGGGTAGCACATACAGGTTAGCTAGTACATGTTCTTTCACATCCTTCAGCCTTCCTACCCCAAAATGAATATAACCTCTTTTCTAGGAGCACATTGCAAGACAACACAGAGCTAGGACTTAACAGAAAAAAAAAAAAAATGGTACCACAAAAACTTCTAGCAAAGACAGCAAGGAGGAAATGTGATGGAAAACTAGAGAGCTTTTTTGGGCTAAACCAATCTTTGACATACTGGAGGGTGCAGGTCTCCTTCAATGCATTTCGGGGCTAATTTTTATCCTAAATCAGCCAGCAAAATTCAACTCCACACATGGAGAAGTAATATTTTATTTAGGAAGTTAATAAATCTTGTGTTAAGCTTATTACTATAGTCCAGGATGAACAGGCAGGTTTTGTGTTGAATTTGGTAGGTTTTCATGAGTATGCCACGCTGCCCTACACAGATACCAATACACTTGAGATTATATTCTTTCTGATTTCTTTATGTCCCTCAGACACCACACCAGATGCAATGATCAATTTTTCCTACTTCTGTAGGGCCAAACTCTACAAGCTTTACAAGAAGAAAGGAGTTAGAAAAACTCCTGTTTTTCTAACACACATTCCACACTGATCTTTATTTTCTATGTGATTAATCTTTTTCAAATATTTAAGACTGAAATTTTAGGTTCATTAACTGCAGTTAACATTAGCTYGTCAACAGTTGTCTCTTTGTCCAAGTAACACTTTGCTGTAGATTTCTGTACCCTGAAATCTGAATCTTAATCTTTTTTGCTTGTCTGGGCTTATGAATGCATATATTAGGCTATCATATCAAGGCCAGACCACTGCATTTGTAGGGAGCTATTCTGCCTCTGTCAGGACAGAAATTTGTGTTCCATTGCTTAAGCAGTAAAGATACCAGTGTCTCAGAGACATAGAACTGAGACATGGAACAGAAGTTCCGTCAAGTTAAGGAGGACGCGGACACGCAGCAAAGGACGCAAGCTGCAAAGTAGGCAAAGAAATGTACTTGCAGACACGTTTGGATCTGAAGCTGGACAAAAACCTTTTGCTCAGGTTTGTTATTACTGTTTCCAGGTCAACTTTAAGACATAAAAGCTCTAGAAGTACTACGTTCATAATATACTTCACTAACCCTTAATTTTACCTCTATTAAAAAGGTACAGTCTATTTAAAACTATGTCAGAGGCCATTCTTATTGTGACAAGCGATTCCAATGGTAAGAAAACTGAAGAAAGGCAATGAAGCTGTCAGCAGAATGGCTCTTCCCATTTTTTGGGCTGAAGCATGTGCATTTATGTGGTCAGTTAAAGYAGTGAAGTATTTCAGATGCAATCCTAGAATACCTACTGGGCTGAGCTCATTAATTTTAAAAGTCATAACAGTCAAGGGATAATTGTATATAATCTGGCCATGCAAGTAAATGAGGRGGCTGCTTATTTACAGAGACTATTCTGTTGGTAAGAAAGAAAGCATTACCAAAATGAAACTAACAGAGAACTCAGTGCCGATATTATACATAATTCAAAAGCGTCCCAATTACACTGCCCTTTTATGTTTTCTTGAGCTGCAGKGAGAGATGGAAGACACTCTTCCATATCTGTGCCATGGCCTTTATAGCCTCTTACTCTCCTTCACCATGGCTGCTTCTCTCCCTTGCCAGCCTGCATTTACAATAAAAATTAGAAGCATTYATAAATATCTTTCCTATTTTTTCATTAAACAGCCTAAGTCTCCTGATGTAGGGCTGGTGCTTGCATCCAAGGCGGAAAACCAGAAGCAAACCAGGGAAATGCCTTGCTCGAGAGGCAGGGACTGCATGTCAGAATGTGGATTAAAACTAAAGAGGCTTTGTTCTATGTTCATACCACTACATTGTAATTATCCCACTACAGCATTAATCTTGGCAGCTAAAAATAACAAAGCAAGGATATACGTGAAATCAGTTAAAACTGCTCTTCCACTAGAGGGGATGTTGCGTCTCATGTGATTTTTCCTTGTGTCTGGAAGATCCATAGCCCCGAGAGCAGACACCAGAACACCAACTCAAAGCCCTGCACGTGGTGACAGAGGAGCTGCTGCCGCAAAGCCATCATTTCCAATCCAATGGTTATTGTCACACTGAACAATCTCAACCACAGAAATCAAATCTTAATGCAAGTTTGTATTTATTTTTAATCAGACGTTGCTTTTGTGAGACATGCAAAACAGATTAAAGCCACGGGAAAACAGATCCAGCTTACTTCTGCTCCTCAAAGCCCCTTCAGGTGTGCACATGTTTAAGTAGAGCCAAATACCTCCATGAGAGCCCGGAGAAGTTCGGGGAGAGGATACAGGCTAGTGATTCCTCCCAGCAGGCACGAAAAAGCAGCTGTGCTATTTCAGTCTCAAAACCCTGAACTACTTTCCTCAAGAGCCCTGAGCACTTSACCCTTGCCTACAACATCTTCTCTCTGGGAAGGGCAAGAAGAGAAGGCAGCCAAGCTGGGGAGAAGAAAGAAGGGGAAACTGCAAGTGATGGGGTGAAGGGAACAGCAGCCACACAGGGAACAGAGGAAAAGGGACAACCGACTAGTGCTTCACAAAATCAGAGCACTAAAAAGACAAAAAATAAAATAAAATAGTTTCTYGGCGTTGGTGCCGGGGCAGGTGGAGCAGGCACAATGCTGCAGGGCCCGGTGCAAAAGCCGTCCCGTGTGAGTGGTGCAAGGTCACAGCCRGCAGCAGCTCCTGCAGTGCACTGTGGTGGCTCCTGTCAACTGTCTGGTGGCCCGCAGGTGGCAGGGACMCGGGGCTTTTAGCGGGGAAAACTCAGGGATGGGCCACTTTCTCGTGAGRCAGATCTCTCTTGCCACCCCACCAGCCCCACTGTTCACCCCTRTCCATGGCACAGCTCAGCTTCGGCAGGAGGGAGAGCATAGGAGCAAGCAGCTGCCAGCTCACTGACACCAMACCAGAGTATTGCTTTATCTTACAATAGCAGCTGATTTTCCCCTCTCTCTCTCCCTTACACCTTTCTGAAAATAGAATCATAGAATCATTTAGGTTTGAAAAGACCTTTAAGATCATCAAGCCCAACCATTAACCTAGCACKGCCAAGTCCACCACTAAACCAYRTCCCTAAGCACCACATCTACACATCATCCTCCAGGGATGGTGACTCAACTTCCCTGGRCAGCCTGTTCCAATGCTTRACAATASGACRGGCAYCTGTCAGCTCCACCACATTCAACAAGCAAGCCCCTCACAAAGTAGCTTGCTTGTTTAAGAGGTGCAAGCGAGGTCTTTCTCCCCAGACACACTGGTTTGAAGGAGCCCATGCACCACCACCAGGCCTCAAGACTGCCAGGACATGCCAGGGCACATCGCTTGGCCTTTGCAGTTTCCCCATCTTCCAAGTCCACGCTCCATGTTTGGGAAGCTTTCCACCAGAGCAAGCTTACAGTGACGGTCCTGCTGGCTGCGCTGCCRCGAAAGCTGCTGGGAGTTACCAGGCTGGAGAGGACAGGATGGTATCTGCCGCTCTCAAACAAGAGYGAGTTTCATCTTTGCCTCTGCTGGCAATGCAAGAAGCTGTTATACGTCATTCTGCTGGGCTTCAAGACATTGTAACTGAAAAGAGCCATCTCAGCTTTCTGCTGTCACGTTAGGATATCTCCTCCTGGCCTCCGCCAGCCTCTCTGTAGGCAGTTCCACTGGGACCTGGGGGAGTTTCACCTAAGAAAAGCCCTGAGAATCTGGGCCACCATTTCCACAGAGGGGAGTCCTRGCACTGCAACAGATGGAGAAGGATGAAAGGAAGTTTTCAGGACTTCTGCGAGAATACACGACTGCTGAATATGATGTATTGCACAACACCAGAACCTGTATAATCACACTGACTTATTCAAGACAAGCACTGCTCACRTACAAAGGGCTGCCTGGAACATTTTCAGTGAAGCTAAAATACCATCATAGTATTATATTGCATTAAAGAAAAAAAAAAATAGAAAAAAAGAAAACCTTGTATTGGAAAGAAAAAAAAAAATACTGGCTTCAACAAAGTTTCTTGGGAAGAACAGGGCAAGAGCCTACAGTCTGGTAGTTCCGGCAGMAACATGGATGTGGGCATACCCAAGTTCAAATCCCTGTTCTGCTGTATCATCAAAATCATCCTGGATGAAGAGCTGCTATAAGAGTGGGTTTCRGTTCCTGCCATACTATCCCCCATCCCCTGCAAGCCCTCTTGATCCAGATGCCAAGACAGGGCTCTGACTGTCAAAGGCAAGACAAGGCCAGAGGATGTCACCGTCTCTGACTAGTACCTCCAGGACTATTAGCAAGGAKAACAGGTACTACCCCGAAAATGCCATCTGCCTTGGGGCCTTTCATGAGCCTCTGCTGACCAGGAACAATGCAGACCTGGGAAACGGATTTCCACAGGCTCCGTGAAAAGGAAGGAAGGAAGAGAGGAGAATGCTCTTTAACTGGTTCTTATTCTTCCACACAGGAAAGCTGATCCTGGGGGATATAAACTGAATAAACAAGACCTTAGCCTGCAGTCCTTGAACAGCAATCTTGCACTCTTTCAGTTTAAAAGTCTTTGCTAAGGGGGAGAGGTAATGGCTGCAAAGCCATACATTGTGGGTTGGGTCCATTTTGATTACTTCTCTTCTAACTGCTCCAKTTTGACCAGCCCTGAAAGATCACACAGATTTGCCATACACAAGAAGAAACAGGACTATTTCTTCAGCCACAGTTTAATTATCAGCAGTAAGTAGTACCTGATGCTCCTCAAGTATTGAAATATCAAAAATAGAGCAAGCCAATATTATGTTCCTATAGTCCTATAAATTGTATATTCCTGTGTCTGTGAATAGTGGGACTAAACTAATGACCCAAAACCAGGATATACAGTATGCACTGAGTGTGCACAGCTATTAATGCTACTCATTACCAAAGTTACCTGATCTGTTTTATCGCAACRTTTGACTCCGATCTGGCATAGCAAAGAACACCAACATCTTACCTGCTATCTCCAGTAAAAGTAATTGCAGGTTTCCACGCACATATGTTGTGTATACGAATGTGTATGTATCAAGGTGACACTCATTAAAAAAAGAGTGTGCTGAATCGTACCTATCGCTTTGTTTAAGGCTAAGAGAAAATATTGTGCATTTAATAACTTATCCCTTTAAACTTGTTTCACTTCATGGGGTCTGGTTTTGGTGGGGTTTTTTTTCTAAGAAGCAATATTAAAATTAACAGAGACTTTAATGCCTCCAAGGAAAAAAAGAACTTCTCAAACTTCYGGACAGATTTTCCAACCATTCTTAATAACATACCAAGGAAATTAAGACTGCCTTTCAAATGAATGCAGCTTTAACCTACAGAAGGCTTCTAAGACGACTTTGTGTTCAGCACTGTTCAGGTTTCTGGAATAATGACATAGTAAACATCTCCTATTTCTCTCCCATTACTTATGCAAACAGGCAAATATAGAGTACAGTCTTGCTGTAGCTGGTTTTCATTTCCATCATGGTTACATAAATTGATACAAACAGCAAAGTAATTCCCAGTTGTTCTCTTTAAAGCACAAAAAAAAAGCCAAACGTACACATTAATTGTCTGGTGTAAACCTTCCAATAATAAAAAAATCCATGCGCACCTCTCAAAGCCTAGGCTTGTTACGTTTCCCAGGCATGCACGATCTGCTGGTCGCATGAAGATTACATGCGCAGAGCTGGAAGCCACCACATCCCCGTCTATTTTGCAACTGTTCTTCACAAAAGTTCCCTRTGTCTCAGCAAGCCCAGGAAGATGAAAGACAGTCCAACAGCATATACCAAGTTATTCTGGCTTTTTTCACTACTAGGAAGAAAAAAAACCCTCCATCCCATCTTTTGGGGTAAAATCAAATAGAAAGGTGCCTAAGGAGCAGCTTTAACTACAGCTGCCTAAGGAGCAGCTTTAATTTACAGGGATTTGTAGTCGACACCAGCCCTTAAAAGCGGCGATTAATTGCTATGGCAACCAGGGCATCACACCACACGCACTTGGGCTGGGATACAGGGACTGCAGTGTGCCCTCTTACCCACACACGCATCTCAAAAGGGTAACCGGCTCCTCGAGGGGCCGCATTGTTCGGGCGCAATTAATCCTTTATAATAGACCCTCTTCACTGGGGATGGGGGACTCTGCCCACACTCCGCTTTTCTTTACAGGAAATCTTGCAACTACGGTGCTGCTGTGGCTTTGGAGGGCGCCTGCAGGTAGCRGGAGAAGGAGGAAAGGGGAAATGTTGGACATGCAGGGAAAACAAAACTAGGGGTACCATGTGTTTTGGGATCCAGGTAGGAATTCATCTCAAGAACTGATGTACCACTTTTTCCTTTGCTGCTATTGTATTTTCTTCACTCATTTCATRGGTCTTTCATAAAAAACAGATGTCCCACCCTCTTTCAATACATCACCATCACTGCGTTTATAACAGCCACCAATGTGTTTATGCTATATCCACATGCGCAAGCTAGTTCATTGCAAGCCACATGGCAATCTCTGCCTACCTGAAATCATAGCAGAGCTATAATCATTAGGAACACCCAAAAGGCAAAGAAACAGGTCCTTCCTCCCTCCCTCACAATTTATTTCTATGCCACAGAAGCATACTTAGACACACAGAGACAACTGGGATTCAAACACTGGCAGAATTCACCTGGAAGCTTCTTCCCTGGCTTCCTGCTCACTCATTTTGGTATCAAACCACGAACTGCTGTATATTGCCCTGTAGCACTGTTGGGGTTTTTTGGTTTTGGTTTTTTTTCCTCTTAAAAATCAACAGGGCCTGTACTCCTACTAATAGAGACCTTCCCAGTCTGAACATGATCGCTCGCCTTACCCATGGGACATGTGGGATTATTGTTTAGGGGTCTGTGTTTTGGTTTTTTCCCTATCAACCAGATACCAACCTGGATTATATTTGTTTACAGGCTGTTAAAGCTTTAACTGAGAGCAGTAGTGCAGCAATACTAATGGTTTCAGCTTCCCCAGAACAAGCCCCAGCAAATAATCCCAGTTTATGTTGGACGGTAATCCAGGGGATAGAGGGGAACCAAGAACCAGAGAAATTCCTGCATTAGGGCATAAACCAAAAAGAAAGAAAACACCATGGCCAAACTTGCTGTCAATACTGTCACAAAAACAAAAACAACAAAAAAAAAAGGATGTTAACACCCAGATCTGTAAGCAATGACACATTCAGTTCTTCATACAGACAGAAACACAGATCTCTGACCTGAACCACAAAAGCAAAACCTACCAAAATTCCACTTCGGAGATCAGAAAGTGGTCATCCATCACCGCTCATAAAAATAACTGGCCAAGAAACTCAACCAGAACCTCATATTTGCTAAAAGCTGGATAAACTGCAATGTCCCCCCCTTTTCTTTTTTTTTTTTTATATATATAAGAGAAAATCACAACCCAAAGAGGCCTTAGGCCCTGATCTGGAATTTCTATTATCACTTCCACCTTTTTTCAATAGGATCACAATGAAGAACTGAACAATGGGAGATGTTCTCTGTCTGGATTTGTTAATCCCTTATTTGTCTTCAGGAACAGAATACAACTATACTGTTTTATGCTTATTGTCTTCTACAATACCTGTTTTCCTCCTTACCTCTGTCTGTCTGTGCTTTTGGTGCCCCAAATCCACCATCTTTACCTGCTGCAGGAGAGGAGAAGGTGTTGTGAAGCAATATAGATGGACAGTGCAGCACCTTTCCACAACGGTACTGGCAAGTGACTGTATAACGGCATGCTAGGAGGGTACAGGATCGGTTCGGGAAGCAGGACTAACCAAGAAACACTCCCAGAAAACTGTTTTTCTATGTCAGTGCAATCTGCCTACCCAGAAGGAGCTCTGGTGGGACTACTCCCAAGGTGATCAAATTGGTGGATGCTTTGCTCTCAAGAAATTCTTTCGGTAACTGAAGCCATGGGATTGCTCATCAGAGCGCTCCCTCAAAGGCATGGCTTTTGGGAAAGAAAGCGCATGGCTCTAGTGAGAAACAGAAGAGAAAAAGACAGGCCAGGGAGTGGCAATAGGCCTCCAAGGTCACATCAGCCAAATAAAAACAGCTATTCACAGGGCACCGTGTACGGGAAGGCTGTAATACAGTGTATGCCATCACAGAAAGTGGGACAAACCAGTTCAGCAGCCACTGATCAACTGCTATTTTTCTAATCATCAGCAGCAGAGAAGTTACTGCACACTTTGCCAGAGAGGCAGAAGTCAGTCATAAAGCCCACAGTGGCACTGCCACAAACTAGATATAATGATTTTAGATCTGTTGAACATGTACCTCTATTTCAGTTACTGTGAAAAAACAGTATCAGGGCTAAGGCTCCCGTTCCATCTTCTAGCAACGGGGAAACACAGTGTATGCCTATATTAAGGCTTTGCACAAATGCTCATCCTCACTGAACTCAGCCCTGCCTAAAAATAAATAAAAGGTATAACAAGGAGGACTGTTGTCCATTTAGGGCTGCATCACACCTCCACCATCACCTCCAAGAACATACAGCAAGTACTTACAGGCCTAACAGGATGTATTTTTCCCCCAGCTCCATCCAGACTCATGCTACCAGATGTCAGGCCTTCTTCTTTCTCCTCTCTGGGTACAATCACATCCCTTCCCCCCTATTTGAGTAAGGAATTGGCTACAGCTGTTTACCAACTGTTTGATACCCACCAGGTCTCACCTGGGATCATCACCACTTTTCTCAGGAACACCAGCACTAGGGTTTATAACAAGGGAGAAGGTAGGACAGCATGGGCAGCAGGAACCTAAGGACCCTGGCAACAAGCAGTTAGCTCAGGCATGGTATTACAGTACAGATGAGCCAAATAAAAAGCTTGTGACTATAGAAAGAGATACTTTCCCTTCCTTCTTTCCAGTTTCTTTTACTTCCAATTCCTATTTTCCCCATCTCCTTTGCTCCTCCCTGTTCTCCTGCTCACAGGCTCCCTCCTTTCACCAGTCCAGGCTCTAGCCTAATCAAAAGTTAGCTAAAGACCCAGCAACAACAACAACCTTTTTCAGCCAGGTTAATTCTCTGTTACTTTAGTGCGCTGACTGTGAGATGTGACAGGAACCAGATATGGCTTAGCAAAAGCAGAAGGAGCAATTTGGCCAGGAGCAGGGAAAAGACAGAAGTGAGACCTCCTTTTGGCAGTTTGTGAAACTGTGACTTGAGAACAAACTCATTCCTCAGCCTTAGCTCACGTTTATCTTACCCAGTTCTGTGAAATGGCTGAGAGGGTGAATCTTCGCATCTGGTAACCCACTACCCTCTCCTAACAACTTCTAGGTATTAGTTCGAGAGTGGCTGATTAGGAAATGGTTTCCTCCCACCACCACTACCTTTTTTTTTTTTTTTTTGCAGTCTGCTATTAAACCAAACCAATACGTGTGTGTGCATGTGCTTTGTTCACATAGTGCTGTATATTCATGTCGTAAGTATCCCAAATAATAGTGTCAAGATGCAAATCTCAGGAAATTATTGCAGGCTCACCTCTAGCACATCTTTAGCTCTTTCCCCCTTGTTAGCAGAGTTTCACACACAGCGTGGTGAGCTTCAGCCAGGATCAGCTCTTCATCAAATGATCTCATGCTGTCATACACATGCCTCCAATTAAATCAGTGTAACACGTCTTAGGAGGCAGGAAAGAAGGTTAGCTCACTAACTCCTGTCACGCCTTCAAACCCCTGTGATGGCAACATCTTCTGTGTTTGGGTAACACGGTTTGCGGCATCATCTTCAGTGTCAGAAGAGCTTCAGCAACCCCAGCCCCGCTTTCTCTCCAGACACCTGTCCTCACCCCTGTACCAGCCTCTTCACTGTGCTAGTCCATGTGTTTGTAGCCACATGACAAACTACACTGGAGAGAGGATCCATCCAGAAAAACAAACCAAGAACAGAAACTTTTTTCCATTTTTCTCCCCATCTGGATCAAGCCACAAATCTGGCTCTCCATGCCACGCACAAACAGCTCCACCAGCACAACATAGCAGGAAGAGACTGGGGATGGGGACAAGAGTAAGAAGGAGCAGCTGGGAGCGGAGCAAGGAGCTCTTCTGCCACCTGCCAGAGCCCCCCTCTGCACTCCCAGCCTCATCTGACACCGTTTCAGTGCCAGACCGCTGCAGGTGCTCTCGGGAAACCGCCCCTTGTATTCTGACAGTAGGTACCTCAGGAAAGCTAGACGCCTTTGAAAAGATGCCACCCCCTCGTCTCCCAAAGCCCATACGTACTGCGCACATCAGTCATTTTGCTTCTTGGCAAACGTTTGTCCATAAAGTTTCAGGGAAGCACTAAAGTAACTGCAGACCAGATGCTTCTGAGTACTACACTGTATTTTATAGCACTGTATAGCATTTTACAAGCATTAACTAATCAACAACTCTTCCAGGTAGTTAAGTTTAATTATCCCCATTTTACAGGTGCTGAACCAGACCCAGGGAGGTTGAGAGATTTGCCCAAGGCTGAGAAAACAATTGGTGTCCAAYCCTGGACTGTAAATCAGGTGCTACTGTACGTAACTTCTTCCTGAGCCTCTCATTGCAGCAGCAGATGAGTTCCCTTCATCTGCTGCTGCAATAGGAGCTTCTCCTGAAAACAAAACAGGCAAAAGCCCACCCCTCCCTGCCCTTCATTGCAATGGGTTGGTCAAGCTGCTTTTTGTCCACCAGCTTTCCTGTAACTTAGTCAAGCACAGTCAAGATGACACAAATCATCATGCTCTGGCTTTGGTCCCAAAGCCCACAACTGAATCAGGCAGGCAGTAKTCACAGGGCATCTCCCCATCTTTCTAGCTCTGACGCCTACTTCTGCATTATACTTCTATATGATGCTTTGGGGTGTGGTTTTTTTCCCCTCAGTTTCCCTTTATCAGCTGACTGGTCTTTTTGTGCACACTGTTGTTTGTTTATCGGGCTTGAGCTTTTAATACCCAGCAACTGCAGTGATGCACAAGCGGCAGCTACAGTAGCAACAGTAAGTCCAGACCAAAAAGTGGTGAGATGAGCAGTATACTGAGTGGATACAGCAACTTTTACTAGAAAACAACAAAGAAAGGCTGGCTGGAGAAGAGTTAGTTTTAAGGAGCTTCACCTTACAGAACACTGGATGAAACATTATCTCTATGCATGGAGATTTCTCCACAGAAACGTTTGGTGAGCTGCTTTGGATCGGATTTAAAGGCTGGGCTGCGGTCAACCAGTCTCTGTAATTCTCTTGCTAAGAGTTACAGAACATTTCTGGTACATCCAAAGGAAGGAAGGGTGGTATCTCCAGGCACCACTGGTGCTGCRATGGGAGCAGAAATGCCTGTGTTAGGACTGGCTGAAGACTGATCTCTCCCTACCATCAGTGCTGTCTACCAGTCTTGAACTGGCAGCGTGGGCAGAGGTGACCAAATAGCTTTCCTCCCCTGTACTTGCTCTGGCCCCYGCCTCCCTCACTTCCCACCACAAGCCTTCAGCAGGTCCTGTCTGATGCTCGTGCTCTGGAAGCAAGCGAACAAGCCCCACATCAGTTACCTATTTCGGCTGGTCTTTGCTACTGCTCCTCAGATGAACACTGCTGCTTCTGAAAGGTAAATGCACACATGGCCGCTGCTCAAAGAAAAACATGCAAATATACTACATTTGGCAGGCAACTTAGTTGTAAGTTACATTTGTACCTTTGTTCCTTCTCCTGCTTTGGGCCTGCCATGCAAGAACGGCAGCCAAAACGCGTCTCAAAGATTAGGTCTGGTCGCAGAGCCCTAATCTTGCAAACACCTCAGCTGCCAACTAATCTCAATGACTAGAGGATGGTCATGACTCGTTTGATGCTTGATGCATGGTATTTTGCTAAAACAGAGCCCATGTACATGGAAGAARAATAATCATTAAAGGACAAAGAAGAAAGACAAATTTTAAATTGTCACAAGTGTATGCTTCAAAATAAATTGCAGCTAAATACTCTCAAGTATTTTGGATGTTAGTAAGACCATTCATAAATGAGAAAAGAAATTGGTATTGATTCTGCAGGCTCATGTCTCAATACATCTATAGGTTGTAAAAGTGTAGGAATAAATCTAATAAATTAATCTAGCTGAGTAATAATAAGTTCCATTAACACAGTAATACCCACCAAATCAATATGTATGAACAATTTCAGACATCAAATTTAACAGAAATTCTTCCACAAGTTAGAATGTGGTAGAATTTATTTATTTATAACAAGATGTTAAATTCAAGTAACTTTAGTAGTTCATCTTAAAAGACCTCACATGCTTACACAGACACACAGTCCTTTGTTCAAGTGAATTATTAGGGAATTATTTGGTGTCTTATACTCAGGTAACCTCTTCAGAGAAGGAGAAATTCTGAATCCCAGAGATTTTGTTTGGTTAATATAGATGCAACATAACTCTTCCACTCTGGGCAACCCTCCAACCACCGCATGGCACTGCCTCTCACCCCTACCACTCTGCCTCACTCCTTGAGAGYGTTCTGCTACTGAACGGTTGTTCTGATAAGATGTCATCTTTTTGTTTAAATGAGAGAAAACCTGGAATTTTCCTTTTCAATGCCAGTAAGCGGTGCCTTCATGCATGTACTACAGCCATCATACCACCTTGCCCCTGTGCTTCTAGATTAAGTCCTCCAAATATCCTAGATTCTACTGAATCTCTTCAAAGGCATGATTCTCCCTGCTGCAAGCTGGACCTGAAAAAACACTGAAGTACACTGTCAAATAAATGTTGGTGAGTGAGCAAAGCAGCTTTGGTAGAAGACGAGGCAACAGAGCAAGGTCTCCAGGGCTATGCACAGGTGTTGTCCACTCTGGGAGGAACTGGACCACACTTCTGCAAATGGTGATCTCTAAATTCCAGAAAAACTGTTGTTTTTCTACAAAGCATCCCCCTCAGCACACCAGGCACCCAACAGYGGGTGTCAGGTATCCAAAATCTGACCGGAAGTTACCTGCGCAAATCAGGTAGGTCACGCAGAAAAAGGAGGCACTTCAGTCTGACCATTACATATATTTGGGTGCTGGCTTTTTCCCCACATTAGATGAAGCTTGGAAACTTTTTCTGCCTGACAGTACTTAATCCTCATASCCAGCCTGATGAAAATGATATCTGCAATATCAAAATTTTATTTCCTTCAAGTATCAAATCTCATACCCACTAAAATATTTTCCAGCTCTCTGCTCAACTCTTCCCAACCTACTTGCTATTTGCTATCCTTCCTCACTTTCGATCTACCCAGGACGGTCCCTACAGACATCAATATACTGGCAGCAGGGAGTTAAAAAACCATAATCAAAAGCATTTCATGTCTGTAGCAGCAGCAGAGAGAGAAAAGGAAAGGAGCAACAGGAAAGAATCATTTGCTCAGTTTCATTATGGTGCTCAGCTTCTAGTAAGAAGAGATTTCAGAATGTAAATGGCCCCAATCAGGCTGCAGAAGCCACTGAAAACACAGAGCTATTTAAACTCCATAAAATATCTGGGCTTAGAATAATCACAMGGCAATTAATTTAATTTTATTAAGTATTTTCCAGCATTTGTCTCATCATCATAGTGGGGAAAAAAAGCAAAGATCCACGCAGAGGAATATTGCACCCTGAGATAGCCACAGAGGCACCTGGGTAGACAAAGATCTAAATCTTGGTAAAAAACAGAAAGCATAGGATAGGGTACAGCTTATGCCTTACCCCCCTTGGAGCATTAGGCCCSTACCTGTCAGTGACTCACTTCAGGCCTCTCCTGTCTGCAATTCACAGTCTTAAAGAGTTAGACATCTACCTCCTCTCTTCAAAAAAGGCAGAGAGAAGTCCCCCCGCTGCTACCTTGTAGCCACCACTCTCATTTAGCCCATCCCCCTTCGGCTGAAAGGGTCTGAGCTACAGTAAGGATCAGGATTTTAGTTATTAGGCTGGAGAAATCCAGGAGTGGAGCTGTGGAGCTCTCTTCCTCTTCGATGAGGTTGATGAAGAGGTAACTGAGCAGGAACAGATTCAGGTATCTCCCTCTCACGCTGCTGGTGGCTTCCTCTCCATTTCACCAAACAGGGGGAAACATTTAGTCCCCTCTTAACTCATTTTCCATTTCTACCAAATGGAAACCAGAAAAAGTCAGGTCACATCAAAACACTTGCCAGATGAGAAAAATAATGAGAACAAACGTGGCACAGAAGACAGCACCATTTTAAAATCAATGCAGCCCAATAAAAGACAGTTGAAGCAGGCTTCTGGACACACGCACGACGGTTTCTTTGACAAATGAACACCAGAGAGGGCTAAGTAAACTAATGGCCATCACTATAAATGTTTCAAATTTTGTTTCATTCCGTCATCAGCTAATACTGGCTTACAGGTTGCAATTAACACTTGGGCTTGGGAGGCAATAATTATGGTCTTGCTACTGGACATAAATTATCTCATTTATCTGTATTAGAGATGAAGCAATCTGTTTCAAGCATAGTGTGCTTTCGTAAATGAACACCTTGAAGCCTGAAATGCCTTGGGAGATGAGCTGGGCAAAAAAGCATCTTCTAGTTCCATACTTCTAATTTTCAAAACTTCTTCCATTTTGCATTAGGACAAAACCACGACCTTTTGAGGTTCTTCATCCCAAGAGAACCTCACAGTCCATGTGTTCACAGCAGCCCTCAGGGATGCAGCAAAGCAGAATTAAACCTGGTCTCCTACATAAGTACTCCCATCACCAGATTACCATGAAGTCTTACTCGCTCTCCATCGAAAAAAATCTAGTCTGGACATAAGAAGCSTTGCTGAACATGCAGTCTTGACAAAATCCAATCCTTCTTGGCAAGGTTTTGACTCATCTACATTTTCTGAMAGGAAAAAAAGTTATAGCAAAAGAGAAGATTTGCTATCCGGCTCCTAAGTCCCTACGCGCTGCCACAGCTCAGACCTATCTGAAGGTGGAGCACGGCCTCCCACATCGCTATGGGAAAAGGCACTGTAAGGAAGCAGCTGACGACCACAACAAGGGGAAACTGAAATTAAGGATCGGAAAGACTGTATCAGCTACAAACAGAAGGCTGGCCTAATAAGTGTCACTATTTTCTACAGTGGTACCTACATGGTGTCATTTGTGGATAGACCTTTCTGGTGAGATCAAGGGTCATCCACTCCATCTAGGAAATTATTTGGCTAGCACCGTGTACCACGGCACATTCCAAAAAGCAGGCGCACTCCCTGCAGAAGTACGGCACAGTATTGCCACRCAGGTGCTCTCACTGAGCATGGCTGGGCTGCAGGGACGCTCCCTCCTCCGTCTCTTGCTCTTTAGTTCCAGCCGTACCGAGGAGAATGTGATGCATGGGAGTCAAACTCGCTACCTCGATCATTTGGTGTCTCTGAGAAAAATGACAAAGAGTGCATATGTATTGAAGAAATGCTTTCTTAAATCACGAGAGAAACCAAGTCAGAGAAAGYTGAAAGACAAGCTTCAAAACTGGCGTGTTTTCAGTAAAAATCCCAGAGAGACAGATGACAGACATAAATAAGCAGAGACAGGTAGATTAGGTGGTTCACAACATGAATTTCACAACCACCAATACTTACACACTTTACAGTCATAGCAATTTATGAGTCCCCATATAGCTGTTCTTGCAACAGGTGATTTCAGCGGAGTTTAAGCTCAGCTCACAAGCCTTTGAGCATGAGTTTTCTGTTGTGGTTGGATTTGGGGGGCGATTTTTTGTAGTTTTTTAAAGTCGAGCTTCTTCAGCAAGTTCTTTTTCCTAAGCTTTCCTGGTAATTAGCCCTAATCAGTATTCAAGTGCTGATCTGTAAGGCTATCTGCTGACTTAAAGGAAGGGAACACCTCACTAATAGCCCCAGTGTTTCCCTCTGCCTGCAGAAACAACCGTGATAAGGACAGAGACTCCAGCCATCTCCAAAGAGACAGAGCCACAAAGAGCCCTTCTGATCGCTGCTGGCATCTGGCCTTCCCCTCATTAGCACATTAAAGCTGCTCTGTCCATCCCATAAGAGCCACTCTGTCCATTCCTCCCGCTTTCTCTATGGAGCCATTTACAGTGCTGCTCCTTTGAAACCCCCCCAGTTCAAGAGGCAGTAACCCCTTCCCAAAGCCCACGGCACAGCCAGTGTCAAAAATTCCCACTTACAGACAGGCACCCAGTAAGTACTGGCCTTCTGAATGTCATAGGCAGACAGAAGACACCCACATATTTTGCCTTGCCAAATTGCCCCTCCTAGGGAAAGTCTTGTCCCAGCCAGTATGGGGGCTGTCGGGTTTAGACTACAGTGCACTTACCGTATCAAATCACTGCAAACAATTCCTATCTCAGAATAGGACCACCAAGGCTTGTATCTCCTAAGGTGGAAATTCTCAGGAGCAAAAGCGAGGCAAGGGGGACAAAGCTTTCCGACACTGACTCCGAAACCTGTTGGGAAACCACGCTCAGATGCTTTGAAACCATACTTGGATAGACTTCCAATACCTGCTACAGCAGCAACATGGAAGCTTTATGTACTTTAGCTCATCGTCACTGCTAAATCAAAACATTTTAAGTGTACTATGGCATGTCARTAAGTGTGCATTCACTGAAATAAGTTGTTTGGAGGGGAAGGGGAAGAGCATCTTTTTCTCCAGTTTTACAGGTATCTCCTTTATGCACCCAAATTATTGGGAACATAATAATTCACAGAGGTCACTTGCTTTCAAAATGGCGATTACAAGTAAACTAATGAGAAAAGGAAACAGTGGAAAATTTTTCATCAGTTGATTTCTATATCCTCTGCCAGGATGCTCTCCTGCAGGCAGATATGACCTTCCCACTTCGCCGACCAAAAAGAATAATGCTAACAGGTATAAGAAAGCCAACCTAGTTGCTTTATCTATGCTCTGAACTCATTTTCTTTGACTTACTTCAGAATAGTATAAATATTTTTACCTAAAAGGAGAGCTACAGCTATCTGAATTGGGCTGACTCATTCTTCTACAGTCACTGTTATTCTGGGTGGACTTTGAGAAGCTATTTGTATTTTTTAAGAATAAAAATCCCAAAGGAAACCAATCCTTTTGCTTTGAAGAAGAAAGTGAAGCAACTGAAGGTTATGAGTACTCACTCTTTTTTTGGATTCCAAAAATGATATGTTTGATCCTTGACTTGCTTTTCATTAAGGAAAAATGCCATAAATTATTTGGTTTGTTTGCCTCTCTGATCAGTCAACTGAAAGACGTTATTGCTTTGGGGCAATGAAATACGTTGACTCAATTTCATTATTATTCAGTTTCAGGTTCTTTTTAGTAAATAAACTCCCTCTGTCTGATTTACTATGTGGATACGCRTTATTAGAAAAAAAAAATCGTTGGGTTATAGCTTTTGATACTTGCAGTGTCATTTAAACAGCTCTCATCTCTGAAGAGTTAGTAGCCTTGACACACGGTTCAAGTTCAAAGTTAATCAGCTAGTGGGCCAAATTCTTCCTCAACTCCATTATCGGGGATTAATTGGGCCTGTAACATACCAAAAAGGCAAAAGTTTTACTCAGACTATACCCAAACAGCCAGGCTTTCTGACAAGAAGAATCCAAATTGCTTTTCTTCATATAATTTTGTTCAATATATCACTGTGTAGCTTAATGAATTATACTTACTAGCAACATTATTTTTTCTTCCTTTTCCTAAGAAATGTAGTGGTAATTAGACCATATGCTGGCTTTATGCACAAGGCTAAAATTTATCTGATAAAGTGAGTAAGTGAGCAAAGAAGTAGAGAGAGACTCACACTGCTCCAGAGAAAGCTTTCACAATTCACTAGTGCAGACAACATAATTACAAAGCTGTTTAAAAGATGGCATGGGACTGAGTGCCTGTAGTTACTCTTACTCCATTTTCTAATATCAAGTTGAATATGTCTCTRATATTCTGATATGATTTTTAGGAAACTTCCGAAAAATACAAAGTGTCATTTAGCAACAGAGAGCAATAAAAAGCACTTGAAGACATCTTTGAAACAGCAAGATAAGGCACRGCTAGATTTTATAGCAAGTATTCCTTAAGAAAGTACTAGAAGATAGAAGTGGGTAAACCCAGAAAAATGTATGTGTCATCCAGCCTTCTAAAAAAGTCCTCATCAAGGAAAGCAACACAATAGCATGGCCTTAGACGTTACTTTGGAGACCTAAGTTCCTTGACATGGCTACGGTTTTTTTGTTTCCCGGAATAACCTCATTTACTTAGGTAAAATAAATTTGTCATAGTATCTAAAGATAAYAACTCATTTTCCTTGCAGAAACTTCTTTTTCCCTCCTTGTCCTGGTGCCTAGGACGGCAGAGATTATGTCCATGTATAAGCAGGTACCTCATTTGTTGGCTCTCATTTAGATAAATAATTTGCAAGAATCCTCCAAAGAGATCATTTGGCAACCTGCTCCCCTGAGTTTCAGCAACATTTATTCTCTGCCCAGTTCCTTTAAGGAGGTGATAACCAGCCTTCCCAACTTGAGATCAACCTGTCAATTAATTCAAAAGGCTTCAGGGGCCACAGGCAACGTTTTGCAGGTGATTCTCTGCTTGTGACCCCTCAGGTCACCCAGGGAGGGCAAGGAAGGGAGACAAGCCACCACTCTGTTCTGGGATACTGCCAGACAGACCGAGTTCAGACCCACCGGCAGGTATCTCTGAAATACGCAGGTGCTGGGGTGGAGGCATGGAGAACCGCAGAGCTCCAAACCGCATGATTTTCTCCTTTTTTGCTTGCTTCCCGCTAGAGGTGGGAGGTAATAGGGAGCAGGTGAGTCACTGCTTWTTGAGTGGTCCTCTACAAGCAGACAGAGTTGGTGGAGTCCAGTTTTGACTTTGCAGAGGCTGTGGGGAAGCAAGCAAGCAAGCAATCAAGCAGCCAACATTATTCTTTCTCTCCCCTGCCATATAGCAGGGCAGTGTCAGCCAGGGACATCTGCTGAGCAAATGTCACAAGGTACCAGGCAGGGCCCTGCAGCTGGGATTCATGGACCACAGGTGTGAATCAAAGGTCCAGGAATGTATTTGCAGTATGTAATCAGCACGACATTCCCCCTTAACGCAACGGCGATTCAAAGCCATCCTCTCCGGACTTCAAGGATAACAGGAAGTTTGTTCCTGTTGCAGCAGGTCCTGTTCACCATCAATGACAGCTCAGAATTTATATCCAAACTATTCCAGTAAACCCCACAATTTCACTGAGCATCTCCAGTCCTCCATGATTCTCACCCTTCAGTTTTGTGTTTTACTTTGCTTTTCTGTTATGGCCACCTGTTTCACAGAGTGYAGTGTTTGCTGTGATCACTGAAATAGATTTTTATAGTCAACCAGCTCTGCTTTCTCTCTCAAACACCCTAGGGGGGTTGTTCCAGTGTTTCTCTATTACCTCGGGATCTATTGAGTGAACAGGGAGGAGGGGTTGGAAGGTGAAGGTAAAGTAAGTTTCCACAGCTTGTAAAGAAATTTTAAGAGAAGCCTTCGAAGGCAATTCAGGAATCACCAAGTGCCTGGGTGACCAAACTACTACATATAAAGTGAGAGAGAAATGATGCTCAGTTTCTGCAAGTGTCTATCCCCATTCTCCTGCTGTCTTGTTTCCTCCATGACCATACCAGAGTCTGTACCCTCCCTGGGGACAGACTTTTTAGTAGGGCCTGTAGCGTTAGGACAAGGGGGAATGGTTTTAAACTAAAAGAAGGCAGATTCAGACTAGATAGAAGGAAGAAATTTTTTTTACGATGAGGGTGGTGAAACGCTGGCACAGGTTGCCCAGAGAGGTGGTAGATGCCCCATCCCTGGAAACATTCAAGGTCAGGTTGGATGGGGCTCTGAGCAACCTGATCTAGCTGAAGATGTCCCTGCCCATGGCAGGGGGGTTGGACTAGATGACCTTTAAAGGTCCCTTCCAACCCAAACCATTCTATGATTCTATGACTCTACCAGCTACAAGCAGGTTTCTGGCACCCCCAGCTGTTGTCAACCTTTTTATTTTGTTTGTCTGCCTGAGGCGMCCCCACTTTGTCTAGCAGAAAACAGAAGCACATGAGTTCAACTCAAAGAGTCGATCAGGAACCTTTCAAAAATGGGTCTCAAGCAAATGATCCACACAAAGCATATACAGCACTGAGAAAGTGCTACCTTYTTCCAGTAGAAAAACATTAATTGAAGAAGCCAATGCCTGGTTTGTTCTGGGTTCCTACTTCTTTAAGGATACAGCATACATATTTCTTCCTCTCCCTTACACATTTGCATGCTATTGTTTCCATAGAAGATGAAAACATAGTGTTGGGATTCGTTTCACAGTGTCAGGATTCATTTCACTGTATCAACAGAAATATTGCATGAAAGCCATGACATTACAAGGGCTGAGTCCTTAGTCACGTAAAGCTGAAGGAAACCTAACTCGGGCAAAATTTCCCTTGATACAGAYTTTGGGATGGACTAAGGATTCTCTTACACAAAGAAAAGGCTGCCTTAAAATGCCACAGTAACAAGTCTTCTCTGTCTCCATAAATGGCATAAATTTGGAAAAATTTGACTTGTTTCATGTTTGAGGAGRGGAAAAGAATATGTTTGCAAAAAAGTGATTGGGCTCCTGTTGGTTAGGGTGTTCCTCTGGGCGATGGGAGATCTTGTTTCTAGATYCCGGTTTGTGAATCAGAAGAGAGATTTGAACTTTGGTCACCAGAGCCAATTTCTATCCTTTTTCTCCTTAAAAAAAACCCCTACATATTCTCATTTCAATCATATATATAAAACAATAAATATTGATTTGACTCTTTAGCGATGGCTGAGAGTCATATATATGCATAAGTGTGGTAACTGCTTGAACTATATGAATTAATCCAGCACCTCCTGGCCATGAAGACTGTAGTCAGTTTGATGGCTCCCCAGAGGTCACTATCACCAGCCTTGAACAGGAGTACCTATTGCTTCTGTATCTGATCCCCTCACCACATCTTCATACATCTCTTGTTGCCCCTGAGAAAACTTCTTTTCTCTAGTGTCTTATTTCAGGACTGAAACACACCTCAGGATGACCAAGCAGAAGAAGAGCAGGATTTTGCAATCACAGGACACCTAAGATGACACAGACAGATGGGTTGAGGAATTGAGTGAATTTTACTATACTGAGAGTTGCAAATGCGCATGTACAGTAAAATGTGTAACCGAGTTTGAGCTGAAGCAGCTCTTACTTGTTTCAACTTCTTTTCAATCCTTCTCATGCTCGAATAACAAAGGATAAATATTTCCTCCCTTACTGATGCTTTTGAGGATCCRCCTAGAATGGTAACAGTTAATTAACTGCATATAATAGCAATGATCTGTGAGCAATCAAATACCTTCAGGTATTTGTAACAAAGATAGTAACAATGATAATGCCCTAATGTTTAAAAGCTTGAAAGAGTCAATGAGCTTCATCTTAAAAACTAGTATATCCAGATAGAAGAGCTGATGTTTTTTCTTAGCAGCTCATCCATATCACACGTTTCCGAAACTAAAGCGGGGACAATGAGGCCGACACTGGTACGCACCCTCCCATTGCTGCTCATAACGCTGCTGTATTTAGCACGTAAAAGTCATTAGGCASAAGTGATGGCTTCAGCCGGCTTTTCAGACAGGAGCTCAGAGGCTGGAGAAGTGCTACCCAGTTAGGCTTTGGGTAGACGCTGTTTTGTAGTAAAAACCTCAGCCCTAATCAAATGCAGCGCAGAAGAAACAACTGGCAAAGAGGAGAGCGTAAAGGATTTRAGTAAAATGGTTCCAGTGTTTTCTTGTGCGTTCGGTGAAATAATTTACCCCGAGTATCCTGCAGTTTTCCTATCCTGGCATTGGCAATTCCGAGCCGCACGCACAGGCGAGCCGAGCAGCTAGCGTCTCGGCAGCACTCCGCTCCCGAAGCCGGAGCGTGCTGCTCCCCGACCACGCGAGCTGCTCGGAAATTGGGCAAAAATCCCACACGGGGCCACCTGGCACCCCGGAGCATCAGGCCCCAGCCGGCCGCCGCTGCGGACCCCCGCYGGGACGGGGGGGCCGCCCCTTCCCCGCCGCCCCTCTCGCCCGGCGCCCGCGCTCCAACTTCCCCGGCGGCGCCTCCGCCACCGACCGGGCTGCGGCAGCGGGGACGTCGGCTCCCCCCTCCCCGCCGCCTCCTGCGTGTCCGCGACGAGCCAGGAAACCCGAAGCAGGCAGGAGGCGCGGGGGCCCCGCTGTGGGGGTGTGCCCGCGGGCAGGGCAGGTGCGACCGGCACCGGCCCCGGCGGGGAGGGACCGGGCCGGGGCCGCGCCTCACGCCGCCGCCTCGGAGGCAACAATGGGCCGGGGGAGGCTCCGTGCCGCCGCCCCCTGCCCGCGGCTCCCGCGGGGAAAGGCGCTGCCAGCCCAGCCGAGCCACCGCCCCCCAGCCGGAGCCTTCGCGCCCCGCCGCTCCACCTCGCCGAGGGGGCCGGGCCGGGGCTCCCCCGACGGCCGCCCCCGGGACCTGCGCGACCCAGGGCGAGCGGCGGCGGGGCGGGGAGCCGCGCCGTGCCGCGCCGCCGGAGCCCCGGTCCATCCCCGGGCCTCACCTGTTCAGCACTTTCCTGATCCTCTGGCGCACGCTGGAGGAGGGCGCGGAGACGCCGCTCCTGCCGCCGCCGCTGCCGCCCTCCGCCGGCAGGTTCTCGATGGTGGCCACGACATGGCTGGGCTGCGGCGGGTGGTGCGGCGGCGGCGGCGGCTGCGGCGGCGGGGGATGGCGGTGGTGGCGGTGGCGCTCGGGGGAGAGCATCGCGGCGGGGCTGCGCCTCAGCGGAGAGCGGGGCGCATCCCGGCGGGAGGGCGGCGGGCGCTGCTGCCGCCGGCGCTGGCTCCCTCGGCTTCCGGGCAGCGCCAGACCCTCGCCCGCTCCTCCCTCACTGGGCTGCCATGCAGCGAGGGGCGGGCTGCCGCCGCCAGCAAGTGCCGCTCACGGTCGACGAAGTGGCAGCAGTTTGGCGACCCTCCTCCTCCTCCCCACACCCCCCGCGCCCAGCCGGTGCCTCCCCCCGGCGGAGCCGCCGCCGCTGCGCCGCCCCGATCCYCTTTGTTCCCCGCTCGCCACCGCTCCGCGCACCCCCAGCGCACGGGTGCC
>JASVER010000001.1:24646466-24722522 GCA_030449065.1 Oceanodroma leucorhoa | reverse complement strand
CGGGGGCCCCCGGGAAAGACCCCCGGGCGCCGGCGACGGGGCGCGGGGGACCGGGCGGGGCTCGCGGGCGCCCCCGGCGGGGCGGGGGGGGGGTCGGTCGGTCCCCGCGGGTTGGTGCCGCCGTCCCGCCCCCGACCGCCGAGCTCCGCGCTGGGTAGGCGAGGGGGGAGCCGGGCCAAGGGGCTGCCCGGCTGAGCGGTCGCTTACCCCCAGAGTTCACCACGGTAAACATCGAATTTCTTTTGGGGTGTTTAGTTGCCTTTTTGGGGTGCTTTTTTTGCTAGTCAGTTGGCTCTTGCCGACGGCTAGGCACCGGCTCTTGCCCACAGCTAGGCACCAACTCTTGCCTACAGCTAGGCACCACGCCATCTCCTCCACCGGTGTTAACACCTGGGGACTGCCATACATTTGTCCTCTGGCACGTGGCGTGGCCTCTCTCCCCTTCAGTGAATTGGAAAAAGCGTCAGTAAAAAAATGCTTGTGAACAACCCCCCCCCAGCGCTCCCGCTGTCAGAGGGCGCGGCGAGGACTGCGGGAGGGGTGGCAGCCGCCGGAAAGTTCAGAGCTCCATACATTTTTCATAGGGACGGTGCACTTCAAGTTCATRCCTGGGCGAGGCTTGTTACAGGCTATTGTGTTAGCCTCTTTCAAACACAGGGAGTCTCTCTGAAAAGAAACAGAATGAACGTGGCTTTAATATTACTTATTCTAAAGAGTAAGATATTTCATTTTAAAAATTGAATTAGGCTCAGAGGAGGTAAAACGTATACATACCTTTTAAATCGATCATGTCTTTCTGAAAAGTATTACCTGATAATTTTGCAAAGTCCCGTAAGTGAAATAAATTTGAAATTTCACCTTTTCCATTCTATTGTCCCCCCTACTTATTTTTGTCAAAGATTCTTTCCCTGTATTCCTGTTTGTGTAAACCTTACACAAGGTTCACACAGGTGAAGGTGAGAGGAAAATTCGTAAAAATCAGGGAAATGTGGTTATAAAGCTGTGGAGTGTCTCCCAGGGAAATCAGATAGATGTAATACTCAAAATTGCTTTTGCTTTTTTCTTTTTTTAATGACTAGATTTCAGGTTGGTGATGTCTGTTTATAGGAACTATTCCTTTTGCCAATATTAATTTTTAATATGTCGGTTTACTCTGAGTACCTCAGCAGCCTCAGTCTAACAGGTCTTCAGATGAGATCCAGTGGAGCATGTTGCTCTACCAGAGGAATGCTTTTGAAGATGGGGCTCACTCACTTGAAATCCTCTAAAGTTCATTCTCCATTCTGGGCAGAAAGCCAGCTGTTTTCAGCACGAGCCGAACCTCCCTCAAATCGGATTATGCTACTAAGAGATTCTCCTCTCTCCTACTCCCCCCATGGCAACCACATGTTTCCATAAGTGGAGAGAAGATGAGGTTCGTTCTCCCTGGCAGCTCTTGGAAGTGGAAGGGACAGAGCCTCCAAAGCCTCAGCGTCTGCAGCCGGGGCGGCACAAGGTTAGCTGCAGGGCTGGCCGCCCTGTGCAGCCGTGGCCGCTTCGTGCTGTCACCGTGTGGGTCCAGCCGCAGCACCCCCAACTCACGCGCTCATCTCTATCCCATGCGCCTCTGGCACCTATCTGGTAACGCTTCCGTGCTCTTCGTTGAACGCACTGTTTCTCCAAACTGCGGCTGGATGGCAACTGCAAATATTCTGGAAACACTCTCTGTGCCGGTATGAGAGGGTTTAGATAAGAGATGTGTTTGCTTCTGGGTGCTCAGTGGCCATTTCAGAATAATCCGACAGCTGAGTGGATCAGAACAACAGTGTTTGTGTAACTTTATTCCTGCTGATTAAACCAAATGAATGCATACCTGAAGTCCAATTTGGGATCTGCCGATAAACAGGGGGCTGTGGGAAGCTCCTGTCCTCAGGACAACCCCCTTATTTGGCAGCCCCCTTTTTACTGATGCGGAGAGAAACTGTAGGTCCGTGCAGACAGCCCTGCTGCCATCATGATGAATGGATTTCTTGCACACGCAGGTCTATCATAAATACAATGCCAAACATTTGCTGTGTCCAATAAAATTGTTTCCAATTACTTTTCAGTTTGTCTCACTATCATACCACATGTGTAGCATTACGCCATCCCGCGGCTTTGTGCATTTAATGTTACAGTTTACTCATGCTGTTTTTTTCCATGATCAGACAAAATTACTGGGAGGAACAATTATACTGGATGTATTCTGTTTAGTAATATCAGCAGATTGACTGCATCATACAAGCAGTAGTGGCTGATTGAGAACAGCATTTTTTAATGTTTTAATAATTACTCAAGATGCTGTTCATGTGGCTAAATATTCCTTGAAGTCTGAGCACTCTTGGCCTGATTTCAAACACAGTGCTAAGCATGTTCAGCTCCCTTGTAGCTGTTTCTCAGTGTGTTGACATTCAGCTATGGCACGTCTGGCATCTTCATTCATGTAACACCCAACTGGATTAATTTTACTGAAAGATAAGAATAGAATTTGTATAATTGTGAAAATGTATTTTTTGTTAAGTATTTCATCCCCCTGATTAACAGGTGAACATGCTGGTAGTCCAATGACTCCTCTTTGTGGTTTACACTGAAGAAGTGTTTTGCCTTCTAGCATGAAGTCCATTTTTAAGGTTTTCCAAAATTGTCACGTGAGCTGAGCTGACTCAGCCTTTTTGGTCACCAATGTCCTACGTAAATAAAACAAAAACACCTCTTCATGGTCACCTGAGGCCACAGGGGACCGAGTCCTTTTTACTTTTTTGTCAATAAACAGGCACAAAGACATTGCAACAGCAGCTGCACCAACTTGCTAACATACTGCCCCGGGGGCCTGGCTCAAGCCTAAATCCTAATGCCTGAAGCCCAATCCTTAGGCGAAGTGGGAGGTCCTCTCCTGGGGACTTGTAGCTGTGCTCTGACCCCACTCAAGACCTGTCAGGACTTGCAGCAGGACCAGAGGCTAACCAGTAACTAGGAGGACAACATGGCACCAGTAAAACTTATAAGCAGGGGAGGAGTAGCAACAAATGAGAAATTTTTATAAAGACGTGCACATCCATCTCCAAGTAGGTTGAATGCTGGATGTGGGGACTTGGGCTCTCGCCTCAGCTTAGCCAAATTTTAGAGAGTTAAAACTCAGTCTTTCCTATTCCAGCTGAGTCTCCTGGAATTGCTGAAATTGCTCTTCTGCAGTCCTGTTGGCAGCCCTTGGTCCCCAGCTGATGAACAGCTCCAAGAAAAGCAACCCAAATTCCAGTGGTTGCAGCTCTTGCCTAAGATGTGGAACAGCTGTGAGTGTTGTACTCCCAAGGCTGTTTGTCGTGGGGATTCAGTCAGGCAATCAGCCTGCTCCATCACATTTTTTCAGGGGTGGGAAAACTGAGGTACTGAAGCAGCTCTTGCCAAGACTGGACATGGTCTGTCACTTCTCAAGCAAGCACCAGGGCTACCAAGAGGATGAGTCATGATCTCTTTTTCATCTGTCGGAATGACTACTTTATATTTGCTGTTTGATTTATATCAAAATTATACTTTGATTTATTAATATTTAAATGTTAATACTTGATATACCATTTTATTTATATTAAACCTTTCTATTTGATATAAACATTGCTTGATTATTACTAATAAATCAAATATTACATTTGTGTTTGATTTTATACCTGGAATGAAATAGTTGCAGCTGGAGGGAATGAGAAGACCTTTTGTTAGCATACTCTACCGCAACACCACATGGGTCAATATTAGCTCGGAGCTGAGATTCATCCCGCTTGTTCCTGCATGGTGTTCCRGAGAGGAGGTATTCATACCATACGTCTGGCGAGTTTGAGTTGAGCGCTGTCCTGAAGCTGTGGTGCTTATTTAAAAGTAGCCCAGGTGTCTTTACACACAGTGCTGCATAGGGCAGTGGCGACAGCCTTTGTTACGTTGCTTTTGGGGGACAAGCAACAGCCACAGAGGCAAGGTGTTGGTTTGCACAAAAGTCCTTTACTCAAAATCCTTCCAAGCCTCTTCTCAGGCAAGTTTTTATTACAAGAGCCCAACTACTCCAGCCACCTCCCAACACCTGAGAAAGACTCAGAGAAGTGACAAGTTTCCAACACGAGGCTGACTATGAGAAGAAGAAGCAGGAGTAGAGCACAACAGCACAACCTTCATGTTAATGCTCAGCCTCCATGCACCAGTGTCCCTTTTCGGCACCATCGTTGCCATCCACCAGGTTGTTACAGATAATGAAGACCTCACAAGTCAACTTCTTAGGAGATGAGAAGTCAGCAGTTCTAAATCTGAGCGTAGCATGTTTATTCATACACGCTAGTGAATGAACAGCTGTGGAAAGGCAACATAGCTGTGGGGAATCTCAGCACACAGCCCACGTACAGTTCCTGGACAGCAACTCTGCATCTAACAAGAGGAAGAGAGCATGGAGGCGTGGAGACAGAGCTGCTCCTCCCGCTGGCTCCTCACTCCCTTGCGGCACAAGCAAGGCGAGCCACCCCACCTGCATCGAACAGGGGGTGAGGAACGTTGTGGGCAACAATGAATATTCTTCACATCCACCATAACAATGTTTTATATTTCTCGTTAGTTGCAGGAGGGGATATACCAACTGACTGTAGTAATTTTCRCTCTTGTAGGGGAATATTTACACACAGACAAACAGAGACAGGGAGAATTACACTGCAATACCATTGGAGCCTGAGTCCAAGCAGCTGAGTCCATATAAAAAAGATAGATTATACAATACAGAAAAGGTAAAATTAAATAGAATTTATTCGTTTCCATCACCTTGGGTGAGCAACAAAGGCACAATAAAAAGTACAATAAATAATCTGCAAATGCCTTAGCTTACAATAGTACAAGGTCCACAAGCAGTTCAGAAACGGAACGTCTGGGATAGTTCAGTTTCTCTGGAGGAGGATGGGGAGAGCTCCTGTCTCACATACGGTTGTCTTTTCTTCAAGATTTCACTTGCTTCACTGCTGCAGCTATCGTTTCAGCAGAGTTTGTAGTAGCCATGCAGTCACCGGTAGCTTTTAGACAGTTGCAGACATTTATCTACTTGTCCTTTCCCTAATTTGCATAAAAAGAAATGAATCCTGCAGAGGTTAATTAAGAAGTGTATTARCTTTCCTGCTTTGCTTGTAGCATAGGTCACTCACAGACTCAAAACCTCAGATTGGAAAGAAAGCTGAACCTCAAAAGAAAGCAACAACAGCTCATCAGCTCAGAAAGCTGCAGGGAGGCAGCTTTCTTATTTCCCTTGTTGATATTCAGTACCGAAAAAGCGAGCGGGAAGAAGTCCCTAATCTGCTAGCGAAAGAGAAATGAACTTATAATAGTTGTGTGATGCCATTTTTGCACAGCCCAATAGCATTTTCAATCTGCTTGTTCTTTTCAATAAACCACATTACAATTACCTTTATTTGTTTTATTGCGTGCTTCCTCTCCTTCCTCATTACATAATTGAATGTCAGCCTACAGTACCCCCTGATCTAAGTGTCTCTACTTGTCCAGATATAATCCTGGTTTTCTATGAAACAAGAATAACCCTTTTCAACCTGTTACTGTTCAGCAACCAGAAAACGTGATACACAGATGTGAAAAATCAAACTGATTCCTTTTGAGATTGAAGAAGCAAGTCTTAAGAAGTCCTTTTCAGGAGGCATATGACAATCTAATATTGCTTTATTTCCTTACTTATCTGTACCTTTTACAAAAAAAACTCAGTCTTGCAGACTTTGTTCTCTTGTGCATCATCCCTAGCTCTCGTGCCCGCACTTGGGAATCCCTTTGCCCACTGTGTGAAAGGGGCACTCCTCCTCTGGCTGGTGCCTTGCAAAGGCCAGGCCGACCAGGAGAGCCCTTCTCTTCCTGCGGAAGGGCAGACTCACATCGGAGGCACACTTTGACCCATGACTTGGGAAACATTCTTGGGACCGACACAATAGGTGTAGCCATTCTATTTGTCCAGGAGCATCAATCTGTTTCCCTCCCTTGGGAATGAACTTTGCCCATGTCCCTCCTGGATGCAGAGGTATCTACATGTCTAGGCCCCTTATTAYGAGTTAGGAGTGCTAGCCCAAGGGTAACTAGAGACTGACTCCCACTTCATGGCAGAGGTGGTTTATTAGTCCATTTGCAAGCCAGATAATCAACAATCTGACAAGGAAAGGACTGGGTTTACAAGAGCGAAGTTGCCTTTGGGCTAAGAGCCCTTTCACCGCTCCAGTTTCATCATACAATTTCCATACAGAGATAACTCAGTGAAACGTAGAGGCCTGTGACGTGTAAGAGGTCGTATAAGGTGATCTTGAGGTCCTCCTGGCCATGCACTCTCTGAGTAAGCGGCGTCCAAGCAGACACTCGAGGTGAGAGGACAGAGACATACTGCCAGACTCCAGGGCAAAGTGACACAGCAGTTTTGCTGGACAGGAATTAAATTTGGAAAAAGGATTTCAACATCTAAGGAAATTTACCCTGGGAGAAGAATGAGAGTGCATTTTGTCAGGGAGGAAAGCCATTAGACAGACTGTGGAGGAATTAAAGGGGCTCCCCAAACAGAAAATGTGCTAACCCCTAGAGGAAAACAACCATACATATTGTATGCCTTAGTGTTATTAAAATACATTTAATTGACAGACTTTTGTCCTAGTTAATAACACTTCACTTTCAGAGGCCTCTGGGTTTCTAATTACTACTGTCATAGCTCCCAGAGGAAACAAAATAGCAGGGCTGAAACCTGAATCAAACCTGCTGGAGATGCAAGCGAGACCCCGGGGAGTGCAACCCCAGCCCTGACCGAGGGCGAGAGCAGCACGGTCCTCCCTCCTCCCCCAGCGCCGCGGGGAGAGGCGTCCAGCCGCGGACAGGCTGCAGGAGGCAGGAGCTGAAGGGTCACGCTTTCAAGCAGTAGTCATGTCGGTGCTGCCGTGTTTAGCTTTTCCCTCTTCATTTTATCTGTGCAGTAGGGCCATTTCGAATGGCACTGCTGTGACCACATCTGCATCTTTGCTAGCACTGCCCGCCCTTCGCGCTCAATTCAAACTTCTCATGTCTTCACTCTCTGGCCTTGGGTACATCTAGTCCCACCTGCCTCGGCTCCTGCTGCACAAAGACACCTTCTCAGAGCAGATCCATACATCTGTGACAACACAGCAATGTTTTAATTAATTTTATAGGGGGAAGAAGAGGACTGACCTTTGCACTGCCTTTTCTTCACCTTTTTTTGGTACAGTATTTGGATCAGCTGTATTGAAGGCAGAGTAAGCTGTTGGAAGCAAAAACGGCTTTCTATCATTTCTAACTTCCTGAGGCCGCCTGGGACTGTCAGGATCTTGGTTAGACCTTGAGACTGCCCTAGAGTCTGGGWTATACAGAAACAAACACGCTCTTTTTCTAGTATGATGATGTYCTAAAGACACCAAATTGCAACAACTTTAGGGTACAGGCTATGACAAGAACTGCCAGGTGCTTTATTARTTCCATCAAGCAGTGGAATTAATTCCATCAAGCAGACTGCCCAGGATGGATCCTTGGAGGTTTTCAAGACCCAACTGGAGAAAGCCCTGAGGGACCTGGTCTCACGTCATGGCTCACCCTGCCATGAGTAGGAGGTTGGACCAGAGACTTCCTCAGCTCCCTTCCAAGGAGAGTTATCCTACAGTCATGAATTATGATTTCAGTTGTGCTGAGTTATGTTTCAACAGTATGTGCATGTGCAGCTGTGGGGTCAGAAAACTCCAGAAGGGAAAAGAGCTGGGAAGAGTAACCTTTTCACTATTTTTCACTTTGTTAGGACAAAGTTACAGAAAAACACAGAAGAATGARGATCTATAAAGTGACTTGCTCCCACATGGCATTATACAATAGTGAAAATAAAATTAATGTAAATAAAGCAACAACAAAGTGCTTAACCAATGCAAATTCTTAATTTCTCAAATTTATTAATAGAAATAGTAGAGACTCAGCTTTCTTGCCATTTTCCTTGCTGGACTGGAGAGACAAGYACCTCTTGGGATTATTGCCTCAGTCAAGATTCAAAATGTATATGGCCAACTGGCCATTTGGGGTATCCATCAGTAGAGGTAACAGCTAATAAAACCAGAAAAAAATCAGAATACTTACTTCAGGAGCAATACTGTTTGGGGATATCTATTATTGTTTTCCTGTGATTCTTTATGTCYGGTACATTTTTGCGAAATGTCTTAATCTTTTAAAAATAAAGATTGATATCCAGATACTAACAAGTTCTCCTTGTCAGTGTAAAGTGCCTTTCCATGTTATCTTTCTTCATGTGTCACTCTGTTTTGCAGGCCTCATTGACACAACTGTAATTCTGCAGGTGAGTGAGAGGAGGGATTGTTGTTGAGCCAAGTCCAAAGGCTAGTGTTCTGAAAGAACTGAAAATAAAGACAAAATATATTGTTTTGGAGGACAAGAAAATCACACCTGCTAGTCACACTTTACAAATAAGTCTACTTTTTGGGTGATTAATGAAAGTTATCATCAGGTTCAAGGCTTTATTCAATTGTTATTTATTATTTTAGTTYTGAATTACTGAAATAGCAGCAGTAGACATGATTAATAGGACAACTCTTGCTTAGGAGGGTATCACCTAATGAGGTCATTATATCACCATCATTAGCGGTGTTCAAGATAAAGATGGATACATAGAAAGTGGAATTATTTCAGTGCTTAATCTGCTTGATTCTAGAGATTAGATTTGATGATCAGCAGAGTCATGTCCCACATTACCCTCTACAATAAGTTTTACAGTCTAAGAATATGCTAATGGTTAATAAAAGATTCTCTGAAATGAACACTGAATTTCGAAAAGAGATGTGGAAACCAGGGTGTGTGGGCAAAAGCATTGGACCAAATTCAGCTCTTTTTGCTGACTGGGATGCTAGCTCCTTTTAACTTGTTCCTTTTAACTTGTTCTCAGGACATGTTCAACTAGCTCTCAGGTTAAACAAGAGATGCAGGATTTAGGCAGAAATTTTACCTGGTTCCAGCCAGATGACTTTTGCTGCAGGTGCATAAACTGCTCTGGCAAACATGTTTTCTTTTTATTTCTATGCACATTTGTACCTAACTGCAGAGCTGGAGCCCTGCCCTGCTCGGCACTTAGGATGAAGARCAGAGGAACAGGATGAAGAACATGCTTGTCCTGATGTACATGCAACCAGGATTTGCTCCTTACTATACTGGGATTAATGAACACGCCTATCATATTCTGGAGAGTATTTAACTGCCATGCCAGCTGAAGCAAGAGCTATCCTCAGCGATAAGAACTACTTAGCAGAGAGATATAATGCCTGTGTTGAAGTAAAAGCAAGTAAATCCCACCATAATGTGCTCCTGCACATACTGTGAAATCCTTCTCAAGGAAGCAGGRCCTGGGTAACAGAGTCTAAATCCAGTTGAGATGACTGGGACTGCTTTTCAGCTTTGTCTGACTTGGTAACCCAGCACAGGAGTACYGGAGACAAAGTACCAGAAGGGTGCTAGATGTGCAAAGCATTTCACAGCTGGACTTGAAGGCTGACTCGTACCCATTAAGATGTATTACCTGACAGCTAATCCTGTAAACTACTGCCTACTGTTGTAAGAAAAGCCTGCCAGATACTGCTGGTCCTTCTGCTTGCTGAGCCCTCCCTTTCCTTGGACATGCGCAGACTGCATTTGCAGATTCAGATTCAAATCTCTCCACCGCAACCTACCCAAAGAATTTATCAGAAAGAAAAATGGGCAGCAAAGCTAATATTACTGCAAGGCAAGTGTCCCTTCAAAGTCTATGAAATGCACAAAGACATTTCAAATTCTACATCAAAGACTTTTAGTAGAGTAGAGAACTGTGATACAAAACCAGGGCCCACCCTGTGCTTGAGACACTCTGAAATTTTTCGTGAGCTTTTGAAATTACAAGGAAGAGCAGAGGGATTGATGCAAGAAGCAGCCTCAGTACTGTGGTCTAGGAGCAAACAAACRACGAGTCCCCTGCAGTATGGCATCTGCCATTCAGTGAGTGTCAGCTGTTTAGTGCTTTGCAGGCAAAAAGAGTGCTGATTCTTCTGTTCTCAAAAATGCTGTAAATGGTCAATGCAATAGTTGCGCATGGRATACTTATTTACTCCAGATGAGGATCTTCTGGGTCTCAAAAAGCTGAATATCCAAGCCATGCCTCATGACAAGATGATAGCAACTTGTGCATTCATGCTGAGTTCATGGCAAACAGTGTACAAAAGCTGTACTGAATTAAAGCAATTTGAGGAATRCTATCATAATTGATTATGGTATTTCCACCTGCTGGACCAACTGCTGGACTAGGAGTCCCTGTGGGTGACATTCATCCCTGTATGAGGGGATGAGCATAAAGGATTATATACTCCAGTCATTTTACTTAAACTAAAAATACTGTGCAAGTAAAATAAAAGCTATGTGCCACTCTTCCCAAGGGCCTAGATTTCAGGCAGAGCGAGACACTGTCTTCTTGCTTTGTAGGCTACTTCGAGGCTGCAATACTCAGAGGAAATGTTTACACCGAGTAGCTGGACATGTGCTCTGGAGCTGTGTTTGATGGTAATGCAGCAATAATCTGTGCACAGAACAGGTAGAAGTCTTGGCAGGCCCCTTACCAGCTGTAACGTTATGTCACACTTCAGTGTAAGCAGCTGCAACAGCTTTCTGAAAGGTCTGGAGGGTTTAAGAGCTACATTACAGCAACAAAACATACTCAGAAAATGTCAGTGTGACAATTTCATAGGCTTTCAGCAGGAAACCTGCAGACCCCCTGAACATACTCTGGAGCCCAACCATATTTTTTTTTACAAGCCCCACCACGTGCCTGAAGGTCATCACCACTAACATTTCTGACTCAGGGAGTTCTTCAGGAGTTTCTCRTGGTGTTTTGGGATGCTTCTGCAGCAGATGAAAAGGTTCCTCCAGCACAGGGAATTGTCTGTGTACAGTAAAAATTAATGATGAGAAATGACAGCTAAATGGGCAGTGCTTATGAGATGGAAGATACAGGATTACAACTATCATCACTGCTCTCAAATTTTCCTACTCCCCAAACTCTGCSCGACTGTGTGTGTTTTGCCCATTTCTACTACCTCCATGCCTTCTTCTCTTCCGTGTTCCACCATTTCATGTGCTCTTTGCAGCACACAACATGGTATCAACAAGCTCYGTTTTGCTCCAGCAAAGGAAGGAAACCTAAGTTTTGACTTTCTTCCTTTGCCTTGCGACTTTGCCGATATTAGATGAGTGCATTGGTTAAAAAATAATCATGATTGGCATTCATGGCAGGAGGAGAACTGATGCAAGATAAATCAATATGAACATGGGTTAAACCAGCTTCAGTACATCTATCATAGTAATTTATAGAAGTTTAAATCAATTTAATTAAACTGACTCAATTTTCTGGTAGAGAAAAGGCTTTACAGTGTGCCAAATTTAATCTATTGACTGGATTAAAATAATAAAAAAGGGGTGGCTGGTGACTTTCAGGTTCAAGATGATGAGTGACTGGTAGYGTCATTCAGAAGGAGCCATACGAAGATAGCTGGATGTGCTCTTAAAAGAAGAAAATTAATCAGAATGAAGAAATCTCCCTTACAGTGCAGTGATGTGTGATAAGCATGATTACTCTRAATTGTTAACCCTTACTATGAATTGTTAACCCTGTGCATTATCAATACCTCTGTAACCCTTGTCTCTGGGAGACGGTCACCTCTGAGAAAAGGTGATGTCTGTCAGATGATGCCTGTCATCTGAGACAGCGTAACTGATCATTGCATATTCTTAGCTGGCCATTTTWACAATGTAAAACTTGTTAGTTGAAATCACTTTCTGCTTTAAACCGCTTGGTTTTGGGGTAAGTCTTGCCCTGGGGAAGGTGCAATAATTCAGCATGAATTTTACTTAAAAAGTTATATCAGTTTGGGTGCCTGGACACTTAGCTCAGCTCAGCTGATCAGTGGTAACTTCCCAAGTTGTAGTCAGAGTCTTCTAAACTCTCTAGGCCAGCCTAGACTTTGCTGACTATCTGCAATACTTCCAAGCAGACTGTCATTTACAAATTTCTGTATCATGGGGATGGTGTGGGACACACCAAAATGTCCACCAGTGACAGCTGGCTGAAATGCTCATGGAAGAAAATGGGGCTATGAARCCCTACCCTTCCCAAGGGTATATATACCCTTCCCATGCTTATGGCTGGGACCAGTGTCATTTTTACCAAACCCAGTTTTGCAGAGCTCATCGGTTATAAGTCAAAGAGCGACTTCATGTGAGAACTCTTCATCATCCTCTCTTTCCATTCCAGAGATGACCTCCAGGAAAACACCATTTGCAAGCCCCTCCATTACAGTGAAGATGACTTGTTGACATGTCATTACTGCAGGCAGTCCATATGCCTGCACTGTGACCGCTCTGGGGCTCACATCAGACATTGAGATGGTGTTACTAACTTAGAATTTTTCCCTGTAGAAAGGTCTGTAGAGACTGTAGAGATTTTATGCACAGACCACATAACGATGTAAACGTATTTGCTCTATTACTTCCCAACTCCCCAGAGAATGTCTTATTTTTCTAAGTGCACAGTCCACTTTCAGAACACATGTCATTTGTATGGCCAGGATGGAATACGTTACGTGGATGTGGCTTTCTGTTGTTTGTCTTCCCTCCCTTCCCCACTCCAAAACCATGTGGKGTTTTTAGGTGCCTTGATGACTGATGTTTCTTTTAAAACAAACTATTGAAGGTTGTATACATGCACTTTCTCATTCTGGGTGAGACTTAATTAACTTTCACCAGGTTCTGATTTCCCAGAAAAACAAACTATTCCAAACTCAATAATAACAAGCCCTAAACAAATTAAAAAAAATCAGGTTTTTCTGTCTGAGATCATGTGAGATTTCACTTCAGCACAMAAATGTTCTCATACAACTACTTCTGTTCTTCTGATCTCTGAAACTCAGAGGGGCTGATTTTATTTGKTCCACTTATTCCTGTCTGGTTTCCGACTCTGCTTTTTTTTCTCCAGAGTCTGCYTGATATCTAAGGAGCAAATCATGGCAAATAGCTCCTGTCTTGTCTAGCTAATTGCTCCAGCAACACTATGAGCAACAGCAAAAGAAACAAGATGGGAGTTTGAACAACAATAATGCGAAATGTTYGGTAAAATAGGCATAAAAGGAAAAAGACAGGGCTAGGAAATCCTCRGTGTTGCACTTGTATCACATCTCTCCTACCATGTTTAATAATTCTTTCTCCTAATCACAGAACTGACTGTCACAGCGCTTCCTCAAGATTGCCTGCTATCTAGTACCTCACAAATAAGTACRTTTTGTTAGTACATGGAGACTCCCAAATTACCGGCCACTACTATTGCAGTAGTAGTGTGATGCTTTTCTCCATCCTCTTCTAGCAGTCATCATTGTTGTGTCCTATTTGCTTCTCTTATCCTTCTTGGCAATGTGCAGTTTAGGATAAAATGGTTTTGTCTATCATAGCAAAGTTGCGTGTAACTGCTGCCAGCTTGAGTCTTATGCGGTATGCRTTTTAAGTTTTACCAAGCTTTCGCCTTGATTGGTAAAAAAGGGAAGGTTCCCACTGAGTGTTTCCCWTTAAAAGAAATAATCTTCAAACATATTTGGAGCTCTCTTGTAGTAATTCGCTGCCCAGCTGTAGTAGTCCATCAAAAAGTTAGGGTTTTAGAGCTGACAGAAGACTAACAGCAAACTACATGGGCAGGCATCAGCCTTTTATAGCAAGGAGGTTACCGAGACTTGAATCCACTCCTTCACACCCATCTGGGCATAASAAATAATGAGTTTGAATTTAGAGAGCACCATCACTTGCACCAGTCTGGATAGCTGGCACAGGCACAAATATTAGGGCTCTTGACAATAGCTAAGAAAATACAKCTGGATTGTGGTTCAGTCCAGCTGGGCTCCAAAAGTTTGGACTGGTAAATTCAGCCCCAGGTATCTTACCGGTACCCTGCACAGGTAAGCTCAATTTGGTTGAAAATTTTGTTTTCAAAGGAGGGAAGGGTTGTTAAAAGTTGGACCCTGATTTTGTGGCTTTATGAGACAAGGTCTCATGTGGCATTACCAGCCTGAGGCATTGATGGCCTCCCCYCCTCGTCACCACCGCCCTGTCTCTTCCTACTGCTCCGCTCAAACACGTCGCTGCCTGAGGTGCACGGTTGTTCCTACAACACACTGTGAACTTGATGAAGGAATCGACACAGCTTCTCTAGGCGAGTTTTTAATAGGTAATTTTTAGACTGGGCTGGGTCTGCGCTGGGTTTGCCTGAAGGTCTGGGGCGCGAGGGGAGCTGGGCAAGCAGCAGCGAGTGGGGCAGCAGCCCCTTAGCACTGCTGATCGTGCTGCTGTTGGAGACTTCATGTCACAAAACCATGGCTGAGGAAAGGAATACCAAAGGACTGGGTTCCATCAGACTCCAAAGGCACAGGGAGAGCCCGCCATGATCCCCCGTCACTTGTGCTTTTCAGATTTCTACTCATTTGGTCAACACAGAGCTGCACTAAATTAAATACTTGATTATTAAGGTCAATTAAGTGTCCTCTTTTGCAGAAGTCTAGCTCCTACTGGTGCCACATTCCRGGTTAGAAGCCAAATTTCTAGAGTTAGTTTCGTAATGCATGGGGCCAGATTTCTCTTCTTGCAGAACTACACCCGCCGGAAAGTGGCTTTGTGCCTGCTTTGGGAAAACCCTGCCTGCTCCCTGATGTTCGAGTACGGAGATTATCTCTGCTTCCTCACCTGTAAAAAGATAGTTACACTGCCCAACTTTCTAAAGAGTCTTTGAGTCTTCACATAAAATATACTACAGGAAGGCACTACATGAATTATTCAGGCTAAATTAAAKTAATGAAGACTGTGGAAATTCAGTTGCTTTTGTTTCTTTTTTTCTGCGYGAGGTTCAGATCCTGCAGTGGCCTTTGTGGTCTCAAAATATGCTGAAAGCAGAGCACTGCTAGCTCACARCTCTGCTGAAAATATTTTCTTTATTGTCTGAAAATATATTAATTTAATTATTGACGAGCCCATTTGTGAGAGAGCTATTGAAGCATGACCAGCTCACTACAGTGTTTTCTCTAACCATAGGCTGCCACAGGGAGTGAAGAATGAAAAGTCAATGCAATCTCTGCGAGACAGCAAGATGGATTTATGAGGAATTACAGGCTGTTTTATAAGGAAAAAATGATCACTTGGTCAACAATGTAGRACAATAAGCACAGTTCTTGCACCATCCAGGAAGGACCTGGACAGAACATGTACAATGTCACTCCATGATGCCTCAAATCCTTTGCAACAGTGCTTTTGGGTTAGCTGTGCTACTGTCACTGCTCTGGGCCTCTCTCAGCAGCTCGTCTCCCTTCCTCTGTCCCCAAGATGCCAGGAGATGCCTCCTGGATGAAATTCTGCAATTCTCACCCCAGAATTTGGGCTGTGGGGCTGCCAGCACTGGAACACATAAAGGTCTCCTTCTGGCAGCCTGCAACAGCAGCTTAACTGAAATAAAAATATGATTTATTTTGTAAAAAAGCTACACAGGTCTTAGRAGGATGGATTTAAGACAGGTGCCTTACAAATTATTTTTGTACTGATACTTAACTTTCCTCAATGGAGCTTAGGCAGACCTGGCATTTTTCCCCAATATGGAGAACTGGAAGCTGTCCATCAGCTTCTAGCCTGATTTTTTTTTTTTTTTTTTAACATCTCTTTAGCCTGTCAGCTTTTCCCAGCTCACATAATCCCCTGCCCTTTCCTGGAATCTCGGAGRTGTTAGGGGCTCCTTTGAAAGCAGGCTCGGCTACCGGAGGAGTCTCCCAGCTTGGCTGGGTAGAGCCAGACATTGTTATCCTCAYGCCTTTGAAGCTGCGTACCTGAGCCTGGCTTAACCGGGTCATTATTTTGCTTTTCCTTGCTCAGATCTGTAACAAGCCCTTTATTGCTTGCTTTCAATTAACTCTACGAATTCAGGCGAGCAGCAATAGGAAATGTGGGCAGGGGGCAGGAAGAGCTATATAGCATTAATCAAAGGGTCATGCAGGCATTTTCCCAGTTTGCCCCACTTTGTTACCATAAGCTTCCACGTGATCCTGAAAACAGGGATTCTTGCCTAGAGCCTATAGTAAACAACCTGTCACTGCTGGGTTTCTGTTTATTTTAATTAACAAAGGGCTAATTCSTGACTGGCACGCAGTGGAGCAGAAAGGCAGGAGGAGACCAGGCTCTGCCATGCCCCCACTTCCTGCCGCTTCGGCAAGGCTGGGCTGAGCCCCGGTGCCCACTGGCACCCGCCGGCCCCCGAACCGTGCCCAGGGCTGTGGACACAGCTGGGACTTGGCCCCTGTCCCAGGGAAGGGCAGGGGATTCGTAATTCATTGGAAAGTACCTACCGGCCAAGCCAGCAGGTTTATTTTTCCAGAGGCAGATCTCAGACCCAGGYGCACACTGTGCTGCTGGAAGTGGCCGAGGGAGAGAGGGAGGGAGGAAAGGGCAGCAGCTGCTTGAGGTGAGGTTTTGGCAGCCTCCAAGAGCATCCACTGCTTCTGCACATCCACCGCCAAAAAGATGGAGCTGAGTGCAGCCTACCTAAAGTCTGAAGGGGAAGGATGAGGTTCAGGGAGACCCGGCTATCCTTTTTCAGTGCCTTCTCCCCTTCCTTTTCTGGGTGCAGGTGTGCTTCAGGTTAAAAGCAACCATGGTTTGGAGTAACTTTACTGAACCACTGAAAACAGGCAGATTGCCAAGGGAAGACTGTCTTGTAGGGCCCAGCTCAGGTGGGACTGCTGCCTTTCCATGGCAGAGTAACACGGGGCTGTGACCCAGGGGTGGTGGGAGCACGGGCTGCGCCCTGAAGAGGAGCCGTGCCTTGCCCTGTAAAGGGCTTCATGGCATGGAAGACAACTTCTGTGTCTGAGGCCAGGCTGTGGTCTGACTCACAGCACTTGATGCCAGCTGCTAGCTATGAGGGTGCACGGGCTGTGGTGTGGCTCTCTAGCTGGTGAACGGCCACAGGGGACTTTTGTAGTAGGGTGTAATTAGAGAGTAAGTGTTTTACTTTGCTCTGGCCCATGGTGGACATCTCTGAACCTTCTCAGCACCTCAGCCACACGTAGTGAACCAGGACATAAGGGCGTTGTTACATTTTTGGAAACACCATGAATTTTTTTTTGATTTCACAAAAACAAATCCCAGCCATTAGGAATGTGTTTACAAAACCCATTTCATATTCCATTTTTCTGAGGCAAAATATCAACAAAATGGTGAGCACATATGGGTACTCTTGGTTAGCCGGCTGGTGAGCTAAGGGTATTTTTTASTCTTCTTGTTTCCCATGCAGTGAGCACAACGGAGTACGTGAGTTCCCCACTCTCATTATCTGATTGCCTCCAAAAATAGGTTCCTGCATATTTCATCCAGCAGAAAACTTTGAGAGAGAGAAAAGACCTACTTTTCTTTTTTTTTTCTGCCAGTTGTGCCTGAAGCCATGCAGCACTCTGAGCAACTACTGAGCAGCTTTCATACTTTCTCCTGCTTCGCAACGAGTCAGCTACATAGATGTCATAGCCCTGAGGGCAGCCACAGGCCTTACTGCTCCTRCCCAGCCTCTGCTGGGGCCACCTGGGCCCAGGAGCCCTATTTCAGCCCAGCCTGGGGCCGTCAGTCACTGCCCCAGCAATGCCACAGCAGTGCTGGTTGTAGGCTGGGACCCCTCAGTCGTACATCGCAGCCTTGTGCCTGGTCCTGTCTCCAGCCCCCTCTTCTTTAGCTCCTGGTGGGAGCCCCTGGATGGTCCCTGGCCCTGGTTCATCACTTTCCATCTCGGGCTGTTGATGGACCCTGTCACAGCCCCCTGTTGTGCCCACTGTGGTCAGACCCCCTGGGACGGCACCCACTGGTGAGGGCATGGCCTGCACTGGGGTCACCTGTGGGTCCCAGCTCATCTCCCTTTGGGAACAGCTGTCCCTCACCAAGAAGCAGGAGAAACCAGCCCTGACAATACAGGTTGGAAAAATGATGGTAACGAACCACTTTCATCTTGTAGTATTTATGTGTGCAAGCCGTAAGCACCATTACTGACTCTGTGCTAAGTGATCAGAAAACATCTCCTCGGTCATGTGTGCTGTGGTGGCTTTGCACAAGAGCAAGAGGGAAGGGATGGAGCACATGGTCCGAGGTGTTGCAGTTACAGAGCCTTCTAAAAGTCTTTAAAACACCCATTTAACTATCTGTAATTTTAGTTATATAGCTTACTGATTATCTGTCTTGTGATAATGCCTGGTTCTTACAGAAAATAAAAGGCTAACAAATCCAGTCCTCTCAAGCCTTTCCTCATTTGGCATGTGCTCCATCCCACTGACTATCCCAGATGATCCTCTCCAGTTTATTGAGCTCGCTCTCGTACTGGGGGACAAAGCTAATGCTCCAGCCATGGGCTTGCAAGTGCCCAGCCATGGGGAGAAACTGCTCCCCTTGGCATGTGGTTGCCCTCTGGCTAGTGYAGCCCAGCTGCTGAATGAGCCCAGGTCAGCCAGGCTCACCGAAATGTTAATGTTTTCTCTGCCCATTCACACCCCCTCCTCTGAACTCTCTCCAGTTGATCCCATCTTTCCTGAAGATACTTAAAATTAACAGCAATGCCCACCCGTGGAGCAGCTATGTCATGAGATGTAATGTAGCTCCTGCACAAGGCACCACTTCATGGATGCTGGGGGGACAGGGACAAGCCTGTGAAGGTTGGAGACACCTGCACATGAAGTACATCGTTGTTTGTATCTCTGTGTGAGCTGGTCACAAAATGGACACAAAGCTCAGAAACGGGTTGCAGAATATGAACAAGATAGTCGCAGTGATGACTGATTGTGTGACAAGTCACCTTGTTAATTCTCATTTTTCCTAAGTATAGAAATGCTGGCATTTCTATCTTTTCTTTAAAAAATAGTTGCATGCCTTATGAACAGGAGAGCTGAAGCCAGACCTCCATACCTTTCTTACATTTTATTAGTCAAAATAACATTTGGTAGAAGCAAGACTGTGACAGAACACAGATTTTTATAAATATTGCCTAAACTGCACCCCTAACTTTCTCTCCTTTCCTACATCCTCCTTTCTTACTTACTCTCTTCCTTCCATCATTTTCATTTCCTTCTGATTCTTTCTTTTATTTCTCCAAATCACTGGTCCTTCTCCTGGTTAATTTAAGCTTCTGAAATAGCTATGAAAAAGCTTTTTTCCCCAAAGAAAAAATAAAATGCTGACATCAGAAAATAAATCACTTCTAAGAATACCACTACTAGTATTTCATATTCAGCAAGGAAAGATTGACAAGGGGCACAAAGAAGTTAATTTTTTAAATGTTATTAATAGAAGTATGGTTTAAAAAAATTTATCAAAAAATGTATATATAAACACATATATACATAAGAACAGGTAACTGCAAAATATCTACTAACTCTAATGATAACTGGGAAAGAGATCTGAAGTATCRGATTCTCAGTCTAGTTCTGCATTCTCCTTACGTGAGTTATTTTTTTTCTTCAAAAAGAATTTATCGAGCACAAGCAGATATTCAATTCGTCTTTGATTGCCCACAGTTTTCCCCACTGGTATTAAGCCAGGGAATACCCAGAGGAATAAATCCAAATTATGAGGYGAATTGTGGGAAAACATAGAGAGCGAGCAATTATGAGTAAAATATTAGAACTTCAGCTTTATGTTTACAAAATCTTGTCTTTTCCAAGTTTTACTCCGAGGGTGCAATCCCGCTAACTTAACCATAGCCATGTAGGGCTGTCTGGGATGCTATAGAGTGTCGCACCAGCCTGCAGCTGCTGCCCCGAGGTGTGTGTGTGTTTGGCAAGTTTGTGCCATGGCTTTCAGCCTTGCGCAGATGCACTGTGTACCTGAAACGGCATGAGTTCCCTCTGCTCAGGCACTCGAATTGCTCCCCTAGTTTTAATATTGCAAAAATGTCAGCGGCAGCCACGCAAAACCCCATATAAGGGGGCCGGTAAAGACCAAGAAGCTTGCAGGCTTGTGTCTCCCACCTTACTTTCCGTATAAGCAAATTATTTCAATAGTGCCATGAAGTGCAAAAGGAGATGGATGCATTATGGAGTAGGTAAGCATAGTGAAAGGCAGTCCCAGAGAGCCAGCACATTATACATTTGCACACAGCCAAGAACAGGTCCCAGCCTCAGCCCAGTGCCCCTCTGAAGAAGAGGAAGGTCACACTGCTCCTGTGGTAGCGTGAGCCATGCCAGCCTGTTAAGCACGACACAAAATCCCAGAGAAGCAGGTCAACACAAGAAGGAAATGCAACCCTGATGTCTTGTTTATCTKCTAGGGGGTGAGAAAAGATGCTGCTGCTGGTTGCAAATGAAAATGTGCTTTAGTACAACAGTACTCTCTGGAGGGTTTATTGTATTCACCCACCATTATTGGTTAGCTACGTGTCCTGGCATATATCTTGTATGCTTCAGAAAGCTCAGATTCTCGACATTTCCCGCATTCCTAACAGTTAAAACTATCTGATCCCCCAGGGGACAGCTGGATTTGCAGTGCTATTCAGCAGTCAGAAGTATTCCTCCTCGGCATTTCATGGAATACTGACGGGATGAGCTACCACAATYAAATGAAAGAAAATGTTAGCATATATTAAGAAACCAGGGGAAGATGGGGCTTTCTTACAGGACATTCATCTGCTTGACTTTGAAATCCCACAACTTCAAAGAGACTGAGTAGGAATGACAAACTGGGAATATCCTTTCCTACAAAAGGAAGGGACATACCTATATTTCCTAAGCCATTAGAATCCAAATTGTGAATGCCATCAGAAGCCAAGGATGTGCAGTCTGTTAATTACAGATTAAATTTACTGACACAACACTCTTACCCGGGAATACTTATGTCACCGACAGAGATTAATTCCGTCTTCAACAACTTAACTTACTGGATGCCAGTTTTTGCTGTAATCCACCCAGCAGCTGTGTGTCCAAAGGTGTGCCGGCTTCATGTGGCTGTCTGCTGGACGAGTAACTCTGGAGTGGAAAGAAGAGGAGGAAGTGAATTTTCAAGTGATCTGCTCAATAATTAGTTTATCCATGACGTTAAACCCCACAGTAATCTGTCCTGTCCTCAGTGTGCTTTACTTGGTTGAAGTCCAGGTGGTACATGGAACCTAATTAAGCCAGCAGATGACTCTTCCCCTACCAAGTTCACCACCATTGGTTTAGGCTGCTGTTTTCTTCAAGCTTCCTTTTCTCATAGAGGGGACTAGAGCATCTACAAGCAGAAAACCAACACAACTCACTCCCTCTGCAAGTACCACACACAGAAATAGGAAGTAACAAAATCCAGAGGCTTTATTTGTCCCTATTCTGGGATCCACTTTTTAATCCCCATTAAAAGAAATAAAGCTCAGTCAGGAAGCAGCTCTGGCCCCCATCCCGCTGCTGGCCCACCTGCAAGGGCTGAGCTGGGGCAGGGCAAGGGACAGGGAGGGAGTCTTGGAGAGGGGTATGAGCTGCTTGAAGCGGCAAGGCCACTGCAAGAAGTACATACATAAGAGCAGGCTTCTGCAAGGGACAAGACCCACGGGYAGGGATGCATCTCACTCCTCGCCCACCTCAGCGAGGCCTAATGGAGCATGGCCACACAGGTGAAAAGATGTTACAGAGACTGCTTTTGCTCTGTTTACACTCCAGCAAACTTCCTTTTCCTTCCTTCTACCTAATTGCACTTGCAAGTCATTAAAGCTCGTTTGGCAGCTGTTTGCAGGGGAGACAGAGGGGTCCTGGTGCTTGAAGTGTGATGGGGTATCCTGCAAAGGGGAGGGCTTGGCAGTGAAGGCAGCATGCCTTTCACAGCACAGCACAGCACAGAAACAGAGGCAGCAGACATTCATTTCTCATTGAGGAAGAAATTCCAGGTACCAGGAACTTCAGCTTTATTTTGGCCAAAATTGTTTCTGTAGTTTTGTCGACTCACTTCCATATCGTAGGATTCACAGTAATAGTAGTGCCTGGGGCTGCCAGGTGATGCAAATCTTCCAATGCCAGAAGTTGCCTCCCAGGAGAGAAAACTGGTATTTCTTCTGGTCAAAACATTATGTGACCTCTTTTAATAGTTTTGTTTCCACTGGCTTTGCCTTCTCTGAGTGCTTATTACGCAGGATGGTAAACAAAGGCACCAGTTTCCTTATTACAAGGCATTGCGCTGACAATACATTGCATTTATCTTCAGGCTTCACTGGAGTGCTTAGAGGGATGTCCAGCCTCCTCTGTACTGCACTTTCTTTTGTTTTAATGTGGTTTTGAAATGATCAGTGTCCCTGGGGTGTCTGTTACTCCTCTTTTGCTCTTTTTAATTCACTTCAGAATGTGCAACTCTCTTTTTTTCTTGTCTTTTTTTTTTTTTTATTTTGCATTTGCCCCTTGAGAAGGTAGAAAAATGGGTAGATTTGTGAAGTATGAGGTCCTTTTTTGAACAGTTGTGAGAAGCAAATATGACATAAGCAAAATAATTACTTTCTCAAGTTGAATTGGCTCAATTCTGGCTGATTACTTTTTTGAAGCTACATTTCAATACAACTCTGATCAGATCAGCCATTTTCCATAGCTAGTATTTTTGGCCTGTGTGTTATTTTAAGCTTATCATTGCCATGGGACTTGAATTCATTTGGAACTCATTAATAATCAGTATAATTCCCTTTCATTAGAAATCTCTTATTGGAGTAACTGCTTGTTGTGACAATTCCCATGGAGTGACCATCTTTGTAGATATACAGCTGGTGATGATGAATTAATACGTAATTTTATATTAAACTAATATTCCTGAAAATAATAAAATGCCTTAATATATTCCAYGCATAGTTAACAGATCAGAAGGATGAAAGGTGCAAGTGGAAACAGGATCATTTTCTTGGTTGTCAGAATTTTCGTGTGGTACACTAGAAGGATTTTATGTTGCATATATATGCATCTTTCTCTGCCCAATGTGTTTTTCTGCCATGTATAATGGAACGCACAATGAGAAACACTGACATACCTGATGAAGACGGARTCCTTCCCAACATTAACACAATGGCTGGCAGCTGATCATGTCTGAAGAGAAGATTTGATAATCAAAGACATTGAAAGCCTGTGAAAGAGAGGGTTAAGAAAAAAAGAGCACTTTCTTCTTGGAGCATGGACTGCARTCTTCTCTGGTTTTCTCTAAACTTTCACTGAGCAAACGTATCTATATCTTGACCCTCTTCACAAGTTATAGTTTTTGTAGAAATACTTGTATGTAGGCTAACAAAGCCGTGCACAAGTATTCATGGTGCTCTCAAGGGGTGTCAGTATGTCACATTTCCCTGAGCAATGATGGGCTGTAGAGGGGGAAGAGATTTTAAGTACCTTTGAAAGAACATGGAACAATTCCCTTGTTTAGCATGTCTTCCATGTGTGTAACTACTCCACCATCTGATTAAAAACAAACACAATAGTTATGGCTAAATTTAGTGAGGCTGAGATTTAAGAAAGAGCCTTTTCTATAGCCACACTTCCGCTAACTTCTTAATTCTTTTCTGGAAGATGAGGAGGAAAAAAGTAGTCAGGCAAAGCTGGGTCTGGAAGCAGATCCCCATATTGGAAGGACAGAGAGGACAGGGACAAGAACATGTCCCGTGAGCAATTCATTGCCTGTTTTGCTGTCCAGCTTGGTCCTACTTCAAAGGTGGCAAGCATCTCTGGGCAAAAGATTCTTTCAAAAGTGTGCAATCAGCGGTAGCATTTCTGTTGCAACAGATCAGGCCATTTTCTCAAGAAACTCATGACTGCCTCTAATAGTGTTTGATGACTCTGCTTTCAGATTATTTCTATCATTCCTTCTACCTCTGTGGCTGGATGGAATAGGAGGCTGCCATTAAGCCATTCATATTGGCTTTAAATGTCAACATGATCCATGGGAAAATAATTAATTCCTGCTGGACCAATGGCCGTACCAAAGCAGCAATGGCTCTGTGCCAGGCAAAGGGCTGCACCTCATCTGCCCGAATGCACTGTGGGCAATCCTCTGCAAACTGGTCATCTAAACCCCTCTTTGGCCCATGGCAGCGAGTCTTCTCTCTCTAACGTGGGCATTTCTACCGAGTTCATCTCAAATAACTCCCACCCTGGAAGTGCCAGTTTCTCTCTATGTACCATGGTGGAAACCTAGCTGGCACCTTGGGTAGGGGCAGCTGCCCTGTGGGAAATACTGCCGGGAGAAGTCAGTCCCACGCCTGGTGACAGTGCCCTGGGACCTCCCTTCAGTTTTCAGCGTGAGGAGATGAAGCTCCTGATAAAGCAAAGAGTTTCCTCACACTCTTTCACAGCTCAGATACATTGTGAGGAAAGAGACCTTCATCCTCCTAATGAGCAAATGTGTTCGGAGTAAATGCACTCCTTAAAGGGCGTTAATGCTTTCATCACCACTGGCTAATGAGCCTGAACTTGCACCTTGTACTAGATACTAACCAGATTCCTCTTTCTGTACTCTCTAAAGCAGTGCAATTCGGTCTGCCAGCTGGCAGTGATGCTGTTTAAAAATAACCGCACATGGGTGTTCTTATTCAATATTTCTGTCACAGGAGTTGGTAAAGGTCTAGTCCCAGGCAAGACTGGGGCCCATTTTAATATGCATTGCATTCTTGATTTCTTTTAAGGTTATTATTAACTTATTCCATTTACAAAATCAAGTAATAAGCCTTTTAATTTGATTTTTTCCCTCAAAATTCCAAATTACTTTGGTCCTGGGTTTTTTTTGCAATCATTTGCATAATCTACACCACTTTCAGGACTTTCTTACTTTGCATAAATCAATTTCACTTCTTGTTCACCTTATCACTTTCAAGGGGATTCTTTTCTGCTTTACTGGATTTAAATTAATCCTCTGGAGGAAGCAGTGTCACGACACGGCCAGCATCAAAATCTGCATAATGAAAGCAATTTTTTCCATTTAAATTGGCACTCAAGAATATCACTGCTTATTAGCAGACCTTAGATCTTTTATTTCATTTTAAGTGAGAAAGACAAGCATTCTTTCCCTAATATGAGTTTCTTGCATAAGAATTTATTCAGAGACCTTTAAATTTATTGCAGTGCAAGTTARGTACCTACATACCTTTAAAAAACAAGTCTATGTGATTTGTGGAGTATTAACTAGTAAGACCATCAAAATTGCCATGCTTGATCAGAGTGTCTGGTTTGGTTTCTCTCTGGAGTCAAAACTGATCTGAGAAGATGGTTGAATAATGGATGGATGTGGAATCACTTATGATGAAAGGGAAATTTCTTCCTAATTCTGGGCACTCAGCAGATGCTTTTGCTGGTGTTGATCTTAGATGAGGTTTAATATGAAATCTGTACTGAAACTTATAACTGAGAGGAGTGCTTAGTATAACAGAAGGACAGCATCAGAAAAAAAGGTCTTAGGCTAGAAGGAGGTGAGATGCAAAATCTGTGTTGCTTGTCTCTTGGGTACTAGTAGACAGCTGCAAAGCAGCCACGTCTGTTTCACTGGAAGTCTCCAGGGCTATTTAGCCTTCCAGGATAGATGGCCTCACAATTTCCTGCAGTCTGAAGGCTTTATCATTAATAATTCTGTATTTATGTTTCACAGTTTCAAAAGAAATCTCTGTCTGTGGGGAGGAAGAGCACTTCTTGCTCTTGGTCCTGTAACACAACTGCAGGATGGCACAGCTTGAGCAACTCATGCGCATGTAGCCTTGGTCAGACTCAAGAACCAGAGGCTGCCCACTGTTGGCTTGTCTCTATGGCCTTGCTTCAGGCTCCGATATACCTGTCATGCATGACTGAACTAAGGCTTCCCCAGACAATGCTACTGATTTAATGATCCCAGGCAATCTGCAGTCCACGCTGACCTTTTTCATTCTATCTTATCACATTTCCTCGCAAAATACATGTTTTACTGGTTTTGGTCCAGTTGTCAAAAGTAACGTTCACTTTCTTTGTAAGATGAAGATTTTTTTCTTGACTCTGCTTGCAAYTCACTGTTTCCATTTGAATATTTTACGGGACCAAGTAGCAATGATATCTGCTGGCCTTTTGTTAAGTTCCCTGGATTATGAATGAGAAGTTGCTTTTGTCTCCTACATATGATGATAAGGAGGGTTTAAACACTCGGAAGAAAGTGTTGGTGCACCTACTTCTCCTGCATAAATGTGTATTTTCCAATCATTGACTATTTCTTTGTCATTGCTATGGTGTACAAGGAACACAACAGAATAAACCAAACACAGGGAGCCTCTGATAAGAAAATATGCATTTCAGAAATAGCATTGAAGGTTATATTTAATTTGGTAACATTTGTGAAAGACTTTTTTTAATTTACTCTCCTAGTTAGTATGTATTACTCCAAAATACATGCCTTTGATTTTAGAAATTGTCAGAGGAAATGAATCATTTTACCACAATTGTTAAATGTCTTGTTTGTCTTATGTATTCAGTGCCAAATAAAAAAAAATCTGTTTATGCAAAGTTTATTTATGCTAAGTCTTAAAAAAGATTTACATGCTAGAAAAATGGAAGACACGGTGATCTTTTTTTTTTTTTCTKCAAGTCACATTAAAAACAAAGCTTCTCTCTGACATATTTGAAGGTACACATTTTTGTTTCTTCTTCATCAGTCTTCCCCTAATTCCCTGATCTGCTGCAAAATAAACATAGGAGCAAAGTAAGTGGTTTTGAGCTGACATCAGCATTATTTTCTAGTTTATTTATCAAATGTTTTTCAAATGAGATACCTTGGCTGGTCAGATGTATAACTGAATAGAATTAATCCTTTTTGGAAAATGTATCATGTTTATCCCAATATCTTTTGAGAGGTGTATTTGTGAAGGCACTCACATTTTTGGCACTCGTGGACAAGACGCCTGGAGCTGGGGCGAGAGGAGAAGAGCGGGGATAGTGACAGCCCATCAGCTGGACCCTGGCAGGGTGGAGGGGGGGAAGCTGAGCTTGGTTCCTTGACCCTGTGTTGTTTCAGAGCTTGTGTTGTCGTTACTGGATAAAATGATTAGTGCGTGTAAAGGCATGGCGTAACTTGGACCTAAATCTTCCATTTCCTTGATGGATATGCCAAACCCTTGGCAAGAGGGGAGTAGCCATGCTGTTGAAGGACAGGGCTTTGCTCAGCCCTTTGGATAAATGTCGGTAAAGCATCCATACACTGCACAGCGCTGACCTGTGGATAGAGGCACCTGCCAGAGAGATGCAGGATTTTGGATACAGTCTTGTGGTCAGCATTTTCTCTCTGTCAGCCTTGAGCATCCTCATGCTGACAGTATTATCTCTAGGTGCTCCCTGTTCAGGCTGCTGAACAACAGGGAGCACAGGGCTGSTGGTTCCCCTTCATGTTTGTACTTGAAAACATTGAATTGCACTGGCTGAGAATAAAGAATTTGCCTTCTACCAGATCGTAGGTTTTCAGCCAGAAGAAAACAATTTGACCATTTGATGCCATTGTGAAGAGCAGACCTTTGGACCATGGGGGTGCAAGAGGGACAGTATACTGCAAAGCAGTAAAAAAGCCKACTGCAAAAAAGTTATATGGGCCTAGTAGAGCAGGAGCTCCTACAGTCAGGATAGAAACACGTCTGTCTCCCTGAGGTCAGCTGATCTTAGTAGTTGGAAGCCGGAGAAAGATCCTGCTACAGAGCATTCAACTAGGCAGACTCTAATATTTTCTTTTTTTTAGTTCTGTTTGTTTTAGAGGTTTTCAAATAAAAACAGAGAGCATGCTTTTTATCCCAGGAGCTTTCACTCTAATGGACTGTTAATGAGCTATCAATTACTTATGCAAAAGGAAATACACACATTACTATTCCTTAGCTGAAGGTTTGCTGGGTTTAAAGGTTGGGGGCTATACCCTTCCCACCTGGATCACGGGCCCTATGTACATCTTCGTCTGCATTCACTCTGTTACAAGGTCTAGCATGTAACACTTCAAACAAGATTGCATACCTGAGGTTCGTGGACTTATGCTCTAATCTCATGCAACATTGGCAGTTCCCTGGGCAAGTTGATATGAAGCATTTCTCTGCTATCAAACAGTCACAGTGTATTAATCAATCCTCAAGCCCTCTTGTGAAGCACACTGTTAATCTTATTTCTAGAGGCACTGTCTCTTTCTTGACTGTGGATTCTTGAATTACAATGGCTAAAAAGCAATTCTGTCCATTCACAGGGGGACCAGAAGCTAAACTTTCTTCCACCAAGCCTTTGTCATCCAGACAGTGAGGACTGATCATTGTCATGAGCTTGACCTTGTAATGAAATCAGTGACCTTGAAGGTGGCACAGGCAATACAAATCCTCTTGTTCACCCCAAGTTTAGAAGCTGTTTGCCTGACTCCTTTGATCAGCTTCCTCATGAATGAGGAGCCCTCAGCAAGACCTGCCTGAACCACTTAAGTTGCTCCCTCCCATATGGCGCAGAGGAAGCATTTGTGTGGCCCAGGAGTATCAGGACACAGATTGYTAAGCTCAGTGCTCGGGCTACTCTGGATCCTTTTCTTTCCTCAGGGTCCTCTCCTACATTTCCCTGCATATTCCAGTCCCTGTTAACCCTGTAGTCGTTCCCAGAGTAGCCTCCAGCCTGGGGGATCAATGGCATCCTACCACCCATCGCCTTCCCTGCCCCATCTCCTTTGCTGCCACCTTCCTGAGCTCCCCGCGCCCAGGCTGCCTGAGCAGAGCAGCATGCAGAGATGCTGGTAGTGGGAGTAAAAATCAAACAGAATATGTAAAACGGTATAGAAAGGAAAAGTTTTGTTTTAAAAATGCATTGTTTTTCCTGGTTTTGTGTATGTATGCATGTGTGTCTGTGTGTGCGTGTGTGACTAGACCACATCAAACAAGCTTAACAACCTGGAATTAGCCAGGCTGCTAAGGGTTAAGGTATTTATGAACTTGTTAAGAGATGGAAACATTATGCACTGTTCACAGTGTTTAATTTTAACTGCCATGCTAGAGAGAATCTTTGATTACATTATCAGTTTATTCTCATTGAATGTTAGTTGTTGTATCTTTTTTTTTTTTTTTACAGTGCTATTTCTGTGTTAGAAAAGATATTTCTCCTAATTGACTTGAAATGGAGGATTTTAATTAGCCAACCTTTTCATGCAGATGATTCCAGCTGCTGAAATCCTGGGCCAGTATAGGGTTAAATATCCGTCTAAAAGATTAATGACTTAACTGAAAATATTTTATCACAGATACAGAAAATAAATCCTGTTCCCAGAGAGCCACAAACCATGTGTACCATTGAGGAAGGGAACTGCACAAACCAATAACAAGTGATTGCTCCCACACTGGCAAACAGCAGTGATAAGACAAAAATCATTATAAGGATCAAAGTTGCTGAGCTCCTCGGCAAGCGCTGATGCTGCAGGGCTGAAATATGAGGTGCGTTGCCTACCCGGGGGTGACTTTCTCTGGGAATACTCAGAGCCTGTGCCCTCGGCTGGCTTTCTCAGCACAGGAAAGCAGGGATATGTGTTTTCATGTCAGGTTTATGTGAGTGAGTATACCCCATGCTGCTGCAGCAAGAAAATAGATGCTGGTTTTTATCCAGAATTTAAAGCTCTGGTTTGGATTCTCAGAGGATGCTGCCGGGATGGACATGACATGGACGTTGAGCTTCAGAGCCCCAGCCAGACACATACTGAAGGACCAAATGTATCAAATTTACAACAACTCTGAAATAAACATTTTTTTTTTATTATTTTCAATTTCTTTTCCTTCCTTAAAAGGAAAAAAAAAAAAAACCACCCCACCTTTCCCCACACGCTTTCCTCTTCCTTGTATCATTCAACACATAGCTGGCTGTGACTATAACAGGATGCAGCAAACGATGCACCTATTGACTGACGGGGGAGTCCAGAGAACATGCAGGAGCAAAAAGGGACAGAAATCTCTCCTAGAGCACAAACATTTAGCAGTTACGAGAACAGCGCATTGAATATTACATAAACGTTTGGCTGCATATGTTTTAAGGCTTGCTTGCCCACGGATAAGGAAATTAATCTGATGTTTAGATTAGGTTCGTGTCTACACACTGTAAGTACAGATTTAGTGGCTTTTTAGCCAAAAATGAAATCAAAGATGCTCAAAACCACAAGCTTTAAAATGTTCTCTCTTTCCCAGGACTAAATCCTTACGTTGTTAATTGTTAAACAGGCAAAAATTTGTCTCAGTGAGGACAGAAAAATATCACTCCCTCACCCACAGAAAAATGTACCTTGGCTGGGTGGGTGACTCCTCTGAAACTGCTGCCTCACTGAAAACATTGACCTGCACAGGAAAAAAAGTATATAAAAATAAGTCCTTCAGGGCAAGAACTGCATCATCTTACATTACACTTTCATTTTTCAGTGCAAGACTTTGCTCTGTAATTTTGCAAAAGCAGCTCCCAGTAGTAGGAGCCATCTTTATTCCAGCAGGCTGAGGAGCATAAAAAGTCCTGGTCCTCAAGGAAGGGCCTGTACACCAATACCACGGACATACACAAAACCTCCACCCACTTCAAAAATAGGCTGCAAAAACCAGGCACTGAAAAGAAGATACAACGTGACAGTTGTTTGGACAACTTTAATTCAGTCCACTTGCATGACTGTGTTACGGCACAGTCTTACACAACCTTTCTCCCTTGGTCGCCTGCACTGTGAAGTGCATGGGAGAAGGTAAGGCACTTGTTGAGCAGATGGTCAATGTTTTATTTTATTTCCTTTTTTCTCTAGTTTGTAGCCCCAGGCCTTGTCTACTGCAGACTTTTCAAACCAGCTCTGAATAAAGGTGTGTCTATTTTCCCCTGGCGTTTTCTATAGCCTTCATCATCATTACTTCTGGCTGCTTCGGACACTGGTTTATTTTCACTGCCTTGTAGATACCGCCTCCTTTGGTGGGTGGAGGATTGGGGCACTGAGAAATCAAGGTCAGAATAGTGTGTGCCTGACTGAGGCTGGACCTACTTTCCCTTGAGCAGCCAACTCAGGAGTAGGCTACCCGTTCAGGGCGTTACTCCCATCTACATCAGCTGCAGCTATTACCATATCTACAGCTGGGCAGGGTGGGAAAGAAAAGAAAAAAAGGAGCTCCAGGCTGGCCCCATAGAAAAAGGGGAAGCTCAAATTCATGACAGTAGACTTAAGTGACTGGACTTTGCAGTGATGAAGAGAAGTAATCAAAAGATGATTCAAAACCACCCAAACTCCAGTTGGTACTGCTGCACTATGGACAGCCTGTAACAAAAGCTCTGCCAGGCGGCAGCTACTGTTACAGACTGAGGAGTGCCAGGCTGGGGCACACCAGAGGAATTTAACCTGTCCCAATGCRGTGCACGGTTTTTGGTTCCCAAGAAGAAAGCCTGTGTGGGAAGACTTGCCCCATCATGCAGCCCAGCACAGCTGCTTGCTCCTGTCACAGCTGGAGGGTCTCCTCAGTCAGGTCCCACCAACGGGAGATCTGCACTGCAAGGGGTGAAGGGGCAGCATCGCCTTGTGTGGGAAGGGGTCCYGCTGGGACATCTTTGGGTCCCAATTCTCCTGTACTCCTTCCTGAAGTAATGAGCTGTAAGAAGGAATCTTCTTTTTATACAAAGTTACACAAAGGAGCTATGCAAGTTCTTTGATTTTGCCTTTGCATCCCAAAATACACAACTTTCTTCCTGATACTGTATGATCTTCAGTTACCATACAAAAATAAATTATCTGCGGGAGAATGAGGGCAAGCTGAAAACTTATTTATCACCCAACCATTATAATGTGGTTGATGATCAAACAACCTGTGAAGCTGAGATAATTTTCTTCATCTTCAAGTAGCCACTGGAAAGCCTCATTACATGCCTGAAGTTGCATTGCTTAGCAACAACATTTCAGAAATTCAAGTTATCAGCATGATCACTAATAAGACAGTAAGCTGCAAAAGAATCCTGAATAAACTAGATGCATTTGTATTTCAAAATAAATGAGAGTAAATGTCAGATTGTGTTTTGGAGTATATGAACTCTTCTTATCATAGATATATTGCATTTACTCAAGCATTTGTACGATGGAGACAAACCTGAAATGTTTCTAAATAGAGCATGTCTGTGAGCTCCAGATATTTTACTACTCTTTGACCATTAACTTTAGTTAAAGTCTGCTATCAGAAAAACATGCTGTCAAAGTATGGCACACACAAGGACAATTAGAAGTGGTATTTTCCACCGCAGGACATGACTATGAACAGGAGTTTCTGAACAATGAAGATACAATTATCATGCTACAATGCACATGATCCATTTGACGGACTGTTTGGTTTATTCAACCATATTTGGGAACACTTTTTTAAACTTTACAAATACTCAGAGAAGACATTTCTTAAATGGCATACGAAAAACCTTTGTGGCCTCTGTGTAAAAATGTAGACAGTTAAGAGTGGCATGGTTCACAAAACCAGAGTAAGTCTGGGACTTTTCTGTAGCCCTGGGTTTCTGRTGAAACGTTCAGAAAACAGAGCCATAGGAATGCTCGGTGAAAGTAAAGTGAATGATAGCCCAAGCCTATCGGTGACATGTTGCCTTTCTCACCTGGTCATAATGTTGAGCTGATCAGCTACCAAGCACAAAAGTATCTGTCAAAGACCACAAAGCAGCTGGTTTGAACTTGTCCTCGTTTTATCTCCAGAGAATTGATCTCAAAACATTTCCTTCATTCATTCACTCACAGGAATAGCATTTAGGGGAAAAMCCCCACTTATTTCCTGTTCCCTCTRCAGGCAAGCCTCACTTACCTTGAAGGCAGAGAAGAGACATTGTCTTACCTACCTACTTGTAGCTAGCAGGCGCCTCCTCTAGCCAGCATGTGTATGAATATTCAGGCATTTCCAAAAGWTGCCATGTCCCACCTGTGCAAAACCTCCACTTTGGCTGCAGAGGAAGCCTCCTGGCCAGTTTTGACTCACTGCTTCAAAATGCACTCACTGAACTAGAAGAGATGATTTTTTTTCCTAAAAGCACCACCGGGGACAAGCGAAGCCAAGCACAGCAGTGGCGGCTCTGAGAGTGGGATGCACAGGAATGACCTTAGAAAAGCACTAAGGGTGCAAGGGGAAGCACACTGAAAGGAAGAGGCCGGGGTGAAGGTTACCCATAAWCCTCACCCAGCCCACCCCAGCAGCCTCTGAGGTGACCTTTCAGGGCACCTTCTATCTCAGATCCCTTTGCTTTATGGAGGACCCAGGACACAGGATGGTCAGTATTTACATGAACAATACTTGAAACTCTCTTTATTTAGTAAACACTAATCTTTATTCCTATTAGGCCTGAATTACTAGTTTCATCATAAGTTTATTCACTGTGGTTAATCTCAATGATTTTGCAAGTTATCTTTCCAGAGTACTTTTGAGGTGCAACGAAAAAGGGCTGGATAGTCAGGTTTTACTGTTGGGAGACTGATGCACAGAGGCATTAATTGGGGTGCTCTCAGTCTGAGAGGTCTAAAAGGTGACTTCTCAGAGCYCTCGGCAATATGTATCGCTCTCCTGTGTCCAGAGCATAGCTTGTCTCCATTATGTTGGCAGCCACAAATTTTCAGCACTTCTCTAGTCAAGCGTCAGGGTCTCAAGCTTAGCAGTTAGGGATTAGCTGTGAAAAGTTCGTCTTGAGATTCTTGCCTTTACTTAATTGGACATGTCAGATAAGCTTAGCAAAAGACAAGGCTACTGACCCTACCTAGACTACAAGTCCCCCTTTACACCCCTGTTGAAGAGATCTTATTCCTTTAGCAGTGCTAAAAGATCTGTACTTGTGCAGCCTGTATTTTTGCAATTCTACCCAGGACAAGTTAGATATTTCCTTCCCAGCTTCCTCCCAAGAAAAGAACAAGACTCTTCTTCAGGCTTTCTTTTAGTATTAGTTGTCAGCAAATAAAGACAAATTCCAAGCCAAGTTTTCTCTAGTCTAGAGGTCATTCAGCGGGAGAGCTCTTTTCCCTGTAAGGGAAGAACATGAATCCAAATGACAGGCAAACATATCTGAAGGAGAGAAAAAGAGCTTGGCCTTGCAGAAGAGACAGGGGTAAGGTGATTGGATACTTCAAGAATATGAAGATGCATAGTTTAAATGCCATGCTTCTTTCAAAGAGTGTTTTCAAAACACTTTCTGTAAAGTACAGAATTATTGTTTTGCTGTACTATTCAGGTCGTTTCCAACCTAAAGACCTAGCCTGAAGTTATTTTGTCCTGCAAGCAGGTATTATTTTAATTTTATATTTTTTTAGGAAAAAGAAGTAAATACATGTGAAGTTGTATTTCCCCTTATTTCAAAGCCTAATGTTGGATATAGTTTGGAAAATGCTATAATTTTGAATATTGTGAAACCTCTCGTATTTTGACACTCACACACAGATCTTCTGGCCTACAAAATAAGGTAAGAATGGAAAATAGCTCATTCTAAACTTCAATCATGTTTAATGCTGAAAATAGAACATGTAGACAACCTTTAAATTCTTATAAATAATAATTCTAYAGTCCAGAGCAATAAACGTGAAAGCTATGGTTTATGATAATGTATTCTGCAGTGACAGTAGAAAAAATAGGTCATCATTTTGCAAAGGAGAGCARCTATCTATCATGTTGAACACACTAACAGGAAATTTGAAGTAATTTCAGAGGCAGTTAGTCCAAGATATTGTTCTTCTGACCCCCGTGTCCCCAACCACAACACATGGATGAAGAGCTTGTCATGTCCACCATGCAGGGAGGGTTGCTACATGTCTCCATCCCAAGGCTTGTCATATTTTGTGTTAGGAATCTATCTATTTATCTGTCTGTATCGCAGAATATTGATCTGGATGCCATTAACCAAACCACACGAGTTTTACTGAAAAAAAGAGGAGAAAAAAAAAAAAAAGAAATGAAAGAAAGGTGTTTAAAGAACAGAAGTTGCTATCRTTAGTTACGTGAAAGGCATGGTTAACTGCAAGCTCCTGAAGGTACAAGCTACCRCAGAGCAATGACTCACGTTTTATCTTTACCCAGTTAAACACAGTTGCCCCAATAGGTCTAATCAGACAGWTTTTCAGGTAAATAATTAACACTTTGGTGGCTGGACTACAGTCAAAACCTGTGGATTACAGGGAAAAGTATGTGCAACCCATACCTCTCCATTAGCACTAGGTGAAGATGGTCAAGTCKCTGGCAGAATTTGGTTTTACCTTTGTCTATAAGGCTCCTCAGTGATATATTTCTCTCTGCAGGTGTAGTGTGTGGGGGGGAGGCTCAGTTCCATGCAACTAGGGCAGGATGCTGAGCCTGTSCTTTAATAAATATTTGACACAAATCCTTTTCCAGCCAGACAAAGGCAAAAGTTCCTTCATTTAATTGGTTTTCCAAATTGTCAGTGTCTGATTCATTTTAGTCTGATGCTTTARTTTTTCTGTGATAATTGATTCGTATGTCTTATCCACGTTATCATTAAGTTACAAAAGAGTAATTCACCAAATCCCCTTTTATTATGCTTTTATTCTACTTTTTTTTCTTTCCACACTCTCTTTAGCAGCTGCTTTTCAGCAGGGAAAAATCTACCCAGACTTTTTCTTGCTCTCAGCCTTGTTTATCTTTACCCAGTGTTCCTGCAAGTGCACTGCTTATTCAGTACCTCAGGAATAGTCTGCTTCTGCAGACTGATCTCTGCATAAACTCACAGTAATTGGCCTCCAACAGCCAATTTAACAAGTTTGGTGAAACTCTTGCATCTGAACACTAATTTTGGAATAACAAGGTTAATGGTGAAGTCGACTAAGGCSCATTTGTTACAAAAGTAAGTAAACKTATTTGTCTTTATTTGACTTTGCATCAAWTAGATGCCTATAAAAGGYCCAATAATAAATGTGCATCATAAAAATAGTTCTAGCAACATTGAAAAAGCCATTTCTGACCAGGAAAGAAGGGCCTCTGCTCACCATCAGTGGATGTCTAATGTCTCAGTCAATACTTTGGGYTTTCCTTGTATGCAGCCTTGAGCAAAGAGCGCTTCCAGAGGGCTATTCACCGTCCTAGTCTCAGGCATTTTYTTGTTCTGTAGCAGCAGTGGCTGCACTCCTCTTTGCAATGAAATAACTGGCATCTGTTTCATTCACACCATTAGCTACTTCTGTATAAAGTTATATATTAAGAGCCCAAAGGTATACTTGCAAAGCTGACCTGGCAAGAATTTCCAGTAAAAAATTTTATGGAGGTAATATTGCTGAAAAGAGAGGCCTGTCACACCGTGGGATTGTGGCATGCCTGAACCATGGTCTTGGTTACACCTTCATACTTGTAGACAGGTGCTTAATTCCTGGATTTTTTGTTTAATTGTTTTGTTTGACAGTGGTTGGAATAAAAAGCTAAATTCAGTCTAACTAAGGTCTCTTGAGGGGGCAGGTTCCAAACAAACAAAACATGCCTAGTTTTTTATGCATATTGGGGTTTTTCCCTCATAGCAAGGTTTGGACTTGACTTAGTGTAATRTATGGAACGCTTCTTTGCAAAAAAGAGCCCTCAGAGAGAAGGGCTTCAGGTTTCAGTTGTCAGAATTATTATGAGGCCTGTTTTCATTTCATTCAGCTTCTGAATGGAGGGGCTGGTGAGTCCTCAAAGTATGGGCATATATACATATATGTTTAGATTTTGTATATATTCAAAAGCATATAACAAAGAGTTATTCACATGCCTAAAGTGAGAGAGGGAAGGAAGAAAAAAAAGGTCTCCAGAGTAAAGTGCAACTTTGAGTGTTTTCTGCACAAACAACACTGATCAGAATCATCTCTCTTGCTCCATTCATTAAAGCAGCCTCTTCTTTACCTAATTTCTTAAATATTTGCGTGCCTTGGCTCACCTTGGACTTTAATTCTAGGCATCTACCTTTGAAATGTCCTAGTAAAAGTGAGAAAGAAGCCCTCAACTGTCATGAACCCAGGCCACTACCCAAAGGTTTTTGAGCAAGAGCTGGCAAGCAGACCCTCCCCAGCACACCAGTTCACAGCAGTAGACCCTTCAGATGCCRTTGCCATCAGCCTATCCCCTTATGTACCCCGAAGTATTGTCTGAAAAGGCTYCAAGGAGGAAAACAGGCAGGTGCATTGATCTTTTATGATGGCAAAACCCAAAGGAGGAAGGAGTTGGAGGAAAGAAATCCYTGAGGGCAGACTTGTCAGAGACTTCTGTGTCCTCCCAGTCTAGCAGTGGGAAAGAAACAGGATTGAAGTAAGTCTGGGAATTTCCTAACTCCAGGCAGTAACAGCAGCAATGGCATTATGGTTTTGTATATATATATATAKAGAGAGAGAGAGTATTTTTCACAGTTACAAAATGAACTCTGGGAGATTTCAAATTTCTTAGTATCTGGCCTTCAGATATTCTCTAGTAGCAGAATTCACTCCAGCTTTTATTGGCTCAGATTTACTCTGATCTAGTTAAAAGTTAAGCTAAAGAAATCTCTTTTTAACAATATATATAATATATGGATGCCATAACAGTATCTTAAAAATAAATATTTACTGCTTTACATCAACATCATCTCAGTTAGGTTGGGATAYGTATGTTTAAGTATGGAACTGGGCAGCTGAGACGTGATATAAAAATCTGACTGGGTTTGGAGGAAGTTGTTATCAATGCCAAAAGAGCTTAACAGAGAAATACCTCATATTTTTCTTTCAAAAACCATCGTAGAAGACTCTACGGTGGACCTGAACATGACYGCTAAAGAGAGCAAGCTGCTAATAATTTTCATTTCAACTATTTTCTTATGGATATCTTGTGGTTTGACTAATAGGATGCCCAGGGATTTTGGTGTTACTGCATGTATTTCCAACACAATAGATGGTATGGGTTTGACTTTTTTCAGAGTGCAGATGGCTTTAGTTGTTAATCTCCRCAAATTCCCACTGACCTCTCTTAGGTGCACGGTTGTCTTCTTAAGAGTTGGTTCAGTTGRCCTCCTCTTGCAGCAATTGGAAGATGTTTTAAGCCATTCTGGAAATAGGCTTTTGGTGGTGGGCTCAGCCCCAAGAAAATAAGAATCTCCTCCTTGTTTCCCTGTGTTTTTCCCAGGGAAGGCAGTTTTCTGGCCARTGAGAAAAATAAGGGAGCTGTGTAGGGCACAAAAATACTTCCGGAAATATAATTTAATGTTCTAGTTCCTACTTGAGCAGTTGGTATCTTCTTGGTTTGCACCTTATTCTGTTTCTCTCTCAGACAAACTCTACTCTTCTTCATTTATATTTGAGTCATCACTCCATATTACTTAAGAGTAGAATTCACTGKTTTTGTATCATTCCTAGACCCATTTTTGGGGGGCAGCGCTTCCTTTTCTCCCTACAAGATATTTTAAGCCTTTTGCTACAAAATTATGATTTAGGTAGCTCCCCAGGAGCAATGTCTATCCCCTCCCGTATTCACCAGGCACCGACAATCCTTCTACTATTTCACATGGGAGACTCTTGAGCTCCATCTTCTGGAAAACCTGGGACAAACTTGCTGTTCCGAGCTGGTTCCCGGGAAAGCTGGGCGGGTTTGGGGCAGTGGCCAGCGTAACCTGGCAGAGCACCGCAGGGCAGATGTGCCCGKGTTGCCACCCCAGGAAAACACCACCACCCCCCCCCTTGCACTCCCTTTTCCCACGGTCTTAGGGGAGAACCAAAGCTTCTGCAAAGCATTTGGAAAATACAGGTACAGCTTCAAGGCAGGTACTGCCTGACAGGTCACTTGGGCAAAGAGCCCCTGTGATTATTTTGATACYGACAGTGGCGTCACGGGTGGGTGGAAATGGCCTTGCAGACCCATTGCTCTGAGTTTGAACCTSGGCACAAGCAGGTTTCCCCAAGCCAAACGTGAGCACACATAAATATCTTTAACTGCGTTTTTTGCAGCCTTGGATGTTTTMTGTGCTTTGTCTTGACTGAGGTGTAGGTGATTTAAGTATGCCTGGCCAGCACTGACAGGCTGTTTCTCTTTGTTACAGGAGAGGCTGAAACAACACTTCAGATTATACTCTTACCTTGATCTCCCTTACTCAGCAACCTGACTTTTTGTGCTGATTTCAAAACTGCACCATCAATTCTAAAGAGCCTCATTTTGTTTCTTCTGGACCACTTCTCCCAGGCCAGAGTGAATGCAGCCTCCCTCCACCCCCGCCCTGAAATACCGCCCAGCCAAGCAATGCAGGCTGAAACGCTGGCACTGGCTTTGCCAGGCTCCACCATGAGAAGTCCTGGTTGCCACAGCCTGCTCCCTCAGGGACCACAGCACCAGCAACCCTAAGCCAGAGGGAAGGAGGGGGAAGATGATCTCCAGGGAATCCTGAAGGTGCTTTGGTGCCAGTTGGTTCCTAAAAATGGTTTTGCTGATTGTATCCCAGAGAGGGACTTTTAAGCAGGACTGTCCTCCTCACGTATGCGAGGTCCAGCACACACCGAGGTACAGAGTCAGACCCCAGGATTCTCAGGCATTTGAGCATTTTTTGCTCCATGGCACTGTGTATTTAGGAGTCGCTTGCCCAGTGTGCACTCCATGTGGCCACAGCTGAAGTACCACGTGGGAGCACAGCAGCAGCAGTGTGGGCAGTGCTGGGCCTGACGGGGAGCGAGTAGAACCAGGAGATGTCTAGAAAACTTCTTGTGGTGGAGACAGCAATACACTCAGTCCTTCCCTTGGGACATGCTTGGAGAAATGCGTTTTCATTACTATAGTAGTGCCCAGAAGCACCAAAGCCTGAAGCAGGCACATCAAAAAGAAATTATTACTGCCTAGAAAAGTTTAATATCTTAGTRAAAGAGGAAAGCTGGCTATAATATGGGCTTCAGTAAGTGGAGAGATGCTATGTCCTTACTAGGCTAAGCAGGGTTGTTTGAGGCTGTTTAAGAAAAGGCAAATATTTATTTTAAATGTTTGACTTGCATAGGGGCTGGGTGGGAGCAGGAGGGGAAAGTAATGCCACTAAAAGAAAARTGGATCCAAAATTCCACTGAATCCTAGAAAAATTTAGATTACTCCGGAGGTCATGTAATCTAACCTCCTGTTCAAATCAGAGCAAACTTCAACGATACATTGGAGTCCCAAGGTTGCCTGGGACCTTGTCCGGTGAGGTGTTGCAAATCTCCAGGGTTGGAGAGGCTACATCCTGCCTGGGCCCCGGTTCCCGCACGTGGCCCTCTCACTGAGACATTTGTTTCCCTGTTTTTCCCATGTGTGAGTGGAAATTCCCCTGCTGTAGCTTGTGACTGTTACCTCTGGTCCTGTCACCATACATCTCTGACAAGCCTGTCTCTGCCTTCTCCATAGCCCACTATTAATTTGTTACTTAATTTCAGAAAGCACTCTTCATTCAGAGGAAAGGAGTGGAGAAGTAGTAGTAGCTAGGATAACAATTGCACTGTCAACTTGAAATGATTTGTTTTCTTTGTCTATTTCTGAAAAAAAAGGGAAAAAAAMCGCAAAGCAGTGCTTTCACTGCCTGAATGTCAACAAGAATAAAATTTAGGCTTACCATCATCCTCAGATTAATTCAGTGCTTTCATTCTCAATGACACCGTTACAATATTATTTTGAAAATAACTCCACTTCCACTCACCAGCCTGGGGGGACTCTGCCAAAACAGTGCTGGTACTTGATCTGGGACTAGAAAATCCTCTTGCATTGCTGTCACTTGAACACTTCTGATTTTTTTCAGGCTGACTTGCAGGAGAAATCAGGGTGCAAATGGGAACCCGGCTAGAATGCATTTAATGTAGAATAGGTGCCCACTGTATTTATATCAGGTATGTTATTATGATTTAATGTGATCAAGAAGGCTGAAATGAAGGGAGGCTATTTTGAAAAGAGTTCATTGATTGCATGTGTGCAAAAATCCTGTACTGAGCAAGTGCTGGATGCATTCAAAGATTTAACCTGTGTGGACAAATAATCTCTGCAATGCAACAGCACAAGATTTTCCTCTCAAAGAAGGGAAGAATAAGAAAATAAGGGAAGCGGTCTTTACAAATACTGTCATACTTTGAGGTTATTGCCAGGAGGCTATTGAAAGCTCTAGGTCCTCACAAAACAGAAAAAATCAAATTCATCTGAGAACTGAGTTATAAAACACATTCCCTCTTTTCAATTAACAAGATACAAGGAGTAGATTTTCCTTCCTCCCAGTTTTTGACAACTTTCCTCCAAATTAGGAGCAGCTAACCTGATCAAGATTCACACAAACTYGTCTTGGTCCCCCAAGGCATTCTTCTAATGCTCCCCTTCCCACAGGACAAGCTGCGAGCACGGCATGCCCGGGCAGGGGAGCGTGGATTGGCGCTGGAGAAGTGGTACGTCCTTTCTAGACCTGCTAGAACGATGRGTCTCCTGTCCTGTTTTGCTCTGTTTTGTCTTTTGGGCTCTCAGTGTTGGCTAAGTATATGTGTGTAGCCCCAGCATAGGATATGACCTGTAAGCACAGCTGTTCTGTAGATGTTTTTAATAAAATGTTCTTTTTTTCACAGCACCTACAGGAGTATGGGATAAGTGAAGGCCTGGAGAAAACATTGCTTAAAGGAAGGGATGTGAGTACTCTTCCCCTTTCCGTAAGATACCCACCGGAGGGTGCAGTCCTCAGCCCTACACGCCCCTGACTCCTTCAGTAAATAATAGCAGGCTCCCAAATAAAATAGAAGTTTTCTTTTTCCTTCTCAAAGGCATACTGTTGCTCAAGAGCTTGGGGAATGCTGACGGATTAGAGGTGCCTGGGAGTAAGACTGAGGAGGGCAGCCGGCGGCGGGTGAAAGGGAGAGGAAGAAAAGCCCTGCGGCCCTGGGGTGAGGCAGGACAGCCCCAGAGGCAGCCAGGCCCCAGGACAGGGAGCAGAATAAACCCCCCATAATCCAAGAGGAAGAGGTTAACAACCTGCTATGCCAGCTGGACATACACAAGTCTATGGGGCCGGATGGRATCCACCCAAGAGTACTGAGGGAGCTGGCGGAGGAGCTTGCCAAGCCACTCTCCATCATTTATCACCGGTCTTGGTTAACAGGGGAGGTCCCGGAYGACTGGAGGCTTGCCAATGTGACGCTCATCTACAAGAAGGGCTAGAAGGAGGATCCGGGGAACTACAGGCCTGTCAGCCTGACCTCGGTGCCAGGGAAGATCATGGAGTGGTTCATCTTGAGGGCACTCACGAGGCAGGTGCGGGACAACCGGGGGATCGGACCCAGCCAGCATGGGTTCATGAAGGGCAGGTCCTGCTTGACCAACCTGGTCTCCTTCTACAACTGGGTGACCCRCCTAGTGGATGAGGGGAAGGCTGTGGATGTGGTTTACCTGGACTTTAGTAAAGCCCTTGACACTGTCTCCCACAGCATTCTGCTGGAGAAGCTGGCGGCTCATGGCTTGGCCGGGTGTACTCTTTGCTGGGTGAAAAACTGGCTGGACGGCCGAGCCCAGAGAGTTGTGGTGAATGGAATCAAATCCGGTTGGTGGCCGGTCACGAGCGGTGTTCCCCAGGGYTCAGTTTTGGGGCCAGTCTTGTTTAATATCTTTATCAATGATCTGGACAAGGGGATTAAGTGCTCCCTCAGKAAGTTTGCAGAYGACACCAAGTTGGGCGGGAGTGTTGATCTGCCTGAGGGTAGGAAGGCTCTGCAGAGGGATCTGGACAGGCTGGATCGATGGGCCGRGGCCAACTGCATGAGGTTCAAGAAGGCCAAGTGCCGGGTCCTGCACTTTGGTCATAACAACCCCAGGCAATGCTACAGGTTTGGAGAAGAGTGGCTGGAAAGCTGCCCRGCAGAAAAGGACCTGGGRGTGCTGGTCGACAGCCGGCTGAACATGAGCCGGCAGTGTGCCCAGGTGGCCAAGAAGGCCAACGGCATCCTGGCCTCTATCAGGAATAGTGTGGCCAGTAGGCGGAGGGAGGTGATCGTACCCCTGTACTCGAAGGACATTGAGGTGCTGGAGTATGTGCGGAGAAGCGTGACGAGGCTGGTGAAGGGTCTGGAGAGCAGGTCTTATGAGGAGCGGCTGAGGGAGCTGGGGTTGTTTAGCCTGGAGAAGAGGAGGCTGAGGGGAGACCTTATCGCTCTCTACAACTACCTGAAAGGAGGCTGTAGCGAGGTGGGTGTTGGTCTCTTCTCCCAAGTAACTAGCGATAGGACGAGAGGAAATGGCTTCAAGTTGCGCCGGGGAAGTTTTAGACTGGATATTAGGAAAAATTTCTTCACCGAAAGGGTAGTCAAGCATTGTAACAGGCTGCCTTGGCTCTGTGTAAGCACTGCTCAGCAGTAAGGAAAACATCTCTGTGTTATCAACACTGTTTCCAGCAGAAATCCAAAACATAGCCCCATACTAGCTACTGTGAAGAAAATTAACTCTACCCCAGCCAAAACCAGCACAGTGGCAATGCCTGAACCCTCAGCAGGCACTGCATTTTTAGCAGGAGAGAGGAAAACATTGTGGAAAGGACGATGCTGGCAGCGCTCTCATSTATGGCTTTCCTCTTGGCCTCTGTGCAGGGAGGGCGCGCAGGGCCCGAATTACTTTGCAGACTTCGGATGGCAGGGGAAAGACACCAAGGAGCAGCGAGAGCTCCAGTTTTCATTACAGGACCCCGTGTTACTACAGGAGAAAGGTGATCCCTTGGAGGAGCTGTGAGCAGGCCCTCCCCAGCCCTCCCRTCCCACCAGGGAGGGAGTGAGCGAGCGAGCGGCTGGGTGGGGCTTAGTTGCYGGCTGGGGTTAAACCACGACAGTCACCCAATGCTTCCCTCCTCACCACAATTCAAGTATAATTTCAGATGTGTCAGGCAGGAAATGTGCTGTTTGCTGTGGTAAAACAGCCAGGAATACAGATTTTTCTAGACCTTCGAGGTGGTTTTAATTCATTTCCGTTACCTGGCAAGCCTTCCCACAGCAGAGGCAGGATCGCTTCCCTTGTGGACACAGAGGTTTTCTGCCTGTGTGGCCTTGAACACTTTTAAACACAAGTACTTTGGCAAGGAAAAGGTGAGGAACACATTTTCTTTTCCCCACAGCCTGAATCCAACAGTGATTGCTTTTTCAGAAGCAAGTAGACCCAGAGGAAGAGAGATTTTTAAAACTTAAAAAGTTGGAAAGGAAGGCTCCTTGCCTTTTCAGTTCCAGTGCACAGAAGTATTCCCCATCGGTGATGAAAAAGGTCCACAGGAAGTTCCAGCCAGCAGCTTACATAAAATTTCTCTGCCCAAACCTTAGCTGGTGTAAACCACTCCTGCTTAACCTAGAACCAGAAGTCTGGAGTGTTAAAAACAATGAAAAAAATCCATATAGGCAGGGGTGAATTATTTCTTATAAGGAAGACTACAAACCTATATTGCTCTCCCTCCCCACCCACCCCACCCCACCCCATTTTTTTCAAGAATTAGTTTAAGAAAAAAGTGAAAAAATGGCAATGTAAAAGCAACCTCCTTTTTGCATCATTTGCAGCTTGGCTGGCCTGGAAATGCCCTGGGAAGTGCACTGCAGCGGTGGTCCCATCCCCTAATATGTGGGTGTGTTTCAGCAATTCCTCCACGTGCAAGTTGTTGTTAAGTCTTCCTGGCTTTAGAGCACTATTTCTAAAAGGCAGTCTTTTGCCTTCTCATCTCTTTCAATGTTTGTCTTTGTCTGCTTTAGTTATATAATTTTTCTCCTTTCTGCTTTGCCAGTTTTTGCAGTAAATTAAAGTAGCGTGCATGCTTGCCCTCATATGTACCTCATTTCAAACATAGACATTTTCAATCAATTTTATATATCCTAAGTACATTTGAAAAGCAGCATGCCTTGCCTGAAATCCCATTTCTGTGACATTCAGAAGCAACACCAGCAGTTTCGCCTACAATCCTTTTAATTGCTTTTTGCTTTGATTAAGACAAATTTATTTCCCAGAATTACGTGTTTGCATAAAAATACAAAATACAGAAAGATCCTATATCAACAAAATGACACTGGTTTTGCAAATTACCCTGATTGCAAATATCTATCACTTGAACATCTGTCAAAGCTGTACTTCCTAGAAACATTTATTCTAAATTTTTGCTTAATGTAGATGGAAGGAAAGGTGAAAAGGGGAGCTTAGAGGCAAAATTATACAGCATAAGAAATACAATCTAATCAAGTGTGTCAGTTACATGGATATTAATTTTGCCTGCTGCTCTTTCCTAAAAAATGCTCAAGGCTTCCTGTATTTTTTTTTAAGTTTCCTTCCTCTGTTGCCTCAATTCAAGAGGTTCAAGTGGAAAGGCAGCTGATAAATTTCTTAACATAATTTCAAATATAGCTAAAATCGATATTTTTTTTTCATTGGAGCCCAGAAAAAAACCCAGCCAAACCCAATATTACTTTTTATATGAAAAATTCCACATCTTACCAAAACTTGAGAAGCCATGTGTGTGCCTGGGAAGCAGTTGCTGAAGGAGCCAGTCTGTATCTGCTCCATCCCAAACGGTCCAGCTGTTACCCAGCTGACATCCATCTCTTGCGCAAACTTTAACTTCGGTCCCTATGGTCAAAATAACAAATAGCTAATGAGCTTTCATCCCATGTTGGAAATGTAATGTGCTCTCAACAAACATCTTTGAAAAGAAGGCATTAACCAATGTTTAGTCACTGAGGATAGAATTGTCCTAATTGAATAAAATACTCAAAAAGCTTTCAGGATGTTGCCAATTCTGCAAGCTACAGCTTGAGATGCTTTTCTAGCTGTTGAGGGGCAGAGTATGTCAGCACCATATGCCAGGTCTTCCAAGACAAATGTTTAACAGGCTTAAGGAGATTTCTAGGTTTGCTATAATAAGACCCTGAGAATGGCCCTACTCAGTCAGACCCAAGACAGTCGGTCCAGTGTGTTGCCTCTGGCCGTGGCCTGCAGCAGGTGGCTAGGGAAGAGCGTAAGACCTGGGGGACAGTACATGGTACTCTCCCAGCCTCCAAGTTCGGCCCCTGAGCTAGAGGTGGGGTTTTTTGCATTTAACAGATCTCAACGGATTTTTCTGTGATTTTTCTTCTGTGATATTCCTGCTTCAAAATCCTATAGACATTTGGCATTGTCAGTCCTCTCTCTGCCATACCTGCTCTTGTGACAGGTTTGTAATGCACAGCCTGTGCTGCCTGGGCTGGTATGGGTATTTCTGAGAGGGTACAGAGACAAAACAGCTTGCTCCTGTGGGAACAGCTTCTGAACAGTCACTTGCGGGATCAGAAATGCCGATTGGTGTAGCAAAATCACCACCAACCAGGTGCAAATGCACTAGAAAATACATCCTAGGGATAATAACTTGTATTTTTGTTCAGAAGCTGAAGGCATGTTTTAAATTTCACAATGTCTTTAGGCCAGGTAAGGAAGACCAAGTCAATTAACAGCCAAGCTGAGGCTCAGCAAGGTCAACAGAATCACCTTTCTCTGTATGACTCGGAGGAAAAACTGGACTAGGAGGCAAAACTGGACTAGGAAACTGTTGTACTCTAACCGCGGTATGCATGCTCAGCTAGGGCACAAGGCATGGCTGTAAAAGCAAAGAGAATGATCTGAGTGCCAATATTTTTTTTCCTAAAACATCCTTTTGAAAACCGGAAGCCAGTTTAGGCTAGGAGGAGTTTTTCCAGCATGGAGCAGGAGCTCGTGGCCAGTTTCCGCATCTTGCTTTCTTTATGGGAAGAGTAGTCCATGGACAATTTCTGACTCTGTGGTTACGATAGGGATATACCAAAACAACAGTCTCCCTCCTCCTTTATACCCACAGCAACTCTTTGATTTTATCATAGTGTTGATTTATAATGTTAGAAACTCTAGTGTTAAAACTAGGAATATTGGATATTTCCCAAGCTTCCTTGTAGACCCAGCATATTCTCCATAGCTTTGAAATCTGCTACATTTATGGAATCTTTTATTTTCCCCTGTATTTTACTATTGCGACCCTTTGTTGACCAAAACAGGGAATCTGCAGATTCCCTGCTCAGGTGCACTTGGCTGGGTACTAAACTGTAGGAGCTGTAGTAGCAGTATCCAAAGCTGGCAGCTCCTTGGAGAAGGGAAGTTACCCAAAGCACCCTGATGCTTGTGGTTTCAGGTTTGCTGTTGGTCTGGGCAGTGTAAAGGTGAGGACAGCCAAGGCTTTACATGAAATTTTGAAAAGTGGTCAGTAATGTTGACTGTCCCAAAAGGCCTGAGTTTCTGGAAGAAGATGCTCAGCACTTTTTAAAAAATCGTATTTATTTCAGGCTGGGTCCCTGAGAGCATGAGTAGGTCTTGGCAGTTCGTTTTTGCAAGTAAGGGTTTTTTGGATGCCAGCTCAGCATTGTGATGAACATAAAAAATAGTATTATGCACTAGTCATGGAAAAAACTTGCCTTTTACGTTTTTTTTTCCACTTTATTTATTTATTGGGGGGGGGGGGAGTGTACTAGACCTGCAGCTTCTGTGTGGCGAGAAAAATTTCATTCTTTTGTTATTTAAATTTCTGGCTTTTCTCCAAACTCAACACCTAGCCATACCCACCCCCACTCACATTTGTCTGTTGTTAAAAAAAAATGTTATTGATCAATGTGCTTTGAACCTGCTCCTTTTTTCTTTTTAATATCACTAACTTCCATTTTTTGAGCGCTTGCAGATTCTGCAGCATAGGATGTCCTCCTGTTGTCCTTGTTTCAGATGTTAAAAAACCTGCTCCATCCCTTTGCAAGCGACTTTCTTCTATCAACCTGCAAACAAAAGAGGCTTTAAAGGTAAAAGGAAGGGGAAGCCAGATTGGCTTTTTAATAGTCTGGGGACTGGACACTATCCCCTAGAACAGGGGAGTCTGACTGCAAAAGCCTAGAGATGATTGAATTAAGCTCACACATGTAATGTCTTGTTCCCACATGGCAGCCCCAGGTGGACTTTCAGCACCGGTCTGTTGCTAAGAAGATATATAAAAAACCCAAAACAAACATGATCTGGAATCAATATATTATTCTTTCCTTTTCTTGCTTTCCACTTTGCTGCTTTCAGCCTGACAATACCATAACCTTCGGAGTCACCTCTGCAGAGATCTTGTTCCCTCCAGAGCAGCAGTGGATGCTTTGCAGCCGTTTGCTTCTTCCCTAAGGTCAGATAACAAAAGTCTCGCATCTAAACATTTGTATCTTCTGGTTTATGCTTCTTCTGGATGAACATGGAATCTGCAGAATCTTGTGCATTAAAAAATGGTACAGATTTATACTGGAGATTTTAATTTTGAATGCTCTTTTTTTCTCAGCATACTATGGCTCAATTTGTTTTCAACAGCCTTCCTAGAATTTCCTCTTTTTAGAGGGGTGCTGGTGCCCCCTATGTTCATATTAACTCCTTCAACCTTAGCACTTCTTTCTTCACAAATGTGCTTTCTTAGAAGGCTGGGGTTTTGCTTAACATATGATGTACTTTAACGTATCAAAGCAAATATTCAAAGCAATTTTCTAAAAAAAAAGAACCCAAAACCCCTTATGCAACGATTTACTCTTTGACATAAGGGGGTTTGGGTTCTTTTTTGACTCTTCTTAGAGTCAAAGAGTACATAATCTTCTTAGATTGATAATCTAATTTATTAAAGAAGAACATGTTATCACGTTGTTTAGGAATATTGCAATTCTGCGTCAATAAAACTGCAACCTTTTTTTCACCTGGAGAACTAGGCTAGGCCGCTGAAAATAAACATATATTTTTGGAAAGTATTGTTCTAAACATGAAAAGCAGCAATATTTATTCAGTATTTGTATACAACGGAAATTGAAGCTGCAGGATGATACAATCACGCTGCAGTTTTCATTTCCTGCACAAAAATAAACTGCGTACTACAGATTAGAGAGATCAGACAACATTTAATAGATTCTCAATTCAAGAGGTGTAATGATCAAGATAAGCTGACTTGATGCCCTGAAAAATAAGATTGTGAATGATTTAAGATCAGAATAATGTTATGATAGGTTGCTCGTGGGCCTGTTGTCAGATGATATGTTCTGGCCATGGAGATTTGAGTTACCTGAGCTATCTTTGTTACTACTGTAATAAAAATGAATAAGAGTAGGTTATGCCTCCCACCCACTGACTTAATGTCAAAGCTGATGCTATCTGGTGGTGGATGTCTTACTGTAAAAGAGCTGGTGACCTATATTTTCTAGTTGTTAGCTGTTTGCAAAACAGTAATCAAAGGTGGAATTGATTCTTCCATGTTGGTCAGCAAAATACTAAGGACTTGAAGAGGAGACATTCTCCTCAGATCAAAGCAAGAGCTGATCTTTCAGGACTCAGTTACTCTGGGGCTACCCATGCAGGTTTCCCAAATAGGCCCTCTTTTATGTTCTGGATACTTTATCCAAGCAGAATTTGGGCACTTCCACCATCTGTCTGTTTTTTCTGGACCAGTGACCTCCTCCTTAGAGCTACCACACAGTAATTCACACCAAGCACTGTCCCTAGGCGATAGAAATGGGTGTGATGCTACCATGAAACATCACAAAGATTTACTGTGCCTGTGGCTGCAGGGCGTGTTAAGCCTCAGGCTTGCAGCCAGGGTTGCACTTCTGGTCCAYGCAGAAACCATGCCCACGGAGCACGGGCAGTAGCTCCGGTACTTGCTAGGAACAGCGGTGTGGTTGCTCCCCAAGCACAAGCTGTGCTTTGAGAGATGCCAGGTAGGARGGTGGCAGCCCAAGGCCATCAAGCAGTTTATGCTGCCCTGTTAGTACTGTGGATGCAGTGTGAGGAAATGGGACTCCAGCTGCAAAAGTATGACAACTCTTTTTTATATTTCTCCTACAAAAATATATCTAATACACTTACAGGTATTGATACCAAAAGAGAGTCTGTTCTTAAGATGGTGAAAAATGCAAACAACTAAGATGACAAGTTTTGTTACAAGCAGACCCATTTCTATTTACTGTACCAAGGTTTGGGATCAGATGTGCAACATCTTTAGGTGCCTAAAGATGCAGGAGGCTATTGTTGAACGCAATAGGAACCWACACCAAGGTGATCTGAAATTGTGATTAGAATGGGCACAGCTACATTGTCAAGGTCCTAAAAAATGGAAAAGATTGATAAACCTGGCCCTCACACCACAAACACCACCACAGTGARCAGCAGGGGTTGTGATGGCTCAGATGGATTTCGACACAGTCCTTGAAGTGGGTGAGCTTTGCCTAAACAGCATTTGCCTCTTCCTAAAAACTGTTTTAGCTGCGTATTGCAGGGAAAAAAAGATCTCCTGGCATAGCCAAAACATGGAGTTGTACTACATTTCCAGGGCTTTTTAAGATGCTATAATAAAATCAACTCTTGATATCATGTAAAGAACGGTTCTGTGATAAATCAATASAGAAAAACAGCCTTTCTGGTTTTTGGGAGGTCTGCATGTTTTGGAGCCAGTCAGAGCTGGCTATTTGCCTCGCRTATTTGCTGAAAGCGTACTTGGGGGGGATCTGTGCTCAGCCTGTTTCATGCCCTCTGTTAGCAGAGGCTTGGCTTCTTCAGCTGGGGGGCCAAAACCCAGTCTGCCACACATTGCCAGAGGGCAGCCCGAGAGCTCCGCAGATRCGCTCTGGTGTCGCTGCGGCTGAGGGGTAGCGAGGAGCTAGCGAGGAGGGGCTGCAGGTACGGGGCTGGGCGCTCCCATTGCTCCTGCTGGGTCTGGGCTGCAAAGAGGGCTGAGGAAGGCAGCGGGGTGATGAGTGCGGTGGGACTGAGCAGCCCTGCTCTGCCCTCAGCTACGGCGGCGTCTGTCCATGCTGTGCTTAGCAYCACCTCTGAATGCCGGCATCTGAGACACAGCGTACAACTCTGTCCTGAAGCYACGGCAGGTCTCCCATGGGCCCCCCATTTCTCTTTTGCCTCCTTAATACACTATGAGAAAGAGTTAACTTTATGAATAAATTGTAAATGATCCTCAGACTTGGATGCTCTCTTTTTCCTGATAGTTAGCTTTCAGTAGTTTAACAGAGCTGTTACTGTAATGCATTCGTGGCTTGCYGAGGGCTGCGAACATCATGTACAAGGAGCTTTCTAAAAGCTTGCACTTACTTTTCGGAGCTGATGGTTCCTTTCTTGTGAAGATATCCTCATATATAACTCTGCCCTCGTAGGTTACCACTGTCCTCTTGGTTTACAACACAGCTGGGCAACTAGCAAGTGCTGGGAAGTGGGGTAGAGCGCCTTAAGAGCTGAAAGCAGTGCTTTGGGATTACAACTGGGATTGCAACTTTGCTGTCCACTGCCTCAGATTTTTACAATTACTTTTAGCAGGCTTTAGCAGCTGTTTCACTGATTATCTAGACAATTATTTTACTTCCAAGTCTATACATAGGACAACCTAACAACTGTGAGGAGCTTGGTCTGCAAAGTCATTTCCACTTCCTTGGTCCCCTAGAAAACCAGCACTTTCACAGACACTAAAAAGAGCAGAAATTAAGAGCAAGCTTATTTCAGGTTTGTGTTCGCTAGCACAATGCCAGCAGAAGTGTGGCCGAGGTCTCTGAATGTACATGCCAAACTCTYGTGCAGAAAGCTGCTCTCTTTTGTATCTGCAGGTCTCCACAACCTTCTCCACAAGCTGCACAAGCATGTAAGCAATGCAAACAACAGTTGCAATGGCTGCTCCCATCTCTGTACACACCTTGTGAAGGCAAAAGACCCTGTAAAGAGTCTCACCTGCAGTAACAATCACAGGTCTTGCTTCTGCTGTAGGAAAGATGGATTAATTTGACCTGGTCACAATAAAAATGTGGGATAAACTAGGTGTATCTCAGTGTATTAGGATTTAAATGCCACCACTAGTAAAATGAGGGAGAGCAGGAAACAATAAATCTCAGCAGTACTAAACTGATTATATTGCACAACCGTTGTGGTATTAATCAGATCATTTTGCACATATACAATGTGTGCAATASAGCTGAGCTGGTGTCAGTATAAGAAGTTTTATCTTTTTACTCCCATTCCTGTGTGCTTTTAAATTCATACTAGAGATGATGCATAAATAGAAATTTAATTTTCTTCCCTCTTTCCATTGAAAAGAAACACACACACCCCAAAACCTTATCTTCCAGCATTGCTGTCACCTCCCACACATTTCATGTATTTTAAAGATTCACTATGAATAAAACCACACACTTGYTTTCAAAGTAAGCCAACTTTTAATTTATTTTGGAAAAAAAAAAATAATGCTCCTTAATGAGGACAGACTTCTTGATTTGGAGATCGAGAACTTGAAAGCGTTTCTAGTGAGGGCTGCAGCTGCGGTACCACAGGCTGCTGCTGGGAGCCTGCTGTGTGGAGAGAGGCATCCCCCCGCCTCTGCCTGCACGGGGGGGACCCTGCAGGACAAGGGGGCCTCCAAGGGAAGAAGCTGGTACTCAGCATGTTCTCTTGTCAAGTGGGTTTGAGTCGTGGGAGCAGGAGGGACACGCAGGGCCTGGTGGAGGCTTCCTGCCCACGCAGGAGAAGTGAGGTTTTGCAGAAGTGAGGACAAGCCGACTGGCGGTTGTGGAGAGGGGAGCTGTGGCTGGGAGACATGGCGTAGCCATGAAGGGCTCCTTGATGCCCCACTGGCAGGCACCACCCTCATCTAAGCCTTCCCCTTGAGGTGGACCAGCCAGGTTATGCCCAGCTCCTTCCTGGGCACAAGCAGTTGGAGAACTAAGTCAACACAACCTTCAGAGGAGTGTCTRGAAGTGCTTTGAGCTGGAGGAGGCTGCAGGCTTTCAGGGCAGAGATTGCCGTAGCCAGCCAGCTAAATAAAACATGGTCAGAAGCAGCTACATGGAGAGAATTGCAAGGCAGTGATCATCATCAGACATGCTGTTCTATGCCTCTAGAATATACTTACACAGAGAGGCTCATGCAGACCAAACAGGGCTTCAGTAATGAAGCCAAGGGGTAGGAAACGGTCTTGGCATTGCTAGCCAGCATGGGGGAAAGTCCTGCCAGTCCTATGCCACCACCTCTGGTGCCGAAGCAATGGGTTGGGCAATGAGCTGAGCCCACCCCGCAGCTGACGTGCAGCACGCACAGCGTTCGCCAGCGAGCTCCTGAGACAGGCTGCGTGGGTTGTYGGTTGATACGTGAGGGAAATTACAGATGTTTTGATCAGTTAAAACTACTTCAAAATACATAAGCTACTCATAAAATTTGCAAGTTGAGTCCGTGAAAATCCAAGCTTCTGTTCTAAAAGATGCAGGGGACCAGCAGCCGCTTCTGCCCAAATGAGAGAGGTTTCTGCCAGGGCCTTCTCCAGGGCAGCTCCCCAGACCTTGACGCTTCCTCTCCAACCCCAAAGTGTGTGACAGTCTTGATCTGACAGTGTCCAYGGCAAAACACTCGGCCTCGTCTCTGAAACCTTCCCAAGTTTTCTTTCACACCTGAAAGCTGCCGGTTCAGGATGCTGAATTACAGCAGCCCAGCTCTTGCAAGCGAGACTTCRCAGGGACGGAGCGCTGGAAAAGGACCGAGAAAACCAGAACCCCAGGTTGGACTATATGATCTTCAGCCATCCTCCTCCTCCTGAGCAACATTTTCCTGCAATTCTGTAATTCTCATCACTGTCTTAACTCTGCTTTCTTTCAATGCCTCCACACTACCAAGAATTGGGGCCAGCACAGTACTTAATTCTGTGTAAGATACTGTTATTTCCATAATGCCAAYATGTCCTCCTGGGATCCTGATTCCAAGAGCATGACTGCTCCGTTGTGATAGAAAGAGGAGATTTTATTTKGATTTCAACTTTCAATATTGTAAATTGCAGAATGACTCACGACATCAGTTTAACAAAAACATCCTTGYGCTGCCAGATTTAGAGAGAGGGTCCCTTTGAAATGACATTTTCAGACACCTTTGTGCTCGCAAAAAAATATTAGGCACCCTGCCAACAAAGTGGCAACTTTTGCAGAATGATAGAATACAAAGTCTAATGGGAAGCTCTTAACGTCAATAGCTGATTTGGAGAGAAATTTTGCATTAAAATGACAACAGCCCAGGAGTAAGACAAATGTTTTGTTTCAGTTTATCAGCTACTGGGCTTCTGATGTTTAGTGTGAACTATATTACAAAACTGTTGYACTAGTCATGTTTAGTTCAATTAAACATTCCCCTAAAAATATGTTTTCTATATGATTGATCCATTAGGGTCTTCTGCTGTGRGGTTTTTTTKGGGGGGAGGCAGTATTTTTGCAGGYCAGGGAGATATGTGTAGAAAACAACAGTGCTGAAAACTGACTGGCTGCACACCATCGGAGAAAATATGCTGTATGAAAGCAGCAAGGCTTGTCAGGGAGATGAAAGAGCCCTGGCTTGTGTTCGTATTCAGCCAGTTAGATAGTACAGCAAAAACCTCAAGGCAAACGGTTTCATTAAACATTAATTTGTGAAGCGCTTCAAAGTTAAGGTTGAGGCATGCTTCTGTATAATACATAGTATTATTCATCATCTAAAAAAGTTGTTTTGGATGCAATTAAGGAATAATCCTACAGCTCTCAGCAGTGATTCAACGGAATTCAGGGAGGTCTTGAATCATTTAACACAGGCAAACATACAGCAGAGGAAGGGCTTGCAAGTCTCTCTCCCTTTYAATTTGGCAGATCTAAGGAAAAAAAGTTGTGTAGGGGTTTAAAACGTGGCCTTTGATCCATTTGCTTTAGCATTTCAAGCTTATCAAAGTAGCTTAGCTCCTAGAAGACAGCTAAAAGTTGTTTACAGTCATTCATGGTGTGGTGAAAATTGGACAAATGGTAACCTTCACAGCAAGACTAGTTGGAAAGTTTTGCATAGGATGGGCTACAATTCAGCCTTATTCTCCAGTTCCTTCCTTGCTCCTGAGCCAAAGCTGCCGCTGTTGCATTAAGTGCTCGGAAGCAGCAATGAGAACCTCTTTCCAAGAAATTGCCCCGGAGAGGACGGCAGCGTGGGAGCCAGCACGCCGAAGCAGAGCGCCTGTCCCCGTGTCCCCAGCGCTCCTCCTGCCAAAGGTGCTGGCTGGGCTGCACAGTCCMGGCTGGCAACGCGGGGCAAAGCCTACCTGCAAGGCAGCTGGTACATCAGGATCAGCAGACGGGGGCTAAAACCATCTGCATGTACCCTCTGGTTTTTACAGGTATACCTACCTTTCAGTGAATAAACATGGTTAATTGTGCAACAGCAATTCAACTGTAAAGACAAAAAATGTTTCAACTATGCTTAAAGTCTTATTTTGTACAAGACTTGGGGCTATTCAGGGCAGTTATGATTTTACACACAAGCTGAATTCACAAAACATACAGGCAATCCAGCCAGCAGGTTATTTTTTCTTGCAACTTTTGTGAAGTACTATAGAAAGCACTTACAGATGTGTGTAAGAATATACTTTCCTCTAAAAAGAATGACGTTTACTTTACACTCTACTTGCTTACCAGTCTTCACTCAATGCAGCATGCTATACTGTACTATTGCTCAATACACGTTTGTTACAAGAAGTCCTAAAAATCGCTATGATTTCAAGAACTGCTTTGGAAGCCTATTTTCTGTAACAGCTGTATTATTGACCATGTCCCCATATTCCTTGCTGCAAGGAATCTCATCTAGTTCCTTTACTGTGCACCACTGGAAGGGGAAAAAGAAGAGGAAAGATGTAGAAACTTGAATCATTTGATAAAAGAGTAGTAGTTACTGTGAGTGGGGGCTCTCACTTGAATTGGGGCAAGTGAAGATGAGTTTTCCACCATACAGGCAGCTCTTTTCTGTAATTTCATACTCTTCGGTATTGAAATTACARATTAACTGCAGCAAGCCACCTTCGCTGACTCTACTAAAAACCGGCTGAGGTAGGAGAGCCCAGCAGCACCATACTAACACCGCTCTAGAGCCAGCTCCAGTTTGGAAACTACTATTAACCTTTACAGGTAGGTTGTATCTGTGCAAGTARTAACTCAAAATGCAGCAACACCCAAATAGCTTTCCAAGAGCCAGCTTAATGCTGGCAAGCGTGAAGCTAGGTGTAAGCCAATTTGGTGGACAGTTCTTCTGCATTCACTGTCCACCAAATTGCATGGTAACAAATTTTTGGTATCATCTAGGGTATACCAAAGAGTTACTTTCAATAACGTGACAGTTCTCTTACCAGGAGCTTGCGTATCTAAGGAAACAGAGTGCCAGCAGCACTGGGTAAGGAAGAAAGAAAGAAAAACCTGAAGGATGTGATAACAGACAACACAGAAGAATCTCTATCACAAAATAACTGAGCAAAGAATATAGTTTTTATGTCAACAGTTGGGATTTTGAGACCCAAGTGTTAATTTGCAAGCTTCCTGAAAACTCACCAGTGTCCGTGCCCAGCATGCTCCTTCAGTGTTGTGAGTGGAGTCACAATAGTGCTCCACCACCTATCGCTTTCCTTTAGATTAAAGTGCATGCAGTTGAAGTGAGTAAGGAAGTGCTATATGCTGAACTCTGGCCACAGCAGATTATTTGCCCTAAATCCCCTTCTTTGTAAAAGAACTTGTCTGCCTCTTGAGTTTTCCATTTCACAGTACAGCTGAGGTGGGAAGGCACCTCCAGAGATGATCTAGTCCAACACCCACCCCATCAGTCAGGTTTTGAAGGAGACTCCACCTTTCTGGGCAACCTGTTCCACGGTTTGACCACCCTCACCAGAAAAGGTTTTTCTGATGTTTAAATGGATTCTCCTGTATTTCAATTTGTGCCCATCGCCTCTCAGCCTGCCACTAAGCACCCCTGAGAAAAGTCTGGCTGTTTTTACTCCCCCTCCATCATGTATTTATACACATTGGTAAGATCCCTTCTGAGCCTTCTCTTCTCCAGGCTGAGCAGTCCCAGCTCTCAGCCTCTCCTCATGCAACAGAGGCTCCACTCCTTAATCATCATGGCCTTTTGCTGGACTAGCTCCAGCAGGTCTGCCCTTCTTGTACCAAGGAAGCCCAGGAYGGGACACAGCACGCCAGATCCGAGTAGAAAAGATCACCTCCCTTKATTTGCTGGCAACGCTCTTCCTAACGCAAGCTGGGAGGCTGCCAGCCTTCTTTGTAGGCTGGCTCACGGTCAGCCTGTTACCCCTCAGTGCTTTTTCAAAACTTGCCCGCATGCTAGCTTCCCCTTTCAAAAGAAGTCATGCTCAGCACCCAGGCATTACTCAGATTGTGAAAGAAGAAATCTGGTTTCTTCCCCACCACACCCTGCCTTCTCCCTGCTCCAAACCAGAGAGCTGGCAGGAGGCCCAGCCCAGGTCATGGTTCAGGACTGACTCAGCAGCAGGGAGCAGAAGCAAGCTTTCTAGGAGCCAGGAACAAGTTTAGCAAGTTCCCAGGACTATCAAAGAGGTATTTTTACAGTAAATGCTTTACTACAGAAGCTTTCATAAGAGCTTCTAAGAAGTTGGAAGTGGTAGATACAAAAGTTTGTCCAGTTCTTACAACAGAGGAAGCAATTTAAGAGGAGTGGAAAAGAGCATGCCATTTGAAGTTSTCTACTTTCCCAGAGCGATGTAGCAACCCGAGTAAGGCTACATCTCCCCAGTCAAACCTGCAGAAGTATTCATGTATCACCATAGCCTGTAGAAAGATTATAGTCTTTTATTGATTTCTTGTTTTACAGATTCAAATTTAACTTTCAATAATAAAGTTCAATAAATTGATTCCCTAAGCATAAAAACTTGTTTTACACATTATGTACAGGTACCCAGAGACTACAGCCATACAGCATGTCACAGCTATACCACAGACCTTCACACAGAACAAGTCGGGGAGAGGTGCTAACTGCAATGACATACATTCAGAGATCAAGTTGTGAATATGCACAGTGCATTTGGCACAGCTCACTGAAGATTGCCCACACAGGGACAGTAAAATAATCCCAACTAAGTGATAAGGTGGATTAGTTCAACTACATTAATTCCAGGAGGAACACTTAATTCACAATTAAACTAGCCATCAGAAGAGATTTGATTAAGTTGAATCAAATGCAGCTGAACTAATCATTTTAGTTTCATTAAGCATCCCTCTATAGACAAATCCTAGACCTTGAGATCTGTCTCCAATATAAAACAAGTCTTTTTAGTTGAGATATGCAGAAGTTTGAGGACTGAGGGGAGCTCAGGTATTAGAAGTATTCTTTGGCAGTTTGATACAAATATAAAAAATAGATTACCTTTGAGGACTAAACTAAGCTTTTCCCATTTTATATCTTTACTGCCAGCACCAGAACTGCTTCAGTGACACAGTAACACTTACATATGGTAACTTAAACACAACCTTACATTTTAATGAAACAAAATTCACATTATAGATAAACTTCAATACTCAACATACCCTCCAACAGGCTATCCACTCCCCACAAAAAAGTTGTTTAACATTCAGTGAGAAAACTTTCCTATGGCAATGACAGAACCTGGGAAACATTGCACAACTCTTCATCTTCTCTGCAATACAGTAACTGGCAAACATCAGAGACCAGTCTGCAAAAGGCAGCCAACTGTACTCTGAGCATTCCAGCTCATATGGGATGTTATTTGATGTCAAAACCATTAGTTAATTGATTAAACATCCCTTTCTCTTTTATGAGATAAAGTAGACCACAGCGCTCTCATGTAACTGCAATCTGATGTTAGTATGACGAAAAACTGCAGCCAGGAGTTTATGCAATCTGCTTTATAACATTACATCAAGCTACAAGAGTTACAGCACACTGTTTCACAAAGAAGCAGACATTCATTTAAAATCTGGCAATTCCCTTTTAAAAGCAGTTTTCCCTTCTAGTGACATGCTTATCCTGAAGGAGATAAAGCCAGACTCATTTTGAAGAGGGGAAAAAAAAAAATAAAAGGAAACACTTCCAGAATGAAGTGTCCAACAGTTCTACAGCCTACAGGGCAGAAGGCTGCAATATTAACATTTGTTTCCGGTAATACAGATATTGCTTTGTCCAAATGCTGCTACGAAGACCTTTAATTTCAAATTACTTACAACAACAGGAATGTAACTCGAATAGGACATTCCACGATGAAGACCATTCAGCTAATGTATCTATTTAGTTATCTCAGTTTTGAGATATTGTAGTGCAGCTTCATTTCATCTTCTTTCTTSTGGGCTGCAGACTCCCATTCAAACTTCTAATGCGCAGACCAGAACAAACCTAACAAAAGGCTTAAGCAGACTCCCCTGCTGGGTACACGAGCAGAAGCAGCAAGTCACATTAGCCATGGCAGTGGACCTAGTCCATTTTCAGGTTTTTCAGCCAGTGATGCCAGAGCCTTAGCCAGCTTGTCACCTTAGGTGAGAATTTTATGGGGAGAATAGGTATACAAACAATTCATAGTACTGTTTATGCTTATTCCCTATGGAAGACAGACCTGATGCTAAGAGAAGTTTCACTCAGGGCTGTAAGAATATTTTTATTTTCCCCTCAAAAAAAAAGAAAAAGATGGATAGTGCTACACAGACTGTCTAATCCACTTACCATAGAAGCTTCCATTCCTTTTTATGGACTCTTCTCAGTATTTCTAGAACTCGATACCTACTGCTGGCTCAGTCATCACAGCCAAGTAGCAGTCTCTATTCTCACAGTTAACAGAACCAATACTGACCCCTCTCAAATTCACATATTATATAGTAAATATATCGGAAGATAAACCAGGTGATTAGCTCTGAAATGCCTGACCATGAAGAATTAAAGAGAAACAAGCTGACATCAGAGTTCTTCCTTGGATTTAAGGGCCTTCAGGGCATGAACTCCTATTTACGTTGTCCTGTAGATTTCACAAGACTTAATTCTTGCATGTTCTTTTGGTCACTTGGACATGAAAGTGAGGGTAATTCAGCTTTGAACAGCTTTGCTTGCAATAACTGTCTTTTTCATAAAGGAAATCTGGAATTTCCCCCTCCCCATAGATTCTCAGGCATTCACACAGACTCTCTAGAAAGGTAAGACACTTTATTGAATTTGTTGATAAATTAAGAAAGGACTATGAACCAGACTTATGGGTCACAGGTGCTTGTAAACAGACATCAATTCCTTCCCATAGAAAGCCTGACTCCATGTGCTCAGCCAGAAGTCACTTTCCCCAGCGTTGCTCACAGGCTGCATAGTGATGGAGGGCAGAGAAAAAGTCTTCATAGCTGATGTTCAGGTGGGAAGGCAAAGAACTGAGAAAGCAAGTTAGAAAAGTTAAAATAAGCTTCTATAAACACTGCACAATTCGTATGGCCAGCCAGGAATATCACTGCTTAAAGCAAGCTATTGTCTAAGTAACCTTGTGAAGTTGTTCTCAACACTGTTAATGTCACGCAACTCCAGTAACTAAACTAGCTGTTAATATCCTGTCACCCTCTAAATCAAAGCCTACCCATTAGAGTACACAGGGCACTTCACATCAGTGAGAAAGCTGGAGAAGCACAGGTCTGCCCAGACATTTAAGTGCCCTATAAATGCTCTCAGATTTAAGAAACACAGCAACTATAGTCAGTTCAGTTATTGCCAAAATTGCAAAGTAATCCAGAGGCATGATCATCATACATTATCCTATTTCCCTTATATGCTTAGTTTCCCTGATAGAAACCTGTAAGTCACTCAAAATCCACATAAGGAACACAGACAGAATTGGGATTGGACCACCGAGATTAGATAACGACAGACGTTGTTAAACGTCCTTAAGACGTCCTTAAACCTGAGGAGTAAAGCCTGCCGTTGCCTAGTTGTGGTTGAAGGAACAACAATGAATGTTTGACAGGTTTCATTTAACAATTTTGAAATACCCTCAAATCAATCTCCAGACACCTTTGTTTAGACAGATCTCCTCTTATGGCTATTTCCAGAGAGTCACATAAATACTGTAAAACAGGTGGGAATAATATCTAACTAAACAAGTCTTTATAGGCAACTCACATGATCTCTGTCAGTCTGATGTGCCACGGAAGGAATCCTAATGTGCTGTCCACAGGACCAAACTTCAAGACTAAATCAGGATCAGGAAATCCATTTGTACCTGTAAGAACAAGTTAAATTGTCAAATTCACCACAAGATTTGTTTTACTTCTAAATCCTAAGGCATCTGCTTTTTCATTGAATGCATTTATTTTTTTTTTTAAAAATGAAGTGAAGCTCCTGAGGACAAGTTAACAATTAAGAGCCCAAGAGGACAGACTGGTCTTGCACCACCTGAACAGGACCAACTGAGCAAAAGCTTAGGCAGCCACTGCAGGCCCAGTTGTACTGTTATTTTTACGTCAGGTAGTTTTCAAAGACTTGGTAAGGAAGTGATAGGAACAGTTACATTGTTTTGAATAACAGAAAACCTTAACACTGCTGTTTAAACTGACTTGTTCTAGTTTTGTCTTGGCAAACTTGATTTTAGTAGCATAGAACATGCTGTACCCTGACCCATACCTACTACAGTCCTAACTCAACTATGTGGAGTTGCAGTCAAGTAGAGTAAGAGGACTACTAAAAAAAAAACTTAACGAGGTTCCACTGAAGAACAACAAATTGCTATCACAGACCATCAAGAAAACAAGTTGTAAAAAAAAAAACCACCACCCTGTCAGATGAACTGTCTCTTTCTCAGTATGGAGCTAGACAGACAATTTTAAAAACAACTTTTATTATGGAATTTCAGACAAACTATTGCAGGTGGCATCTTTCTGGTTAATGCGTGAGGAAGAACAGGGCAATATATATTTCTTCTTCCTGTTACTAAGTGGACAGCATAACCCATCCCAGGGCAGGGCTAGATAACGCTGAAGGACTTCACTAAGTGCTCACACTCTTACTACCCATACATTAAAACCCCAGTCAGTGTCATTCCACTAGTCTAATCCCAACTCAGGTGACCTCACTGTCTCTGCCCAGTCTCTGGAACAGGGCATACAAACAGCTGTTTGAAAAAAGCTACTAAAATTCATTCCCTGAAAAGCTGAGACCAAATACTACAGCCTGATGCACAAGGAAGTCTCCCCATGGAAAGAGAAGCTAATTAAATCTTTAGTAGCTTGCTGTCTTGCTCACCAATGACAGCATCCTACTGATCTCCTGAGGTTGAAAACAATGAGTGGCCAAACGACACCGTCTCCCTTCCATACATTTCTGCCATGTCTGAGCTACTCCAGGCTAAAACTGACAGATAGGCAATAAGCTTAGAATGAACAGTCTTAGTCCAGCTTTCCCTGCTAATTCTAGCAAGTTGATTAGGGCAACATGTGAAAGCCAGTGTAGTACCCCAATGGGACCCAAGAAGGTAAGCTGTTCTTCATGCACCTACCTAACTCATCTGAAAAGCATTTCAGCAGTCATAACCCTACTTTGTTATAATGCTGCAATTAGTCAGGATTATTGCATGCTATTTCTTGTTACCCCTTACATTATCCACTAATTCTACAAGTTAACTGCAARAGTTAACTTGTAGTTAACATTGCACAATGCCTACCTTTAGCAGATAAAGATGTTTAATACTGCCTATTTGCTCTGAACTTCAGATGTTATTTCTCAGTTCTTTTCTGACTTGTTTAAAAAAAAAACAAACTAGTCAAGAGCCTTTTACAAGTTTAAGTTTAGTTGTAGAGGAACTTAACTTTGGGAGTAACAGAACAGGAAACTAAGATCCTATCAGTTTTCACTCCACCCAGTTTTTGAAACTGAACATGGAGATTTCAAAAAGTTCACATCCTCCCTCCCCACTGAATCATCACAATAATAATCCTTTTACCAGAGGTAAAGAAGCTATTTTCCCAAGCATGTGCATTTTTAAGGAAGGATGAAGTATTTAGATAGGAGTGCCATGTGCCACAGTCCAAATCTTATCTCAGAGTTAGGAAAAAAATTATAAAGCAAAAGCCGCTTATGTGTTCAGAAGCTAGCATGTTAGTATGAAAGAACTTTGCAGGGAAGCAGTGAATACTTAGAAATGGGGACTCTGGAGGAAGTGGACAGCTTTACTCATCAGCTGATTCAGTAGCTGAGTACTCCTCAGCTGGCCAGTTCAGCAGCAGGATCTTCAACACTGCAATGGCTTTTCAAACAGGAAAAGACCTTCAGAGAGCCCAGTTAATGCTAATATTTCCTTCTGGTTCCTATCTGAAGGAAAATGAAAATGTACACTGTAGTATTACTGTCAGAACAGCCTATTCACAACACAGTACTGTGCTTTCCACTCTGCATCCACTTCTCCACCTAAACATATCAACACTACAGATACTTTACACGTGGAAGCTCCCTCAGAGCTGCTAGAGTTACAGCACTCTTCAAGTATAGCACACACAACACAGAAGGATTTGGGAGCAGGTTCTTTAAAAAAAAAAAAAAAAAAAGGCCAAAAGACTTGGACACTTAAGGGACAGGTATCTGGCAACATCCCTTCTAGGTCAGGAGTTCTGTGAGGGGAATATGAAGGCATTTGTAGAGCTGACAGCATTACCCTTCTCTTCTCCACATAGATATTATGGGGCAACTTGAACAGCCTTAACTGATAGTCATGTTATTTACTAGGAAGGCAGATGGCAAGTAGAGACAATATTATAACGCAGCTGGCACCTCCTTTTCTGAAAACAAGCTGGTTAGCTGAGGCATTGCTCAGAAAGTACTCTTACACTGAAAAAAACTCAAGCTGTAAGAATTAGAGCATGACTACATTAAGAACCAGAAAAGCCACATGACAAGCTAGAACCATACCATTTTAGGACTAGACTTCAATAACTGCATCCTAAATATGAACAGAAAGTTAATAAATGACATTATCAGGCATTTAAATCAAAATGTGAAAATCCAGAAACTTACAGAAGTCACCCGGAACACAAACCCTAAAAACATAGCTACTCAAGTACTGCTTTTCAGAACTCACTCTCAATTTAGATCAGTAACTCACAGATGTTTACGTTCAATACCTTGCCATTAAGGATGCACAGAAACTAAATTTGCCTACAACTAAAATAAGTAGTTTCACAAGCTGCTGCTAAGTAAGTCATGAAAGAGTAGTTCTTCACCTGCAACTGTACTGAACATTAAAACCAGGCAAATTAATAAGCAGTACTATTTATAGATACTATCATTAGTTATTAGCTACACAGATGAAGCAGCCTGTTTTCAAAGTTTACAGTTTTGACGGACTGGAAGTCTAGGAGATTTCTTTTTCTGTGCTCAGCTAGCATGCATTACTTGAACAATAAATCTGCTCAGATTTTAAGGCTATGCAGACTGGACTTAATACTTTTAACACAACCAGACACTGAAATGCACAGATAGAAGATCACGAACAAGTGTTTGAGAAGCTCCAGTTAAACAACACTCGCCAAAATACATACATGGGTACCAATTGTCACCAGTTCTCCACAAAGTGAGTGACTGTTTTAGACAAGCAATTATTCATTTCCTTAAGTTGCCTTTGGGGTATAACAGGATAGATGTCTACGTTATTTCTTCAGGTGCCTTATTAAACACATTTAATAATTCCGTTACAGTGAGAAGCTATCATGCAGCATGCTGACAACAGGGATAGAATTCAGTTTGAAATTAACATTAAAGTGTCAAACTGCCACTGTAGTCAGTCTGCAGAGCAATTGAGCTGTCCAGTTGTTTAAAAAAAAGAAAAAAAATCACTCTCTGAAGTCCAGTTAATGGGACCCACACTACAATAATGTGCCTGCAGACATCCAAGCTCAAGTGTGCAATCTGAAACCTGAACCCTGCCAAGTTAATTACAGCTGCAATTAACATGCATGGATCACCCAGGAAAGATGAGCAAGTACTACAGCTCCATAGCACCTCTGGGGAAGTGGAGGCTTATTCTAAACTACTTCTCCCAGAGGTGAGATTAGGGCAGCCCTGCCCTTTTCATAGCTACTGCATGTAGCCATACACCTCAGTGCAGAGTCAGTAATCTGAATGAATTAGTAACAAAGATAACTAAGCTAGTGTGGGTTATACAGCAGCAAAAGATCAGGAAGTGCTCCACCATTTGTACTCAGGGTGGTAGTTAGGCAGCAGTAACAGCTTTAATTGCTGTAACTGGATCTGGAAAAGACTCCCTGCCCATACCCAGGTTTGCAGCATGCTAACTTGCAAGAAGTTAACCTAAGTTATAATAGTCTAGTTTCAGCGGTACTTTTTTCAGAAAGTTCATCACAGAACATCCCACAGAGGCTGTAAACTCTGAAAAGCTGAGACTCTCCAATTTAGCTTAAGGTTTCTTTTTTCTGCTTAAAGAAAAAGCTCAAAAGGGAGTAAACTAGTAAGAAATTTTTAGCAGAACCCTGAAAACAATAATCATAACTTACCCTGATAGACTAAACATCAAGATACATACATTCTAAGCAATACATATACTAGAAACTAAATCCATTATGAATAGAGTACTCCTTCCCCTCCTCCCCACAGACCATGTCATACTTACTACTTAATAAGTTGTCTAACACATTCACATCCAGATCTGTGTATGTTCTTTGCTGCTGTGCTACCAACTGACAGAAGTTCTGAGCAGCTTTTACTATGTCTGCTTTTCCATCTTCTGGAGACAGCACCTTCAATGTAGATTGGCAATTTAAAACTGAAAGTACAAAACACAGTTTAAAAGCAACAGAAATACAGTAGTTTTGAATATGCTTTAGATATTCACAGGATATGACTGATAGCAACTTGTAGATTACTTCATATATTATACTGCTAGGCATAGATATACGTCATCCATCTCTTACAGAAGTGGGTAAGAATCTCCTGGATTTGCTGTATTAATAAAAAGCAAGTTTAAGGGAACTATTTTGAGGAGTCTTGTGAAAAGTGGTTTAATTGATGTCAGTCTTGAAATGTAGAGTCTTCCAGGGAATTTGCATTGGTTCTTATGCTGTCAGGCAAAGCAGTGATAGTAACTTGGGGGGCAGTAAGCAATGCAGAAAGACTTGCAGTTCAGGGAAAGGAAAACAAGATCCAATTCCTAATTCCTACCCTAAAAGAGGAAGGTGTTTTAACAGCTACTGTGAACATTCATGTGACACAATGATTAAGCTGGGGTCCTCCCTGAATATGATCACAGGATCTTTCAGCAACACTTCAAAATTGATGCAAGAGTTACAATTATTGATTTAAGATTGCTACAGAGAAGCTAGGAACCAGATAATAGTACCAGAATTCACCCATTAATCTGTAATTATGTCTGTGACTTAAGAGGACATTTCACAACAATCTTATTGTCTACACTATTGTGAGGTAAGAGTCTTCTCGCACTACGTGATTTGCATTATTGTCAGTTCTGATAAGGTACCTAAGAGGTAAACTTACCACGGAAGCCGAAGGCTACAGATAGTGTACTAAACCCATTAGACTGATACAGAACTTATGATAGTTATAACTAGATACTTAAAAATAGAATTTCTTAAAACTGCAGAACCTGACTGCAAAGGACCACAGAATACAGTCAGAAGACTCATAAGAACACCTAAAAACCTCAGTTAGTCTATCCAAAGCCACCACAATGAAAATAATTGTTCCTTGATATTGTTTGATTTGTTATATGTGCTATGTTAAAAAATATTTCTCTAACAGTATTCAAAAATGTAAGACATCTTCTTGCTTCTCAGAAGTAGTGAAAAATTGCAGTTTATTATTATAAACCAGATAGATGTCAGCTTGTTCAGTTCAAACTATGAAGCACCTGGTCTGACTGTAGAGCCTTCTAACTAAGAATGAAAAATTCTGAAGAGAACAGAAAACACCTCTGCTTTTCATAGTTTCCAGCACAAAAGATTCCTGAGACTTAAATATACCCTTTCAGTCAGCAAGTCTTCCAGTAGTTCATTTGGTTTAGACATAAATATCCCGATTTAGGTAAGTGCAGCTAAGTATGCTAGAGTGCAGCTAAGTATGCTAGAGTTTAAGACAGCCTGTCTACCCTGTTTTCTGCTGGTTATTCCAACCCTCACAGGAATAAAGAGAAATAACATGAAACTTGGGTGTTTCCATGTAAATGCTAACACCTTAGCCTAAGTTGCTTACAAGGCAAGTTTATGCTACAACATTGGACTTTATACTGGAAAACTGGCACAAATTATCTCGCCATCCTACTAGCTCTTGTAGAGGAAGCAAAACTCAGCCGACAGCATCTTAAACACAGCTAAATGTACTACAGCAGTGAAGAGTAGTTTTTTCTTAAGTCTTTGAACTATGTAATACGATTGTCTTAAAATGTAAGGGGTTATTATTATGAGACCTATTTAAATATTATGAGTTGTAGAGAGCTGTAATTATCAGCCTATCCCTCTAAGGCAAAGGATTGCTATAGTAAGTACATGCTTATGATTTACTACATTTTAAACAGACAGCTAGCGATTGTGTTAGTCAGCATATCTAAGTGAATACTTACAGCAGATAGTATTGAATAAGGAACATTAACTTTGAAACATATTTCTGTTTTCCACTTTTACTACATGCAAAAGCTGCTATCACAGAATTAAAAAAAAATTTTTTTTTTTAAACTTACACCCCTTACCTTCCTGATGTCATTATACATTGCCATGACAACCAGCAGTTTTGCTCTTTCTCTTCTTCCTCCCAACTTTGAGGTGTAAGTTTGGAAAGATAGAATTGCATGCATTGTTAACTTGACATCAGTTCCCTTACAGTAACTCCAGTGCTTTTTCAACTCTCTCAGCAAAAGAGTTCATCTCACTGAAACAGTGAGGAGTTGAGCTACACTGATACATCAAAGGGGTCATGGCACAACAGTCAGGCTAAAGAGAAGATCAGACTACCCAGTAATGATCACTATGGGAAGGAGAGCGTAACACTTCACTATTAGTTAAGAACACTTCACTATTAGTTAAGAACAAATAAGCACAATTAAAGTTTACTTCTAGCCCAGGAAGGTTGTGTGTGTTCTGATAATCAGTGCTTAATGAAGGAAGAGGTCACTGTATACAGGAATGTGTTTAAGTAAAAGAGTTATGATGTATATACAGGTATTTAAAGTCATACCAATCCCCCCTCGCAATTCATCTTACCTTGATCAGCTTTGTCTTGATTTGCAAATTCCACGGTGTACTTGGAGCAATCTAGTCCTAAAAGTTCTTGCTGCTGTTTTAAAATTTCATCCATCAATCTTGAATTATTCCTCTTGAAAATACCTTTAAAAAAGGTTGCATTGTCAGCCAACTCCTATAAAGAGTGCTACAAAACAAACCTGACACTAGGCAGGAAGAAAAAAGAATCAGGTAGTCAGTACTGGTTTCAAACTGGAGTTCACAAGTACGATAAGAATCCAAAGCAAATACTACTGCACATGACTAATTTCAGTGACCTTGGAAAGATGACTGTCGTGCTTTTGTTCCTCTTTCACTCAGCCTGGTTTAAGTAGCAAGCTGCAATTGCATAAGGGATAGTTGAAGACTCACTTCATTATATCCTTAGTATGCTAGCAGTAGTTTGAAATAGCAACACCCTGCCAGCACAGGACCACCAAGTCAGATCAACACTAAGTTTCTTTAAGGCCCATGCTGCTGCATATGTGCAGCTTAAGTCTGCTACCACTTACTGCCACACCATTAAGGCTGCAGGCTAACAAACCAAGTCACCACAACGCAAGAGCCAGAAAACTAAATCAGTGTATCAGGCCACAGTAACTGTCCACTCTTACGCCATAGGAAATCCATGGCATTGGCTAATAAGAGGATTTCACAAGCTGTATATTCCAAGGAGTTAATGCAGTCCCCAAGGCCTTTTCATACTTTGAATCATTAAGGTTGGAAAAGACCTCTAAGATCATCAAGTCCAACCGTCAAGCCAACACCACCATGCCCACTAAACCATGTCCCAAAGTGCCACATCCACACATTTTTTGAACACCTCCAATGATGGTGACTCCACCACTTCCCTGGGCAGCCTGTTCCAATGCTTGACGTTTATGGTAGACACATTTTGAGTGCAGGAGATTACAAAAAACTTGCTTAACCAAACATACTTGTGTTCCTGTTCTAAAATAAATTCTAGCTCTTAATTAGAAACAGCTGTGTTGTGTCTCTTTTAAAAGTCACAGTAAAAATTAAGTGTTACAGCTTAAATATTTACAACGCAAAAGTGTGGCTAGGCATATTCACTTAGGAACTGATAACGCTTTTATCACATCGTATTCAGGGGTTTTTACTAAGAGCCTAAGTTTCATTCAGAAATCCTATGTCAAGCACTTCTGTTGACCAGTCTAAAAATACCCACACAATAATCTTACAAGAAACACTGAACTTGTATACAAGTTTATGATCAGGCTTATGATTCATCACCTCAACCTGATTCTGGGATTAGAAACTGCTACAAACAGCAGTTTCCACATCAGTAGTGGTCAAACAGTGTATAAGCATTGGGTTAAGACCATAATACATCAGGAGTTAGTTTGCAACATGAAGTGATACAACGGATTATTTAATATGCTAGTCTTTTAGCCCTAGTGAGTTAGTATTTTTATACAGGCTTCATTAGAGGTTTTAGTAAGTGGTTTTTCTCCCATCCTGGATACTTCCTGCAAAAACCAAAATTTACTTCATTACACAAGTGTTGGTGATGCTTATAACTGATTTCGCATGTTGACAGACAAGTCTCAGTAAGGCAGCAACCTTGACAGAAAAAAAAGTGTTAGAATACTTTCACTAAGTCTAAACTACAGTTAAATTGTTACACTTTGTGCTCCTGCTTACTAGGGTACATTCATACATACTAGAAGTTGAGAATGCTGCTTTGAATAATGCTGTTTGATACAACTCTGCTTGGATAAGTCTGTTTTGTGCTAGAGTTAGCACTGATTGTCTTCCTCACACTTAAGGTCAGCAGCAGTGCAGCTACTGCAATTGCTAATCCTGCACCATCTTCAAGATAGATCCGTATGACGTTGCATGTGCCTCACCTCTAAGAGTCACCTGACTTCCACTTTTCAAGATGAGAAAAAAAAACTATGTTCAATATTCAGAAAAAGAGTTGGCATAATTAGGAAAGGCTCCCAATCTGGGAAACAGACAGCTGCTCTCTTCTTCCCCTTCCCCACCCAACACTAATGATACCAATTCTTTTCTCATGAAAAGTTGTTGCCTATTCCTGTCAAAGATTGGAAGAACAAATTTAAGAATGCGCACTCCAGCTCTAAAGTAAATGAAGACATTGGGGATAACAGGTAGAAGAACAGACTAAGGTGCTCACTGCTCAGTAAAAAGGGACATAGGATAAAGGACTTGGTCCAACTCTGAAGTGACTTCAGCCACTTTCAAACTTGGATTATATTTTTTCTAGACTCTTGGAATAGACAAGCCTAATACATTTTTCTAGCTCTCCATGTCCTGTGAGGTTCAGTGTAATGACTCAGACCCTGCTGTTCTCCATTCAACTGCAACCAGGATGATCCAACACAAGGATGTAGGCAGAAGTTGTTCATGTGTTAAAACAGCTTCTTGCATGTACATTATTTGAAGTGGGTTATGATTCGATGTTATTCAAACTGTTAATAGTTTGATGCTTAAAACAGACTTGTTACCTTACGACTCTTCCCTTGTTGGCACTGGAGGGGAGTTGAGAAGAAGCAAATAACTGAAATGCTGTGGAAATTTTTTTTTTCCTAGGCTTAGCTTCGATTAAGGTGTTCCCCTGTAAGGAAGAGCTGACTCTGTTTTACCAGATTCTGCTGCTTTTAAAAGGCTTGTCTATTCCAAGAGTCTAGAAAAAAATATAATCCAAGTTTGAAAGTGGCTGAAGTCACTTAAGTTTCATCCACATTAAAGCCATGTAAGCTAGCGAGCACTAACCAAACAGGAAGAATTCAAGTTAGAACTTACAACCTCGTAGGTGACCACTCCTCCACATTTCTTTTTGGAGGGACATTCTGTACCAGGAGAACAAGAGCTCATCAGCAATCAAGAGAAGAAATACTATTTTCATTTTACCCATACCTATAAGGAGATTATCTTTTACAGATTAGCATTAGYCCTTTTAATAAACGTGGTCTGAGGACCACTCAGACCAACTCAACACCAAAACACAATTGTTGAATTTGAAGTTTCACATGGGTGAAGACCCACAGCAGATGCCATGTGATACTGGTATCTCACAAAACATGTGACGGTGACACAAAACCAGAATATATTTATCTCCCCCAGTGAAGTGAACAGACTGAACATAAAGAACGTTTTATGGATTGCTCAGATGTGCTAAACTGCCAAGTAATTTGGGAGAGAGACTAAAAGCCTACATTTGGGGCTAATGAAATAATTTATTTTGCTTACTGCAGTACCATTCTCTTAGAAATTCTTTGAAAGGATAAATTGGTCAGAAGTAAAGCAGTGCACTGGAAAGCTAAACCCAGGATGAAGAAATCCAAGTTTCTTCTCAATACAGTCATACTATGAGCTTTAAGAAGCCTTCAACGTGAAGCATCTATTCAGGAGCCCAAAGTACTCCAATGCCAAGATTCAGCAAGCTCCCAAAAAGCACTCTAGACTTGCCCCAAACTATTCCAGGAAAGCTTCACTGATGGACAGAAGTAACACTCAAAGCAAGCTCTCTTGAGTGGCAAAGGAACTTTAACAGAATAAAGCTGAAGTGTATAACACAGGTCAAAGGCTTCCGCTCACCAGAAGATATTTTAACTGCTATTATATAATCGCATTAATCACTGCCTTCTGACTGTGAGAAGGCTGCATTATTTCCTCAGAGATAAGGTATTGACTAGCATGACTGAATTTCTATCAAGTAATAGAATTGGCAATACGGAAGTCCACGGAAATAAATCCTCGATCAAAAAACTAAAATTTTAGTCAATCTGGATTTAACAACCAACGTGCACACAGTGGCATTAAGTTTATAATGGCTTTGTTCTGCTGCATATCAATGAAAGCTTGGAGAATGAAAAGGGCCCCTAAACACCACTGGCAGCAAACGCATGACACCTTAGGCCTCCAAGCCTGCTGGGGGGAGAATCTCAGTTTTGAGCACTGCAACTCATAGCACCATATATTTATTACAGTACAAGACAGTTACTTACATTATGGTCCTCTTGCATTCTGCAAAGACCTTTTTAACCCAGTCTTCTGGCATACTGATCTTCATGGGTTCAGAGAAGACAGCCAAGTAGCTGATCATGTTCCAGAAGTATTATCCAATACATTTGTAACATACTGGGTTCTGTAATTGCTCATGAGAATCAGCACAATTCCAGCCAAGCTGCCCTTAGAGTTACTGGTGCAGCTGCTGTAACACACTAGTGTCAGCTGGGATGCAGCTACTTATTTTAACACTGAAGAATACAGAAACAACCTTCTATTTAGTCATTTTGTTAAAAAAAAAAAAAAAAAAAAAAAAATGGAAATTCACTACTACAAACAAACAGCCAGCTTATCCGGCACTTCTTTGAAGAACGCCATGCTTCTCCCTCTTCTATAGAAGGGGCAATTAAGGACACATTTTTCATTTAAGCCTTCTACAGGAAACTGACACAGTATTTCTCCAGAAAATGCAAACACGGAAGACCGCTCTTGTAACCAGTTTCCTGTTGCAATGAGAAGAATCTCAGTACTACAAATACGCAATGAAGGAAAAGGAAACAAATTAAAGTATACCCCACYGCATCTAACACAGATTCAGGGTACTTGTCATTGTGTTTCCTTCTTCACCACAGCCAGCATCAGTGGGGACAACATATCTTTGATAAGTCAACAGTTGATACAATTGTATGAACACAGAACCTTACTGAAGCAGCTCAGCAGACCAAAAGTAAGTCTCACCACCTGATAAGATGAAAACAAGTGCACAGCGTAATTAAGGTTCACCCTCTGCTACTGATAAGAGCAAGCTGTACCTGACTTTATTCACCTCCACTATACTAGTGTTACTGCTGAGGGTTCCAGACATCACTATTACTCAGAACCGGATTTAGCAACAACTACAACATCCTACTTAACGACAAGTGTACCTGGAAATGCGATATGCTCAATCCAGACACTATAAGGAGCTTAGCACCAAAAGAAAGGCAGCATATCTGCTATTACCAGAAGTAAGCATATACTCAAGCCATATGAACAACTACTTGCTCACTCTCTGAAACCAGTTTAAAAGGCTCAGTTGACAAGATGCTGTGCAAAAAGCAGTTGTGGCTGGTATCCTAGAAAAAACATTGAACACCCATGAAGAACATGCATGTGTAAAGGCAAGCTATTCTCGTCAAATCTTAGAAGTTTGGCAAAAGCCACTGATTTAAAACATTTTAGTTACTCTGCATTAAGTCTTGCCTTCTTCAGTTATGTTCCAATAAACTGGAATTTGAGCTGGCAATTAAACCAGCATATTCTGGTATCAAAGGACTAACAGAAGAATGAACTAGTGAAAAGCATTATGTCTTTATACTAAAATCATGAGATCATAGCCATATTTTCAGATTTCAAGGGTGTTAACAAAACCTCTTAACATGCAACTTGAGCATGAATGTAACAATACATGGAAACAGCAGCAAATAATATCAAAGATTTTTTTTTTCTTAACTGCTATTAAAAACACTTGTCCTACAAGGCTATTTCAGCTACACTGCTCTTCAGAGGACATAACCTTGTCATTTCTGGTCATCCTATTTACAGTCTTGTAATAGTCAGGTCCTAGATCTGACTGGATCTCAACACGTGTGCTGGAGAAGCAGAAGTAACTTCTCCACAATGAAGGCATCAGACGCTGTAACAGCGGTGGCTCCTCCCTGTCAGACAGGACCTCAGCAACTGTGGCTCCCTAAGCATTGGCTGGTGCCTTCTCCCTCCTCGGTGTTGAATGGTTGCACGCTGAGCAATCTGAAAACCAAGACCACYAAGAAACTCTCAGCTGGATCTGTTCCTCAATTCAGTTCTCATATATATAATTTGTGCAGCACAATGCAGGGATCTAAAAAGGAACTAAGCATACATATATAATGTGTTAGGCAATACTGCAGACAGCTTGTTTGAGGTTCGACAGAAATTAGAGATCCTGTACAATAAAATGTCTCTCTTCAGGCTATGAGGGAAACTCTCACTCTTGATTGGTACTAATGTTTGCTCTGCAGCATTTAACCTGGTTGAATGCTTTCCAAATTGAGAGAAAAAAATATCAACACATAAATGGCTTTTCAGAAGGTGCTGACTGTTCTCTGTGTCCTCGAGATGTTATGCAAATATTTTGTTCCATTCCTTGACTTCCAAATGAGGAAGTATTCTCCCACTGAAACACAACATAACCAAGTTCCACAACAGCCCTGCACAGATGGCTAGTTTAAACTGCTAAGTGACTGGTATTAAGCCTAGTTTCTTTAAAAGATCTTAGATAATTTAGTGAAAGTCAAGCCATTTGAGTGTTATATCGCATACAAAGGACCAGACATGAAACAGAACTATTAATGGCAGTGTTTTTTAAAAAAAAAATTAAAAAAAAATCACAAATGCCTATGTTCAGGGAAAGGCCTGCATACTTCAGATGCTTTTGCACACTTGATAATAGATTGCACCTACTTAGGCGGGATGTACTGTTGAGTTTTCTTCCTGAAAGAGTACTAGAAGACAACCATTACAGACTGTACCTCTAACCTGGCATAAATCTGTACACAGAGTTAATCTAATTTGCATGATATCGCTAGACAGCCATCAGAAGTGGCTCAAAACAACAGTTAAACACTGGTCTACAATCTCACCATTGACAGCAAGAGCAGAGGGATCTTCAGCATGAAGCTTTCTCCTCTGGAAAGGACAGAAACAGGACACAGTACATCTCCTGTATTATTAGCCCTTCTGAGTTGATAGCTTGTCTAGTCTCAGTTAGAGATCATCTCTCAACAGCTGGGCAGAAAGCTTCACCTAAGAATATCTTGAACATGGCTGGTTACATCTCCTCAGCAGACAGGGATAGATACGAGGAAGACAGATTTGTTCCATGACTCTGAGCTTATCTTTAAGATACTCAGTGACGTGGAATCACTGTATCTGCAAGAGTAAGAGTTCAACAGTCTTACACCTGAGACCCAGTAATGAATAAAATCACATAGTGGAGATGAAAAAACACCAAAGTTTTCACAAGCACTGGCTCAGAGCTCAAATGTTAAGCAGCACCAGTCCTTATACCAAATGCAGACCATGTAATTTAATTTTACAATACAGACAGCACACAGGACACACATGTTTACGCTTAACTACCTTTCCATCCTGTGTCTTCACGTGAGAAAAAGTGCATGAAAATAGATGGCTACTCTCATTCATCTACTTCTGGAAGTTCAGACATAGCTCATAAACAGAGCTTGTAAGAGCAGGTAGCCTAAAGCTCTTCTCTACTAACAGCCCGCACCCTGCACGATCATGGCTCTCAGATGCCAGCAGTTCCTGTCAGCCCAGGGCTGGGACAAGGCTGTAGAAAGGCCCCACTATCTGCACCCTCCAGCGAGCAGGCAGGATCGGGTCACCCCGACACGGGAGCTGGGGCAGGACGGCACTCGGGGCATTCCCCAGGCTCACCAGGGCCGGGAGCGCTGCAGAGGCCAAGCAGCTCCAGCGGACGGGAAAGGAGCTGCCAGGAGGGAGGCTGGCAGCCGGCTGGGGAAGACCCCGGCAGAGGGAGGCCCCTTAGCTCCACGCCGGTGGCGCAGCGCGCCAGGCGGCGCCCGCCCGCCCGCCCGCCTGCCAGGAGGCGCTGCCCAGGGCGGCCACCGCCCGGGCCGGCACTCGGGGCACCTCCGCGGTCCGACCACCCCCCCACACCCCCGCTCACCATTGTGGTCGTAGACGCTGACATAGGAGATGCCCACCGCCATGCACCACACCACCAGGCTGGCCATGTCCGCRTAGCTCGGCTCCTCCTCGGTCACCACCAGCCCCATGTGCACCGGCAGCTTCTGCAGGGCCCGCCCGTCCGAGCGCCACCGCTGCCGGCCCTGCGCCGCGCCCCCGGGCCGCCGCCGCCGCGCCGCGCCCGCCTTGCGGAAGGCGAAAGCCCCGGCGGCGGGCGCC